>CM061544.1:67218568-68418568 GCA_030864215.1 Capsicum pubescens | reverse complement strand
TAATCGACTAATTGAATACGATAATATATAATCGCTACTTAAAATAACAAATTGCTCAGAAAAATACTTTGAAAAATTTTATTCGGATGAAATAAGTGTTGTAATTTTATTTGAAAACCGAAGAAACTCAGAAGTAAACTTAGTTATGATGGGTAAAAATTGGGTATCAATAACTGCCCCCTCCCTTTGGGTAGGGTGGATGCAAGTAACCTTGCGCAAAGGGAGTTTGACATTCCTAATTTTTGTCCGACCACAAATTCATTTTTAAAAGAGATTGTTTTTTTCTCAAGTTTCATGGAGTTATGGTCGAACCTCGGTATCAGGTTTCCTATATATCTTAGGTTACATAAGAATTCAGGCCACTTGTAGTTCATAAAGCTTGATTTAAAGAACGATTTTCAAAAAATTCACAAGCTATCTCGATTTTGGAGTTTTGATGAAACAAAAAAGCTAGAGAATAAAGAAATTTGAGGAGAGGGGGGAGGTTGGAATACAGTCGAGTTTTCTACATAGAACCCAGTCTACATATCCCTGAGACTCAGGGAATCAAACTGCTTGTAGTTCGACTCAATCGATAAAAAATATAGTCTTTTGTTTCAGATAATCTTTGGTTCGGGATGAGTGATAAGTCGATCGAGTTGCTGAAAAGAGGATAGTAACCTCTTAACCATGAATGTGGGATCCTTCACATCCATTGGCAAGAACTTACCTGGACAAAATTTCCAAAACTCCAAGTGTGTTGTCACCTGATTTGAAAGAAAGAGAAGGTTTCCCTTGGTGTGAGTTTAGAAATATCCCGAAGGTGAAGCTGAAACCAAAATATCCCAGAATACTCATATTCCTTCTAAAAGGGGTGTGGCTGGATAGTGGTAGTGATCATCCTTTAGCTCGCGTCCAAAGAGTTTGACGTCCCTCTTTAGACTATGTCCCATTTTACTGCTAAGAAAGAGTTCTACGTTGTGCTACGTCCTATCTGAAGTTGTCCGCACCTGTGGTTTTGGTTTGAGATTTTCATCCTATCGGATGTTCTCGACAGTGTTTCAAACAAAAAAGTGTTAGCGCTAAACATAATTCATGAAAGAGGTATATAGTCTTTTAGAATATCTCCATGTGAGTTGCTGCCTAAAAAGTGAAGTCATCCTCTCATGTACCTGTTGGAAGGAAATAACTTGCAATAACAGACACAACAACCCTCTTGATTGTTTCCTAATTAGCTTATTTGTCGAGTGAGCATGTCTTCAAAGTGTGGTGTCCCTTTTGGATACAACGACACTTTATGCAGAACGGTCCTTGCAACTGTGTAATCTTATACTGAGGTAAACCATTTTGGGTACCTATGATAACCTTCTGGTTATTGACAATAATTCTTTGCATGTGACCTTAGGTACGTCCTGTGCATCTTTTGTATCGATACGTCTTATATATTTCCCTTGAATTGACAATCTTTGGATAATCTGGCATATTATTTGATATTGGATACGAGGAAACTTACATATATTCTTTGAATTGCTAGCCTTTAGGTAATCCTTCACATTATCCAACCTTGGATAAGATATGACTTGCAGATATCCCTCCAATAGCTTGTATTCAGGTATTCCTGCACATCATCCGACCTTGGATACAATATGACTTATAGATATCTCTCAAATGGTAGTCTTTGGGTAATCCTACACATATCATGCATATGACGCATCTTATAGAGAACCCTTGGACTTATTAATTTGATAATCTCGCATATTCTCCGGTAAGGATTTAGTTGTGACTTATGTGGATAACCTTTGGACTATCAATTTTTTGAGTAACCTTTCACACTATTCGGTTAGGATGTCATTGCGGCTTACGGATGTCCTATGGGCTATCAACTCATAGGTAATCCTTCATGCTATCCTATTTCAAATAATATGACTTATAGATGACTCTTAAATTGTCAATTTCTAGGAAATCTCATATATCACCCGTCTCCAGATAGCGACTTAAAGGTGTCCCTTTAAATCACACGCTCTTGATATATTTAGATGCTGATTCATAAAATGATGAGATATCCTCGATGCCAGTATTTGTGTCTCGCCTGTCAATAAATATTAAATACTGATGATATCCTCGACGCCAATGTTTATGTATCACGTGTCAACAGATATTAAATGCTGAATATATCCTCGACACCAGTGTTTGTGTATCGCGTGTCAACAAATATTAAATGCTGATGATACCCTCGACGCTAGTGTTTCTGTCTTGCATGTCAACAGATATTGAATGCTGATGATATCCTTAAAGCCAACGTTTGTGTCTCACGTGTCAACAGATATTAACTGCTGATGATATCCTCGACGCCAACATTTGTGTCTCGTGTGTCAATAGATATTAAATACTGATGATATCCTCGACACCAATGTTTATGTATCGCGTTTCAATAGATATTAGATGCTGATGATATCCTCGATGCCAGCATTTGTGTCTCGCATGTCAATAGATATTAAATGCTGATGATATCCTCGACGCCAATATTTTTTTCTTGCATGTCAATAGATATTAGATGCTGATGATATCCTCGATGCCAATGTTTGTGTATCACGTGTCAACAGATATTAAATACTGATGATATCCTCGATGCCTGCGTTTGTGTCTCGCGTGTCAACAAATATTAAATGATGATGATACCCTCGACGCCAGCATTTGTGTCTCGCATGTCAACAAATATTGAATGCTGATGATATCCTCGACGCTAATGTTTATGTCTCGCGTGTCAACAGATGTTAAATGATGATGGTCTTTTGTGTCATGGCCCCCGGGCAATGACAATGATTTCACCTGAGTCTGTTCGCCTTTGTTTTTTGCTTTCTACATGTACCTATACTCAATGTAGATAGTTAGTAGACACATTGCCGCTCTTCCTGGCAACCACATTCAAATTTGCAAAAGTTTAAACGAAAAATACTCGGCATCATAATCTGAATGATTTAATCCGCTATTCATCTTCTTTTTGAAAAAGTATTTAAACAGTAGACCCACTAGATATAAATAAGAGGGTAAAATCCCTTTTTAGGGTTACTCAAATATAATTTTTTTTGGTTTAATGAATTTTGAGGTAGAATTTCCTCTCTTTTTCCTATTGAGTGATCATTTTGATTGTTGTATGTACTGTGACGACTCCTTTGAATGCACCTTCGCTAAATGTAAATATTTAATAGACACAAAGTTGCATATGCTAGCGACTGCTTTTACATAAAGAATTCTAAATACAATATTCATAAAGAAGATAAGGCGCCTTTGTTTGTCCTTCATGGTCTCAAGAAATGAGATATATCATTTAAAATGTTCTCGGTAAATAGGTATTAAGCCCGTCTTTGGGGGTATTCAAAAATACCGTTCTTGAGCAATATATGCTTTGGTGTGGCTCGCAACCCGCTTGGGAATTTTTCTGAAAAAAAATAGATTCCTATTTTTGTGTATTGATCCCTGCATCCATAGAAAAATGATTAGTTTTTCAGGAAAACTAATCTGTGTTGACCTTCTTCAATCCTTGGTTTGCTCCTCGCCATCTTTTAGGTACTCCGCCATGTTGGGACTTCCACTCTTATTCCCCATTTCAATAGATGTCTAGGCAATCACTAAGTAAGAAATATTTGTATAGAATTTTTCAAAGTAGTCTTAATTTTTAGAAACTAGTTTAAAATAAATCTGTAAAAGTTTTAGAAAAGTATCTGCCAGTCATGTCATGTACTAGCTCAACAAACGTCTTCTTCCTGAGGTTCATCTATGCTCCACATCTGAAGGTGGATTTCCAAAACTCATCAACATTGTTGGAGGATTCCTCAAAAGGTCTCATCATAGTACAAAATTAGTCTATCTAGACTTTGTCGCTGCTGGTGATTTCTAAAGCTTGACTTTGACCTTTGGTGCTGGGGAATTTGAAATATATTCCAGTGTTTATTGGAAATTTTGAGGCCTTCATCAATTTTTTTGTCCCAGTTTATTGTTGTTTAAGATAATCTGATGTCTTCGCGGGTCTTCATCTTCTTTATCGGATGATGATCTTCCTCTTATGAATTTTTGAGATTCCTTCTCAAAAATTCTACCCCAGTTTCCATTTCCTGGGGTTATATGACCGAGACGTTGGGGCACCTACATATCTCGTTAAAGCAGGAATAAAGTCAAACGTAGTTTAGGACTATGCTAGGGATATATAGAAAAATCTAATGGGTTGACTGAAGTCGACATAGGCCGCCTATGTATCTCATTCTTGAGAATTCAGGTCATCACGTAGTTCATATATAAAAGAAAAGGATAAATTCTCTTAAGGGGTTGATCGAAGCCGACGTAGTCCGCCTTCGTATCCCTTTCTTGGGAATTCAGGTCAAATGTAGTTCGTACATAAAGGGAAAGGGATTCTAGGCAATTGCACATCATAAAACAAATACTATCATAAAGGCTATTACAAATAAGCCAAGGAAACAAAAACTAAAACCTCTTTCAAACACAATATATCTTTACCATATTAGAGTTGATTGGTTTGGTCCACTCTTGACCATCCATCTCAAGTAATATTAGGGCTCCTTTAGGTTGGGCTTCTCTCGATTTTTAAATTCTTCTATATCTTCCACTAACTGCTCCGTATCACCTTCTTTCCATTCATCATCATTCCCCTTGCTTTGTTCGTCTAAACCTTGACATGACATGCCATTGAAGGTTTTAAATTATTGCTATGGAAACAAACCATGTTAGATGATAACAAGATAATAAAAAACAATAACATTTCAAAATAACTTCTTAAATAAAGGGAGGCTTTTTTCACTGAAATTTGAGAAATAACACAAACTATGGCTCATGACCCGTACAAATACGGGACCATGCCTTTTTGAAAGCTGTAAAACACAAAAATAAAATTTGAGACATA
Source organism: Capsicum pubescens (assembly GCA_030864215.1). Lineage (NCBI taxonomy): Eukaryota > Viridiplantae > Streptophyta > Magnoliopsida > Solanales > Solanaceae > Capsicum > Capsicum pubescens. The sequence continues at coordinate 68,413,674 of CM061544.1, read as the reverse complement.
AAAGGATGGATCACGGGGCCTCCTCCGAATCATCACCGATTTTTTAAAACTACTAGTAATTGCCCTTTTATCTACCACGATGGGCGAGGAGTTATAAGCGGAGTGGAGGTACAGTCTTGCAAAGCCTCTCCTGGTGCAACCTTCCTCACCCCATCAGACTTTGGGAAATCCTCTGGTATATTATTGTATCCCTCAAACCGATTTCCTATCCCATCCCCAAGACCATTATCTTTTGACATCTTGCACACAAGAAATGACTGGTACAGGAGTGACAACGGTTTGGACAGACTCATCTTTGACTTATCTTTAATTTTATCTTCTTTCTTGGCTAGTATCCTATCCCATGCATAGGTGATTTTTCTTGGACCATAATAGGCTCAATAATTCCTTCCAAATTCTTACCCAAGACATTCAAGGCAGCCATGGCTTTCTCTGTCTTTTCCACTCCTTCAGTCTTTTTGGGATTTTCTGAATCCACCTTAGTGATGGTCTTGCTAGACACACATTCTCCCTCTATTTTGATCATGTTAACTGCAGCTCCCCCTATGATTAGGAAATGGATTAATGTTGACATTTGGTACCGGTGACTGGAGGGTGATGACTGTATGAATGACCAAGTCTTGAATCCTCTATTTCAGGTTAACGCAATCCTCGGTACTGTGCCCCGCCGCTCCTGAATGATACACACAGACTTGATCTTCCTAAAAGAATTGGGAATTAGGATTGGTAGGTTTTGATGGAATATGTTGTAAATAACCAGCTTTTATCAACCTTACGAAGAGATGGGTACGACTTTCAGCCAATGGAGTGAATTTTCTAGGATATTTCTTTTCGAGATTTAGACGTGCAGGATTATACTGGTTTTAATTTGTGGGAGGAGGTACTTGATGATAGTTTAGAGGCGCTTGGACGTTTATTTGGTTGTCTGGAAGGGTAGCTTGAACATAAGGCTTATAATTTGGCTGCGGAACTTGGTACTGGGGTAAAATATTTGAAAGTGGATCTTGGTATTGGGGTTAGATATTTGGAATGGGAGCTTTGTACTTGGATTGGGTGTAGAATACAGGCTGAAAACTTGATGATGGAGGTGAGGAAGGATTATTCCTCGGCTTGAATTTCTTCTTCAATTTATCCATAAATTAGTAGAAATCACTGTCACATCCTCTTTTTTCTTCTTTGAGAATGCAGAAGATTCAGATGATGTTGGGGTTTTGGTAAATTTTCCTGTTCAGATTCCTTTCTCTAATGATTCCCTAATCTTTTCTAAGTCTGCAAAAGTTGCTCCTACCGCGGATACCATCCTGGTATAAATTTCTCCCTCCTGAGTGTGAGAGAAAACTGATACCATTTCTTCCTCAAACATGGAAGGTTGTACTTTAACAACTTCTTTTCTCCAATGAAAGACATAGTCTCAGAAACACTCATCATTTTTCTGCTTGAGACATTCTAGTGAGTATCCATCAGAGACTATCTCAATGTTAAATATGAATCTATCGAGAAAACTTTTGGCCAACGCCCTCCAGCTAGATCATCTTTTCAATTCTTGAGATGTGAACCAATCTAAGGCTTCGCCGCTTAAGCTTCGGCTGAATAAGCGCATCAATAATGCCTCATTTCTTCCTACCCTAACTATTTGATCACAATACCTTCTTAGATGGGCTATTGGATTTCTGATACCATTGAATACTTCAAATATAGGGACCTTGTATCCTTCTGGTAGATCTATTCCGGGATGCACACCCAGATCATTGTGACCCAAAGCATCATTATCTCTTATCCCATGAGATTTCTTGATCCTAATAATCTCTTCATACATGGCTAGAAACTTCTTTTCATGCACAATCCTCCATTCCTTTTCTTTCTCCTTGTAATGACCTACTTCGGGATTAGGAAAGATATTGTAGATGTCAGGAGATATGATGACATGAGAAGGGTTTGGGAGGGTAACTTAATTTTGAGGATGGGGAGAGGTTGGATGGTAGGTGGGAAGGACATTTAGAAATTGGGAGCATTTTGTGGAGTTTGAGAGTAGTTTGGTGAAATTTGAGAGGGATTCTATGGATTTGGAGATGGGTTTTGTGGATTTCGAGATGGATTTTGTGGTTTTGAAAATGGGTTTTGGGGATTCGGAAATGAATTTTGTGGATTTAGATATGGATTTATGGGGTTAGGGATGGATTTTGTGGATTGTAAGCATCTAGGTTATTTTCTCGATTGGTGTTTTGGACAAGTTGAGGGACGGAGATGAAAGATATATTATTTTGATGGTCCCCGAAATTAGGCATATTGAGGGGAGGGATCTGAAGTGGAGTCCCATGTCTTTCTGGAGTGAGAGCGTTGACAGGATGAACAGATTAGCCAAATCTCGAGTATAGTTCATCTCCTCCTGAAGCATTTTTAATTTTCTCGCGAGTTCAATAATCATCTCGCTTTGTTCTGCTATTACATTGTCCCTGATGGTCAACACATTTTCTTAGTCTCTTCCAGTCATTTTTGAATGATGTTCAGAGGATGAGATTTTATGAACTTTTGACTGGGTGAAGTAAGGATGTTCTGCCAGTTTGTTTCAACACAGACTAGTTTTTGATCATCTGTAAAGTAAAATAACTCAAAGGCAGATGTGTTAGTTTCCATATGTGATAAATAATGCAAGATGTTTGACAAGAAGTAATCACATAGAGTTGTTTGCCTCATAGTCAAACTGATCCTCGGGAGCATAGTGGATAAATTTGTCTTTGATTCAAACATACACACATAAACACATAAGGAAATTATATCACATAAAACATTATAATAAATGCGTATCCTAGTTGGGGTGACCCTTTTAAACCAAGGGTTTGGCCTAACGAATTTTGAAGAGAAATATGTGTTTTTTAAAGTCAGTCCATTATCCTCCAACTTTCATAGATATGTAAAATGCATAAATTCTTACAAAAGCTGCACAAAAGGGATACAATCTTCAGGGAAGGGGAGAATATCATTAGAAAAAGAACAATGTCCCACAGAGGGGATAGGAAATACTAATTCCTAGATGCTCTTCTATCGGCCTTCGCCCTCTTAGCATTGTCCACTTTTTGTCATTGGCGACATTTGTTGATGATCAAGCAATTTTCGTATAACTGTGCTCTAGATTATGCAACCGTCAAATCGATCAACTTTTTGCCTGGCTCGCTTCAATTCCTTCCTTAATTGGTGTATGATTGAGGCATAATTACATGAAATTAAGCAAAACAAGCCTTCCCCCAACCCTCAGAGAATAATGGATTGGATTAGTCAAATATATATTTTCTTCAACACATAAATATGGTACATCATTAATTGACTCAGGATCAATAGACGCAGGGCAATTCTTCTAATGGGCCTAATTCCCCCTCGGGTATAGGGTCGTCCTAGGATCATGCCTAAAAGAGGGTTTTGGTGTCGCTCTATCCTAGGTGTCTAGAGTGGGTTTGTACATAGGTTTCCAAGCGAACAACTTGGGTTTGGAAATACAAACAACCTCTGACTGCCTAACGTGCCGGTAAACTACAGTGTTCCCAACATTTGATTTGGAGTTGAACAACAGAGGCTGGGACATCCACGAAACCCCAAAATAGTTTAATAATCATGCAGGATTATGTCATGAAATGCAACTGTTAAATTTCACAGAACTGAAAAATATAAGCACATAAACAGTTTAAATAGTTAGTCAAAAGATAAATACAAACATTTGGTTATAACCTAATTGAAATTCCCCAGAAGAGTCACCTTTTTTGTTTTGTCCCTTTTTAACTCGAAGGGTTGGAAAACATTAATTTCGACTTTTAAAACTATTTCGAAACTTTAAAGAAAATTTTGAAACAAACTGAATCTCCTCTTAATTTATTTGAAAAGGAATTAAGAAAACCTTTATAAGTTACTCAAATGATTCAAAACAGAAAAAATCATCTAAGTTTTGAAATTTTTGGTAAGTGGTTCTCATTAACATTTTAGGAAGGTTTTTAAGGAACCTAAAATGTCCGCAAACTTACGGTTATCCGGACTATTTAAAAATAATTCTTTTTACTAACTTTAAATAGGAAAATTGATTATTGAAAAGAGAACTGATCATGAAAATATATATATATTTTTTGAGTTTTATGCAAAGTCAATTTTTTAATGACTTAGTAGGAGTTTTAACTAGGTTTGAAGGAACATATATCAAATAAATATAGAAAAAGGAAAAAAGGGAGAAATAAGTAATTTAGGCTCTTTGCCCAAATCCATCAACCTTGTCCTAATCTAATTGGGCTTTCGTCCCATCTTCAACTGTCCTAGTCTAAATATTGGGCTTTGGCCCATAACCTGTCCTAAACTATCTTTTTGGATCTTTTGGCCCAAAATTTGCTTCACCTATATTAGCTTACAACTTTGGATTAGAGGCCCCAAATGAATGAATAATAAAATAACTAAAGGACTAAATGAAAAGACAACAAATAAAGTAATAAAAATAATGAGACTTTCTAAGTATCTTATCCACTTCAAAGATGGGATTTTAACCCATTCTTCTTCTTCTTTCGATTCCTTGTATAACATTATCCCATATCGTGGAATGCGGTCTTTGAACCTTCTTTAAGACAGAATTAAGAAGATGGGCCTCATTGACCCATAGACATTGCAAAGGAAAGGAGTCCATTGTGGACTATTTCGGAGCAGCAAAACAGAACCCAAGCCTTCTCTGGAATCTCGACCACTACAAAAAAACGTCACTGTCAATTCGAGAACTTCGATTAACGACGACTTTCACTAAAAACAAAAGAATTTTTCTTGAGAGATTTTTCTAGACTTCCAGACATGATATTTTTATTTCACAATGAGCTTTTTTATAGGAAAAATTAAGGGTTGATTTTTGGGGCCTCAATCGATGCGGGACTAGAAACATCGGCGCGGGTGGTGGTAGTGGTAATTTCGTAATTGTTAGCTGAGTCATTTTTAAAATTATGATAAGGATAGGATTTCTCCCCTAATTTTGTACTGATTTTTTGGATTGTTTGAAGGAAATTTGTATATTGGGAATATTGGGGAAAACAAATTTTTTCCCAACTAATTTAAATTAAACACACATGTACTAAATCGTATGACTCTACTCTAAAATAACAAATTTGAATGTTGAGGAGGACACCTACTCTATTTTCTAGAAGATTTGAGGTCCTTTGACCGTATGAATCTATGTGGATGGTCACGTGATGTGTACAAATCGAAGGAGGAAAGAGAATAGTCGGGTTTTGCAGATGAATTCTGGCTGGAGTATGGGTTGGCGTTATTCGGATATTGTTGTTTCCGAATTTGGGATTGTCGTTGTTGTTCAACGTTGTTGTTGTTCGGCTGTTTGTCAATGTTGTTGCATCTGTTTTTATCGGCTGTAATGAAAAGGAACACAAAGGTTGGCTGGCCGGGTCAGATCGGCTATTGGACCAAAGTCTTGGGCTTGTTGATACAAAAAATCCAATCGAGCTGCTGTTGGATGGGTGTAAAGGTGGGTTTATTGGGCCTGATCTCAATTATTATTGAATTGGGCCCAGGTTTAATTGGGTGAATTTGGGATGATTTAAGGATGATGTGGTTTTAATTGTTGGGTAGTTTATTAGGAATGGGAATTAGGGATTTGGTAATTTTTGGGGTTATTTTTTAGACTAGGGGCTATTCGAAAATAATTTCAATTAGGATTTAGCCTGTTCTATTTAAATTTCAACCAAATTAAAAGTTAATTGGCCAATTACATTGCAATTGTGGTCAATTTAGTTTCAATTATGATCAAATTTAATAGATGGTTAAATGAAATTGAAATTCGATACGAATTAATTCCTCCTTTAATTCCGAGCTTTTTGATTTAATAAAATAAAACAAGCATTTATCCAAATAAATTATTTTAAAAATGAATTATGTTTAAATCAAGACTTTATTTGTATAAATTTATTCTCAAGATATGCCTTGATTAAAATCCGATATTTCATAAAATAAATGTTTAAGTAATCAAATTATATAATCGACTAATTGAATACGATAATATATAATCGCTACTTAAAATAACAAAATTACCCAGATAAATACTTTGGAAAATTTCATTCGAATGAAATAAATGTTGTAATATTATTTGAAAATAAAAGAAACTCGGAATTAAACTTAGTGATGGCGGGAAAAAATTGGGTGTCAACACTATCTAGCTCAAAAGTAAAGCCAAGAGATGAGTCAATGTTTTACAAGCATGAATTGAAGACTTTGAATTATACCCACGGGTATATATATATATATATGTATATATGTATATATATATATATATATATATGTATATATATATATATATATATATATATATGTATATATGTATATATATATATATATATATGTATATATATATATATATATATATATATATATATACTTATCTTCACTATGCTCTCACTTATTTTACATGAAATATATGTTATTTTTGGGTTGTTCTACATACCGATACTCTCCAAGTATTGACCCCCTCACAGTACAGGTTCTGAGGCACTGTCCCATGGTCCATCACATCAGTAGACCATTTGAATATGACAGAGTTGGTGAGCTATCCATATTTCGAAAGGCATTTATTCATATATTGACTTCCTTCATTTTACGTTCCAGCTGGGGACCTTGTCCCAGCCTAGACGGTTAGTTTTTAGTAGATGCTTCATGATGGAATTTGAGTATTGTATTGTGTAGTAAAATATGTAGAAAAATTTAGAATCAGTGTGTACCTTTTTTTGTTACAACGGAAGGTGTTGATTTTTTTTGATATCGAAAAGATCGCCCCAAGTCTGCTTTGAATCTCTTGGAAATAAAGCTTGAATTACAAAACTAAATGCTCTCATTTTGATGTTGTCGTGTATATTAATTCTTTTTTTATGCCTCAATTTTTCTCTGTCTAAATCTTGTCAGAAAAAAAATATACATATAGGGGATTTTTGGGGAGAGAATAGTTATTCCATAACCGTTCCCTCCTTTTCTTTTGAAATATGATTATGCGTTAATCTCATTTTTCTGACTAAGAAATGGGTCGAGTAGGGTCGGGTCGGTTTGGTCCTCATGGGTGACCCATGATCCGTAATCCAACATCTCCCACTTCACACATCATGGACATGAACCAATCCAGTACAACATCAACAAATCACCAATTCATTCGGTAAATAGTTCGTGCGACCTGTGAGCATCACGAGCTTTACCTATAAGGTTTTACAAGCTATATTTTGGAATCCAATCACATGTGGAAAGAGTTCTCTACTAATATAAGGATACTACTATTCACAGTACTCTAGAAATGATTCACTATTTCAGTAGTTACTTATCCAATCCCTCATCCTCTTAGAGAGGTGAACTCGAGTTCATGATTAACTTTATATACACAATTACACTTGACTCTTATATGGTTAGTGTAGTATCCGACTTGTGTAAACAAGTTAAAATATTCATTTTAATTGCCTTTCCTTTCTACTCAAATCTATTTGTTTCAAATCAACTATTTTCCTAAACATGCACCGCATTGCCAAATCTTTCATGGCTATTCGTAATATGCTAAAGTTGAAACAACAATCAAAACTTCAAGAAACTATCAAAGGTATAAGGGTATTTAATTGAAAAGATAAAATAACTTTAAGGGTATCACACAATGAAGAAGTAGGGATTCATTCTTTCATTAATCGATTGGCCGCTTTGCACACGTGGTATGAAACACGTGCTATGATGTTCTCACCTTATATTGGTGCGTGTGTCTCATTATTTTAGTCATTCAACATCATAAAGATCTAGGCCTTGATACCTCTAAATGTCTAACTTGAGTTTCTTTCTTTTATAATCCTCAAATCCATATTCTTAGAGAAACTCACATCTGGCTTTACAAAATAAGTCACTTGTCACAACCCAAGCCAGGGCCCTGGCCGTAACGAGTATCACGAGCCATAAAGGCCCGGGCGCCCCTTTCTTTCTAGCTATCATGCACAATATTCATACAATATAAAGAATTTGCAGGAAAACATACAAAACGGAATTATGGTCAATCTCATAACACTTGAACCATTTTGAAAGAAATTCTTAATATTCAAAATATATGACACCCGTCTGTGAAATCTCTAACAGTACAAGATCCAACATATATCTAAAACAAAACTGGGATAAGGCCCCCAGTCAGACCATGAATCAAACAAATGACAATGTTTATATAAGCCTGACCTTCCGAAATAGAGAAGGTACACCAATAATGAATCTCGGTAACACCAATCTACTGCTTAGATGGACCCCGAGACTATACTTCAGTTCCTGATATATAGATGTCAATACAGATGTACTGATACACAGAGCAATCTAAAATAATGTACTTTTATATATAACATAAGTGGGAGCATTTCATAAAATATTATGCATGAAGTAATTTAAAACACATGGGCAGCTTCAAATGATCTTCAAAAAAATTCTGTAAATGCAATACCATTCTTTATTTTACTTCTGAGCTAGGTAGTACACCCTACAATTCTACAGTCCACGGGATATATAGAATCCGCCCTTGACTTGGTGGCAAAGCCTTCAACCAAAGTTTGCTGCAAAAGTTGGAGTTTCTGTTCTGATATGCCACAGGGCACTAGGCCAATATATAATCCCTCTTTGGGAACATAATAAACCCGTATCGACAAAACACGATTTCGAGCAATGAGTTTTCTGAACTTGTGCCTTCTTCGGGTAACCACCTAACTCTCTTTATGCCCGATTTTAACCTTTTCATAACATGCATTGTTCTAAACTCAAAATCTTAAAATCTGAATAAAAATCTTCATTCTTTTCTGTTCTGTGTTATTATGGCATTATCTGTATTGGTATCAGCATATCAGGACTTGCAAGTCATATTTATCAACCTTAAATTGTCAAATTACAACTCTTTTCAAGCAAAATAATGTTTAGACCACTAAATCAATCAAACAATGCAAGAGAGTACTTATTTTCAAAACGTATTTCAAACTATGCAAAGATTCTCTCTTTTCAACATTTCATCAAACATGTGGTGGTCGAGTATTTTGTGACAAACCATGTAACTCTTTCTTATCATCATTTCTCCTTTATATAAACAAGAAACACCCTCTCTTCAATTCATAATTAAGATTAAGTCTTAAACAACTGTAAAGACATTTGTAACATGCTTCTCAGTATGAAATTGAATAATTCATAACATATAAAAACAAGGGGATTTATAACAAGAGAGGGACTATAATTCTTCTTGCTCTCAATTCAAATCCCAAACATCAAACCACATGCATACACACACACACACACACACACATATATATATAAACAAAATCGTGTTTAAGGGGTAAGGCCTCAAGACCAAAACATTATTGTCAAGAAGGATTCACAATGCATGATTGTAAATGTACATTCTAAACCCTTTTGTAAATTCATGATTTCTCGACATTTAAACATAATTAAAATAATTTCACCATGCCCATGAAGTTTAGGAAAACCCCACGTAGCTTATGTTGTTTAGTTTGAGGATTGTAACTCAAATCTTGACCTTTTTCTTGAAAGCTTGAACTTAGAGAAAAATCCTAGATTGATTTTGTTTTTTAGAGTGGAGAGGATTTGAGATGTTGTAAATCTGATAAACGTTGAGTAATAATGCTTAAGAGGCAACTTAATTCATGGGAAAGGTTTTGGAGAGAGGAAATGACAAAAATACCCCTAAGAAAGCCAAAGAAGTCGCAGAAATTCATCAGTTGACGACTATGGTTGATAGCCCCCCACTCAGGTGATAGGTCGTTACATAGGTCGTCACTTTTTGGATGGATTTTACCATTTACTTCCCTAGGCTGACGATTAGGGCTGATGGTTCATCACTTAGTTGACGTCCCGTCAACTTGTTCGTCACCTAGTTGATAAGTCGTCACATTTTTGCAGACGGATACTTCGAAGTAAAATGAGCATAACTTTCTACTCTGATATCAGATTGAGGTGAAACTAGTTGCGTTAGAAAGAAGAATTAAAGAAATTTTATTTGGTATATAGTATGACCTCTAAATCCTTATACACAGGAAGTTATGATCGATGGAATTTTACCCAAGTTTAGACGTTCACTAGAACTTTATCGATAGGAAAATTTTCAACTTGTCTTTGAATCAAGGGACCTCTATGATCTCAATTCATGCAGAAATAGATTCCCACCCTACCTAATTTATTATCATACTTATATTAACAAGGAATCATTGGTTTTGGGTCTATACACATAAGAGCGACAGTTTGAATTCTAGGTCAAAAAAATGCGGGGTGTTATATTATCTCCCCTTGGAATCATTTGTCCTCGAATGATGGGTTGGATTTTGTTGAAGCTATAGAAGTATGGAATAATCAACTTAATCTCACATTAGAAATTTTATTTCCCTCAATGAAACATACATAGACATTGAATAAGAGCTTTATGGCATCACTAAGTAAATTGTGTAAGCACAAATCATGAGATAACGAAACTTGACATCGATATGATTTTGGCATGTGTTTTATGGCACATGATTAAAACATTGTAAGGCATGAACTTTTCAAAGAATCCCCCGCTTGATTAAGATTGGTACAAGACATGAGATGAAATTCCCGCGGGACATAAGAATAGATTAGAAATAATCTCTACCTCAAATGATACATCTAATAGCCTTTAATTTTTTTTGTGACGCTTCTCCACTATGATTTCAACTATGAATACCACATTTCAACATCCCAAATCTAATAATTTCCCTTCTAAATACATAACTGCAAGAGCTTGAGTCTAACTGCATCGTACTTCTATGTTGAAGCCTTACCCGGAGTAAAAGATGCTAGCTTAAGCTATGGGACCCCATGTTCTACATCCCTTTAAGAACACTTTTCCATATTATCATCATAATCTAACAACCTTCTGCCTTAAATCGAGGAGTACTAACCACATAGTGCGTTGGTTTGCATTTTTATCAAGCACAACACTCAACCCTATCTCTACTACACCCATTTTATAGATCTCCCTGCTAAAACCAGCAACTTCAATCATTCTCACAAAGATTTTTGCCACATATCTCCTTCCTAACTATTTCACATAACAAAAGTTTGGTTCCTTCTTTCCCCCTTCACCTATAACCTTAGCTAAAGAAATCACCTCAAAATTTTCATATTCAAGAACATCTACTCCCCTACCTAAAACATCACTACTCTTCCATAACTACTATCATACTATCATACAGTGGATCATTGAGGGACCCGAGCCTGAGCATTATGAAAAGGGGAGTGATACGATTCGACTATAACTTATACTTATTGAACAACTCAAGGTGGGATATGAGATGAAGATATGACACATTAGGAACAAAGTTCTTCATATATTAAATAACTAGATCATGAGTAGAGAGTCATTCTGGCATAAACAGAACACAACATGGATTCTTAGGACAAACCACAGTGAGAAAACATGAGTGCACACACCAACAGTTGTATAACATAAGGCCAAAATTCATGAAGTCAATGATTGAGACAAGGATTTCTACTTGGAGCCATTGCTCCTCATTTAAGAACTGAACATGGCCATGAGTTTGCATAAACTTTATCTTATTGGGCTAGACCCGACATAGCATGAATCGGTAACATATAGAAAACACAAGTTTCATAGAACCAAGTATGTTATAAGACATGGATTTTTTTGGATCATCAACATCATATCACAGGGCTTGAATACAGGAAAGAATGGATATACTAAGACATCATTGCTTCTAGTTTGGAGGTCATAGCATAACATAACTTACATAGAGAATTCAAACCTTAGACATCTTGAAACATAAGACATTGGTAGAATGAACTCTTAAACTGAAGTAGGAGGAATATACTTGAATAGGAATAGGTTTATCATGACTCTTCCCTGACTTGCCATAATGAGGAAATTTGAGAACTACCTTAACTCACTATCTCCCCCTTAGATCAAAGTCACAATCCTAGAATTGAGAACATAACCTCTCATCAATCTATAACTACAATTCTCAATCAATAGGGGGTATCTGTATACACATGAAAACAAACTAACCTCAATAATTCAACATAAAGACACTAAATTCTTTCTGGGACATCATACTAATCATAACTTCCTCTAACCCCCAAAGTCATCAACTTATGACTAATGTTATCATGGGCATGGACATCCACACTTCTAAATACTTAACACTCCAGCTACAACTCCTTAAGATACTAGCATTACACCTATAATCAAATAACTTACAACTTAACAAAATTTGTAAAACTGTACCAAAGGTGAATATTTCCTACCCATATTTCCTTAATTCAACTTTAATAATGCTATACAATAAATCCCCAGACTTCTCCTTACTACAAGATTCGAGAATGAAATCTAGGTATAGGAATATGAATGTAGTTCTACCTGCTTAACTCATTCCTATTCATGTACCTAGAATTAAGATAGGAATAAAATCCCATATCTAACAGCATGCTACCTCAGGGTTCAACTTATTCTTATATACCCATGCTCTTATTCGCTTAGTGACTCAACCATGATTCATCATCCTAACACTAGTCTCATGTACATAAATATCGTAATTAACCACTCTTTTTTCCACTAGTTGCTAACCTAGGCTATTTCACATATCAAATTAAATCTACTACTTACTCCCAAAAATCAGGCATCATTAACCTTAAACTATTATTCTTACCACCACAATCCGTATCTAAAGTTCAAGACTATTGATTAGCACCAATCACGTAACACCGATGAAGCATGCTGCATATTATACTAGCCCATCAAATAGAAATATCAACCTAAGTCTCTTACTTCACTTAACTATGGCCCATAAGTTCATCCTCTTCCCAAAATTACTACTACACCTCAAAATCTACTACATACCTTCTCACATACCGTACTAATCTACAACTACTAGAGAAAAGAAAATTAAGGGGGTAAAGTCACATAATAAGGATAGTCGATCTTAATCTTATAATATCACCCATTACCATCTATTAACATATCCTACTTTCTCACATCATATTCACTTACCCATGCATACATCACAACCACCTTTAAAAATTACATATACAATAATGAGTTTATACCTATAACTTATTGACTAATCTACCCCTTTTCCTTCAAAGTTTATAAACTATTTCTATAACTACCATAACTATCAATTCTGAGATCCTTTCCTATTTTGAATAAATAATAATCATACCCTTACACTTCCTCCACAGACTATCATACAATCTACAAATACCGCTACCACATTAGTCTATCCCTATAAAATGGAAACTATCCCTCAATCAACGGTCATACAACTAAACTAGCTTCTTTACACAAAAGTCACCCTCATTATGACTTTTAATATTATGACTTCATATCACTAACTTTTGGACCATCTCACAGCTCATAGGTTATGACACTTTATCACATACTACCATTCAGGTGGAAGTAATATTCCAATACTCTTCCAGACAACATTACCTTTAAGCATGACATCTGCAATAAGAGTTTTCTAAAAAAAGACTGAATGCACTCCTTACCTTAGGCACAAACGCACGACTAATGTAGATAGAGGTATAAGATTAGATAAATACACTTTATAGTACTCGTGGACTCCTCTCAAGTCCTTGTACAATTTCATAATTGTTTATGACTCAATCAGAAGAAACCACATCATTTATTGCAAGACCTCGCAAAATTCTAAGCTTAACTCAGCTCTTAGAGCTTGATAAGGGGTCTCATACTTAGAAATTTCAGCTAAGTGTTTACAATTAGAATTATTTTTAGCCTCATAAGTTGGTGATCCTATTTCCCATCCCTGAATACCTTAAAGTATTAGTTTTTAGGTTTATTCATGATCAGGTATGTCAGTAGGTGTTCTCGACAAGTTTTATATTTTTTGAACATCGTTTGAATCACGTTTGGAAGTCCAAACTAGCGGATCAATGCGATATCGATGCGCCGCATTGCCTATCGCGTTGATAAATGTTTTTCATAACTCCCAGTGTCAATTTCCAGTGAGTCAATGCGGACTCAATGCTACGCTTCAGCCATTGTATCGACCCCATTAATACGGTGCATCGGGCTGCGCGTCACTGGACCCATTTTCAGTCATTAAAAATTCATGTCTATGAGGGTATTTGGGTCATTTTCCACCCGTATTCAGCCCCCAAAACACGAAATTAATCATTCCTAGGGCAAAAACATTCATTATTTATCTCAAATTACTCAGGAACAAAACCCTAGGAGATCTAATTTCAATTCAAGCTTCAAGAAATTCACCATCAACCTTCATTAATTCAAGTACCAAGGTATGTGAAGTGTTCATCCAAGGTTTTCCTTCCACCATTAGAGTTCAAGAAAGTCTTTTAAATTAGAAGTTAAATGATTTCATAGATTTCATGTTGAATTTGAATGTAATCTTGATTATGATGTTAAATGGGTTTTTATTTCCATGATTTATCATAAATTTCATGAAAACTAGTTAATTGTAGATTGAATTATGTGAACTTCATGTTGAAATCTTGAATTACAAGTTGAATGTAGTACCCATAATAGTATTACATGTTTATTAATATGTGAAATACTCATGCTCCCTAAGTGTTTGTTAAAATGCTTATGTGAATTGACTAGTGCAAGCATGACATGCTATTATGTGATTTCATTCATGCATAAGCTCATATATATCAGGTGTTTGACAAAAATGTCTAAATGAATGCATTATTAGTAAGCAAGTACTATTATGCTACTAAAATCATGCAGTATGTTACTTTTCATATTATCGAGTCCTGGGGGTATTCAATACCCAAAAATCGAGCTATTTACCTAGAGCTACAGTAGTTATAGAACAATCTTAGTGGTGTCACGAATAGTGATACTCAGTAATCAGTCCCAATCTCGGTTCAGTAGTTAGTTCAGAACTCAGTGAACTCAGTTCAGTTCAGTTAGACAGTATGATCAGTAACAGTTAAGTCAAACCTATTATAGTTTAGAAATCAGTTCAGTGTCTATTCAGTTGGGAGTAGGAATCAGCACCAAGCGAACCCCAGGAATGCTTCCATTCCTGCTAGCATAGGGTTTGATCCTTAGTAGTAATCCCTGAGTTACAAAACTATGTAGTCAGCGTAGGTTGAGATATCTTCCTGCCAGACCAAGGTTGATACATCTCACATGAGTTTTCCTACCAGCGAGGGTTGACGAAAGTGCTTCCCTTTAGAGAGGGTTAACTCACAGCTTGTCTTTACCCATGGCTCAGTATTGATACCCTTCCAACTGGGGTTACAGATTGGGACCTAATATGTTTGAAGAGGGCCATGTCGTTTAGATAACTATCTCTCACAGTTTCAATTTTAGTTTCAACATAGGATTTATTTCAATTCTACAGATTCAGGACTGCCAGACACAGTCACCCAACTCAGTTCCATTCTACAAAATTAGGAGTGTCAGAAACAGTCACTCAGTTATAAGTACTACAGTATTAGTAAACTCAGATATCAATTAATTAGTATTCAAAACTCAGTATCCAGTGTTAACATGATCTCAGTTATAGTTTATGTATTCATGCATGTACTCTCATTCAGTTACGTCCATGTTTCTCAGCTAGTTGTTGTCCATGCATATGAATCCATGCATATCAACCTATCTCACTTAGCATACCAGTACATTCAAGGTACTGACACATACTTTTCTTTTGTGCTATGATGTCTTATATCGTAGGTTCAGATGCACAGGCTCCTGACCATACTTAGCAGCCTGGATTATCAGTAATAGATTTAGTGGTAAGTCCTCATAGTTTGAGGATGATGTTATTTTTCAGTATTTCAGTAGTTCAGCATTCACTAGACAGAGTTAGTTAGGGACTTGTCCCATCAACTCCATATTCAGATAGTTAGAGGTTTTCAGACTAGAGTATTTTAGATAGATATTAAGTTTTCAGTATTTATTTATTAGTATTCAGTATTGGTTTTTAGTTGTGAACCTTATGGATACTTCAGCCTACTTTCCACATTTATTTCAGTATTATTATTATTATCATGTGATTATTCAGTGCTCACAGAAGATATCTGTCATTGATTAGCTTGTGGTCCTTTAGGGTCATAAGCACCGTGTAGCTTTCGAGGTACAGACTCGGGGCATTAAAAACTTGGTATCAGAACCAAAGGTTAAACAGAGTCCTAGGAAGTCAGAAATCCGCGTCTATTAGAGTCTTATACATGGGTGTGTAGCGCGCCATACTTATGGACAAGGGGCTATGAGACGTTTTTAGGAAAATTTCCCTTCTTTTAGTATTCATGTCATGCGAGTGAGCATGATATCAAGTCACACTCTCAGTCTAATCCTTTCTTCCTTCCGATTAAAGAACATGCCTCCCAAGAAGAACGGAAGAAGAATAGGAAATTAGCCAGCCCCTCTGCCCGTTCAGGTAGATCCTTTGGATGAGTATGTCTCCCATTCAGAATTTAGGGTTGTATTTACTACTCTAGCCAATTCAGTAGCAGCCAAGAATGAACGTCCAGCTACCATTCCAGCCAACCCAGTGGCCAATACTGCTGCAGCCAGGATTTGCGACTTCACCTGAATGAACCCTTTATCTTTTACCAGGTCTAAGTCAGATGAGGACCCACATGAGTTGCTTGATCAGGTGCAGAAGGTTATAGATATTATAAAGGTGACAGTAAGTAAGAGTACTGAGTTGGCCGTATATTAGTTACAGGATGTGGATCACTCATGTTTCAAGAAGTAGAAGACAGAGAGGGTCGCGGATGCAGGGACCATAAAATGGGAGGAGTTTGCCACTACTTCCCTTGATAGGTTCTTCCTACTGGAGTTAAGGAAATCTAGGGTTTTGGAAAGTATTAATCTAAAGAAGGGCAACATGATAGTGCAAGAGTATTCTCTTAAGTTTACCTAGTTAGCCAGTATACCCCTCACGTGGTAGCAGATAGTAGATCAAAGATGAGTAAGTTTGTGTTGGGTTTGTCTAACAATATGGTCAAGAAGTGTAGGACTAGAATGCTGATTAAGGAGATGGACATATCTAGGCTCATGTTCCATGCTCAGCAAATAGAAGAAGATAAGAATAAATAGAAGGAGAGGGAGAACAAGAGAGCGAGAACAGGTAGTTTCAACTTCACTCAGCCTAAGTCAGAGGGTGGTAATCGTTCTTAGTTTTTACCCAAAATCTTCAGTTCCAGCTCCGTCCTCATCTAGTGCTCCAGTGCCAAAATTCAGAGACGGCAATAAAGATAGAGCATCAGGCCCTAAAACCCAGGCTAGTGTTAGCATTGCCCGAATAAATCCTCTTTGCCAGATATATGACAGAAACTATCAGGGTGTCTGTAGAGCTGAAAGCGATGTGTGTTTTGGATGTGGATATCTTGGCCATAAGATCAAAGAGTGTGTTCAGGTGGGTTCTCAAATTCAGCATAATCGTCCTCCAGCTCAGTCTGATAGCCCAAACCAGCAGGGTGCCGCTTCGAGTACCACCAGTGGACAACACCCAAATAGACTCTATACACTTCAGTCCTTACAGGATCAGGAATGTTCTCCTAATGTGGTCACTAGTACGTTACAAGTTTATTATTTACATGTTTATTCTTTGCTAGATCTAGGAAATTCTTTGTCCATTGAAACTCTTTATATAGTCATTGACTTCTAAGTCAGTTCTGAAATTCTAAAGAGCCTTTCTCAGTTTCTACCCCAATGGGTAAATCTATCATAGCCTGGCGGGTGTACATGAACTGGCCGGTTATGATATCTTAGAAAGTTACTTCAGCAGACTTAGTAGAGCTAGTGATGACATATTTTGATATTAGTATCGACATGGTTTGGTTTCATTCATGCTATACTTCAGTTGACTGCAGAAACAAAATTGTTCAATTTTAGTTTCCGAATGAACCTGTCCTAGAGTGGAGGGTAATACTTCAACACTTAGGGTTCAACTTGTTTCATACCTTAGGGTGAGGAAAATGATATCTAAGGGATGTGTATATCATATTGTTTGAGTTCCAGACTCTAGTTCAGATACCCCTAATCTTGTATCAGTATCAATAGCATGTGAATTCCCTAATTTATTTCCTGAAGATCTTCCTGGAGTTCCTCTAGAGAGGAAAATTGACTTCGGAATAGACCTTCTTCTAGATACTCAGCCCATATCTATCCCAACAAACAAAATAGCTCCAATAGAACTCAGATAATTAAAAGAACAGTTGAAGGATCTCCTAGATAAGAGATTCATCAGACCCAGTGTATCCCCATAGGGTGCACCAGTCCTATTCATGCATGAGAAAGATGGTTCTCTTAGAATATATATAGACTACCATCAACTAAATAAAGTCACGGTCAAGAACAAGTATCCACTTCCCAGAATCGATGACTTTTTTGACCAAATTTAAGGTGCTATCTACTTTTCTAAGATAGACCTCAGGTCAGGCTATCATCAGCTTAGAGTCAGAGAATGTGACATTCCGAAGACAGCTTTCAGAACTCGATATGGTCACTTTAAATTTCTAGTCATGTCATTTGGTTTTACCAATGCCCAAGAAACTTTTATGGTCTTGATGAATTATGTTTCAAGCAGTACTTGGACACGTTTTTCATAGTCTTCATTGATGACATTTTTTTCTACTCCTGTAGTGAGCATGACCATGCAGACCATCTCAAAATAGTGTTACAGACCCTTAGAGCCAGTCAGTTGTTCGCCAAATTTAGTAAATGTGAATTTTGGCTAAGGTTAGTAGCTTTCCTTGGTCATATCATTTCTGGTGATGGCATTAGAGTTGATCCTCAAAATACCAAAGTAGTGAGAAACTGGCTCCGACCTATCTCTCCATCAGATATTAAGAGTTTCTTAGGCTTGGCCAGCTATTACCAACTGTTTGTTGAGGTATTTTTGTCAATTGCATCCCCTATGTACAGTTTGACTCAGAAGAAAGTCAAATTCCAGTGATCAGATTCTTGTGAAAAGAGTTTTCAGGAGTTAAAGACTCGACTCACTAAAGCTCCAGTTTTGACTCTACGAGATGGTTCAGATGGGTTTATGGTATATTATGGGTTTATCCATGCCTCTAGACAACTTAAACCCTATGAAAAGAACTACCCCACTCATAATCTTGAGCTAGCAGCTATAGTGTTTGCCATAAAAATTTGGAGGCACTACTTGTATGGGGTGTATGTTGATGTGTTCACAGACCATAAGAGCCTATAGTATGTATTCTGTCAGAAAGACTTAAATCTACGTCAGAAGAGGTGGTTAGAGTTGTTAAAAGTCTATGACATGAGTGTTTTGTATCATCCGGGTAAGGCCAATGTAGTGGCGAATGCCCTCAGTAGGATGTCTATAGGTAGTGTTGTTCATGTGAAGAATGGTAAGAAGAAGTTAGTTCAAGAATTCCATCAGCTTTCCCGATTAGGTGTCCGCTTAGTCGATTGAATAGAGGGTAATGTGTGGGTTCAGAATAGTTCAAAATCATCTCTGGTTTCTGAAGTGAAGGAGAAGCAGGACAGAGATCCCAGTTTAGCTAAGTTAAAAAATACAGTAAAAAATCAGAAAGTAGAGGTTTTCTCCTAAGGGAAGATGGTGTGTTGCGTTGCCAGGGTCGACTATGTATGCCAGGTATAGATGACTTGAGGCAGCGGATTCTTGTAGAAGTGTATGGTGCGCGCTACTCAATTCATCCGGGGGCCACTAAGATGTATCATGACTTGTGGGAGGTATTTTGGTAGAGTAGGATGAAGAGAGATATTGCAGAGTTTGTAGCTAAGTGCTCGACATGTGAGCAAGTTAAAATCAAGCATCAGAAGCCTAGTGGGTCTATGCGGGAGTTCAGTATTCCCACTTGGAAGTGGGAGGAGGTGAATATGGATTTTGTGATGGGTTTGCCCTGCACTCGTCATCGGCATGATTCGGTTTAGTTCATTGTGGAAAGGATGACCAAATCAGCTTATTTCTTACCTGTCCATACTTCCTATTCAGTCAAGGAATATGCCAAGCTCTATGTTAGATAGTTGGTCAGATTACATGGAGTCCCGTTATCTATTATCTCAGATAGAGGTACACAGTTCACCTTTTATTTTCGAAAAGCCTTCCAAAAGGGTCTAGGTACCCAAGTTCACCTCAGTACAACCTTCCACCCTCAAACAGATGGTCAAACAGAAAGGACCATTCAAACTTTGGAAGATAAGTTAAGGGTGTGTTCCATTGACTTTAAGGGTAGTTGGGATGACCACTTTCCTTTGATTGAGTTTGCGTATAATAATAGTTACCATTCCAGTATTCAGATGGATCCGTTTGATGTGTTCTATGGGAGGAGATGTAGATCTCCCATTTGTTGGTTTGAAGTGGGTGAGGCCTTAGTGGTAGGGCCTCACTTGGTATTTGATACCTTAAAAAAGTTTAGTTGATCAGGGAAAGGCTTAAGACAGCTTAGAGCCGGCAGAAATCATATGCTGATGTGCGAAGGAAGGATCTCGAGTTTTAGATTGGGGATTTTGTAGATTTGAAAATCTCTCCTATGAAACGAGTGAAGAGGTTTGGCAAGAAGGGGAAGATCAGTCCCTGGTATGTCGATCCTTACCATATTCTCAACCGTTTCAAAAAGGTAGATTACGAGCTTGAGCTACCTTCAGATTTAGCTTCAGTCTATCCAGTGTTTCGTGTCTACGTGCTGAAGAAATGCATAGGTGACCCAGCATCCATAGTCCCTATAGAGGGCATAGATGTTCAGAACAACCTTTCTTATAAAGAGATCCTAGTCAAAATCCTTGATCATCAAATTCACAGACAGAGGAACAAAGAAGTCCCTCTAGTCAAGTTCTTTGGCGAAATTAGTCTGTTGAGGGAGCTACTTAGGAAACAGAAGTAGCTATGCAGACCAAGTATCCTCCTTTCTTCTTCGCAAACTCAGATTCATCTCAAGGTAACAGTTTTCCTTAAATTTACTCTGTTCCATATTCTGATTTCCTGTATGAGTTAGATATTAGTTCGGTTGCATAACATTATCATATCACGCATACCCTCACAAAATAGCTCAGTCATA
This sequence comes from Capsicum pubescens, assembly GCA_030864215.1. Lineage (NCBI taxonomy): Eukaryota > Viridiplantae > Streptophyta > Magnoliopsida > Solanales > Solanaceae > Capsicum > Capsicum pubescens. Next base: position 68,392,638 of record CM061544.1, on the reverse strand, counting down.
TGTCATGTCCTCAGAATTTAGTCATGTTTCAGTCATGTATGTTCAGTATGAAAGTTCAGTGTATTAGTAGTTTCATTCATGAAATCATGCTTCAGTTATGCATGCTCAGTAAGCAAGTTCAGTATATCAGTATTCTCAGCCTAGTAAATCTCATTCAAAGATGAATGTTCCTAAGGGGGAGATATTGTAAGACCCCACAAAATTCTAATCTTAACTCAGCCCTTAGAGCTTGATAAGGGGTCCCATACTTAGAAATTTCAGCTAAGTGTTTACACTTAGAATTATTTTTAGCCTTATAAGTTGGTGATCCTATTTCCTGACCCTGAAGACCTTAAAGTGTTGGATTTTAGGTTGATTCATGATCAGGTATGTCAGTAGGTGTTCTCGAACAAGTTTTAGATTTTTTAAACATCCTTTGAATCACGTTTGGAAGTCTAAACCAGTGGATCAACACGATCTCGACGCACCACATCGCCTATCGCATTGATAAATATTTTTCCCATCTCCCAGTGTTAATTTCTAGTGAGTCAACGTGGACTCAACGCGGCGCTTCAGCCTTCACATCGATCCCATCGATGCGGCGCATCACTGGACCTATTTTCAGTCATTAAAACTCCATGTCCATGAGGATACTTGGGTCATTTTCCCACCCCTATTCATCCTCAAAAACACGAAATTCATCACTCCTAGGGAAAAAACATTCATTATTTCTTTCAAATTACTTAAGAACAAAACCCCAAGAGATATAATTTCAATTCAAGCTTCAAGAAATTCACCATCATCCTTCTTTAGTTCAAGTACCAAGGTTTCTGAAGTGTTCATCCAAGGTTTTCCTTCCACCCTTGGAGTTCAAGAAACTCTTTTAAATTACAAGTTAAATGATTTCATAGATTTCGTATTGGATTTGAATGTAATCTTGATTATGATGTTAAATGGGTTTTCAATTCCATGATTTATCACAAATTCCATGAAAACTAGTTAATTGTGGATTGAATTATGTGAACTTCATGTTGAGCTCTTGAATTACAAGTTGAATATAGTATCCATGATAGTATTACATGTTTATTGATATGTGAAACACCCATGCTCCCCAAGTGTTTTTCAAAATGCTTATGTGAATTGACTAGGGCAAGCATGACATGTTATTATGTGATTTCATTCATGCACAAGCTCATGTTTATCAAGTGTTTGACAAAAATATCTAAATGAATGCATTATTAGTAATCATGTACTATTAAGATACTAAAGTCATGTAGTATGTTACTTTTCATATTATCGAGTCCTGGGGGTATTCAATACCTGAAAATCTAGCTGTTTACCTAGAGATACAGTAGTTATAGAATAGTATCAGTCTAACATAGGACTCAGTTTAGTTCTAAAGATTCAGGACTGTCAGACATAGTCACCCAGCTCAGTATAGAACTTAGTTCCATTCTACAGAATTAGGACTGCTAGAAACAATCACTTTGTTATCAGTACTATAGTATCAGTAAGCTTAGATATCAATTAATCAGTATTTAGAACTCACTATCCAGTGTTAATATGATCTCAGTTATAGTTTATGTATTCATACATGTACTCTCATTCAGTTACATCTATGTTACTCAGCTAGTTGTTGTCCATGCATATGAACCCATACATATCATCCTACCTCACTTAGCATACCAGTACATTCAAGGTACTGACACATACTTTTCTTTTGCACTATGATGTCTTATATCATAGGTTCAGATGCACGGGCTCTTGATCGCACTTAGCAACCCAGATTTTCAGCAGCAGATTTAGTGGTGAGTCCTTATAGTTTGAGGATGATGTTATTTTTTAGTATTTATGTAGTTCAATATTCAGTAGACTGAGTTAGTTTGGTACTTATCCCATCAAATCCATATTTAGACAGTTAGAGGTTTCCAGACTAGAGTATTTCAGATAGATATTCAGTTTTCAGTATTTATTTATCAGTTTTTAGTATTTATTTTTAGTTGTGAAACTTATGGCAACTTCAGCCTATTTTTCGCATTTATTTCAGTATTATTATTATTACCGTGTGATTATTCAGTGCTCACAACAGATATCAGTCATGGGTTAGCTTGTGGTCCTTCGGGGTTGTAAGCACCGTGTAGCGTCTGGAGTACAGACTCGGGGCACTACATTTACTCTAAGCTTCTGCACTTGAATCGACTCTACAATGAGACATAGTTAATAAAATCAGAGTAAAGAAGGAATTTGGATAATTTCAAAATGGACAACACAAGGGCACGATCTAGAACATGAAGAAAAGTGAAACATTCCTAAACAACTAGTAGCTTCCTCCTTATAAGTATGGCGCGCTACACACCCACAAAAAAAGGAATCTACCTGACATGATTTCATAGACATCCTAGGACCATGAACCATGCTTTGATACCAAGTTTGTCATGACCCGTGTTGGGGCCCTGGCTGTAACGAGCATGCCAAATGATGAAGGCCCGGACGCCCCTTTCTTTCTGGGAATCATGCACAACATTCACATAATATTAAGAATTTATGGAAAAACATACAAAACGGAACCATGGTCAATCTCATAACTCTTGAACCATTTGGAAAGAAACTCTTAATATTCAAAATATATGACACCCATCTGTGAAATCGCAAACATTACAAGATCCAACATACGTCTAAAACAAATCTGGGAAAAGGCTTCCAGTCAGACCATGAATCAAACAAATGACAATGTTTACATAAGCCCGTCCTTTCGAAATAGAGAAGGCTCACCAACAACGAATCTCAGTAACACCAATCTACTACTTAGATGGACTCCGAGACTATGCCTCATCTACTGAAATAAAGGGGTATCAATATGGATGTACTGGTACGCAGAGTAATCCAAAATAATATATTTTATATATAACATAAGTGAGAGCATTTCAAAAAACATTATGCATGAAATAATTTAAAACACATGGGTAGCTTCAAATGATCTTCAAAATAATTCCGTAGATGCAATACCATTTTTTATTTTACTTCTGAGCTAGGTGGTACACCCTACAATTCTATAGTCCACGGGCTATATGAAATTCTCCCTTGACTTGGCGGCCAAGCCCCCAACCCAAGTTTTTCGCAAATGTTTTGATTTGCAACATGGAATTAGGCCAGCGTATAATCCCTCTTTGGGAATATAATAAACCCGTATTGGCAAAACACGATTTTGGGGAATGAGTTTACTGAACTCTTTCCTTCTTCGGGTAACCACCTAACTCTCTTTAAGCCTAATTTTAACCTTTTCTAAACATGCATCGTTCTAAGCTCAAAATCTTAAAATCTGAATGAAAATCTTCATTCTTTTCTGTTCTGTGTTACTATGGCATTATCTGTATTGGTATCGTCATTCCAAGACTTTCAAGTCATATTTTTCAGCCATACATTGTCAAATTACTACTCTTTTCAATAAAAAACAATATTTAGACCACCAAATCAATCAAACAATGCAAGATAGTTCTTATTTTCAAAACATATTTCAAACTTTTCAAAGATTCTCGCTTTTCAACATTTCATCAAACATGTGGTGGTGGAGTATTTTGTGACAAACCATGCAACTCTTTAAAATCATCACTTCTTCTTTAAATAAATAAGAAACACCCTCTCTTCAATTCATAATTAAGATCAAGTCTTAAACAACAGTAAAGACATTTTAATATGCTTCTCAGTATGAAATTGAATAATTCATAACATATAAAAACAAGGGGATTTATAAAAAGAGAGGGATTCTAATTATTATTGCTCTCAATTCAAATACCATACATCAAACCACCTGCATTTACACACACACACACACATATATATATAAACAAAATCAAGTTTAAGGGGTAAGGCCTCAATACCAAAACATTATTGTCAAGAAGGATTCACAATGCATAATTGTAAATGTACATTCAAAACCCTTTAGTAAATTCATAATTTCTCAACAGTTTAACATAAATAAAACAATTTCACCATGCCCATGTAATTTATAAAAATCCCACACACCTTATGTTGTTTAGTTTGAGGATTGGAACTCAAATCTTGACCTTTTTCATGAAAACTTGAACTTAGAGGAAAACCCTAGTTTGATCTTGTTTTTGAGAGTGGAGAGGATTTGAGATGTTGTAAAACTTATAAAAGTTGATTAATAATGCTTAAGTGGAAACTTAATTCGTGGTAAAGGTTTTTAGAGAGAGGAAAAGACAAAATACCCCTAAGAAAACCAAAGAAGTCACAAAATTTCATCAGTTGACGACCATGGTTGATGATCCGTCACTTAGGTGATAGGTCGTCACCTAGGTCATCACTTTTGGGCTGGATTTTACCACTTACTGCCCTAGGTTGACGACTAGGGCTTATTGGTCATCACTTAGTTGACGGCCCATCAACTTTGTCATCACCTAGTTGATAAGTCGTTAACTTCGTTGTCACATTTTGGCAGACAAACACTTCAAAGTAAAATGAACATAACCTTCTACTCCGATATCGGATTAAAGTGAAACCTATTGCGTTGGAAAGAAGACTTAAATAACTTTCATTTGATATAGTACCTATAAATAATTATACACAAGAAGTTATGGTCGATGGAAGTTGACCCAAGTTTAGATGTTCACTAGAATTTCATCTATAGGAAATTTTTTAACTCGTCTTTGAATCAAGGGACCTCTATGATATCAATTCGTGCACAAATATTTTCCCACCCTACCTAATTAATTATTATACTTATATTAGCAAGGAATTATTGGGTTCTGGTCTATATGCATAGGAGTGATGGTTTGAATTCTAGCCCAAAGAAATGCTGGGTGTTACATCACTATCTTATGGTGGAACTTTTCTCTTCACATTTCTTGACATAAGAGGAGATTTCTCGTGTAAGAGAGATAATCTCAAGACTTGTTTGACACACTAAATTAATAAAACATAGTTTTCACATGCATATGAGATTGAACATAAATTCAAGATTCTTATATTGATAATAATTACAATCAAGTAATCTACAATACATAAACATAATCATATCCTGCGTAATCCTAGAGACATAACATGTTTCTCAAACAAGTCTCTAGATATCACTTTAGTAATGGGATCAACTATCATTTCTCGTGTAGGAATGTATTGTAAATTTATTTCTCTACTTGCTACTATGACTCTTACAAAGTTATACTTAATATCAATGCTCTTGGTCTTGCTGTGATATTTAGGATCCTTCGTCTATGAGATAGACACTTGACTGTCACAATATAAATTATGGGGCCCTTAGAATTCTTTGTGATGCTCAAATTCTCAAAGAATCTCTTCAACCAAACAACTTCTTGTACTGCAGATGCACAAGACACAAATTTGGATTTCATAGTTGATAGGTTTGTGCAAGTTTGTTTCTTAATTTTCCATGAATTGTATCACCATTTAGTAATAAGGAATAACCGAAGGTTTATTTTCTATCATACCGGTCACCAGCCCAATCAACATCTTTATAACCTCTAATGGATAAATCGAATCCACTATAACATAGTGAATAATCACCAGTTTCCTTCAGGTATCAGGAAATTCTCTTTACTGCTTTCCAATGATCTTTTCTAGGATTGGTTTGGTACCTGCTAACTAGACCTACATCAAACTCCCAATTGCACATATCACATCATACATCAAACTCCCAATTGCACTAGAATATGGTACTCGATACATGTCTTTTTTTTCCAGTCTTTGGACACATTTCAAAACTTAAAGTTTCACCTCTAGCTATAGGAGTATCCATGGATTTGCAAATATTCATTCGAAAGTGTTCCAGAATTTTCTTTTTGTATGTCTCTTGAGAAAGACTTAAATTTTTTCTAGAATGATCTCTTTGGATTTTAACACCCAATATATAGTCTGCTTCACCCATATCTTTCATGTCAAATGACTTTGAAAGCCTTGACTTAACAGTTTTCATATACTCCAATTTATTTCCAACTAATAAAATATCTTCCATGTAAAGTGAAAGAATCACAAACATTTCATTAAAATTTTTCACATAGATGCAATGGTTTCCTTCAATCATAGTGAAATAAAATAAAATTACTTCCTTATGAAATCGAAGGTAACACTGCCTTGAAGACTACTTTAGGCCATATATTGATCTGTTTAATTTACAAACCTTCTTTTCTTGGCCTTTAACAACAAAACCTATAGGTTGTTCCATGTAGATTTCCTCATTTAGTTCTCCATTGAGAAAAGCGGTCTTCACGTCTATTTGGTGTAATTCTAAATCTAAATGTTCAACTATATCCAAAAGCAAGTGAATTGAGGTATATTTCACAACTGGTGAAAAAGTTTCCTCATAATCTATTCCAGCTTCTTGAGTAAAACCTCTTTCCACCAATAATGCTTTGTGCCTTTCTATTGACCCATCTGATTTGCGTTTAACTTTGAGAATTCACTTGTTCCCAATAGCTTTACGCCCAGAAAGAAGTACTAGATCCCATACTTTACTGGTTTTCATGGACTCTAATTCTTCTTTCATCATTTTTATCCCTTCATCTTTTTCAGAAATCGATAAAGCCTCAGTCACAGAATTAGGTTCATCCAATTTTGTGGGAGATACCAAGAAAACATAATCCTTAATCTCATAAGATGCTTTAGGTACACCTTTTCTGGTACTCTTACGTAATTGAAGTTCAGATTCTTCAATAGTATTTTGGGATTCACAACTCCTACTTGGACCAAGAATCATTTTTTGATCTATTGAATTATCAAGCATGTCCGACAACATTATTTGATCATCTGAACTTAGAATTTCGTAAAGAGGCTCATTTTCTTTTATTTCACCCTTTTTTGAAAAATTATTTTCCAGGAATGTACATATCGTGATTCAATTTCAGTAGTACTTTCATCTTCCAATTCACCAATGAACACATATCCTTTAGAGTGTTCTGAGTATCTTATAAAGATACATTTCTTTCCTTTTGGACTTAGATTTCCAAACTTAGCAAAATGATCTTTAATAAATGCAGCACAACCCCACAGTCGTAGATAATTAAAGTTTACTTTATTACCAGCCCATAGTTCATAAGGAGTAGAAGATACTAATTTAGAAGGTACTTTATTCAATATGTAGGCCGCAGTTAATAACGCATCTCCCCAGAAAGAGAATGGTAAATTTGCTTGCGCCATCATGGACCTTGTCATATCCAATAATGTTATATTCCTTCTTTCGGTTACACCATTCTTCTTCAAGTTCAACATGATGGGCAATATCAGAAAAAATTTTAATGCTATCATTGTGGGTTAGGTTGACCTTCAAGTGTTCCCAACTATTGAGAAGAGATCGAATCACTGCCTAAACTTACTTCTCATCTGAGAGAATGTGACTAGAACTTTTGATTTGAGCTGTCATATTCAATATCAACCTTAGGTGTTGTTTGATGTCTGATAATGATGCTTCTTGTAAGTGTCAAACTTGACAGTTAGCTGTTTGAGGCGGGTAATAGAAGTACCCCCGTATGTTCCTCGCAAGTGTACCCAGATGGCATTGGCAGTAGGAAATTCCTCACACTTATGTATGAGGTCATCAACCACATAACTTACAATGATTCCACGTGCAATGGAATCAGCCTTTTTTCAAGCCTTATAAGCTTCAAGGTCTCTTCTGTGTTGTGCAGTGTTACCCTGGTAGACATAAGACATGTTTAATACCTTCAAGATCATTTTGCTCTTCCAGCACATACCATATTTTACGTCTCAAAATGTCGTAATTTTCACCATTTAGTTTTTCTCCTTTGTTCAAGTCGGCAATTATGATTTTCGATGTCATGTTTGTTATTTAAAGACAATCACACAAGTATTTTATCAATTATGAATGCAAGTTACACATTCAAGAAAATCATTTCACATAAAGGTTTCATATTTACTGTATAATTTAAATGACACTTAAGAATCCGATCATCTTCTATGAACTAAACATTTGACAAAAAATAGAAATTAATTTCTTAATGTGTATTAGAGTGATAACTTTCAATTAAGTCATTTTAAACTCAAATAAATGAATGAAATTCATGAAAAAAGAGATAAGCAACTTAATATATATATATATATATAATATAAAGTTAATAAATAACTTCATGTTACAAGTCAATCTAAAAATAAAAGTCATCCCACAAATATTCGAGATGACTCGCATACACCTAAAAAGGCTCACTAGGACAAATCTCGTGGTAAACATTAATTAATCTCTAACCCCAAGGATCGCATAGAGAATTTACTAAAATAGATAATACTTTCCAATGCGAGATTTCTATATAGTTTTCTAGTTCTACACGTTTTAATTCAAACAAATGTATAAAACTAGCAATAGTAATATTAGGGGTCATCTTAAAAGACTTGAATTCTTTCAGTTTCTTCTCTCTTTCCCTTCGCATAGTCCTTTCATTTCGTTACAGATTTTGTGTTTCCCTGGGGACACTATTTTGTATGATCTCTCGACCTCGAAAACATGTCCTTCGACGACGTGCTCTTCCACTTTGTATCTTTGCTCAACATTATGAACTCCCACTTGGAGTGATTCGAATTTTTCCCTGTTCAAGCATTTCTGAAATAGGAACCAAGAAACAATATGAATGGTTGAACCACTCAATGTGACAACTTATGTCACAAAACATGTAGAAGGCAAATCTAATAAATTAAACTTCAAAGGGCTTAAAATCGCAAAGTTAATATCAAAATCAATTTCAACCACATGTAAATGATAAACTTGATAATAATATTAGATATATAATGAAAGTAATTACACTTTCAAAAAAAAATTTCTCGTTTTTCGGCAAAATCCCTTTTCCCTCTAACAATATCCAAATTGTGAAGTCAATTCGACCCGATCGGGATTTGGGTTTTTCATGGGTCTTTTTTTAATTTAGGGCCCAGTTGTTTGGGGTTTATTAGAAATAGTATTAGGACAAGCACTGTTAACACACAAAGAAAAAGGAACATTCTACTCATTTCTTATTGGTATATTTGTGAGGCAAAAAATAGAGCGCTTTAAAGTGTTTTAATCATTCGGTGGGTTTGCCATTCTCTATTATTCTCCCCACTGCCAATGATCACTAAAATTATCACCAGTCAAAAAATCCCCATTTTGGGTAAATTCAAAAAGGGCTACTCCCTATGATTTGTCTGTTTTTATGCTTTGAAGAAAAAAAAATGCTTTTGACCGGATCCAAAATTTCAATCTTCATCCGGTTATGGTCTCTATCTAACAGGTATGTCCATAAACTTAAACTTGATACCAAAATAATGCAAAATAGAGAAATTAAACCAAGATATGATGCCATTTGTAGTAAAATATGAAGTAAAAATCAGAATCAGTGTGTACCTTTTTCTGTTATAGCGGAAGATGTTGAATTCTTTTTCTACCGAAAAGATCGCTCCAAGTCTGCTTTGAATCTCTTGGAAAAATATCTTGAATCAAAAAACTAAATGCTCTCGTTTTGATGTTGTCATTTATTTTGATTTTTTGTTTATGAACCAAATTTTCTCTGTTTAAATCTTGTCAGAAAAAGAAATGAACATATAAGGGATTCTTGGGGCGGGAACGGTTATTGTGTAACTGTTCTCCCTTTTCTTTTGAAATAAGATTATGTGTTAATATTAATTTTCTGACCAAGAAATGGGTCGGGTCGATCCACATAGGAGACCTATGACCCATAATCCAACATATTGTCATAACTTTGATGACATATTTTGATTATAAGATCAACTTGGATTTCATTATATCTTCGGCAATTTGATTTATGCATGGATTATATTTCTGATAGTATTTTAAGAGGTCTCTCGATCCTTGATGGTTCGGGATGCCCATTGCATCCAGGACCTCAGCTCGGGTCGTGACAAAACATGATGATTAATTTCATCAAGTTATTCTGTATCTTGAATTTTGTTCCACTTTTTTTATTTGCCAGTTCATCTTCCTCCACTTTCTCTCTTTTCACTTGGATCTCTCCATTAATTCATAGTTATATATCCCATAAAATTGAACTATCTTGCTTGGAGGACCTAGATAATACAATTGATGCAAATGCTAAAGATTGGAGACTGTGGAAGAACCGCCATCAAAGGTTGTAGTAAACAAAAAAGATAAAGAAAATGTCAATCATAAATTCATAGAATGGGAAGAAAAAATGTCTTGATGAGAGTTGGCTAACTGAAACTATGACTGAAGAACCAATGTTATTTATTATTTTGATGCACTTTGGCCAAACAAATTTGGGAGAGTCTTAGCGATAATTATCTACAAGCTAACAATGATAAGAAATTCTAGTTCAAACAACAAATTCAGAGTTTCAAGATGGGGTCAAAATCTGTATATGAATATATGAATGAATTCAAGGGAATTTAAAGATAGTCTAACTGCTATACATAAATCGTTAATATTTGTAATACCCCAAATTTTTTTTGAAGTCTAATTTAGTCTCCAGAAGATTTAACGATGACTTCCTAAATGATTAATGTTTAAATCATATAGAATTACCTCAATTTTGACTTTTTATCATGTGGGAAATTGAATTAGCTTTCCAACGATATCAATTTCGTCCAAATCCGGTAGCAGAGTAAAAATTTATGGACGTTTTACAGAGAACTGTCGGAACCACCCAGAAGCGATGGTCAGGCCGACGGATTGTTGAGCTAGCGAAGGACTGTCGCCCAAGACATCACGACTAAGGTAGTGAACCTATCTTCTGGACAGGTACGACGGTCAGGACAGACGGACCGTCGAGCTAGCGACGGATTATAGCTCAAAATCATCGCAAACGAGGCAGAAAGTTTAGGTTCTAGCCAAGTACGATGGGATGGACCGATGGATCGTTGAGCCAGTGATGGACCATCTCCTAAACCATCGCCACTTCCGATCAGCAATTTTAAGCTATTTTTAAAATGGTATTTGGTTCTTTTCCACCTGCTTTATCCCTTAATTATACCAGCCCAGAGTTCATAACTTCATTATTTTCCTACAACACCAAATTAGGATTCCTCTTAAAGATCAATCCCCAAGAACAAGATCTAAACCCTTCTTTAAGAAATTCAAGTTCATCAAGTTCAAGAACCTTCTAGAAAACATCAAGATCTATGTTTCCCAATCCAAGAACGTTCAAGAAACATTAGTTATCTTTCAAGATCTAAACTTTTGAGGTATGTTTACTGTTGATTCATGGGTTCCTTTCACCCATGAAGCTCAAGAGTCCTATTTTAAATCATGAATTGTGAAACCCATGTTGTGGAATGATTATAATCATGTTTATGTTGTTGTGCGACTTCCAAGTTGGAAGCTTTAATATGTTTTCATGAAATTTTGTTAATGTATGGATTGAAATTGATGAGATTGAGTTGAATGAAGGAACTTGATGTATTAAGTTAATGTTCATGATTAAGCCCTAAGTTATGCATACTAGATGTTTGATAAAATGCCTAAGAGAGTAAGATTATGCTTATTAACTCAATAGGGCCTAATTGATGAATCCATGCTTTATCCTTATGATTCAAAATGACTCTCATGCTATTGTGATTCATTGAAATTATTTGATGGAATTCCCATGAGACTAGAATTGTGTAACCATGATATATTTAAATGCATTCTTATTCATGTACAAGAGTACGAGAACCAAGTGATTCATGAAACTCCCAAGTGATTGTATTATCAATTATTGATTATGGTCATGTGTTCAAGAAGTGTCATGTCTTGTCAGTTTCATGCTATCGAGTCCTGGGGGTACTTGTACCTGACAATTTAGTTGTGTGCCTAGAGCCAGTGTCAGTTTCATGATAATCTCAGTCTAGCCATGATCAGTAGAATTCAGTCAGTTACATAACTCAGGAAAACTCAGTAAATTCAGTATCAATCCAGTAATCTCAGTAATCACAGTAATCTCAATAATCTCAGTCAGTTATCAGATCTCAATAATATTTCTTCAGTCAACAGATTTCAGTAAAACTCAATCCAGTTCAGTCCATTATATTTAGTTCAGTATCTATTCAGATGGGAGTAGGATTCAGCACCGAGTGAGCCCAAGGATGGGAACTCACCTGCGAGTAGAGGGTGTGATTCCTAGAAGCAATCCTTGCACTCCAGAACTACGTAGCCAGCATAGGTTGAGACATCAAACCTGCTAGATGAGGGTAGAAGAAGTGGCTTAACCTGATAGATAAGGGTCTCACTATTCTCATTAGAGTACCTGTTAGATAAGGGTCACTCACAACTTGTCCTTACCAGTGGCACGGTATTGACACCCTTCCAATTAAGGTTACAGATTGGACCCCAACTCAGCTATAATAGCTTATTAGTGGTATATTGGTTAAAGGACTACTTCCCACAGTTACAGTCGCAGTCTCAGTCTCAGTAATAGAACTCAGATAGTTCTACAGAATTAAGACTATCAGATACAATCACCCAATACAGTATAGAACTCTGCTAGTTCTATCAGAATCTGGACTGTCAGATACAGTCACTCAATATTAGTTACATCAATTATCAGTAACTCATGATATCAGTATTCAGACTCAATAGTCAATATTATCACAAATTTAGTTACAGTTACTTATTCATGCATGTATTCTCACGTTCATGTTATACAGTCAGTTAGTATTGTTCATGCATATGAACCCTTTGCATTCAGCTTACCTCACTAGCCTACCAGTACATTCAATCGTACTGATGCATTTTTGCTATGGAATTTTTATACCATAGGTTTAGAAGTACGAGCTCCAGAACATTAGTAGCATTCCAGTTTTAGCAGTCAGAGTCAGCGGTGAGTCTTCATCTTTTGAGGATGTTATGATTTGATTACTTCACTTCTACAATACTTAATTTATTTTAGTAGTTGGAGTTAGATGGCGACATATCCCATCAACTCCTTATTCAGACAGTATAGTGTTAGAGGCTTTCAGAATATAGTATGTTCAGATAGTTATTTAAGTTGTTTTGGTATTGATATACCGTATTTTTAGATGTTGTATTTTATGAGATATTTGTACCTTATGGAATTTCAAACTTTTATTCTGCATTTATATAGTATATTATGTAGTGTTCAGGTACAGATATCAGTCATGGGTTAGCTTGTGGTCCTTCGAGGTCACGAGCACTGTGAAACATTTTGGGTACCAGATTCAGGGCGTTACAAACTTGATATCAAAGCCTAAGGTTCAACAGTGTCCTATGAAATCTGAAAAGCCGTATCTAGTAGTCTTTTGCATGGGTGTGTTGTGCACCACACTTATGGACAGGAGGCTATGAGATGTTTTAGGATCAGTTTCCCTTTTTTCAGCATTCATGTAGTGCCAGTGAGAATAAGCTCAAATGTAGACTCCCAGTATAATCCATTTTTCCATTTCATTTATAGAATATGTCTCCCAAAAGGGCTAACAAAAGGAGAATCGGAAATCAGTCAGTACCTTTGCCTGTTCAGGAAGATTCCTTGGACGAGCATGCCTTTTAAGGAGAATTTAGAACTGACTCCCTCACTTTATCTTACTAAGTTGTAGCTCAGAGCAATTAGCAGGCTATTATCCTAGACCCTTCTTCATCCAGTTCTCCAGTCCGAAATTCAGAGACGACAATAGGGATAGGGCACCAGGCCCTAAGCCTCAGGGCAATGTTAGTAGTGCACGAACCCATCCCATTTGTTAGATTTATGGTAGGAACCATCAGGGTATTTACAAAGATGTCAATGACTTCTGTTTCAAATGTGGCAAGCCAGGTCACAGAGTCAGAGATTGTCCCTAGTCAGTCTTTTAGGGTCAGCGTAACCGTTCCTTAGCTCAGTTCGATCACTCGAATTAGTAGGGTGCCACCTCCAGTGCTACTAGTGGGCAACGCCCAAATAGACTCTATGGTCTCCAGTCCCCACAGGATTAGGAAAATTCTCCTGATGTAGTTACTGGTATGTTACATATCTTTCACTTATATGTTTATGCTTTGCTAGATCCAGGAGCTTTCTTGTCTTTTGCTACTCCTTATATAGCAGTTGATTTCGGAGTCAGTCCCAAAATTCTAGCAGAGCCCTTTTCAATATCTACCCCAGTGGGTAAAACCATCATAGCCCGATGGGTATACAGGAACTGTCCGGTCATGGTAACTGAGAAAGTCACTTTAGCAGACTTAGTCGAATTAGAGATGACAAATTTTGATGTCATTCTCGACATGGATTGGCTTTATTCCTGCTATGCCACAGTCGACTACAGTCCAATTTTAGTTTTCAAATGAACCCATCCTTGAGTAGAGGGTAGTATTTCAGCATTCAGAGGTCTACTTGTTTCCTACCAACGTGCTAAAAAAATGATATCTGAGGGACGTTTCTATCATCTTATTCGAGTTAAGGGTTCTAGTTCCAAAACTCCAGTCTTGAATCAGTATCAGTAGTGAATGACTATTCAGATGTATTTCCCAAAGATTTTCTCAAAGTTCCTCCCAAAAAGTAAATAGACTTCGGTATTGATCTTCTTTCAGATACTCAACCTTTATATATTCTTCCATACAGAATGGCACCAACGTAACTCAAAGAGCTAAAAGAACAGTTAAAGTATCTCTTAGATAAAGGATTCATCAGGCCCAGTGTTTTCCCATAGGGTGCACCAATTTTATTCGTGCGAAAGAGAGATGGCTCTCTCAGGATGTGTATAGACTACCGTCATCTCAATAAAGTCATAGTTATAAACAAGTATCCATTTCCCAGAATCAATGACTTATTTGTCCAACTTCAGGGTGCTAGATATTTCTCTAAGATAGACCTCAGATCAGGCTATTATCAACCCAGAGTTAGAGAATGTGACATTCCGAGAATAGCTTTTTGAGCTCGATACGGTCACTTTGAATTCTTAGTCATGTCCTTTGGTTTTAACAATGCCCCAGCAGCCTTCATGGACTTGATGAACTATGTGTTCAAGCAGTACTTGGAGATGTTCGTCATAGTCTTCATAGATGACATCCTCGTCTATTCCCGCAGTGAACATAATTATGCAGACCATCTCAGAATAGTATTATAGATCCTCAAAACCCATCAAGTATCATGATATCTATTCATGTCCTACCTATCATCTCCATGATCGTTGCACATATTTGTGCTCATTAGTGAAAATCATGTACGATTTCAGTTCCCAGTATAAGGAGTCCCAGTTTTCTTTGCGGTACAAATCATGTTCCATGAACACAACTTACATTTATGCACCTTCCATAGAATTATGTGCGTTTCCAGTTCCAAGTATAAGGAGTTCCAGTTTACTCAATAGTACGAATCATGTCCTATGAGTACAGAACCTTCAGACTCAAGTCATGCATCTCACGACTCATGTTCCACTCCTAGTGATCAGCCAAACTCAGGTTATGTCACATATACCCTCAGTTTAGATCCCTTGGTGAATTCATGGTGTCAATTTTCCATCCCTCAGGACTTAGTTACAACATCAGTTCAGTAATCAGTATTCAGTAAGGGACTCAGATAGTCCTACAGGACCATGGCTTTCAGTTATCAATTACTTAGCCATCCAAATTTAGTATTTCAGTACCAGTCTAAACCTCAATTATTAGAAACTAGCATTTAGTCCCAGTATGAGTCTCAATTACAGATTTAGTTACAGTCTTTGCTACAATATTAGATATAGTGTCAGCCTCAGCCTCAGTTCAGAAATCAGATTAATACCACAGTCCAATTTTAGGTATGCTTGACCATAGCATGTAGTTATATGCTTGACCATAGCATGTAGTTATCAGTTACACATGTTATCAGTGTTTTAATACCCCAACTTACAAAAGGTTTTCGAATCATGTTATATGCCTGGTCTTGCATTCTCAGTCAATACAAGTATTTTATGAATTCATGCTTAGCTATCTCATGTTAATCAGTTAGTCCCTTTCTCATGTTCATAGAAACTCCATATTGTCAGTCTAGTTATTCAGACTAAGTACAGTTCAGTCTTACATGCCCAGTACTCAGCCATTAGTCAGTCAGCATATCAGATGAGTTAGTCAGTAGGAATTAGTTTGAACAACCAATTTTTTAGTCCGACAGTCAGACGGACAAGTTCACATATTTTCCCATTCTATCCACCTAGTCGCACTATTTGAAGTCTCATGGTGTAACCATTCTAAGATGGACCAATCAAGCAGTTGCGTGTTCAGCTCAATTCATGTTTCATTACTCAGTCTCAGATCTCAGATATTTAGTCGCGATTTCATTCGTGGGTGCCCTATGCATTATTCTAGTCTCTCCTCAGTATCTTGACAAGTCAGCATTGTTTGAGGGACGTAGTGTCCCAAGGAGGAGATACACTATAATCCCCTAAACTTTCATTACCTAAACATGTCATTCCCTATTCATATAAGGAACCTATCTTGGAGTGGTGGGTACTCATACGTGAACCTTCAATCTCTAATATCAGTCGTAAGCCATGTACACAATGTTTCAGTTTAGTTCATGATACTCAGTCCATGTCACACGTTACAGACTCAGTCATGTTCTCATATTCCCGTTCATGCGTATTCAGTAAAGGATATTGAGTTCAAGATTAATGACTATCTATCTAAAGATCTCTCCCATGAAGGGAGTGAAGAAATTTGGTAAGAAGGGAAAGCTCAGTCCCCGATATGTCGGTCTCTTTAAAATTCTCAGTAATTTCGTCAAGGTAGCTTATGAGCTCGAGTTGCCTTCAGATCTAGCTTCAGTGCATCCAGTCTTTCATGTCTCCTTGCTTAAGAAGTGCATAGGTGACCCATTAGTCGTAGTCCCTATTAAGGGCATAGATATTCAGAACAGTCTCTCTTACAAGGAAATTTTAGTTGAAATCCTTGACTACCAGATTCGCAGACTGAGGAACAAATAAGTCCCTCTAGTCAAAGTTCTTTGGAGGAATCAGTCCTTTGATGGAGCTACTTGGGAAGCAGAAGCAGATATATGGACCAAGTATCCTCACCTTTTCACCACTAATTCAGACTCAGCCCAAGGTAATAACTTTCCTTAAGCCTATTCAGTTTAATGTTCAGATTTCAGTTACAATCTCGGTATTTTAAAGTACCATTGCATATTTAGTCATGCATTCATGTATAAGCTTAGTCATGTACTCATGCATCATATATGCATGTTTATCTTGATAAATTCAGCTTATCAGTGATTCCATTCATGTATTCATGAGTCAGTATTCATGCATCAGATATGCATGTTCCGTATGAAATTTCTGTATATCAGAAGTTCCAGTCATATAATCATGTTTCAGATTTTCACGTCCCATAAGTAAGTTCAGTCTATCAGAAATCCCAGCTTAGTCAGTCCCATTCAAGGATGAATTTTTCCAAAGGAGAGATATTGTAATACCTCAATTTTTTTTTGAAGTCTAATTTAGTCTCCAGAAGATTTAGGGATTACTTCTTAAATTATTAATGTTTAAATCAGATAGAATTTCCCCAATTTTGACTTTTTATCATGTGGAAAATTTAATTATCTTTCCAACGATACCAATTTCAATCAAATCCGGTATCAGAGTAAAAAGTTATGGACATTTTACAGAGAACTGTCGGAACCGCCCAGAAGCGACGGTCAGGCCGATGGACCCCCAAGCCGTCGCGACTAAGGTAGTGAACCCGTCTTCTATCCAAGTGCGATGGTCAGAACCGACATACCATCGAGCTAGCGATGGATCGTCACCCAAAACCATCGCAGACGAGGTAAAAAGTTCAGGTTCTGGCCAAGTACGATGGGATGGACCGATGGACCGCCGAGCCAGCGACGAACCATCGCCTAAACCATCGCCACTTCCTATCAACAATTTTAATCTATTTTTAAAATGGTATTTGGGTCTTTTCCACCTGCTTTAACCCCTAATTATACCAGACCAGAGCTCATAACTTTATTATTCACCTACAATACCAAATTAGGATTCTTCTCAAAGATCAATCCCCAAGAACAAGATCTAAACCTTTCTTCAAGAAACTAAGAAATTCAATTTCTTCAAGTTCAAGAACCTTTAAGAAAACATCAAGATCTGTATTTCCCAATCCAAGAACGTTCAAGAAATGTTAGTTATCTTTCAAGATCCACGCTTTTGAGGTATGTTTAGTGTTGATTCATGGGTTCTTTTCACCCATGAAGATCAAGAATCCTATTTTAAAATCATGAATTGTGAAACCCATGTTGTGGAATGATTATAATCATGTTTATGTTGTTGTGCGACTTCCAAGTTGGAAGCTTTAATATGTTTTCATGAAATTTTGTTAATGTATGGATTGAAATCGATGAGATTGAGTTGAATGAAGGAACTTGATGTATTAAGTTAATGTTCATGCTTAAGCCCTAAGTTATGCATACTAGATGTTTGATAAAATTCCTAAGAGAGTAAGATTATGCTTATTGACTAAATAGGGCCTAAATGATGAATCCATGTTTTATCCTTATGTTTCAAAATGACTCTCATGCTATTGTTATGTATTGAAATTATTTGATGGAATGTCCATGAGACTAGAATTGTGTAACCATGATATATTTGAATGCATTCCTATTCATGTACAAGAGTATGAGAACCAAGTGCTTCATGAAACTCCCAAGTGATTGTATTATCAATTATTTATTATGGTCATGTGTTCAAGAAGTGTCATGTCTTGTTAGTTTCATGCTATCGAGTCCTGGGGGTACTTGTACCCGACAGTTTAGCTGTGTGCCTAAAGCTAGTGTCAGTTTCATGATAATCTCAGTCAAGCCATGATCAATAGAGTTTAGTCAATTACATGACTCAGGAAAACTCAGGAAGTTCAGTAATCTCAGTAATCTTAGTAATCTCAGTCAGTTATCAGATCTCAATAATATTCCGTCAGTCAACGGAATTCAGTGAAACTCAGTCCAGTTCAGTCTAGTATATTCATTTCAGTGTCTATTCTGATAGGAGTAGGATTCATCATCGATTGAGCCCAAAGCTGGGAACTCACTTGCGAGTAGAGGGTGTAATTCTTAGAAGCAATCCTTGTACTCCAGAACTATGTAGCCAGCGTAGGTTGAGACATCAAACCTACTAGATGAGGGTAGATGAGGTGGCTTAACCTGCTAGATGAGGGTCCTACCGTTCTCATTAGAGTACCTATTAGATGAGGGTCACTCGCAGCTTGTCCTTACTAGTGGCGCGGTATTGACACCCTTCCAATTGGGGTTACATATTGGACCCCAACTCAACTATAATAACTTATTAGGGGCATATCGGTTAAAGGACTACTTCCCACAGTTACAATTTCAGTCTCAGTAATAAAACTCAGATAGTTCTACAGAATCTATACTGTCAGATACAGTCACCCAGTACAGTACAAAACTCAGCTAGTTCCATCAGAATCTAGACTATCAGATACCGTCACTCAGTAATAGTTACATCAGTTATCGGTAACTCAAGATATCAGTATTCAGACTCAGTAGTCAGTATTATCATGAATTTAGTTATAGTTACTTATTCATGTATGTATTCTCACATTCATGTTATACAGTCAGTTAGTATTGTTCATGCATATAAACTCTTTGCATTCAGCCTACCTGACTAGCATACCAGTACATTCAATCGTACTGACGCATTTGTGCAATGGTGTTTTATACCATAGATTAAGAAGTACGAGCTCCAGAACATCAGTAGCATTCCAATTTCAGTAGTCAGAAGTGAGTCCTCATCATTTGAAGATGTTATGATTTGATTACTTCACTTCTACAGTACTTAGTTTATTTAACTAGTTAAAGTTAGTTGGGGACATGTCCCATCAACTCCTTATTCATACAATATAGTTTTAGAGGCTTTCAGATTATAGTATGTTCAGACAGTTATTTTAGTTATTTTGGTATTGATATACCATATTTTTAGATGTTGTGGTTTATGAGATATTTGAACCTTATGGCGTTTCAGCCTTTTATTCCATATTTATATAGTATATTATGCAGTGTTCAGGTATAGATATCAGTCATGGGTTAGCTTGTGGTCCTTCGGGGTCACGAGCACCGTGTAGCATTTCGGGTACCAGATTCGGGGCGTTACAATATTTGATATTCATAAATGAGAATGCCTATCATGATTACAAAACCAACAAAATCTGTCTCGACCCGAGCTGAGGCCCTGACCGCCATGGGTATCCCGAACCACAAAAGTTCGAGAGACCCCTTAATCCTTATCCCTAGTGGTATTGTCTGCTTTGGACCTAGACCCTCACGGGTTTGCCCCATCAAATGGGATTTTCCTAGACCCTTATCGGGATACATCGACAAGGCTAACACAATAGAGGCTCTGATACCATTCTGTCACGACCCAAGCCGAGGCCCTAGCCACGATGGGCATCCCGAACCACGAAGGACTGAGAGACCCTTTACTCCTTATCCCTAGTGATATTGTTCACTTTGGGCCTAGACCCCCATGGCTTTAAAACGCGTCACTAGGGAGTAAAGCTTGCCTACTTATAAATCCAGAATTCCTCCTGTGTTTTGCCGATGTAGGACTCCTTATTTTAAGTTGGGGTGTTACAAAAACCTCCCAACTACCCTAATAAGAACCTGATAATGACTGAAAATAGTAATTATTTAAGAGAAAAAGGAATATATATCACATATAATACAACAAGGAAGAAGCAAGGGAAAAAGCTTAAATATGAAATCAAACTTTTAGAAATGACTTAGTTATGCTATCTATTAATAGTTGGGCTTATTTATGCTCTTGTCATGACACATTTCGTTCATTCGTGCCACTAACTACTAAGAGAGCCCTGCTTTTAGAAGATATGGTCACGTGGCATTATCTAAACCCTTCATTACCTACCGGCCCCTACCTCCTTTTACAAGTGGTATATGTGAGTCATTTAATTAGTTCAATGACATATTTTATTGAGTCTTTTCTTAATTCCTTGTAATGCAGACTCTTTTGGGTAACAATGTGATGGTTTCTGTTTATAACTTGTCTTTGTTTGTGTTTAGCTAATTAATTTTAAAAAAATCTTCTTTTGCCAATGTTAGAGCTGTCCCTTGTGCTTGACCAATATTAGAATGTGTTTTTAGAGAAATATTACTTTTATAGCTTATAAAAAATAATTTCTACTACTACCCAAAACCACCTATTTTTCCTCTAAAAGCATGGACAAGAACTTTAATTTTTAATAATCACTTCTAATGTTCTATAAGTTTGGTCAAACATATTATTAAACCGTATGTTTCGAAGGTGATTTTGTCTTTCTTAAGCTCTATGCTCAATCAAATAGTGTCACATGAATGAAAATAATGCAGACTAATAAAAAATGGAAGAAGAGAAAGTCATGCATGAAAGAGGAGAGCTTGTCAAGTTGGCTAAAGATGACCTGCTTGAAACCAAGAAAGAAAGGACATATTAATGAAGGACCTTTCCAATTAGTGGTGCAGGCAAGTCATCCTTGGCTGCCAAATAAGACTCTTCTTATTATGCTAGACTTCTCTTCTCTTCTCTTCTTTTCTCTTGATCCATTCTACCAAATAAGACTCCTCACATCATGCTAGAATAATGAAAAGATCTTGCATAAAAGAGAAGAGCATGTCAAGGTAGCCAAGGAGTCTTCTTGAAACCAAACTAAAAGGCCACAATTAAACACCTTTCAGACAATGGAGCAGGCAAGTCATCCTTGGCTACTAACAATATGACTCTCCTCTTCATGTAAGACTTCCCTTCTTTTCAATGAGATGATTACTATATGTCAAGTTAGCCATGCATTTATAGCCACGACAAATTAGTACTAGTAATGAAAAACTATATAAGCATCTTTGACTTAATTCTTTATGTTACTTTGTTACCTTTTATAATTACTTTGACTTTGTGATCTTATCCACATTCTCTGATCTTC
Organism: Capsicum pubescens; assembly: GCA_030864215.1. Lineage (NCBI taxonomy): Eukaryota > Viridiplantae > Streptophyta > Magnoliopsida > Solanales > Solanaceae > Capsicum > Capsicum pubescens. Next base: position 68,370,815 of record CM061544.1, on the reverse strand, counting down.
TAAATTTAAATAAGTTTATTTTATTTGTAAGAACATTTGCACTCACTTTGTCTCCAAGTAATTCTTTGAGGGGACGAGGTAGACTTAAAATTACATTTGAAGGAAATTATCTCGACAGATCTATAATATAATTTCTTGGAATTAATGCAAATTTGGCTAAAAATAGAACATAATACAGAAAAAGATTCATATAGGTGATATTTGCTAGTCGGTAGTCGATATTCGTCTAACTGTTAGACTACTTCGTGTATTGCTATTACTACATTTATTTGCATATATTTAACTTGTTTTCAATTTAATTTTTCTTTATTGTGATGAGGATGTTGGAGTCCCACATCGGTGGGCTAAAGGGTTCTTTGGTCTCCTTATATGGTCTTAGGTAATCCTCCCTTCATGAGCTAGCTTTTGAGGTTGAGTTAGGCCCAAGGTCCATTTTTTATCATGGTATCAGAGGCAGGCCCACCCATTTCATTGTTTCTGATGTTGGCCCCCATCTTATATTGTCCACGCTCTAGATGTCCAGCCCTGGGCGTGCGGGAGGGGGGTAGGGGTGTTGGAGTCCCACATCGATGGGTTAAAAGGGTCTTTGGTCTCCTTATGTGGTCTTAGGAAATCCTCTCCTCATGAGCTAGCTTTTGAGGTTGAGTTAGGCCCAAGGTCCATTTCTTTATGAGAGGATGACATGATGAGCTCAAATGGGATGAAGAGGATCCATATGTACTCAACTTGTTTGGGACTGAGGTGTATATGTTATTTGTATTGCATCCCAACACCATTTATACAAATATCCCTGGCTAGTGGCCAGTCAAGAGTATGCCCTGCATGCACATTGACACTTTGTAGTTTAGTGCATATGCATTTTCATCTGCTCTTGTAGTTCCCGATACAACACACAATTCGATCTGGTATGAATTATGATTGATAACTGGTAAAGTTGTTGTCATGTGATTAGGAGGTCACGGGTTCAAACCTTAGAAATAACCTTTTGCGATATGCAAGAAAATTGCATACAATAGACCCTTGTGGCAGGGCTTTTCCCCAGATCCTATGCATAATGGCAGCTTTACTACACCAACTACTCTTTTTATGAATTATGATTGACCTTGATTATTTTGTGGGTCTGAACAAATTGATTTGATGCCAATTTTTCATGTTTAAAGGGTATTCCTTCAAACAATATGCTTTCCCAAAAGTTCCAACCATTGTATTGATGATCCAACTTTAGTTAAAATGGAATAGTTTGTAGCTTTACGCATATTATTCCATACCTGGACATGCATGTGCACATAGTAATTTAAATTTAAGTTTATTACTATTTTCGCTTCAATTTGTTTGTTTGATAATGCTGTGGTAATGTTGCGGCCTTAAAAATATATATCGAATGTATCAAAATATTCTTTAATCTTATAGTCTTAAACATGTCATGCGGAAAGTTACAATTAAAAAGCCGACGAAAAAAGACATTCTTTTTTAAATAGACTAAAAGGAAGAGTAAGAGAAATAAATTGAAATAGAGGGAGTAATACTTATGTTCATACATAAAAAATAATTTAAAGTGAGTTAATTGTTGTCATCCTTATGAAATTAATATCACAAGTATATAACTTCTTAAAACCCAAAATGAGCATTTTATTCATATTTAGCAAAAGGATAACATTTGATGCAGACCTTGCTTTAGTTTGAGATGTGAAAAATATGTAACTTTCACCTATCCATGTTCATGAGTCGGGGGAGGATTTATTGTCCAAAATATCGTGCACGTGAATGCATGATCTTTCTACAAAATTATATATTTTGACGTATATATTTTTTAGAATTGATCTAACACAATTTGATGACACTTATGCTCCAGAAAGGCTAAATAATACACTTAACTGAATGCCAAGTTCTTTTCTTGCATTGCACTTTGCATTGTTCTTATTGTAATCAACCCTTTTAAATCACACAGGCACATAAAATAACAATTAATATGATTAACCTTAATTGGTTTTTTAGTGGAGGAAGGACAAATGGATTTGATGCCCGAGTCTTATTCTTTCTGCCAATGCTTTTCCCAAAGGTCCATTCCTCCATATTTAGTCAAAATGGTATATGTATAATTTGTGGCTTTATCCATATTCTTCACAAGGGGCTGGATTCATCTTCTCTTATCTTAAAATTTGGGTTTGAGAGGCCTCCTGGATCAAGGTTAATGAAAAATAAAGAAATAATATATCTGATTTATTTTTTTCAAGAATTTTAAGCCTCAACTATTTATCAATTTTTTATATTTTTTTCTATATAAACTATCACCATTTGTGTTCTACAACACACTGAGTAACTGACTGTGTGGTGTACACACTTATGTTTAAAAAGGGTTATAAGTGACACTCAAAGTGGATAAATATTCACACCTATATATAGACTAAGATAATTATTAGCGTAAAACCTAAGGGGTGGGGTTGGGGGTTAATATTTTTTGAGAACAATCTAAATCGGGTAATTTATAGAAAAATCATGGGTCATTTGTTAAATTTTCACTAGACAACTTCCTTGTCCTACAATGGTCCGTCGTTCCTCAGTTTTGGTTTGTTCCTTCAAACCTTTGTCTCTCACTTGTTTTTTCTCTATTAAGCCCCAATTTCATCATAGATTCTAGGTTAGTTATTGATCTTGTAAATAAAAATAATCAGGTTGCTTTTTCTCATCACAAATATTATACAAAAACTTATTTGGTCTCTCTTAATTTCTAAATGAATAAGTGAAGGAAAAAGGTGATGGATGCAGAAGTAAAAGGAGAAAGGTGATAAATGAAGAAGTGAAGACGAAAATATGATTAGAGAAGAAGAAATGAATAACAAGGGAGAGAAGAGAAGGTTTATAAGAAACTAAGTGGAATATAGCAACAAAAAAAAACTAGTCAACTTTGTATAGTCATTCTACATGCCATGTGAATGAATTTTTTTTGGATAAATTAAGGTTTCACACGTCTTGTATTAGCAGCATGTACACTTGTCAAGATATGAGATGGACACGAGGAGCTGCAGTAAGGAACACACATGGCACTAGCTAAGGATATGCTGGAGGGTACCAGATCAATATGCTTCAAAGGCAACTTTAGTGAAACTCACCTCTCACTCATCTTAAACATGGAAATTGCCAACATGAGAGTTTTAAAAGCATGGAAGTACAAGGTATAAGGATCATAAACAACGATAATCTACAAAGCCTAAAGCCTATATTTGAGAGTTTCATCTATCAAGGGATGAAGGGGCTGGGAAGGCTAAAACACATAGTATTTTAACAAGATCTGAATTTACAAGAGCCTCTTGGGCAACAAAAAAGTGAAATACTAACTAGCATAGGCTATTACAATCTTCAAAAAGGACTTGGCAAAATGGCAGGGGCTTGAGTCAAATTCGAAGCGGTTAACTTGAATGATGACTCTATTACAATGAGGCAGAAGTGTGAAGCTTCCCATGAACTTCACCACAGTTTCACTTGCAAAATAAAATAAGTTAGTCAAAAGAAGAGAAGGGTTAAATGGTTTCACTGTCAGTTCGGGATATGGTTATGGATTTTTAAATAAAAATTAGATTCTAAATGGTTAAATAGATATGGTATAGCATAATTAGAATGACTTTCAAGTTTCTTGGTATGATGATATCAATTTGGGAATGCCCTAATAAAAGACTCTATGGTTAATGGTATGTGAAAATATTTTAGTTGTCATTAAAGGGAATTATGTAGCTCACTGAGAAGGTGTAGTCCCGAGGGAACCCATACTAAAAACCACGTGGGCCAACATTGGGGGTCTATGATCATTGTGTCTTCTTTACACGGTATATTTTTAGGAGGCTATTGACTATTGGTGACTCTAGCCTAATTTCTCCAGTCCATTCGGCTAACATGGACTGGGCACCTTTTGGCAAGGAGAGACGAACCCAAATAGTCGTGGGTACCTAAGTTCGGTATGAGCTATATACTTTAGGATTAAAGTTTTAATGGTGATGTTTCATGTCCCTTGTCCCCTACCCTATAATTCTACTATATTATTAGGGCATTTGTTTTATTACTAATTTTGGTACATGTATATTTTATCCCTTTTCTTGGATTGTATGGCAGTAATCGTCGTACTGACAGTCCCTGAACTCTATATTATTTCATTATGTAGGTTTGGAGACTTTTTTTGTGACCCTGTGCAGTGTTAGGTGATTTAGTATTCATATGGGACCGTTGTTGGTGATGTGGTGAACCCTTCATCATTCCGAAGGTGTTGTTTTTCTCTTAGTATCTTTGTTGCTTTAGTTCTTTTGGGTTTTCTTCTGGCGTAGTTGGGGTTATGTTCTGATTTGATTAGTATTTTTTGGTTGAAGGGTTTGTGGATAGGGTTGGGGTATTAATTTATGGATTTGATTTTTGAGTCACAAACTTACTCTTTTCCATTAGTGCATTTCTTTTAATCTATTAGTTAACTTTTGCAGTTTATTATTTTTGTCATGCTCTTGAGGTAAGGTTAAGGGTCATCTCAGACCATGGTTGGTTTGGGATACCCTTCATGGCCAGGGTCGTAGTTCGGATTATGATAAGCTTGGTATCAGAGCACCGTTCAGGGTCACTAGGTATCTATATGTCCATGGATAGTATATTCCATTTATGGGTGTGTAGCACACCACACCTATAAGGGGGAGTCTATGAGATATTTAGGAATATTTCCCTTTCTTTGTGTTCTATTTCGTGCTAGAGAGTCTAGTTACTTTGAATATTCTCTAACCTATGGCTTTCTTGTGTTACAGATTATGCCTCCACGAAGATCTGATGGTCTTAGGAACTTCATTAGAACCTTCGTCCCAACTAGGACAAGCGCGGAGGAAGTTTGTACTACTCATAAGGCGTAGACTTGGTATAGGGCCCGTACTCCTGACTTTACTACTTTACCTTGGGTTCCACTGATCCCTGCTAATCTTTCCCAGTCTTTATGAGATGGTGTTACTTAGTCCCTCAAATAGATGTCTCGAAGCAGTTCCATTAGTCTATCCATATGCTTTATCAGATTGTGGCATTGCAGTCACGTCGTTCTGATCATGTTGGTCCTTCTCCCAGTTCATCTAAGGCCACCCGGATTGACCAATTTATGAGGCTGAATCCCCCAACCTCTATAGGTTCTAGGGTTGAGGAGAATCCTTGGGGGTTTATTGATGAGATGGAGAAGATCTTCAGAGTTATGCATGCTGTGACTCATAGGTAGTTGAGTTAATAGCTTATTAGTTGAAAGAAGTGGCTTATCAGTGGTATGAGAAATGGGAAGAGTTAAAGGTAAATATGTTGAGACGACCATGTGGGAAGAGTTCTCGAGTGATTTTCTTGACCACTTATTTTCACAGGAGTTAAGGAAAGCCAAGGCAGAAGATTTTGTGAATCTAAAATAGGGTAAGATGAGTGTTAAGGAGTATGTATTGAAATTCACCCAACTGTCCCCTTATTCTCCTGAGCTTATGTCTAGTATGAGGTCCAAGATGAGAAAGTTTGCTTCGGTTCTATCTCGTGACTTGGTGTTAGAGTGTAAGGCTGTTATACCGAACAAGGACATTTATATCAAAGCTAGTAGCTTACATGTAGTAGGTCAAAAAAGAAAAGAGGAAGCAAGTAGAAATGGGGGAAAGGCACAATAAGAACTTTAAGTATGCGGAGTAGGGTATGAGTCAGTAGAACAGTGGAAAAGAGGGTAGGCAATTGCCTAAGAAGAAGAACTGGGGAAATTTTTATCCTTTAACTAGTGTTCCTGCTCCTAAGCCTTCAGGTGATCAACGTTTTATGTTAACAATGGTTCTAGGGAACAGGGTGCCAAATTTTAGGTTAGTGGAGCTTAATAGCCCCACTTTTTCCATCTTGTCGTAGTTGTGAAAATCTTCAGCATGGTTATTATGAGAAATGGATAAATTGATGTTGTAATTATGGTCAGCCTGGTCATATGCATTGAGATTATCCTTTAGCTAGGGGGTGCATTTGAGGCTAGTAAGGTGCAGGCTGCTACTTCTTCAACTCTTGTGGCTAAAGGAACTACTTTAGGGACATAACCTGTTCGAAATTATCTATATGCACTTTCTACTCATCAGGAATTTGAGGCATCCCCAAATGTTGTCACTGGTATGTTTTATCTTTTCTCTCATGATGTTTATTTTTTTCTTAATCTCGGTTCTATCCTAATCTTTTATGACTCCTTATATGGTTGTACATATCAATTTTGGTCGTGCAAGTATTTCAAACCTTAGTTTAGTTTCTACCTGAGTGGGTAGTCTATTGTTTCTATAAAAGTCTATAGGGGTTGTGTGGTGTCCATCTTACATAGGGAGACATTAGTAGATTTAATAGATCTTGATATGGTGGATTTTGATGTAAACTAAGGAATGGATTGACTTCATTCGTACTATTCTTCTCTGGAATGTAGGACCCAAAAGGTAACTTTTTATTTTTCTAATGAACCTGTAATTGATTGAGAGGGAGTTCCCTAGTACCAAAATAGAAGTTTATCTCTTATCTTAGAGCCCAAAAGTTAATATCTAAGGGGTGTTTGTATCATCTAGTTCAGGTCAAGGATTCTGACTCTGAAAGTCCCTTCATGCAGTCTGTTTTCGTAGTTAATAAATTTCCATTCCTCCTTATAGGACGGCTCTGGCAGATCTGAAAGAAGTAAAAAAGAAATTAAAGGATATCCTTGATAAGGATTTCATTGGTCCTAGTGTTTCTTCTTGTGATTCTCTTGTGCTTTCGTACAAAATAAGGATGGGTCCCTCCGAACGTGTATAGACTATCCTCAGTTGAATAAGTTCACTAAGAAAAACAAGTACCCTCTTTCTAGGATTAATGACCTCTTTGATCGGCTTCAGGGCGTCAAGTGTTTATTTAAAATAGAGCTTTGTTCGGGTTAATATCAGTTAAAGATTAGGGAGGTTGATATTCTCGAGACTACTTTTCAAATCTGTTATAGCCATCCTGAGTTCTTGGTCATGTCTTTGGGTTGGCTAATACCCCGACTGCTTTTATGGTCCTCATGAATTGGGTATTCAGATAATTTTTGGACATGATCGCTATTGTGTTCATTGATGACATCTTGGTGTACTCCAAAAGTAAGGAGGATCATTGTCATGACCCAAACTAGGTCCTGGCATGACGGGTATATCGAGTCCGCCATGGATTCGAGACCATCCTAAACTGTGTAGTTTGACCGTTATAAAACTACTCATGTGTTATATAGGTCCAGTTGTCTCCCCCTAGTGTAATGCCCTATACTCTTCCTAGTGCAATTTAGATCATAATGTATGCATAAGAAGCCTAAGACCTCAATTTTTTTTTTCTAAGTGTTGAAGACTTAGTCTTATTTTTGGCCTCTAAGCTTTGATGATTTTATTCTCTATCTTCCCGACCCCGAAAGGTTAGTTTCTAAGTTAATTCGTGATCAGGGTTGCCTATAGTTTTTTTCAGGTGAGTTTTGGATTTTCGGATGACGTTTGATTCATGTTTGGGTGGACAAAATTGTGGACCAACGTGATATGGCCGCTTTGCATTGGGTACCGCATTGGTAACAGCAACGCGGTGCATCACTTATCACGTTGTGTTGAGCGACGCCGCGCGTCGCTAATCGCGTCACTGGGAGTGTTTTCAGTTTAATAAATCTGGGTCCAGAGGGGTATTTCAATTTTTTCCATTCACTTTAACATGAGATTTAGGTCCCAAAAACAGCATTATTGCCTCATTTTTCACAATCCTCTCAAAATCAAAAGCATTCCCTCTTAAGAACAAACCCTAGCCCCTTCAACATTCAAGATCAATTCTCAAGAAATTCACTATGAACTTTCAAGAATTGTTCAATTAAGCTATGTTAGATGTTCATTCATGGATCCTTTTCATCCATGGAGTTCAAGAACCCAATTTCAAGTTTAAATTATGGTATTTATATGTATTTTTGAGTTTTATCCATGAACTTTCAATTTTTATATTATGTGTACATGTGTTCTTGTTGGAATTAGCCTTTGATCCATTTGGAGGGTGATATTTGTATGTTAAGTCCTAAACCCATGATTTTAGTATTAAAATTATGTTATAATCATATATTTAAAACTATCTCCATGCTTTAATTCATGACCCCCATGTGTTTGATGAATTGCCTCATTGGTGAATTTGAACAATGACTATTTATGATGTCCTCTAAATCGCGCTATGATTTCAAATATTCTCATGTGTTCTTATTGACATTGCTATCAAGTCATGGGGCTTTTGATACTTGAAAACTTAGCTACTTACTTAGTCTTAGTATTGCTAGTATGGTTTTAGATATAGCATTATCAGTTCATTCAGTACATCATGTTAGTAAGATCAGTTCAATTTAGTAATTCAAGTAAGTTCAGTTGGGAGTAGGACTTAGCACCGAGCGAAACCCAGGGATGGGGGCTCACCTTCCAGTTGAGGGTGTGACATTTAGTAGCAAACGTTACGTTCCAAAACAACGTAGCCAACATAGGTTGAGAGGTTAACCTGCCAGTTGAGGGTTGGCACATATCTCATTAAGGCCCTTCTAGTTGAGGGTGACCCTTAGTCCTTTGGGACAACACATTAGTGGATCCACACAACCAGTGTTAGTACCCGTGGCACGATACTGACACCCTTTCTACTGGGGTTACAGGGTGGACCCCAATTAGCTCATTTTAGGGCATGTCAGTTAGATGATAGCTCCCACAGTCTCAGTCCAATATTCAGTCCAGAACTCCATTTCAAGCTTGGTTGACCATGAAATACAGACATTAGTTGTACAATATCAGTATTTCAGTATTTTAGTGTACAGACTACTCCAGTAACATGTTATATTTTTGTTCATGTATTCTTAGATTTTTGAAAATTCCATGCATTCTCACTCAATAATTCATGCTATTCATACAGTCAGTTCCATTTATCATACTAGTACATTCAAAGTACTAAATGCATACTCATTTCTTGTGCTACGATGTCTCATATCATAGGTTTGGATGCTTAGGTTCCCGACCGCACCTAGACCTTCTAATGCATCAGCAACAGTAGTAGTGGTGAGTCCTCATGTTTTGAGGACCCATTTATGTTTATTTCAGTTCAATTTAGTAGTCAGTCGAGGTTAGTTGGGTACCTGTTCCATCAACTCCACAGTCAGCCAGTTAGAGGCTTTCAGACACTTTTAGTCAGTTATTCAGTTATCAGTTATTGTTGACAGTCTTATAGTATTGTTTTCAGACAAATGTTTTCGGTATTTTGATTCAGTATTGTTTTAGTATTTAAAAACTTATGACATTTTTAATTAAATTTTGCACATGCTCTTTGTTATTTTATTCAGTGCTCATAGCAGGTACCAACATGGGTTAGCTTGTGGTCCTTCGGGGATGTAGGCACTGTGTGGCATCCAGGGTGTACTCTCGGGACATTATAAACTTGGTATCAAATCCTAAGGTTTTAAAGTGTCCTAGGAAGTCTAAAAGGAGCATTGAGTAGAGTCTTGTGCATGGGTGTGAAGCACGCCACACTTATGGACAAGAGGCTACAAGATATTTTAGGAAAAATTTCCTTTCTTTCAGTGTTCATGTCATGCGATTGATCATGAGCTCAATTTAAACTCTATTTCTAATCCAATTTCTTTTCCAATTACAGAACATGCCTCCTATAAAGACTAACAGAAGGAGAAACTGGAATCAGCCCATACCTCCACCTGTTCAGGAAGATCCCCAGAACGAGAATGTCTCTCATGCCAAATTCAGAGTGGAATTCACTACCTTAGCTCACTCAGTAGCAACCCAAAATAATCAGTTGGATGTTGTACCAGCCATTTCAGTGGCTAATACTACCGCAGTTAGGATTTGAGACTTCACCCAAATGAACCCTCCTCTATTTTGGGGATCTAAGTCTAATGAAGATCCGTAGGAATTCCTCAACATGGTTCAGAAGGTAACTGATATTATGGGTGTAACTTCTAGTGAGAGTGTAGAGTTAGGTGCTTACCAGTTGTAAAATGTTGCTTACACCTAGTATAAGCAGTGGAAGGGAGATAGAGGGGCAGATGCAGGGCCTGTTGAATGGGAGGAGTTTGCTATAGCTGTTCTAGATAGGTTCTTTCCCTTGGAGTTAAGGGAAGCTAAGGTGCTGGAGTTTATTAATATGAGGTAGTGAAATATGAGTGTGAATGAGTATTCTCTTAAGTTTACTCAGATATTCAGTATGCTCCTAATATTGTGTCTGATGACAAGTCCAGGATGAGTAAGTTCATCTCGAGTATAGCTGATAGCGTGGTCATGGAGTGTAGGTTCGTGATGTTGATTAAGGAGATGGACTTGTCTAGTTTGATGGTCCATGCTCAATAGATTGAGGAGCAGAAGTGTAAGGAAAGAAAGAGGGAAAATAAAAAGGTCAGAACAGACAGTTTTAGTTTTGCTCAGCCAAGGTTGGAGAGTGGTAACCATCCCCAATTCTATAAAAAATCTTTATCCCTATCTCTATCTTCTGATAGTGCGCCAGTACAGAAGTTCAGAAACATTAATTGGGATAGGGCTCCAGGCCCTAATACCCAGGGAAGTGTGAACAACAATCACACAAATCCTCTTTGCCATAAATATGGTAGAAACTATCAGGGTATGTGTAAAACTAGCAGAGACGTATGCTTTGGGTATGGAAAGTTAGGCCACAGGATCAGGAATTGCCTATAGAGTGGCCAGAAGGGTCAGTCCAGTCATCCTTCAGTTCCATCCGATCACCTAACTCAGCAGGGTGCCACTTCCAGTGCCACCTGTAGTTAGCGCCCAAATAGAATGTATGCACTTCAATATCGGCAGGATCAAGAAAATTTTCTGGATGTGGTTACTGGTACATTACAAGTCTTTCATTTACATGTTTATACTTTATTAGATCCTGGAGTTTCTCTTTGTTTTGTGACCCCTTACATAGCTGTTGATTTTGGTGTCAGTCCTGAGGCTTTAGCAGAACCATTCTAAGTGTCTACCCCAATAGGTGTCTCAATTGTATCCGGGCAGGTATACATGAACTGTCCGGTCATAATATCCGAGAAAGTCACTTCATTTGATCTTGTAGAGTTAGAGATGACTGATTTTGATCTCATTATTTGCATGTATTAGCTCACTCATGTTATGCTTTAGTTGATTGTAGAAACAGAGTTGTTCTTTCAGTTTTCAAATGAACCAGTCCTTGAATGGAAGGGTAGTACTTCAGCATTTTGGGATCATCTTGTTTCGTACCTTAGAATGAGAAAAATGATATTCGAGGGGTGTGATGATGTTTTGGCTTTGAACAGAACATTTTACATTTTTTTTGAGGGGTAATTGTGCATTTTTAAGCAACCGATGGTGTATTTAATGTTGGGTTTTAATGTTTACAGGTTAAGGACTTAGCTGAAGAAATAACTTGGAAAAATAGAAAAACAAGAACAAGAAGGTAAATGATAGCCAAACTGACGGGCCATCAACCTTGTGACGGACTGTCAGAGTGTCTGTCAACACTAAGCAGAATAGGAAGAATGGATAACCCAAGTGACGGTCCAAGTGATGGACCATCACATCTCTGACGGTCCATCAACCTGGCCGTCAGTATGAAACAGAAAGTGTTCCCTCAAGTGATCAAGTGACAGTCCAAGTTACGGACCATCAGACTCGTGAAGGCCCATTAACTCCTTAAATAGAATGAAGCATTTTGGGACCCTCAGCGACAGTCCAAGTGAAAGACCGTCAGGCCACTGACGGACCGTCAACCATGATACGACAATACTGAATTTTGAATTTTAAATCCCCAGTACCTAGAAACATATAAATACCCAGTCTAGGTTAAGATTACGTATCCTTTCATCTATATTTTGTCTATTTTTCAAACTTTGAGCAATTTGTAACCTATTATTCTATGAGAAATAGTTGATATTATGGATCTGAAAATTTTATTCACTATTTATCTTTGGAGATCAAGAACAATCATTTGGATATTTTTGTAAATAATTTTCTAAATTATCTAATCACAATGGAATCTTCTTCTTCTTCCATGATGTGTGGCTAAAGCTCCCACAACTAGGGTTATGGGAGCCTTGATGTGATTGGTTGTTTAAGGTTATAGATTACTGAGTTCTGTGACTAGTTGAAATTGCATAAACTCTTCTTCATTAGTATGATCTTTCTTGGTTGCAAACTTGAAGAGTGATCGCAAGAACACCACTTGTTTGAGTAGAAATATGTGTTTGAAAAAAAAAGAGATTTACAAGGATCTTAAAGGTTTTAACCTTTGGGTTAAGGGTTGATGCCTTAACAGGATTAACCCACTTGAGAAATTAATTAAACATATCAATATATTCTTTAAGTTTGAGAGAATTAAAGTGTAATCATCTATTAAGGTTGAGAAACTAATAGATGGACTTTAGAGTTCAATAATTCTTGCAATTGGAATTTGTTACATATGAATTCAGAATAACTCACAACCTTGACTACTGTAACATCTTGGTGAACATAATCCTAGTTTACTCATTCTCATTAAATCAAAATTTACAAGCATACTCATTAGTTGGAACATGATTTTCTACAAGCACACTTCACTGTTAACAAACAAACCACCTTTACTCTGGAACCTCTAATCAACTGTCTGTTAATAATCATAACACTTAGTTTACATAGTATTCCTGGTGGTATTTGACCCCAACCTAGTTGGTTTCTATATTTGATGACGACCGCTTACATTTTCTAAAGAGAGTTGTAATTTTGGCGTATCAAATTTTGGCGCCATTGCCGGGAAATACGACTGTCAATTAAGTTTATGAGTGTTATTTGACATTTGGTTAAGTTTCCTAATTTTACTTTTATTTATTGTTTTTTTTTGTTACAAGATCTTCATTTTGCATGCCACATACGAGGAGGTCAGGAGAACCATTATTACCATATCATCTAGAACCTCAATTAATTGCCAGAATGCAAGATCAACAAGAAGTAGATTGACTAGCCGCCTTGGCTAGAGCTTAATTGAATCAACAAAATGATGGTCAACCAGATCGTGATCATAACCCAGTTGATGAGGACCTAGGAGATGATGATCTGATTGATCCTGCAAATAGGATGCGTGCTGAGAATGTAGCTACACTAATGAATAGGAATCGGCCTGTTAGAGAAAGAGAAAACCGCCAACCTACTGTGCAGTTTGCAGGTGATGAGGAAGATAACACTGATTTGGATGATGCTGGTACTACTAGAGCAATTATTCCACCACCATTAGCACTAGGAGTAAAGTTCAACATCACAAGCACTATGATATAGCTGCTAAACCTCAAAGGGTTATTTGGTGGGCTTCCAGGGAATGATCCAAATATGCATCTGGTGAACTTTATCAATATATGCAAGTCTTTTGACAACCCTAGAATTGGACAGAACACAATTTGTCTGTGGTTATTCCCATTGTCTCTGTCTAGGGAGGTAACAATGTGTTTGAATGAGTTAGCTCCTGATTCTATAATAAATTGGAGGCAATTGAAAGGAGCTTTCCTAGAAAGGTTCTTTCCACCATCCAATATGTCATAGTTGAGGGACGGGATTAGTAATTTCAGGCAGTTATCGAATAAAGAACTCCATGAGACTTGGATTAGATTCAAGAAAAAGTTGACTTAGTGCCCTAATCACAAGATGACTGACGAGCATTTGATGGAGACATTCTACAGAGGTTCAAACTCCATCACTAATCCAATCGTAGAAAATGCTGCATGGGGAGCATTCATGGAGCTTATTTTCATTGAGGCTGCAGAGATGTTGGAGAGATTGACTAAGACAAGTAGAATTTTGCATATAGGGGATTCTGTGGTAGCAAGCCCCACTGTGTCTAATGGTATGACAGCTGAATAACTAAGGATAGAGGAAGAACGAGATTAACACATGGCCCATATGAACAACCAGATAGACTTGCTTACTAAGCATTTGCTATCGGGAAAGACAGAAAAAGTGAAGGCCATGGGATCATAAAGTAGGGGAGCCGAGTTTGATTCTGAGGAGGAGGCAAACTATCTGAATAATCCGAGGGGTTTTCAAGGAATATCCAAGGGAATCAAGGTCGAAACTATTATGACAAAGATGGTTACAGAGATCGTGACCAAAGGAACTAGAAAAATAAGAATGACAGGAATGGATTATATGTACCTCCTGGAAATCGTGATACTGCTGCAACTAGTTCAAGTATGATATCCATAGAGGACATGATGAAAAAGTTATTGAAAGGGGTGAAGTCAACTAATGCCGGGGTAACAATGATGAACAGTGACTTATCAACTATGAGTCAGTTAGTTGACTCACATTCAACCTCTATAAAATAGCTGGAGCAACATATGAACCAGTTTTCAGCAATATTTAATTAGAGAAAGAGCGGTACATTATCGAGTGACATAGTGCAAAACCCTCGGAATAACGTTTTTTGTATGGGATTACTACCCTTAGTGGTAAAGTATTATCAGGCCCTTCTGTGGGTAAACCTATAATTGATGATGTGGTTGAGTTGGATGAGGAAACAGAAGAAGACCGTCCAGTAGAGTCTAAGAAGCTTGATAATAATGACATTCCATCTAACCATCAGCTGCCTGATGAGTTAGATAAAGATAAAGGAAAGGATGGAGAAGCAGTGGTTAAAGTAATACCAAAGCTACTTCCTCCGTTTCCTCATCGATTGAAGAAAAAGGTGGAAGACACAAAATTTAGCAAGTTCATGGCAATGCTAAAATAGTTTACTGTAAATGTGCCTTTGGTGGAGGCACTGGAACAAATGCCTGGTACGCTAAATTCATGAAGAATCTTGTCACAAAGAAGAGGACAGTGAGCTATGAACTGGTGCATAATCTTCACCATTGTAGTGCCATTTCTACAGGATCCTTAGTGAAAAATAAAATGGATCCTGGAGCATTCACTATCCCATGTACTATTGGATTACTGGATTTTACGAAGGCCCTGTATGATCTTGGGGCAAGTATTAATATGATGCCACTGACAGTTTATTAGAAGTTTGGTTTGGGAGATCCCATGCCTATGAACATGAGACTTGTGATGGAAGACAGATTAATGAAGAGACTAGTTGGTACATTATATGTTGTGCTTGTGAAAGTGGACAGTTTTATTTTACCTAC
Organism: Capsicum pubescens; assembly: GCA_030864215.1. NCBI lineage: Eukaryota > Viridiplantae > Streptophyta > Magnoliopsida > Solanales > Solanaceae > Capsicum > Capsicum pubescens. Next base: position 68,355,682 of record CM061544.1, on the reverse strand, counting down.
CAACTTTGTGATGCTGGATTGCAAGGTGGACTTTGAGGTACCCATAATATTAGGTAGACCTTTCCTCGCAACTGGGAGTGTGTTGATTGACTTGCGGGCAAATGAGCTACAATTTAGGCTCAATGATGAGGTATTTCAATTTGATGTTTTCCAGTCGATGAAGCAACACAAAGACATGAGTGTATTCTCCATTGTCGATGTATATTATGAAGATAAACAAGAGGTGCCGATTGAGGAGAAATTTGTTGTTGAACCTTTGGTTGCGGTATTGATGAACTTTGATAGTGAAGGTATTGAAGAATATAAGGAGACAGTATGTGCACTAACGGGAATGGGCTCATATTAATATGCTCCTAAAAATTTGGATTTGGACCTCAAAAATCATCCAACACCACCGGCTAAGCCATTTATTAAGGAGCCACCAGTATTGGAGCTGAAAGAGCTGCAAGGCCATCTATGGTATATGTTTCTAGGCAGTGGAAACACCTTACCTATGATCATTGAAGTAGGCTTGGGTAAGAAGCAGGTGGAAGTCTTTATTCTGTGCTTAGGATATATAAAAGGGCTATAAGGTGGATGATTGCTGATATTATTGGTATTCTGCTGGGTATCTACACCCACAAAATTTATCTAGAGGAAGAGTGCATACCAACTATCGAGAATCAATGCAAATTAAACCCACTGATGCAAGTAGTGATTAAAAATGAGATTATCAAATGGCTTGACACAGGGGTAGTGTACCCTATCTCCGACAGCAAGTAGGTGAGTCTCGTGCAATGTATGCCCAAGAAAGGGGTCATGACTGTAGTTTCTAATGAGAAGAATGATTTGATTCTTCTTAGACCAGTGACTAGTTGGCGAGTATGTATGGACTATCGAAAGTTGAATTCCTAGGATAGAAGAAAGAAAAATCATTTCAACCTATTTACTATGTGCACAAGACATTGAATGAGGCATAAAAGAATTATACTATTACTGAGCCGGAAATTCTCGTGGTTGTCTATGCATTTGAGAAGTTTCGTGCTTACTTGCTGGGAACCAAGGTGGTGGTTCATAAAGACCATGCTGCTTTGAGATATTTGATGGAGAAGAAAGATACTAAGCCAAGGCTAATCAGATTGGTGCTGCTTCTGTAAGAGTTTGACTTTGAGGTTAAAGACAAGAAAGAATACAAAAATTATGTCGCAGACCACCTATCCAGGATGGAGGAAAATCAGGAAGTCATAGATAAATGTGAAATTGATGATGCATTCCCTAATGAGCAAATCCTTGTTGCTATGCTTGAAAGGGTGCCTTGGTATGCGGACTTTTCCAACTATGTGGTAAGCGATCTTATTCCTGAAGATCTTTTCTTTTATCAAAAAAGAAAATTCCTCCATGATGCCAAAAGGTACTTCTAGGATGATCCATATCTATTCAGGTGTTGTGCTGATAATATCATCAGAAGATACATCCCAAAAGTTGACATGCTAAATATTTTGGAAGCCTATCTTGCTTCCCCAGTTAGAGGACACCATGCAGGTGATCGTACTGCAAGAAAAGTGTTGTAGAGTGGATATTATTAGCCAACCTTTTTTAAGGATACTTATGAGTTTGTAAGAAGATGCGACCAGTTCCAAAGACAAGGGTCAATCTCGAAACATCATGTGATGCCTATGACAAAAATTATGGAGGTCGAATTGTTCGACGTTTGGGGTATTGATGTAATGGGACCCTTTGTAAACTCCTATGGGCTAAAATATATCCTGGTTATTGTGGACAATGTGTCCAAATGGGTGGAAGCCTTCACCTTGGCTGACAATAAAGGAAAGAGAGTGGTTGCCTTTCTCAAGAAGAACCCCTTCTCTCGCTTCAGAGTACCACATACTATTATAAGAAATGGAGGATCCCATTTCTACAACAAAGTATTCTGGGCTACATTGGCAAAATATAGGGTGAAACAGCATAAGGTAGAAACCCCATATCACCCACAGACTAGTGGGCAAGTGGATATTTAAAATTGGTAGATAAAGAAAATTTTAGCCAAAAATGGAGAATGCAAGTAGACAGTATTGGTCTCAAAAGCTCGATGATGCCTTGTGGGCATATCAAACAGCTTTGAAGACACCATTGGGATGTCACCATATCATCTGGTCTATGGAAAAGCATGTCATTTGCCCATTGAGCTAGAGCATAAGGCTTTGTGATCACTCAAGAGGTTAAATCTAAATTGGAAGAAGGCAGCAGAACTAAGACTACGGTAGCTGAATGAGATGGATGAATTTCGTCTCGAGGCTTATAAAAGAGCAAACCTTCATAAAGAAAGAATTAAAAAATATCACGAGATTGAAAAGTGGGATTTTTAGAAAGGCGATTGGGTATTACTCTTCAACTTTAGACTGAAGCTTTTCCTAGGTAAACTTAGGTTTAAGTGGTCTGTCTCATTTAAATTTACACACGCCTACTCATCTGGAGTAGTCAAACTTGAGAACGAAGATGGAAGTATCTTGAAAGTCAACGGGCAATGAGTCAAGCTATAATCGGTCCAATGGACTCGATTAAATGCTTAATTATAGTTTATCACAATGAAGTCTGAGTAATCGAGATAACTGAGTCGTGCTATGACAGTAAATCAGGCGCTAGTGGCAGGAAACCCAAAATGTGTTGTTGTAAGTGTAGTTAGAGTTATTTGTTTCTTTTGGTGCAATTTGATGTGTTTGCTGAAGTATGCAGGGATAAAAATGAAGGAAAATAGGATTTGATCAAGTTGAGGGAGGTTGACGGGAATGTTGATGGACCATTAATGTCCTGACAGACCGTCGCTGAAACCGTCAAAGCCATAGCAAAAAAATGAACATTTTGGATAAGGCTTAGTGACTAAGCCGGAGGACTGTCACATGCTCAATGGACCGTCAAAGTCGCCATTAACATGGAGATAGAAAAATCAAGGTTATGGATAAGATCTAATGAACACCATGATGGATCGTGAACCATCTAATGGACCATCACATTCTCCGTCCCAGTAAAGCAAAATAAATCAAGTTCTAGTAAGGCTTAACAGTGGAACCGAAGGACCGTCAGGTTTTCTGTCAGACAAACCCTAGTTTTTAAATGAGTGGGTCAGGTCATTAAAAGGCTATTTAGTCATTTTAATTCGATCCACATAATATTTCATGGATAATAGGAGTCAGTTATACACACTTTCCCACCTCTTTAACTCCCAAAACCGTTTAAATTCCTATACATTCATTATGGAAATCAAATACATTTCATCTTAGGACTATTTATCTCCTATTTTCTCCTATTTAAACCATTACCCTCTTCTATTAGTATCATCAGAATCAAAGCTAAGTCACTCACTGAGAAATTGAATAGTATAGTCTATTCTATGTTTTGCAAGTCAGAGCATTAAAGAGTATTTCAAGGATAAGGTATGATCAAAACTTTACTTTTCTTTTTGAAATGAAGAACATGAATATTGTGAGTGTGATAATGTTGAAATAAATTCTTCTTTTCTTGTTGTTGATGTTGTGCTTCTGATTTAATCGAACTCAGGTAAATACTGTTCTAGGTGAAGTCTGAGTAACCCATGGCAAAAAATGGTGAAATTAGTATTCAAAGGTTGAATTAATATGCTGATTGTTGTGCTTAATGATAAAATTCATACCATATGTTCGCGAAATTTCCAAAGAGAAAGAGGAAATTGAAAATACTAGTTGACGGCCACACTGACGGACCGTCAGACTATCCATCGGACTGTTTGTCAACTAGCTTCTGAACAACTGGCTCACTGGTTAACCCACGATAGACTTCTTGACAGACCGTCAGACCCCTGATGAACCATCAACTTGACCATCAAAAGGTTTCTGAATAAAGGCTTCATTGGTTAAGCTGCAACGGATACCTCGACGGACCGTCAGACCCCTGACAGACCGTCAGACTGTCAGTCAACACAAATATGAACCTTACTTCTTTTTTATTCTGATACAATATTGATAGTTTGTTCTATGTTCATATAAATGGAAAGGAAACTACCACCACAGTGAAAAGGTGGAATATCTCAACAAGCAAGGTGTAGAGGTAAACCGACACGTAGTGAAGAAGCACCCTCCTTCAACACTCGTTAATGAGTGACTCAAGTAATCTCCCAGTCTGAGGAGGAGAGTGAGAGTGATAGCAGGAGCATTACTACTTCTATCCCCAATGAGGAAGGGGTTAACACATCAAACCCCGACCAAGTGAGGGATCAAAAATTGAAGACTAATGTGATTAAAAGAAAAGAGCCTCAAATGCGAAAAGCAGTTTAGTGGAAGATTGAAGGAGCACGGGAGATCTACCTTGATTGTCTTGAACCATTAATAAATATGTAAATAAAGAGGCCCATCTAAGAGGAGCACCAAATTGTGTCTTTCGATCTGCCTGATTACCCAAAGCTTGAGCAATGATTTAATGAGTACGAGTTGGGGTGGATGAGAAAACTTACAAGGACATACTATCCCAATATTGTATGGGTGTTTTTTTCCAACTATTTGGCACTAGTAGAAATGGACTATCCCAAGGGTACAAAAGTTTCAAACTTTCCAAAAAGGGAATCAGTTCCCGTGAGAGGAGTCACCATTGATATTTCTGCCTGCACACTGAACAGAATATTATTTGGACCTAATTATTAGAAATCGGCGGCCATACCAGAACTTGAGCATTACTTGATGATAGCCTCCATCCAAAGGCCTTAGTTATTTAGGGTTCTCACTGATGATGGTAACCTATCATGGGAAAATAATACCAAAGATCGGATTGCTAAATCATCCCTTACCTTTCAGGCTAAGTTTTGGTGGGATATTGTTTGACTGCGATTGATGCCGATAGGGGGAGATGCAAACTTGGAAATTCACAAGGTAGTGTTGGTTGCTCTTCTGGTTGATGGGATAAAGATTGATTTCGGCCGTATTATTGCTGATGAGCTGTTCGTTCGTGCACACAAAGTGGCAAACGCTTTACCATTCCCATGTCTGATCACGAAACTATGTAGACAAGCAAATGTGTCTTTGTTCACAGGGGTTGACAATGAAGTTTGAGCAAGTCACAGGCAGGACATTGAGAGAATAAAGAATGATTTGAAATAAGAGATGCGAGCCAATAAGCCACCTACCAATCAATCACAGTCATCTCCAGCCCTAGGGATGTTTGAGATCCCCAAACGTATGTCATTACCAATTACAAATTATGTTCCACGATATTGTGTGCCTCCCGATGCTTCTGCAGGGTCATCTTTTATGCCTCGGGTAGGATAAACTACAGACACTGCGTCTGTCCCACCTCAGTATTTTGAATATCGACTGACACAAGAGAACTTCCCCAAATCTATGATAGCATAGAAAATATTTGAGAAGCAGCTGAATGTATGGGCAAAGCAGTTCAATCCTTTGGTTGACCGCATTATTGAGGAAACCTTCAGGACTTATTAGAATATCCATGCCAGGATAGATGACATAGAGGAACATATGAGTAATAAGTCGGGTGAGTTATCAATTCTAGATATTGCGAGGTTTGTGCCAGAGTTTTGGCAAGCACAGGCTAACATTGTTAAGTAGAAAAAACAACTAGAACAACCTATTTTTGATCCTGCACTGATAATTAGTGATGAAGATGAGGTCCTCATTGATTTTATGGGTAGGTCGCTGAAAGATAAAGGTAAGCAGGTTGATGAAAGTGCTGACAGTAAGACTTCCAAAAGAAGAAGGCGCAAAGCTATTTCACCTAAGGAAACAGAAGCTAGAGACATGAAAAAAGTTGTGAATTGATAAAAAAAAAGACAAAGAAAGGAGGAAGAAAAAGGTTGTAGATGAAGCGGTGGGATTCTTCACTAGTTCAACCCCACTGAGGTGGCCCACACCTAATCTAGTCCCATTTGAGATACCTCTAATTCAAGAAAGAGCTATTTTGAGCACCCCTACCACACTTGGGGTCACTGATGTTGCACCTGAGGCCAAACAAGCCTCACCAAACATGACTAACTCATAATACTAAGAAGTTTTGCAAGTATTTCACTCCCTTGTACCTTATTGTTAATGCATTTGAGGAAAAAGTATTTTTTTAGTAGGGGTGGAGTGTTTGTTGTGTTGTTAGTCACCACGAGGGTTTTTGTTGCCTGTGTTCTTTTCCCTTGTGTGCTATCTAGTAGAACCGACATGTTTAGGTTGCTATTTACTTCTCTTGTGCATTGTGATATAAATATCGTTCAGTGATTAGAGATGTTTCAAGTTCTTTTCTTTTAGCACCTTTTGTACATATGGATAAATAATGATGTGGCAGCATACTGTGAATAGCTTGTATATGAGTATGCTTTTTTGTCACTTGTTATATGTTGAGCAATCATTTTGAATCTGTGATTGGCATTAGGATGCAAAGATAAAGTAAGCATGATCATGTAATGTGAACCCAAGTGTTTTTAGGATAAGTATGAGCTCATTGCCTGTGTGTGCGAGTATTTTCATATAGTTCTTGAATAGTATATACAATTGGAACTTTCCCAGTTCATTTGTGTTACCACCTTGTGGTTAATTTAATTGGATAGGATAGCAGGCCTCCTTCAGTTGTAGTCCACTTAGCCATAAAAATCCCACTAAAAATATGCAGTTTCTTTCCTTTGTACCCTCTTTGAGCTTTTGTTGTTCTTTAGTCAGCCCTAATAATTCTGATTCACTCTCAGTAGGATGTTAATACCTAGTTTTGGCCATGGTCCAGTGTTGGATATAGTGCACCTTAACTTAGGAAAAATGCCTAAGTTGAGGGCGGCTACTACTGGAAAGTTAACTCTGATGTAAGTGGTTTGGAGTTGAAGGAAAATGTCTTATCCGACCCTGATCTAGTTAGATAATGTGCACCTCAACTGAAAGAATCAACATAAGTTGAAGGTGGCTGATATAGATAAAAAATAGGATTACTGTAAAATTATGGATGAATAGTATGGATTGTAAGTAAAGTAGAAAATTGGTAGTCATAGTGAGTAGCTAGCAAAAGCAAAGAGAGTGAAATCTGAACTTGAAGTCACTTTCCTAAAATTAGACCTCACCTAGCATCGAAACCTCCTTATAAGCCATAGAAAGTCCTATTTGATCTTTCCGAATCAACTGTAGAGGAGCATTAGAGGAGAAAGGCAAGCTTATGAGTGTATATGCTGTGTTTGCAACTTTATTTGTGAGAGTGAGAGTCTGAATTGTTTGTCCACAAGTTAAATTGATAAAGTGTGGTGGACTTCTTTAACTGTGGGGGTAATCTGAGCTGTACTTTCTTTTATGGATCTTTGTGGGATATTGCATCTATGATCGTGTATGTGCTGAATTGTAAATAGTGCCAATTATGGATTTTGATGTGTTTAGCTACATGAGTTAGGTGATAGTTGAGAGGTTGTATCATGCATAGCTGAACGATTGAATTCACATCATTGTCTTGTTCATGCATATAATATGGTGTTGGGTTGCTTGAGGATAAGTAATTATCTTAAGTTGAGGGTGTTGATATTTCAGCTTTGAATGGAACATTTTACATCTTTTCCGAGGGGTAGTTGTGCATTTTTAAGCAACCGATGGTGTATTTAATTCTGGGTTTTAATGTTTTCAAGTTAAGGACTTAGCTGAAGAAATAACTTGGAAAAATGGAAAAACACGAACAAGAAGGGAAATGACGGCCTAACTGATGGGCCGTCAACCTTGTGATAGACCGTCAGAGTGCCCATCAACACTAATCAGAATAGAAAGAATGGATAACCCAAGTGGCGGCCCAAGTGATGAACTATCAGACCTCTGACGGGCCATTAACCTGGCCGTCAGTATGAAATAGAAAGTGTTCCCTCAAGTGATCAATCCATGGTCCAAATAATGGACCATCAGACTAGTGACTACCCATCAACATGACCATCACTCCTTAAATAGAATGAAGCATTTTGGGACCCTCAGTGATGGACCATCAGGCCATTGACGGGCCATCAACCATGACGTGGTAATTCTAAAGTACGAATTTTAAATCCCTAGTACCTAGAAACATATTAACACCTAGTCTAGGTTTAGATTAGGTATCTTTTCATCTATCGTTTATCTCTTTTTCAACTTTTGAGCAATTTGTAACCTATTATTCTCTGAGAAATAGCTGATATTTTGGATCTGAATATTTTATTCACTATTCTTCTTGGGAGATCAAGAACAATCATTTGGGTATTTTTGTAAGTAATTTTCTAAATTATCTATGAGAAACACAATGGAATCTTCTTCTCCTTCTATGATGTGTGGCTAAATCTCTCATAACTAGGGTTATGGGAGAGTTGATGTGATTGGTTGTTTAGGGTTGTGAATTACCTGAGTTCTTTGACTAATTGCAATTGTATAAACTCCTCTTCATTATTATGATTTTTCTTAGTTGCAAACTTGAAGGGTGAGACCAAGAACACCACTTGTTTGAGTAGAAATGTGTGTGTTAGGAAAAGAGGAGATTTACAAAGATCTCCAAGGTTTTAACCCTTGGGTTAAGATTTGATGCCTTAACATGATTAATCCACTAGACAAATAAATAGAGCATATCAATATATTTTTTAATTTTGAGAGAATTAAAGGGTAATTGTCTATTAAGGTTGAGAAATGAATAGATGGACTTTAGAGTTCAATAATTCTTGCAATTGGAATTTGTTACATATGAATTCGGAATAACTCACAACCTTGACTGCTGTAACATATTGTTGAACATAAACTTAGTTTACTCATTCTCATTGAATTAAAATTTACACGCATACTCATTAGTTGGAACATGATTTGCTACAAGCATACTTCACTGTTAACAAACAAACCCCCCATTTACTCTGGAACCTCTGATCAACCATCTGTAAATAATCATAACACTTAGTTTACATAGTATTTACTGTGGGATTCAACCCCAACCTAGTTGCGTTCTATATTTGATACACTTTCTAACGAGAGTTTTAATTTGGGTGTATCATGTATCTACCATCTTGTTTATGTTAAAGACTCTAGTTTAGATACTCCAAATCTCGAGTCAGTTTCAGTAGTAAGGGAATTTCTTGATGTGTTCCCTAAAGATCTTCATGGGGTTCCTCCCAAAAGGGAAATTGACTTCGGAATACACCTACTTCTAGATACCCAACCTATCTCTATTTTGCCATATAGAATGGCTCCAGTAGAACTCAAAAAGTTTAAAGATCAATTAAGAAACCATCTAAATAAGGGGTTCATTAGGCCAGTGTTTCCCCATGACGAATTCTAGTTCTTTTCATTTGAAAGAAAGATAACTCTCTTCGTATGTGTATCGATTAGCGTCAGTTGAACAAAGTAACAATCAAGACTAAGTACCCGCTCCCCAGAATTGATGACTTATTCGATCAACTTCAGGGTGCCAGTTACTTCTCTAAGAAAGACCTCAGATCTGACTATCATCAGCTTAGAGTTAGAGAATATGACATTCCAAAAATAGCTTTCAGAACCCGATATGGTAAATTTGAATTCCTAGTCGTGACTTTCAGTACTAAAAATGCCCCCAATAAATTCATGGACTTGATGAACTTAGTGTTCAAATAGTACTTAGAGATGTTCGTCATAGTCTTCATTGACGATATTCTTGTGTATTCCCATAATGAAAATGACCATGCAAACCATCTCAGAATTGTATTATAGACTCTTAGAGCCCATCAGCTGTTCGCTAAATTTAGTAAATGCAAGTTTTGGATAAGGTTAGTAACTTTCATTGGTCATATTATTTCTGGTGATAGCATTAGAGTTTACCCTCAAAAGATCAAAGTAGTGATAAACTGGCCCAGACCCATTTCTCTGTCAGATATTAAGAGTTTCTTAGGTTTGGCTGGATATTACAGATTATTTGTTAAAGGATTTTCATCTATTTCATCTCCCATCTCCAGATTGACTCAGAAGAAAGTCAAGTTTCAGTGGTCATATTCTTGTGAGAAGAGTTTTTAGGAGTGGGAGACTCGACTCACCTTAACTTCAATTTTGACCTTGCCAAATGGTTCAGATGGATTTGTTGTTTACTGTAATGCTTCTAGAGTTGGTTTGGGTTATGTTTTGATGTAGAGAGGTAATGTCATATCTTATGCCTCTAGACAGCTTAAGCCCCGTGAAAGGAATTATCCTACCCATGATCTTGAGTTATAAGCTTTTGTGTTTGCCTTGAAAATTTGGAGGCATTATCTGTATGGGGTGTACGTTGATGTGTTCACGGATCACAAGAGTTTGTAGTATGTATTTTTATAGATAGAGATAAATTTTCATCAGAGAATGTGGTTAGAATTTTTGAAAGATTATGATATAAGTGTTTTGTATCATCTGGGCAAGGCCAATATAGTGGTTGATGCCCTTTGTAGATTGTCCATAGGTAGTGTGGCTCATGTTGAGAGTGATAAGAAGAAGAAGGTTCAGGAGGTTCATCAGTTGGATAGATTGTGCGTTTATTTAGTTGACTCAACTGAGGGTAGTGTACGAGTTCAGAATAGTTCAAAATCTTCTTTGGTTACCAAAGTGAAAGAAAAGCAATATAGGGATCCCAGTCTAGTTAAGTTGAAGGAGTCAGTTAGAGATCAGAAAGTAGAGGTTTTCTCCCAAGAGGGAGATGGTGTGATGCGTTGCCAGGGTAGATATGTGTTCCATGTGTAGATGACCTGAGGTAGCGGATTCTTGAAGAAGTGCATGGTGCACGTTACTCTATTCATCCAGGGGCCACTAAGATGTATCACAATTTACGAGAAAACTATTGATGGAATGGGATGAAGAAAGATGTTGCAGAGTTTGTAGCTAAGTGCTATAATTGTCAGCAGGTCAAGGTTGAGCACCAAAATCCTAGTGGTACGATGCAGGAGTTCAATATTCACACTTAGAAGTGAGAAAAAGTGAACATGGATTTTGTGACAGGATTGCCTTGTTCACGTCGCTAGCATTACTCGATTTGGATTATTATAGACAAAATGACCAAATCAACTCATTTCTTGCCAGTCTATACCTCTTATTCAGCCGAGGACTATGAAAAACTCTATATTAGAGAGTTGGTTTGGATGAATGGAGTCCCATTGTCCCCCATTTTAGATAGGGGTACTCAGTTTACCTCTCACTTTTGGAGAGATTTTCAGAAGGGTCTTGGTACCCAAGTTCATCTTAGTACTGTCTTTCACCCTCAGAAAGATGGTCAGATAGAGAGGACCATTCATACCTTATAGGACATATTGAGAGCTTATGTTATCGACTTTAGGGGCAGTTAGGATGATCACTTTCCATTGATTGAGTTTGCTAACAATAATAGTTATCATTCCAGTATTTAGATGGCTCCATTTGAGGCTCTTTATAGAATGAGGTGTAGATCTCCTATCGATTGGTTTGAGGTAGGTAAGACCGCATTGATAGGTCCAGATTTAGTATTTGATATATTGGAGAAAATTCAGATAATCAGAGAAAGGCTTAAGATAACCCAAAGCCACCAGAAATCCTATGCAGATGTGAGGAGGAGAGATCTTGAGTTTAAGGTTGGCAACTTAGTTTATTTGAGAATATCTCCCATGAAGGGAGTGAAGAGATTTGGCAAAAAGGGGAAACTCAGTCCCCGATATATAGGCCCTTATAGTATCTTAAGTCATTTTGGAAAGGTAGCTTACGAGCTTGAGTTGCCTGTAGAGTTGGCATCAGTCCACCCAGTGTTCCATGTGTCCTTGTCAAAGAAGTGAATTAGTGACCCAACTATGGTTGTTCTTTTAGAAGGTACAAATATTTAGGAAAGTTTTTCTTACGATGAAATCCCAGTTGAGATCCTTGATCATCAGAATCGTCGACTGAGGAACAAAGAGGTTCCCTATGTCAAAGTTCTTTGGAGAAATCAGTCCATTGAGGGAGACACTTGGGAAGCAGAAGCAGATATGAGTAACAAGTACCCTCACCTTTTCTCCTCAAACTCAAACTTATCTCAAGGTAATAGTTTTTCTGTAGATTATCTCTTTCCCATTCTCAGTTCCAGCCCTATAGTCATCTTTATGTCATTGCATGCATTCATGAATCAATTCAGTCAGTCACCATGTTTCAGGCTTAGTTATGTGATCATGTCTTCAGTAATTCATATCCAACATGTAATCTTAGTTCCTCAGAAATCTCATCTTAACCAGTCTCATTCGATGATGAATGTTCTCAAGGGGAGATATTGTAATGCCCCGTACTCTTCCTAGTGCAATTCAGCTCATAATGTATGCATAAGAGGATTAAGACCTCAAAATTTTTTAGCTAAGTGTTGAAGACTTAGCCTCATTTTTTGCCTCTAAGCTTTGATGATTTTATTCTTGACCTTCCCAAACCTGAAAAGTTGGTTTCTAATCAAAAGAATTCCCTCTCAAGAACAAACCCTATCCCCTTCAACATTCAAGATCAATTCTCAAGAAATTCACCAAGAACTTCCAAGAATTCTTCAATTAAGGTATGTTAGATGTTCATTCATGGATCCTTTTCATCCATGAAGTTCAAAAACCCAATTTAAAGTTTAAATTATGGTATTTATATGTATTTATGAATTTTATCCATGAACTTCCATAAATTTTGAATTTTGATAGTATGTCTACATGTGTTCTTGTTGGAATTAGCCTTTGATCCATTTGGAGGATGATATTTACATGTTAAGTCCTAAACCCATGATTTTAGTATTGAAATTATGTTAAAATCATATGTTTAAAACTATCTCCATGCTTTAACTCATCACCCCTATGTGTTTGATGAATTGCCTCATAGGTGAATTTGAACAATGACTATTTATGATGTCCTCTAAATCACAATATGGTTTCAAATGTTCTCATGTGTTCTTATTGATATTTCTATCGAGTCCTGGGGGTTTTGATACCTGAAAACTTAGCTTCTTACTTAGTCTTAGTATTGACAATATGGTTTCAGATATAGCATTATTAGTTCATTCAGTACATTATATAATTAGAGTCAGTTCAGTAGGGAGTAGGACTTAGCACCGAGCGAATCCAGGGATGGGGGATGACCTTCCAGTTTAGGGTGTAACCTTTAGTAGCAATCCCTGCATTCCAGAACTACGTAGCCAACATAGTTTGAGAGGTTAACCTTCCAGTTGAGGGTTGATACATATCAGATTAGGGCCCTTCTAGTTGAGGGTGACCCTTAGTCCTTCGGGATAACACTTTAGTGGATCCACACAGCCAGTGTTAGTACCGGTGGCACGGTACTGACACCCTTCCAATAGGGGTTACAGGTTGGACCCTAATTAGCTCATTTTGGGGCATGTCTGTTAGATGATAGCTCCCACAGTCTTAATCCAGTATTCAGTCTAGTACTCAGTTTTAGGCTTGCTTGACCATGGCATACTGTCATTAGATGTATAGTCTAAGTATTTCAGTTTACAAACTACTCCAGTAACATGTAATATGCTTGGTCATACATCCTTAGAGTTTTACAACTTCCATGCATTCTCACTCAATACTTCATGCTATTCATACAGTCAATTATTGTTCATGCACATGAACCCATGCATAATAGCCTAACACAATTTAGCATACTAGTACATTCAAAGTACTGAATGCATACTCGTTTCTTGTGCTATGATGTCTCGTATCATAGGTTTAGACGTTCAGGTTCCCGACCGCACCTAGACCTCCTAGATCATTAGCAGTAGTAGCAGTGGTGAGTCCTCATATTTCGAGGACCGTTTATGTCTATTTCAATTTAATTAAGTAGTCAGTCGTAGTTAGTTGGGGACTTGTCTCATAAACTCCACAGTCAGTCAGTTAGAGGCTTTTGGACACTTTCAGTCAGTTATTCAATTATCAGGTTCTATTGACAGTCTTATAGTATTGTTTTCAGAAAGATGTTTTCGATATTTTGATTTAGTATTATTTTCGTATTTAAAACCTTATGACATTTTCTGTTAAATTCCGCACATGTTCTCTATTATTTTATTCAGTGCTCATAGCAGGTACCAGAATGGGTTAGCTTGTGGTCCTTCAGGGCTGTAGCCACCGTGTGGCGTCCAGGGTATACTCGCAGGATGTTACACCTAGTTGGGCCCTAGTGAATGTTAGCCGCACGTACCGTATATATCATCGGAGGACGGGAATCCTCATACCCTATGCCATCCATGATGTAGGTATATATAGTGTGACATAAGAACATAGTCATCAAAACCAACCCTCACATCGGCAAATGTGAGTTTCCAGTGTTACTCCCTCGGGATCTCCACCTTCACATCTATCTAGATAACCCCTTTTAAGCCCAATTAAAATATTTAACATATAAACTATCTATTAATTCATGGAATCAATTATTACGGAATTATAAAGTGGTATCGTCATTCCGACTAAAACTTGCAAGCGAATGTCATTAAGCCATTAATTGGGGGAATCATCGTACCCCAGACTCTATTATTAAATCAACTTAGGATATTCCTTGTACCACATAAGGTTTTCAAAAAAATATTCACTTGAGGGAATCTTTGTACCCCATAAGGTTTTCAAGATTATTCTTATCCGTTATCCATTTATGCAATGCATTATTTTTAAGAAAAGTAGGCCAAGCCAAAAGACTATTCACATTCCAAAACCAATATATTATGAAAGTGGGTTGAGGTTTTCATCAATTTCAATATCAAAATCTATTTATTTTGGGGAATCCTTGTGCCCTAGTTCTATTGTTTACAAATTTGGGGAATCCTTGTACCCCTATTCCATTCACCATTCCCATGCACCCCTATGAGTTCACAAACCATCAATTCAATGCATAATAAATCCATATTAATCATAAAAAAATATTTAAATAATTTACATCCAAAGCTCTAAACTCATCATTCAAAACCCAACAACAAAACTATGTGAATATTAAACCAATTCGTGCAATAATGATAACCCAAGTTTAGGGAGAGAGATACATTCCTTAATCTTCAAGAAAATTGAAGAAGAAATCATCCTTAGAGCCATAGATGACCAATTTCTTGAAATCCTAGCCTTGTCTTTGAGTGGGGAATTTGAGAGAGTTTATGTAACGCCCCAGCAATACACCCTAGACGTCACATGGTGCTCAAGACTACAAGTAGTCCCAAGCTAACCCTTTAAGCCTTCTAAAAACTTTGGAACTCAGAATAAAGATAAACTCCACATATGAAATATTATGATAACTGAATTAATATCTTAACTGAAAACCTTAACTTGGAAATCTTGAAAACAAACACTTTGAATCTAAAACAGAAAATAGTCGGACAAGCCTCTACTTCTAACTAGAGAGCCACTGGGACAAACCCCAGCTGACTCGAACTTAACTGAAATCAAATTACTAAAGTACATCATCAATAATAATATATGATAAAATGGGTCCTAGAACTATGAGGATTCACCAAGCGTCGAAATATAGGTGGGGATAACCGTAGTCAATCACGCTACTAGAACTGAGCACCAAAACCTACATTATGAAACAATGCAGCACATAGACATATATGTGGATCAGTACTTCTGGAATGTACTTAGCATGTGGGGGTGAATTCCTAAGTAAATCAATAACTCAATGTGCACTTAGATTTTTAAATAATGCATGTTACGTGTAAATTATCTTTCTTTGAGAGGTTCTTCTAACCGACATAAACCATGTGAGATATCATGGAGTCCAACGTCTTACCCACGTTAGGGAGAGTTGTCCTACCCATACCATCAGAATAGGATTTTAACTTAAGTGATAACTATCTTTAACTTCATCCATATTGGGAATAAGCTTAACCTACGTTGGCTTGTTGTTCTGGGGAATGCGACCATAGACTCATTCCCAACTCGGTGCTAAATAATACTCCCTTTTTACTTATATGCTCATACTTTAGGAAAAACCACCTTAAAATAACATAAGGGTTTACAATGAAAACCAATTATGCATCTCTTTACTTTAAATTATAATCAACATAAGCAAATGTGGATTCCATAACTTAGGTTAGGATCAAAAGATCACTACTTTCTTTATATCTTGATATAAACTTATCAAAGAGAACTTAAGAGCATGATCTTCTTGAAATCTCAAACTTCAACTTAGGGCTTGAAATTCATGCTTAAAAATCATGATGATTTATAACAACACTTCATGCTCAATAACAATCTTGAAATACATGAACAATATCAAATCAAGATAGTGCAATCTCATCCATAATAGAAATCTTATAAGTTAAAACATAAACATTATCACTTCTTGATAAACTTAAAGCTTTAAATCTCATGATAATCATATGCTTCAAGAATATAGAAACTTAGGTATGAACCCTTCTTCAAAAGAAGTAATAAAATCTTAAAATCATTCAATTTGGCATAAGGGTTGAAGGATACCCTTGTTCATAACCCCACATACCTTAATAGACTTGACTTGATGGATAAATCTTGACTTTGAAAGCATTGGAGATTATCTTGAAAGCTTTTCTTGAAATTCTTGGGTTAGGAAACTAAATTCTTTGTTTTTCTTGCAATTCTTAGGTTAGGGAACTTAATTCTTGTTTTTTCAATAAGAGAATATGAAGGAATAAATGAACTTGGGGAGGAATTAATAGGGTTTGTTCTTGAGAGATATGAGAGAATTTTAAGATGTTTAACTGATGAAATAGGGGAAAAGTAACGCCTCTCAAGGGTTATAAGTCATGGGCTGGGAGTTACAAGTAGAGAAAAGACTAAAAAGCCCTTAAAATAACCTTTGCAGACATGTCTCGGTAGTCCTTATGAGTATACCATACCACTCGTATGGTCTGGGTAAAAGTTAGACTTGGCAACCCATATGCTGGATAGTGTGTGACATATCTTGACAGTGCTTCAGTATTTCGGCCATAACTTTTCACTCCGATGTCAGATTAAGGCGAAATTGGTTCCGTTGGAAAGTTACCGATCTATTGAAGGGTCTTAATCACAAAAGTTCATAGGAAAATAAATGTTATGATCATTTGAAGATGACTATAATTATGTACATCCCAAGAATTTAATCTCTAAGGGAGGTTTTGACTTGATCTTTGCCTAGGAGCTATTTGAGGACTTAATATATGTCTAAATAATTTTATAAAGCTATCAAATCATGAGGATTGATTCTTGGATTTCCTACTGGTCAGGGTACAGGTCACATCTTATGATTCGTACCTTAGTATAAGACTTGTATCCATGACTCGTATGTTGAATAAAACCTTAAGGAGTCTACACTGATGTCCTTACGACTTGGGCTCATTAGACTCATACCCCTCTATGCGATTCACAGGGGTCAAGTTGTACCTGGAACTGACATTCATGAATCAATGCAATGACATGAGATAGGTTACATAGCTGAAACTAAAAATAGAAGAGAGTCAATCTATGAAAAAACGTTACCTTAAGCTGAATTTGAGTTTGCGGAGAAAAGATGAGGGTACTTTGTCCGCATATCTTCTTCCCAAGTGTCTCCCTCAAAGGAATAATACCTCCAAAGAACTTTGACCAAGGGAACTTTTTTG
This sequence comes from Capsicum pubescens, assembly GCA_030864215.1. Taxonomy (NCBI): domain Eukaryota; kingdom Viridiplantae; phylum Streptophyta; class Magnoliopsida; order Solanales; family Solanaceae; genus Capsicum; species Capsicum pubescens. Next base: position 68,338,210 of record CM061544.1, on the reverse strand, counting down.
TTCCTTAGCCGACGAATCTGACGATCAAGAATCTCAACTGGGATTTCTTCGTAAGAAAGGCTATCCTAAACATTTATACATTCTAAAGGAACTACAATAGCTAGATCACTAATACATCTCTTTAATAAGGAGACATGAAACACTGGATGTACTGATCCCAAATCCGCAAGAACTCAAGCTCATACGCTACCTTCCCAAAATGACTCAATATTCTTTAAGGACCAACATATTGAGGACTAAGTTTCCCCTTCTTACCAAATCTCTTTACCCCCTTCATGGAAGAGATTTTTAAATAAACCAAATCACCAACCTTAAACTTTAGATCTCTCCTCCTTACGTCTGTATAGGATTTCTATCGGCTTTGAGCTACTTTTAACATCACTCGTATTAGCTGAACTTTATCCATAGCTTCAAACACCATATTTGGCCCTATCAACACAATCTCACCTACCTCAAATCGACCAATAGGAGATCTATATCTTCTCCCATAAAGAGCCTCAAACGGATCCATCTAAATACTAAACTGATAATTATTATTTTAGGCAAAATCGATCAACAGCAAGTGATCATCCTTTCTTCCCTGAAAGTCAATAATGCATGCCCTCAACATGTACTCTAGGGTTTTAATGGTCCTCTCTGTTTGACCATCTGTCTGACGATGAAAAGTTGTACTGAGATGGACTTGGGTACCAAGACCCTTCTGAAAAGCTTTCCAAAAGTGAGAAGTAAACTGAGTACCTCTGTCGGAAATGATAGACAAAGGAACCCCATACAATTTTGACCAATTCTTTAATATATATCTTGGCATAATCCTCAGCTGAATATGAAGTATGGACTAGTAAGAAATAGGCTTACTTGGTTATTCTGTCTACAGTAACCCATATCGAATTATGCTGACGATGCGAACGGAGAAACCCTGTCACAAAGTTCATGTTCACCTCTTTCCACTTCTAAGTGGGAATGCCAAACTCCTGCATAGTGCCACTAGGACTTTTTTTCTTAACCTTAACCTATTGACAATTAACACACTTAGCTACAAACTCTTCAATAGCCCTCTTCATGCCACTCCACCAATAGATTTCTTGCAAATCACAGTATATCATAGTGGCTCTTGGGTGAATAGAATAATGCGCACCATGCGCTTCCGCCAAAATCCGCTTCCTCAAATCATCAACACATGACATACATAGTCGACCTTGGTATCGCAACACACCATCTTCCCCTTGGGAGAAAAACTCTACTTTCTGGTCTCTGGCTGACTCCTTCAGCTTAACAATACTAGAATCCCTATCTTGCTTCTCTTTTACTACAAAAACCAAAGAAAATTCCAAACTATTCTGAACCCATAAACTACCCTCAACTGAGTCAACCAACCGAACAACTAGTCTAGCAAGCTGATGAACCTCCTGAACTAACCTCTTCTTATCATTCTCAACATGAGCAACACTGCCCATACACAGTCTACTAAGGGCATCTTACACGACATTAGCCTTTTCTATATGATACAACACATTCATGTGATAATATTTTAGCAACTCCAACTACCTTTTTTGACGAAGATTTAAATCGTTCTATGAGAATACATATTGCAAGCTTTTTTGGTCCATGAACACATCAACATGCACCCCATAAAGATAATGCCTCTAAATTTTCAAGGAAAAAACAACAACAACTAACTCAAGATCATGGGTAGGATAATTCTTCTTAAGGTTTAAGCTGTCTAGAGGCATAGCCTATGACCTTACCTCTTTTCATCAAAACACAACTAAGACAACCTCTGGAATCATCACAGTAAACAATGAACCATCTGGTAGCATCAAAACCGGGGCTAAAGTGAGTCGAGTCTTCAACTTCTGAAAACTCTTCTCATAAGAGTCTAACCATTGAAACTTGACTATCTTCTAAGTCAATCTAGACATGGGGGATGCAATAGACAAAAAAACTACAACAAAACATCGATAATAGCCATCTAAACCCAAGAAACTTTTGATATCTAATGGAGAGATATGTCTGGGCCAATTTCTCATTGCTTCGGTCTTTTGAGGGTCAACTCTAATGCCATCACCGGAAATAATATGTCCAAGAAAAGATACTGATCTTATCTAAAACTCACACTTACTGAATTTGGCGAACAACTGATGGTCTCTAAGAGTTTGTAATACAATTCTGAGATAGTCTACAAGATCATCTTCGCTATGGGAATAGAGAATAATGTTATCAATAAAAACTATGACGAACATATCCAAGTATTTTATAAACACTCTGTTCATCAAGTCCATAAAGGCTGCTGGGGCATTCGTCAGTCTAAAGGATATGACTAGAAATTTAAAGTGACCATAATGGGTTTTGAAGGCTGTTTTTGGAATATTACGTTCCCTTACTCTAAGTTTATGATAGCCGAATCTGAGGTCTATCTTAGACAAATAACTTGCACCTTGAAACTGGACGAATAAGTCATCTATTCTAGGAAGAGGATATTTGATCTTAATTGTGACTTTGTTCAACTGGCAGTAGTCGATGCATATTTGGAGAGAACCATCTTTCTTACACAGAAATAAGACTGAAGCACCCCACGGAGAAACACTGGGCCTTATAAAACCTTTATCTAGGAGGTCTTTAAGCTTCTCTTTTAACCCTTTGAGGTCGGTCGTAGCAATACAATATGAAGGGATGGCAATGGGCTGAGTATCAGGGAGAAGATCAATACCAAATTTTATAGCTCTATCGGGAGGTACCCCTGGAAAATCTTTAGGAAAAACCTCGGGAAACTCATTGACTACATGGACTGACTACTATTAGAGCTTTAGACTTAGTATCTTTGACTCGAACTAAATGATAAATGCACCCTTTCAATATCAACTTTTGTCCTTAAGATAAGATATAAAATGACTCTTGGAAGACTTAGAACTACCTTCCCACTCAAAAATTGCCTCATTAGGAAACATAAACTTAACCACACGGGTGCGTCAATATATTGATACATCGCCTGAATAGAGACAATCCATGCCTAGAATAGCATTGAAATCTACCATTTCTAACTCTATTAGGTATACTAGTATGATCTTATGGAGGATAATGATAGGACACTTCTTATAAATTCACCTGGCAAAAACTAACTCACCCATTAGGATGGGCACTAAGAAGGGCTTGGAGAGCATTTTAGGACCTATCCCAAAATTTATCACAACTAATGGAGTCATATAAGAAAGATTTTACCTTGGGTTTAACAACACATACACATCAAGATGAAAGACACAAAGCATACTAATAATAAAATCTGGTGAAATCTCCTACTTCTGTCGGGATGGTAAATCATAAAATCAATTCAGGTGTTGACCACCACCAATACTGGATGATGCTCCCTGAGGAGAAACTGGGCAACCTAGTGGAGTTGGTGCACTAGTATCCTGATTTAAGGGACGAACATCCCTGCTTCCATGCTTTGTATACGGATACTCTTGAATTCCGTGATCCAACTTGACACATCCATAACAAACCCTTCTTCCCATAAAATACTCACTAGGATGATTTGAGACCTTGAAACAGAAGTCCTGCCCCACTATTTTCTTTGGTTTTGGGTGCAAAGAAACTGGCTGAAGATGGTACGGGTGATGCTAAATGGCCCTGAAACTGCGAACGACTTCCCTTTCTAGACCATGGTTGACATACTTAAATTGTCCAGTTCTAGCCCTCTTATTTCTCTTCTCTTTTTCCTTTGTCTTTTCTGCCTCAATCTGCTGAGCATGAGTCATCAACCTACCAATATCAATATCCCTAATAAGCATGGCAGTCCTACACTCCTTGATTACTAAATTAGATACTCCAGTCACAAAATTACTCATACTAGACCTAGGGTCAGCCACCAACTCAGGAGCATACTTAAATAACTGAGTGAACTTGAGGCAGTACTTCTTCACTGTCATAGAGCCCTGCCTCAGGTTCATGAACGTCTTAACCATAGTTTCCCTCATCTCACACAGAAATAACTTATCCAAAAACACATCCTAAAATACTTGCCAACTCATAGGGGTTGCATTCTTACCTCTACCTTACTTCCACATGACAACCCAATCATAAGCAACACCCTTCAGCTTATAGGATGCCAATTCTACACTCTCCTCCTCAGTAACATGCATAATCTGTGTGATCTTTTTCACCTTATCAATGAAGAGTGGAGAGTTGTGGATCCTCACTAACCTTTGACCGAAAGAACTCAAGTGGATTCATTCTAGTGAAATTACGAATCCTGGTTGTAGCTATATTACCATTCTACTGAAGTGTAACTGGCACTTGTTGGTTTCCCTGAACATTGGCATTCACAGCTTGGGCCAGTGCCTGAAAAACAGCCCAAAATTCAGCAAGAGACACATTCTCATTTAGAGGGTCGGTGGCCAAGGGTGGTTGGTCACCATTTTTGTGTGCATTGGCTCAGCTAGGCGACATATTCTACCAAGTTAAAGAATGAGTTAAAGAATATAGATACAATTGTAAGCATGATGGATCATAAAATAAATGATGATTCCTAACTCATTCCATAGACTCTTGCTCATAAATGTTGTGTGCTTCACACCTATGATCAAGACTCTACGTAAAAACACTTGTCTGACTCCCTAGGACTCTTTAACACCTGAGGATTTGATACCAAGTTTCTAATTCTCCAAAAATACACCCTAGACGTCACACAGTACTGAAGACTACAAGTAGTTCCAAGCTAACCCTTTAAGCCTTCGAACAACTTTGGAACTCATAATAAAGATAAACTTAACATATGAAATATTATGATAACTAAATTAATATCTTAAATGAAAACCTTAACTTGGAAATCTTGAAAACAAACACTTTTAATCTAAAATAAAAAACAGTCAGACAAGCCTCTACTTCTAACAAGAGAGCCACTGGGACAAACCCCAGTTGTCTCGAACTTAACTGAAATCAAATGATTTTATCAATAATAATGTATGATAAAATAGGACCTCAAACTATGAGGACTCACCAAGCATAGGGATATAGGTGGAGATGCCCGTAATCAATTACACTGCTGGAACTGAGCACCAAAACCTACATTATGAAACAATGTAGCACATAGACATATATATGGATCAGTACTTCTGGAATATATTAAGCATGTGGGGGTGAATGCATAAGTAAAAAAATAACTCAATGTGCACTTATATTTTCAAATAATGCATGATAAGTGTAAATGACTCGCCTTGGACTTGAACTAAACAAAAACGGTAAAATTATACATGACTATTGAAGCAAAATGATAAACTTTGTGAGCCATAACACTTAATTCTAAAATATTTACTCTTATTCTTTGTTAGGAAGGTTCTTCTAACCGACATAAACAATGTGAGTTATCATAAAGTCCAACGTCTTACCCACATTGGGGAGAGCTATCCTACCCTTGCCATCAGAATAGGACCTTAACTTAAGTGAGCACTATCTTTAACTTCATCCATATTGGGAATACAATTAACCTACATTGGCTCATAGTTCTGGGTCATGCGACCTTGGACTCATACCCAACTCGGTGCTAAATACTACTCCCTTATTACTTCTATGCTCATACTTTAGGAAAAACCACCTTAAAATAGCATAAGGGTTTATAATGAAAACCAATTATGCATCTCTTTACTTTAAATTATAATCAAGATAAACAAATGTGGATTCCATAACTTAGCTTAGGATCAAAATATCACTTCTTCTTTAAATCTTGATATAAACTTATCAAAGAGAACTTAAGAGAATGATCTTCTTGAAATCTCAAACTTCAACTTAGGGCTTGAAGTTTATGCTTAAAAATCATGATGATTCATAACAACACTTCATTCTCAATAACAATCTTGAAATACTTCAACAATATCAAATCAAGATAGTGCAATCTCATTCTTAATAGAAATCTTATAAGTTAAAACATAAACACAAGCAATTTGTGATAAACTTAAATCTTTAAATCTCATGATAATCACATGCTTTAAGAAATTAGAAACTTGGGCATGCACCCTACTTCAAAATAAGTAAATAAAAGCTTAAAATCATGCAATTTGGCACAAGGGTGGAAGGATACCCTTGTTCATAACCCAACATACTTTAATAGACTTGACTTGGTGGATAAATCGTGACTTTGAAAGACTTGGAGATGATCTTGAAAGCTTTTCTTGAAATTCTTGGGTTGGGAAACTAAATTCTTGGTTTTTCCTGCAATTCTTAGGTTAGGGAACTTAATTATTGGTTTTTCTATAAGAGAAGATGATGGAATGAATGAACTTGGGGAGGAATGATTAGGGTTTGTTCTTGAGAGATATGAGAGGATTTTGAGATGTTTAACTAATGAAATAGGGGAAAAGTAATGCCCCTCAAGGGTTATAAGTCGTGGGATGGGAGTTATAAGGGGAGAAAAGACTAATAATCCCTTAAAATAACCTTTACAGACAATTCTTGATAGTCCTTATGGGTCTACCATACGACTCGTATGGTCTGGGTATGAGTTAGACTTGGCAACCCGTATGCTGGATAGTGTGTGACATAGCTGGACAGTGCTTTAGTATTTCATCCATAACGTTTCACTCCGATGTCGAATTAAGGATAAATTTGTACCGTTACAAAGATAATTCAATTATCTATCTGTTGGTGGGTCTTAAGAACAAAAATTCCTAGTGAAACAAAAGTTATGATCATTTGAAGATGACTATAGTTATGTACATCCCAAGAATTTAATCGCTAAGGTAGGTTTTGACTTGATCTTTTGATAGGAGCTATTTGAGGACTTAATATATGTCTAAGTAATCTTATAAATCTATAAAATCATGAGGATTGATTCTTGGATTGCCTATTGTCCATGGTACGGGTCACATCTTACGACTCGTACCATAGTATGCGACTTGTATCCATGACTCGTATCACTGGCAGAACCTCAAGTTGTCTACACTGATGTCCTTATGACTTGGGTTCATACGACTCGTACCCCTCTATATGATTCACAAGGTTCAAGTAATACCTAGAACTGAATGTCAACTCAAACTCACTGTCTTGGATACAACTACTACATGCGACTCGTAACAGTCTTTATGACTTTAAGAAATGAGTCATAAGCGGTCCAGGAACCAAGGGAATTATGGGGTATTATAGTTTAAGAGTGTGTTTGATATGTCAAAGTATTGAAAATAATCCCTTTTTGTTTTTTTATGGACGTGGGGTCTAAGTGGGGAAAGAGGGAAGTGACAAAAATGCCCCTAATTTATTGTGCTGAAAGTTATTGCCCGGTCGTTATGGTCACCCTACGATTCATGGCGACTAGCTACGAGTCATTCTCTTGACTCGTAGTCGAGACACTTTCATAAGGAATTTAAATTTTTGACCATACGAGTTCTCTATACGACTCATTCAAAGACCTTATGACTCGTAAGGTCCTAGTCGTAATGCCCTGGGCATCTACACTAGGTTGCTTACAGAAGAACAAAACTACTCATAAGGCTGCTTGAAACTATTGCTTCTCATTCGAATAATTAGGAATGGTCACAAGTGTGCATACATTGCATCACTTTGGTCTAACACATTCCATAAGATGAATCGATGGCATATGGAATGTATAGTTCCTTAGAATTAAGGATAAAGCGAGATATGAGTTTACGGATCACGAGCATCATCACATAGATCTTGAATACTTAGATGCTTGGATTTTTGTAAAACATTATTACTTATAGTTCAGGGGATGGAGCATGGACATATGCGGTATATAGAACACGGACCTTAGGTATAGGCACTATTGAATACGTACGACATTAGTAGAATGCCCTCTTAACCGAAATAGGAGGATATTGCTAGAATATGAGTATATTTACCATGATTCCTCCATGAAGCTCACATCCTGGAGAAAGATTTAAGATCAGACTTAGCTTACCATCTCATTAAACTTATAAGCACAACACTCCGCTCTAAGGGGTATCACCATGCACATATACTAGGTAAACTAAACATTTGTATACTTAAAACCTTATCTAATGAGATACTACCTGGGGTCCAACATATTCTTATAAACCTAGTGCTCTTATTTACCAAATGACTTAACCCAAATTCATCGCTCTAACACTAAAATTCTGGTATACATCATAATTGCCCACTTAAATATTTCCTAACTTATCAACCTAACCTCTTCCATACATCCCATCAAGCCTAGTAACTTACTCCCATAATTTCTCGCATTGCTATCTTCAAGCTAACATTTTTTTAACCATATTCAATATCTAAAGTTCAAACTTGGTGTCTAGCAACAATCATGCACCACTAACAAAGCACTCAGCATAATATACTAGCCCACCCAATAAAGAGGTCACTCGAAATCCCTTATTCAACTACCTATAATCTATACACATCCAAAAAGGCCCATCTTTATTATGCACAAAAAATACAAGAGCACCCCATAGAGAAATGCTAAGTTAGACAAAACCCTTTTCAAGAAGATCTTTCAACTACTCCTTAAGTTCTTTCAACTTAGCTGGAGCCATTCTATAAAGAGGGATAGAGATAGGATGGGTGTCCGATAGAATATCAATCCCAAAGTTTATTTCCCTATCAAGTGAAATGCCAAGAAAATCATTAGTAAAGGCCTCTAGAAATTCATTAACCATGGAATGGATGGAAAAGAAAGACCCTCTGAGTTAGAATCTTTAACCCATACCAAATGATAAAGACACCTTTTGGAGATCAACTTTTTGGCTCTAAGATAAGAAAAAAATCTTCCCATTCTATAACCGGCTTAGGAAACTTGAAAATGACCTTACAAGTGTGGCAATCTATAGAGGCATAGCACAAATGGAGCCAACCCATCCCCAAGATAACATCAAAATAAACAATATCAAAATTTATCATGTCTACCAAGGTCTCCCTTACCACAGATAGATACCACACCATCCTTATAGACCTTTCTCGCCACAATAGAATCACACACTAGGGTAGATACAGAAAAAGGTTGAAAATACACTTGGGACCAAAACCAAAATAAATAGCCATGTAAGGGGCCACATAAGAAAGAGTAGACCTCGGATCAAGTAAAAAGTACACATCATGAGAAAAAGATCTTTAATATACCAGTGATAACATCATGAGATACCTCAAATTCCTGATGGCTGACAAGAGTATAAAGATAATTTTGTCCAGTGTCACTAGTATAAGTAGCACCCTGTGGTGTAGGAAATAGTGACGTAGCAACAGGGACCTTATTAGCCCAATTGTAACCCTTAAAGCACATTTTTGCTTCATGTGGCCAAGCTGACCACAATTAAAGCACTTATTACTCCCTTACTATAGAAACCACGATGTAACTGACCATAAACCCAACAAGAAGGACAAGGTGGGGTTGACCGAGATTCACTGGCCTAAGATTGGCACCCTGTATCCCAAACTCATTATTGTCCTGAATGCAATGATCACTAGAAGACCTAGGATAAGGAGACTCGACAGTCATATATGAACTCCCCTAATTCTCCTTATTAGTCACCTGTTTCCCATGCCTAGTATTATTTTGATGAAACTCACCCTACTCTGAATATCTAAACTTTTTGCTCTTTTTTTCTCTCAACTTTTCCTTATTCGTTCTTCCACTAATAAGACTGGACTGCCATTACAGAGAGGCCACTAATAAGTTAACAGATGAATAGAATGATGGAACTCTCGGCATTAGAAATATCTCCTTGAGGTGACTAAGCATGAGTATCACCAACTGAAGAAGAATTAGTGGGGACTAATGGAACTCCAGGAGGGCATTTAAAATTAGGGACCCTAGATCGAGTCCTTGCCCATAAGTAGGACGAGTTCTATCCACATAGTCATCAGTGGGGTGGAAGAGTCTCTACGATCATCAGTTCTTTGGGGATGCTTGATCTCAAATGCGATTAATCAAAAGTTAGAGAGTTTTCAAGACCTTAGACTCTATAGCCCAAAAATAGAAAATAAGAAAGGGAAACATTCTTAAATGCCTTATAGCCTCTCCTTATAAGTTTGGCGTGCTACGCACCCATAAAAGAGACTCTACTTGACATGACTTTATGGATATCCAATTGACCATGAACCTAGGCTATGATACCAACTTTTTCACAATTTGAACCAGGGCCTGACCGTGATGGGTATCTCAAATCCATCATGGACCAGATACCACTCCTTTTTCCTAGCCAAACAGAACACAATATAGATAGTAGATGAATTTCAAATATATAACAAGATAAATTGAGTTACAAATATATAACAAGATATGAAACTCAAAAGAATTTATAAATTTCAACACATCCCAATCCATAGTAATCCATAAAACCTCTACGACAATACTAAATATAATCTAAGTTGGGACATGCCCCAACGATAGCCAAAAAGAAACCATATAAATTGTGTATGACATAAGAGAATGATAGAACCATGAAATGAATCTCTTCCAAATAAATGAAGCTCACCACTTCAAGCTAACTACTGATAACCCAAAAATTCTATCACTACGTAGAAAAAGAAAAAGTGTCTTCGTGTCCTGCATCGCATGGGAATCAAACGTCCAGAGACGGTTAGCAGGTTGAGCACTAGCATATAACTCAGGTATAAGAGGATAAAATAATTCCATCATTTTAAAACCATCCAAAATCAATGCTCATGTACACATACATGCATATATATATATATATATATATATATAAAATCTTGGGAGAGTTAAAAAGGTTTAGCATAAACATTAAAACATTAGCCTGGACTATGTAGCTTGTCCGTCATAAAACTAACCATGGGATATATGAGTCTAGTTGTCTCTCCCTGGTTGAGCCCCAATGCGTGTTAGCTACACATATCATAGATATCATAGAAGGCTGGGGAATTCTCGTACCCTATGTCATCCATGATGTAGGTATATATAGTGTGACATAAGAACACGGTCATCAAGACCAACCCTTACATCGATAAATGTGATTTCATAGTGTCATCCCTTAGGGACCTACAACTTCACGGCTAGCTACACAATACACTTTAAGCCCAATTAAAACATTTAAAACATAACCCATGTATTAATTTAAGAAGTCAATTATTATGACATTATGAAGTGGTATCATCATACTGACTAAAGCTTGTAAGCTAATGTCATTAAGCCATTACTTGGGGGAATCTTTATACCCACATACCATATTATTAAATCAACTTGGGGGATTCCTTGTACCTCACAAGGTTATCAAGAAAATCATTCACTTGGGGGAATCCTTGTAGCCCAAAAGGTTTTCAAACTTATTCTTATCTGTTAGCTATTTATGCAATGCGTTAGTTTTAAGAAAAGTAGGACAAGTCAAATGATTATTCACATTACAAAACAAATGTATTACGCAAGTGGGTTGAGGTTCTCATCGATTTCAATACCAAAATCCAATTATTTTGGGGAATCCTTGTACCCCTAGTTCCATTATTTATAAATTTGGGGAATCCTTGTACCTCTATTCCATTCACTATTCCCATTCACCCTAATGAGTTCACAAACCATCAATTCAATGCATAATAAATTCATAATAATCATTAGAAAAACATTTAAACAATTTACATCCAAAACCCTCAACCCATCATTCAAAACCCAACATTAAAACGATGTGAATATTAAACTAATTCATGCAACAATGAAAACAAAATTTTAAGGAGAGATATATATGCCTTATTCTCTAAGAAATTTGAAGAAGAAATCACCCTTAGAGCCCTAGATGACCAATTTCTTAAAATCCTAGCCTTGTCTCTGAATGGAGAGTTTTGAGAAAGTTTAAGAGTGTGTTTGGTATTTCAACATGTTGAAAACAATCCCTTTTTAGTGTTTTATAGATGTAGAGTCTATGTGGAAAAAGAGGTAATTGACCAAAATGCCTCCACTTTATTATGCTGAAAGTTACCGCCTAGTCGTTACAAGTCACCCTACGACTCATAACAACTAGGTACGAGTCGTTCCCTTGACTGGTAGTCAAGACAGTGTCTCAAGACATCCAAACTATTGACCCTATGAGTTTACTATACGACTCATACATGAACCTTACGACGCATAAGGTCCTAGTCATAATTCCCTAGGCACCTACACTAAGGTACTTATAGAAGCACACAATGACTCATAAAGCGTTTATACTAATCATTATATTTAGTCATAATCAACGCAGAAGCTAGGTCAGTATTTACTATGCACACTATGATTGGGCGCTGCGGGCTATATAAACACCTTACGACTCATAAGATGAGTCGTTATGAGTCGTTACTTGAGCAGTAGGCTCAAAAGTCAAGAAAATTTCAAGGGCCAAAAATTTGGGGTTAAACAATCATACAAGTCACCTCCGAATTATGTTACATATCTTACAGGATCAGAAGTTGTATGCAAAATTTTCTAAGCCTAAATTTTGTCTAACTGTAGTAACCTTTCTTGAGCATGTTGTATCTGGTGAAGGAATTAAGGTGGGTCCTCAAAATATTAAGGCGGTTAAGAAGTATCCTATACCAACACTAGAAGATTCTTGGACTTGGCAGGTATTGTAGGATATTTGTGAAGAGTTTCTCATCAATAGTTTCTCTGCTTACGAGTTTGACTCAGAAAAAGATAAAGTTTCTATGATCCGATGCTTATGAGGGTGGTTTCATGAAATTAAAGGATTGATTAACTTCAAGTCCTATTTTTTACCCTACCCGAGGGTACTGAGTGGTTCGTTGTGTATTATGATGTATCATGTGAGGGATTGGATTTTGTTTTGATGTAGCATGTAGAGTGGTAGCTTATGTGTTTAGGAAGCTTAAGGTCTATGCGATGAATTACCCGATCCATGATTTGAAGTTGGCGGTTGTAGTTTTAGAATTGAAAATTTAGTGTCACTATTTATATGGGGTGCATGTGGATATTTATTCAGAACATAAGATCTTGCATGATGTGTTCACACAGAAAAAATTAAACCTCAGGAAAAAACTGTGGTTTGAATTGCTTAAGAATTAAAATATAAGTCTGCACTACCACCCCGATAAAGCTAATGTTGTTGTTAATGCTCTTACTAGGTTGTCCATGAAGAGTTTGCCTCACATTGAGGAGGAAAAGTGAGGATTGTTGAAGGATATTCACTGGATATCCAATTTAGGAGTTTGCTTTTTAGACTCTAAATATGGGGGAATGATCATCCAGGAAGTAGATATATCATCTCTTAGTGTCGAATTTAAGGATAGGAAGGTTCTAGATCCCATACTTATGAAAATAAAGGATGATGTGGGTCAGCAAAAGGTTATGGCTTTCAAAACTTGGGGAGATGGCATCCTGAGATAACAAGAAAGGTTATGTGTTCCTAATATAGATGGTCTGTGGGAAAAGATTTTGATCAAAGCTCACATTCCCAGATATACAATTCATTCGGGTTTGACGAAGATGTATCATGACTTAAAGGAAATGTATTGGTATAATAACATAAAGATGGATGTAGCAGGATTTATTGCGAAGTGTATGGTTTGTCAGCAAGTCAAGGTTGAGAATTTGAGGCCAGGTGATACCACTCAAGAGATAGAATTTACCATATGGAAGTGAGATATGATTAATATGGATTTTGTTACAGGTCTTCCATAGTCTCAAAATCAATGCGATTCTATTTGAGTCATTGTGGATAGAATGACCAAGTTTTCTCACTTTTTGCCAGTGAAGACTAATTACTTAGGAGAGGATTATGCAAAGTTATTCATTCAGGAGATACTTTAGTTGCATGGATCCCTGGTGTCTATTATTTCTGACCAAGGTACATAATTTTTTTCTCATTTTTGGTATTCTTTTTAGGAGGGGTTGGGTACCCAGGTGAACATTAGTACCACTTTCCACCATCAAATGGATGGACAAGCAACGAGTACTATTCAGACTCTAGATATATGCTAAGGTCCAATGTAATTGACTTTAAAGAAAGTTGGGATGATCATTTTCTACTTATCGAGTTTGCTTATAATAATAGCTATCATTCCAGCATCCAAATGGCCCCTTTTAAGGCCATTTATGGTAAAAGGCATAGGTCTCCGATTGGGTGGTTTAAGGTAGGTAAAACTAGGTTGTTTGGGCTTGACTTGGTACACTAAGCTATTGAGAAAGTGAAGGTGATTTGATAAAGTTTTCAGACTGCTCAAAGTCACCAAAATTCCTATACGGATGTGATGTGAAGGGAGTTGGAGTTTGAAGTCGATGATTGAGTTTGAAGGTTTCTCCTATGAAAAAGACTATGAGATTTGGGGAAAAGGGGAATCTCAGTCCCGATTACATTGGTCAGTATAAATTTGTAAGAAAGATTGGAAATGTTGCCTACGGATTGGATTTACCAGCGAACTTGGCCTCAGTCCACCCCGTCTTTCATGTGTCTATGCTAAAAAATTATGTTGGTGATACTTCCTTAGTGGTGCCCGTTAAAGATATTGGTGCTAAATATTCATTGTCCTACGAGGAAATTCCAATTGAAATCTTGGATAGGCAAGTTCGAAAATTGAGAACTAAGAAAATAGCTCCATTAAAGGTTCTTTGGAGGAACCAAAAGGTAGAAGAGGCTACATAGGAATCGGAAGAGGATATGAAATCTAAATACACAAAAGTTCTTGAGGTATGAATTTAACTTCTTCTCTTGACACATTTCCAAGTTTGTTCTTGAATCCCTATATTTTTATCCTATTATCGTTCCAAGGGTGTCCTAACCTCTCATTTAAGGATGAAATCCTAGCGGGGGATAATGTAAGACACCAAAATCTTCAACGATTTTATTTTGGACCCTTCCTTGTGTTTATGGTGATTTTGACTTGAAATATGATTAGGGGTGTTAAAGGGATCCTTAGGGAGAGTTTTTAAATTTTTAAAAAGTATTCGGGGACATTTTGGGGCCCCGAACTAGTGAGGGTCCGCGATAGCAGTGTGCCACATTGTGGGCACACCGCAGTAAGAGCGTGGCACACCCAAGGGAACAAAACATCCAGTTTCCTTTTTTGTATGGGTGAGGGTTTTTCGACCTTTTACCATATTAAATGACTAAATACCCTATATAAACTTCTCATCAGTTGGAGGATTTTTCACGTTCTTTTTCTTCTACATTCCCAAGAAAAATCATAATAAGTCTTCAAATCTCAAGGCCTCAAATTCAAGTTCTTTTCAGAAGGCAACTTGGACACTCCATATTTTAATGATTATTACATTGTGTCGGTTTACTTGTTATTGACATGTTTTTGAATAATTAATTTAAACTAAGGTTGAGGATTTTGGATTATTATGTACTTGCATTGATTTTCCCTTGTTTAATGGTTTCTCCAAGATTGAATGGTGTATTGCAAACTGAATTTTTATCTTATGATAAGGATGAAATTTGGTAACTGAGTTTCATAACATTTATGGACTTTTTCATAGTGATAAGTGCATGAACCACAATCCACATTATAAGTTTCTAAACAAGAATTTCATAGTGTATAAACTGTTCATTAGCAAAATGCATAACATTAACTGGTAAAAGGGTAAAAGAGTTTTAGAAACACTCTTGGGGCTGATGTTATGGATTTTTAAATGAAATTGGAGTCTAATAGTTAAATGGATACGGTATGGCATAATTGAAATGGCTTGCAAGTCTCTTGGTAAGACGATACCAATTTGAGAATGCGTTAATAAAAGATTTCATGGTTAATGGTGTGTGAAAATATTTTAATTGAATTTAAAGGAAATTGTGTAGCTTGTAGATAAGGTGTAGTCCTGGGGGATCAACTGTAAAAATCACATTTGCGGACGTTGGAGGTCTACGACCATTGTGTTTTCTTTACATAGTATGTTTTTGAGAGGCTATTGACTATTGATGGCTTTAGCCTAATTTTTCCAGTCCAATACGGCTAACATGGACTAGGGCCCTTCAGGTGGGGAGAGCCGGACCCATATAGTCCATGGATGCCTAAGGTCGATATGAGCTACATAGTTCAGTATTAAAGTTTTAATGGTCATATTTTATGTCCCTTGTCCCCTATCCAGTATTCTACTACATTATTATTATCGGGAATGTGTTTTATTATTGGTTTTGGTACATGTATATTTTATCTCTTGTCTTGGATTGCATGCTAGTACTCGTCGTACTGACCATCCACGGATGCTGAATCATTTCATGATGTAGGTTTGGAGGGCTTTTTCTTTGGACATGTGCAACGTTAGGTGGTTTGGTATTTATACTAGATAGCTGGTGCAGTGGTGAGCCCTCCATCATTGGGAAGGTGTTGTTTTTCTCTTAGTATCTTTACTACTTTTGTACTTTTGGGTTTTAATCTTGCATAGTCGGTGTCATATCCCGACTTGATTAGTATTTCTTGGTTAGAGGCTTTATGGAAAGGGTTGGATTATTACTTTGTGGATTTGGTTTTTGACTCACAAACTTACTCTTTTTGTTAGTGCATTTTCCTATTCTATTTGTTAGCTTCCGAATTTTATTATTTTTGTCATGCTCTTGAGGTAAGGTTAAGGGGTCATCTCAGGCCTTGGTTGATTTGGGACGCCTATCATGGCCCGTCATGGACGCAATTCGAGTCATGACACAATCACTCAATTATTTTTTTCAAAAAATAAAAGTAGCATTTGTTTTTCCAAGTCAAGAAAGTAGTTCTTTTTCTATAAGATTGACAATTGAGATTATGCAATTTTCTGACAAAAAATTATATATGATGCAGAACTTGCTAGAATAATTGTACCTTTGAAGAACAATATTCACTCAAATACTAATCCAAAATTATAAAGGAGTATATTTCAAATATGAAGGGATCAAACAAGAAGAATCTCAAATAGGGAAAATTTAAAGAAATATGAAGATCATAAAGAAAAGAAAATATGAAGATCATCACTAGGACAATTATGTTCACATCTTTTCCCTTCTTTAAGCTATAAATAGAGGCATTGAAACCAACTAAGTGCATCAGATATTTGAAGTTGAAAGTATTGTTTAGTATCCAAGGATGAATTGTCTACTCCATTTGATAGTTCAAAAATATTAATGATCCTTTTTTATTTGGTCATAGGCAAGTCATCCTAGCAAACTTGACTTAGCTCTTAATTATCTTTCATGTAAGGCATTTTTCGTTATTGTATTTTCTTTTAATACTATTTTTAACATGGGTTGTTTCGTCCAAAGGATATAACGAAAGTAGTCTCTCTATCTTTACAAGATAGGAGTAAGGATACATACTTACTTTCCTTTTTAGACCCTACTTACAGATTACACTGAATATGTTGTTGTTGTGAGTTCTTCTTTGTCACGATCCAAGACTACCCCCTTGTAGTAATACAGTTCTTGGAACCACAAGTGATCCCAAGCTAACCCATGAACTGACATACTGTTAAGCAATTGATTTATAATATATTAAGTAACTGGTTCTGCTATGCGTAAATGTAATCATGATAAAATCTGGGAAGAATTATAATACTGATATAATTTATAATCCGATAAAACTGAAGAAGGAACTGCAATTACATGACTGACTCTGACTGACATCTATGAAACCTCTACTGTACTGACTATAGATAGCTGGGACATACCTCAAACTACCACTAATTAATCACATGAATAATAAAAATAAAGTATATGAACAACATCTGACTGGAGTCCCCAAAATAGGAGAACTCATCACCTGCTGGATGGAACTACAACTGTCTGATCATGATGTGTGGACTATAACTAGTACCTACATTATGAAAAAATGTATCCACACAAACATATATATGGATCAGTACATCTGAAATGTACTCAGTAAGTGGGGGTGAATGTAATAAGAAAAACTGGTTTCATACTTAATCTTAAAACATGTATGTTAAGTATAAGTAGACTCACCAAGTGACTGAAATAGACTGAAAGCTGAAACATCTTAAAACATGAGTAACAAACATAATCTGATAAGTTGGTGAATCACTACACTTAGTTTCTTTAAACTTTACTTTTATAATATAAGTAGAACTGAAGCTGAAAGATAGTAAAAGATGGGTACCATATGAATACTGGGTCTGAAACTATGGAGTGCAAACCGTCATAACTCAAGGATATGAATACACAAATATACTTAGCATGAATGCATGAAAACTGTGATATCTGAGAATGCATGACCAAGCCTATAACATGATTCTGAAATAGTCTGTAAACAGAAATACTAAAATCTGATAACTGAATAACTAATAGAATATATTCTATGGCCAAACAAAACTGAACTAAATTTTGTATCAAATACTAAACTGAGACTGTGGGAGGTATCATCTAACCAATATTCCCCAACTAAGCTAATTGGGATCCAACCAGTAACCTCAGTTAGAAGGGTGTCAGTACCGTGCCACGGGTACTAACAATGGATGTGTGGATCCACTAAAGAGTCACCCTCAACTGGTAGGTGCTCTAATGAGATATGTGTTACCCTCAACTGGCAGGTAAATACTTTATCAACCCTCAATTGTTAGGTTGACATCTCTAACCTGCACTGGCGACGTAGTTCTGGAGCTAAAGGACTGCTACTAAAGATCACACCCTCTATTGGTAGGTGAGCCCCCATCCCTGGGTTCCCTCGGTGCTAAATCCTACCCCCAACAGAATGGCACTGATTACTGGACTGGACAAAGCTTAACTGAGCAAACAACTCATCATGATAACTAACTGAATGACAACGCTCATGGTTATCTAAAATTATTCTGAAAATACTAAAACTATGGAAACCACTAAGTATCGATTATTCATAACCCCCAGCACTGAATGAAATTATCAAAAAGGACATATGAAGCTTTAAAACCATAATAAAGGATCATTGTTCAAAATCCATGTCTTAGGTATTTCATCAACCGCATGTGAGGCCATTCTCTTAAACATGGGAATATGATATACATGTGAAAACATCACGAGTGTAAGACTAAATTCATAAGTTGGGGGTTTAACATGAAATCAATGGGATAGGACATGAAAACTTGAAACTCAAGGCATGTATGGATTAATTCACTTGGAAACCCTTGTAGACATAGAAAAGTTCATAATTCGATATTATAACATAAAATTCAATTGGATACGTCTTGGGAATCAAAACTTAAAGCATGAGATAACCTAACTTTTCATGAAAACATCCTTGGACATGAATTTAGTCAAATTACTAAGGAATTCATGATTTAAATTCATCTTGAACATATGATACTTCATAAACAAAAGAGAAAGTTCATATCTTTAATTAAAGAAAAGCTTTTTGGGCTCCATGGGTGAAAGGGGACCCATGGATGAACTCCCATATACCTTAAACCCTTAAGCTTGAAAGAAAAACACCAATCTTTATGCTTTCTTGAAGGTTCTTGAAATTGGGAAACTTGAATTCTTGGTTTCCTTGGAGAGAAAGTAATTGAATTGATGATCTTGGGGGATGAGTAGGGTTTTCTTGAGAGAAAAATTAGAGAAGATGGGCAAAATAATGACCTAACTGGTGCCCAAATCATGTTATGAATGATTGGGTTGAGGTGGGAAAACATCCAATTTCCCCTCAATCATTTAAACCAAAAATTCATAACTGGAATATGGATTAAAGGCTCATCGCGATGTGGTCTTATCGCGGTGGCTTACTGGTTCTGACAAAAATGATCATAACTTTTTGCTCAGGTATCGGATTAAAGCAAAATCGATATCGTTGGAAAGCTAGTTAAATTATCAACAATTTGGTGGTTCTTGATATGAAAAATTTCAGTTATATCAAAAGTTATACACGTTCAAAGTCGATCCTTGTAGAATTGAATACCAAACTTTGGATGAATCAAAGACTCTTAGCTCAACTTTGTTCTAAGTGATTCCTATGAACATTCTTCACCTAATAAGCACTTCACACACTCGGATAAAGATTATGACATATGCATTAAAATTATAAATCAAGAACTGGACGAAAACCCCTTCACCGCGTTGTGATGTACGTGCCAAAGGGAATGTCACCGCGACACGGCCCTATCGCAGTGACTTACCGGATTTGTGATCCAAACGTGCCCCAAACCTTGTCCGAAAAATTCAAAACTCCCCCGAGACATACTTCTTACATCCCTGAACATAAATTAACTCAAAAACTAACGTCTCGGGGTTGGAAAGACCAAAATGAAAATCCTCTAAGTGTAGGGGTCTTGAAAATGGCTAAGTCCCCAACACTTAGTGAAAATTTCAAGCCTTAAGTCCCTTAAGCATGCAACTAAGAACTGAATCGAGATAGGATTAGTATGGGATATTACATTCTTCTCCATTGATTTTCTTAAAAGTTAATTCTATGTCAAGTTTTTAAGTGGGAATATGGTGCAAAAAGTTTTGAAGTAAAGGTTTAACATGATTATTTTTTGTATAACCATTTGGTATTTGAAATTCAGTGATCCAATTAAAAAGAAAGTATTCAGGATTTGAATATTACGATTTTGAGTTGCGACTTTCGTAGTCAATGGATTCGATCCATACATTTATTTTAAAAATAAAGAAACATTACACTATAGTAACTGATACATTATGTTTTCCCTTTCTCGTAGCTGGGCTTATATTGGTTATTCATATTTGCATCACAATTGCTCTTTACTATAAACTTCTTACTCTTAATTTAGGAATATTAAGAGTAAATATTAGATAATTACTTGTTTATAACCATAAGATAATGGATATGGATAGATAATTTCTCTAGAAATATTAAGAGATTAGACCAATTTCTTAGATAATTATCTTAGAAAATTGATCAAGAAAATTCTTAAATTTTTCATATTTAAGAAATTTCTTGATCAATTTGTTGTGAAATTTCTTAGATCAATTTAAGTAGATATTAGATAATTAATTGATCTAGGAATATTAAGAGTAAATATGAATAATGTGATTTTAGAAGAGTGAATATGGATAGATAATTTAGGCTACCAAAGCCTAACTTGATGTCAATGTGAATAAATATTAGATAAGGGAGAATTCCATAAATATACTAAATGAGATAAAATATTACAAAACATAATATGTGGTTTTATTTTTCAAAACATAACAGTAAAATTTTATCAAAACCTATATAAACTACGAGCCCGTTTGGATCTATCTGGTCAAATCAGTTTTTAATCCTTTTTTTTTTTAGCTTTTTTTAGGTGTTTGGTAGAATTAAAAATTACTTTAAAAAAAAAGGTAAAAACTGATTAAAAAGAGTAAAAATCGAGAAGTTAGGTATCCCTGATATAAAAATAAAGTAAGAGCAAGAAAATATAAAGCAAGAACAAGAACAAATAGAAAGAATAGTGAGCAATTCTTATTTCTCATTCTTGAGGATGATTTACAATGAAGGAAGCCCTTCTATTTATAGAGGAAATTTACTCCTAATTTCTGACTAAAAGACAAGTACTTTAAATCCTGATAGATATCAACTAGATCTTGATAGATCTTATCTATATTCTTGATAGACATTCACTATAATGTATATATATTCATAACACTCCCCCTTGAATGTCTAATTGATAGATAATGTGTCTCATTAAAACCTTACTAGAAAAAAACCCAGAGAGATAAAAAATCTGGTGAAGGAAAAAGAGTACACATCTCTAACAAAACGCATATAGGTTGCCTCATTAAAAAATGTACAAGAAAAATCCATTGGGACAAAACCTTGAAAGAGAAAAAGAGTACAACGTGTATTTTCTCCCCTTTATGAGAACATCCTTGCACCTTTGCATCCCGATCTTGTGCACTATCTTCTTGAAAATTTCAATTGGAGGAGACTTGGTTAATAATCAGCCACATTATCACTTGAACAAATCTGTTGCACGTGAATATCACCATTCTTTTGTAGCTCATGTATGTAGAAAAATTTTGATGAACTGTGCTTCGTTCTATCTTCTTTTATGAATCCTCTCTTAAGATCTGCTATGCATGCTGCATTATCTCTGTATAAAATTATGGGTACATTGTCACATTTCAGACCACATTTTTCTCGAATGAGATATATTGTGAATCTCAACCATACACATTCTCGGCTAGCTTTATGAATAACTATTATCTCATCATGGTTCACTTAAGTGGCTAGATAGATTACTTTGCATATGTCCAAGATATGACAATGTCCCCACATATGAACACATTACATGTTTGAGACCGATATTTATGCGGGTCAAATAAGTACCCAACATCAGCATGACCTAAGATCGGGACTGCAATCTGTAGAATAAAATAAACTCATATAGTTTATCCCATTTTGATGTCTTCTCGTAGGAGCAAAAATATACCTTGCTTAACAAATTGACTGAAAAGACTATATCAAGCCTTGTAGTATTTGCAAGATACATTAGTGCACCACTTGCACTAAGATATGGTACTTCATAACCAATTCGATTTGGTATATTTCTTATTTCAGCAAATAATCTATTGCTTTTGAAAACTCTCCAAGAGTTTCAATAATTTTCAAGCTATAAGCTTATACAGTATAAGGATTATAAATAAGTTTCCAAAAACTTTTATATGCTTCAAACATTTTGAATTCTTAAAAGTTTTCATGTAAATTTTATCAAGTGACAATATTCAACATTTCATTAGTGACATCTTCAAGTGTTTGGATTGCAAATCAAATAAGTTTTATGCTTACCAAGATGCATCCTTTCATGTCACTTGATAAATGTTTCTATGTCAGCATGCTTAAATTAACGTAGAATTCAGATCCTCATAATCCTTCACAATATTGCGCCAATATTGTATCACAGATTAATGATATATCATTTCGTATCGATTCACAATGTGACATAACATTTTGAGATCTCATCACTTCATTATTTTCAAATACCTGAACCTCTCATAAGGTTTCATGAAGTGTTATGTCATAGGTTCTAAGAGCACATTGCCTTCTTATTATGATTATTTGCTCCTTATCCTTTTCAAGGATTATTTCATTTGGAACTGATTGATCTACCACGCTTCACACATGTATAGATATTTTCCTTTAGGGATACAAAATAGGAGCATTTGTAGCTTACATATGAGATGCTTTCGGCATTTGACTTGAATTATCTTTTGAATGAGTATCTGATGATAATTCCTAACATATTTCTTAGTTGCTTATAATCTCCCCCTTATGTTAGAAAAACTAACATACATCCTCCTTCTTCTTTGAGGAATCCATCTTTGTGCATCATGGTATACTCATTAATCGTATACCGCACATTAACTATTAGATGGACAACATGTGATTCCTGACTTAGACCCAACTTTGAGGGGAAATTAATCATAATTTATTGGTTTGATGCATACAAGTACTTTTGTATATAATATTTTAAAACAACACATGAAGCTTTTGTTCTCATTGGTTTAACTATTTATTGAAGACATTCGATGATAAACCATGATCATCAAGATGAATTGTCTTGATTGCACAATCTGAAAGTTTTGTTCTTAACTCAATTTTATTGAGCAAACAACTTTATGAATGTCAACTACAGGTTGACAATAAACGCACATGTGATCATCTTATATTGATGCATCTTAATAGATTACATGACTGGCGAACTGACCCATGTTCACCTTTTATACTTTTCAGATTTTAAGGAATCCAATCCCAATATTAGTTGGTCCAACAAACTTATTATGAGAACAAACAATATTAAAAGTAATAAAAAAAATTTAATTCTTCAATATATGTTACATACTCAGTATGCACATCTTTGGGATATCACAATCATTCATATCAATTTATGAACTCTTATACTAGTAAACTCTAAGTTTACCATGGCATGTACCTTTTTTCTTTAGTAAATTTCAGATTTACTATTACATGAATAAATTTTAGATTTACTACTTCAGAAGTAGATTTCAAAATAACTTTTCTCAATTATTCAGCCTCTTTCGGAGGTGAGTTATGATACCATCACAATCAAGTGCACGTTTGAATTAATAAGCTTCTCATTCCCCAGGAATGGATATAATCATGTCTTAAGCGTATCAAATTATGATAGCTACTACAAAAGCAAATTGAGGCATACCTGTGATTTATTGCTACCACATTCAATTCAAGGAATGGAGCATATTTGATGGGACATGTTTCACCAAATACTCATTATTTTGCCTTAGCCATCATAATATCATCAATATGATGCATTGAGATTCAAACTCAACGTCTTATCCATATAAAAGCGTCTTAGACATAAATTCATGGGAATTGAACCCAACATATTATCATCCCTTTTGATAATATTGTTTTTGAGGAATAAATTTAAAATATAAATGGTTCCAAATCAATTATTTTTTTTCCCTCAAGTTTAATAATAATTATATCATTTAGTAGCAAAAGACAAATAACCTAAGAAGTTACTAACCTTCAAATTATCTTTAGATTAATAATCTCACCTTGTTTGGCAGAGTCTTGTGCTTGAAATTACTTTTAGATAAATTACCTATAGATTAATAATCTCACCTTGTTTGGTAGAGTCTCGTGCTGATAATGTGTTATAAAATATAAAGTAAGAACAAGAAAATATAAAGCAAGAATAAGAACAAATAGAAAGAATAGAGAGTAATTCTTATTTCTCATTCTTGAGGATGATTTACAATGAAGGAAACCCTTCTATTTATAGGAAAAAATTACTCCTAATTTCTAACTAAAAGACAGATACTTTAAATTTTGTTAGATATCAACTAGATCTTGATAAATCTTATTTATATTCTTGATAGACATTCACTATAATGTAAATACATTCATAACAATCCCCAATTTTTTACTTTTTAGATTAAGATTCTTTTAGGTTTGACCAAAATATTTACCTTTTTATCTCATATATTTTCCTCCAATTACAACAATACCCTGAACTTGTAGCCCTTAAATATATGATTTTTCTTTCTCTTTTTTTTTCTTTTTGTCACTTCTCTTGGTCTCTTTCCTCCAACTTCCTCTTCATCTTTCTCCTTTATTTTTAGAGAATCCATTATTATGTCGGAGGTTTCCTCAAAAAAATTTATTTTAAAATTAAAAATTATAAATAATTCATCTTATTTATGGTGTTAACTATTTTAAGGATATTTACGTTATTTTGACAAAAAAAATATATTTAACATCACTTGTTTATCAAATACATCAACAACTTTTTTTCAATTTCAGCACTTTTATCCAAACACTTATTTGCATAATTTATAAGCATTTGTACTTTAAACTTTTAATCAGTTAAGCTAAAGAGTTATTTTTTTAATTCTATCCAAACGGACTCTAAAAAAGGGTAAAAAAGAATTAATTAACCATGGCTATCTAAATCTTCCACTATTACTAAAAATATGGAGCATATCAATTTCTGATGTTTTTCAAAAATAAACAATCCTACTTAACGTAACCAATTTAATGAGATTTTTTCAGAAAAAAAGAAATACCCCCATTCTCTCCAATATCCTCACCCGCAGTTATTATTATTGTCATGGTTGGCCAATCATTAAATTATTTCTTTGAGAACATCACTTTCTATATTTTTAAAACACCACAAAATTATGGATACACCAATTTTTATATAAGACATTATAATTTTTATTTTTTTTGAAAATTTCAAGAAAATTCGCAGCCGCTACACCGTTTACCACAGCCTCTGCCCTTCGGGTGAGCACTCTGTGGTGAGCACTAGATAAATCTCTCACTGTGCAATAACACATTATAATTATTCATATGCCAAATTGTACACAATTCAAAGACAATAAATTTATTAATACATCAACTTTTACACAATTCAAACACCATAAAATTATTAATATATAAATTTTCATTTGATCAATTCATTCAATATTAGTTTTAAAATCTCTGAGAGAAAATACAAATAATAGTAGTAAATTTTGTAATTTGTACAAACCGCATTTCATATACATTTTATAAACATGTCAATTTTTAATATTTTGATACTAATTTATATATATTTCATACACATTGTAACCATAAATATATTAATAATCATATGTACTAGATTTCATGCAAGTTTATACATATGTCAATAATTTATGAATGAAATATGTATTTAATATGCATGATTTGTGATTGCATTATGGTGCATAATTAGTATAGATTATGGTACCTTGATGGTAATAGTTAAAGTGTAAAATGCTGTATTTGGTGTATAGAAAATGATATCTATTATTGTATTCATGTGGTAGTTGAATTTGTTTGTTGATTATATTCAATATGTATAAATTGTGGGTGCATTATGGTATCACTAGAATACAATGCTAGTTATACTATGAAAGAGAACCAACAGACGTTGCTAAGTCCATTTTAACTTCAGATTTGAAGAACTAGTACCACATAAATAGAGAAATAATGAAATAACAGATACTGCAAAAGAAATGTACATTATATGAGTAATAGCCTATTCCAAAATAGGAGACTTTTCTAAGGACCAATTATCCTCTTATTTGAGACTTTTAGAGATCTCCTGAGAAGTTGTTCATTATCGAATAGAAAAGCAGAGGAAGGAATTCATTCGATTGTATTAAATTGAATGAACTATATTATAAGCCATATCAAAAAATTGAACAAAAAAGTAAAACATGATTTTTTTAATTTCAAAAATCTTATTGTCAAAACAAAAATAACATTGGTATTTTAATGGAGTTTGGAATAAATAAGAGAAAATAAGAGTATATTGATTGGATATTCAAGTGTGAGAATACAGGAAAGATAACAATTTAAGAGAAAATTATGGAAAACGTGATGATTTGGGTGAGAATAGGGAAGACAACAAATTTGATCGAAAATAATTGTGATTGAAGGAAAAAAAGTTTATCATGTCTTTTATTTTATTTTATTTTATTTTATTTTATTTTATTTTATTTTATTTTATTTTATTTTATTTGTTAGATTAAATTGGATGAATTAATGTAGGAGTAGTAGAAGGACCAAAGAATCAATTCATATTCCCCAATAAAAGGGAAATCACATCCCAAACTTTAGCCAATTTTTAATAAAAAATTATTTTTGCTTAATTGTTATGTTTTATAAATAGAAACTAGATTTTGTAAATAAAAGATAGTATAATTATGTTTTGTAATTTAAGATCTTAAATCGTATATCTATGTGATTTTTCAGGAAAAAAAAAATCTAAATAACCATTCTTAGACGGTTAAATGTAAATTATAGCAATACCTTTTAGTTTGCAAATTGTAGCAAATTTATCTATTAAAAAGGAATAAAAAAAGTTTTTTTTATTTAATTAAAAGTATAAAATATAAATTACAAATAAGGAAAAAAAGATTTCATACTCATTAAAAAAATGACAGTTATTATTAGGATATCAAATCATATCTTTTTTTTCCCTCTCTAAACGGTTCTTTCCTTCTTCATTAGAAATCATAAAATTCTTTTCTCAAATCATCAAACATTGAATTTTTCTTCTTCACGATTTTCTCTTAAATTAATTTGTCATAGTTTTCTTCTTCTTCTAAAAAAATATTGATATACGTATTTTATTTGATTTCAATTTAAAATGGATGGTGATAATTTACACTTGTGATGCATGAAGGAAGATGAGGTATAATCGATATTTAGCAATTTCTGTATATGAATCAGAACACAAGACAAATTGTGGCTTCATCCTTAGAACAACAATTTCACTAAGTAAACTATAGTTTTGTAATATTATTACTTCACACCACTTTTTATATCATTTTCATATAATATTTCTAAAAAAATAGTTAAATAACTAATCGGAACATCAATTTGTGTAATTTTTTCATATCACGTTTTTAGATACTAGTTAAATAATCATAACAGAGACCAATTTCTATACCTTTTTGATGTTTGTAGAAGATAATTAGAACACGATTCGGCACATCGATTTTTATATTCTTTTCATACCATATATGTAGGAGGTAACTAAATAACCATCTGGGACACTAGTTTCTATACTCTTTTCATACTATATTTTTATACCTTTTTCACATCATATTTTTAAAATATACATGTCATACAAATTTCTATAAAATTTTCACAAAATATTTTTAACAAGGTGTATAATAATTAATGTCTGAAATGTGTATGAAAACTAATGCCTACCAAAGTTTATATGTTATTAATTGATTTAATGCATCGAAGGTATATAAATTGTATGTATGAATTGTAATATTCAATTTAGATGATATCAGTTTGTATACCTCTTCCATACACCACTTGCTTATCTAAACCAAATGAGTGAATATCTTAATGTCAGCAAAAAATACAATAATCATTCCTATTATATACAGATTTATAATGAAAAAAAGAAGAAGATAAATATGCAAAATAATAAATATTTCACTTTGCGTACAATTAGCTCAAACTATATTATGTAAAAAAATATTATCATGAAACAAATATTGTTAATCCAAAGAAAATAATTTGGAACCTAATATCAATGATGTCTTGTGAAATAAAAGAACTAACAATGAAAAAATAAGGTTTAAGAGGGAAGAAACAGTCGCAAAAAAATTAAGAAGAGAATGATGGGTTTCAACAAATTGGGAGAAACTAATGAAAAATATATCAATACTATTTTTGAAAGAGATAAATATGATAATAAATAAAGATATATAATTTTGACCATATATTACTCTTACCATAATTATCATCACATTATTTTAGGAGACATTGAATACTATCCTATAAAAAAGGAGTTAATTTTATTTGTGAAAATGTATTTTTAATTATTTTTTTCTTAAAGAGTAAAGCATCTAGTACCCCCCTCTCCAAGCAAGGATAGAATTTTCTACGACACACTCCAACTTCATGGAAGTCCTATTACCCTCTGAACTATATTTTAACATATTTTTGTTAATCTTTTTAGCTAATGTGACATCCTTTGTAGCTGATATGACACCTTTGTCTTGGATCTTATTTTTATGCAATAAAAGTGTCACATTAGTTCAAAAGGATGACAAAATACACTAAAATTGACTTCAGGTGGGTAATAGGACCCCTCTGAAGTTGGAGTGTGTCATATCAACTTTGACCATAATTCAAGGGCGTACTGAATGCTTATCTCTTTTTTAAATAAATTAATTTTTTAAAAAGTTGATACAACTTACAATTAAATCCTTAATAAAATAATTATCTAAAATTATTGCTACAACTTGTAATTTTCAATCTAATAAATGTATAGTAGATAATTTTCACTAAAGAAAATAAGAAAAAGAGACATTCGATAGCCAATTGTAAAAGTAATGGCCCCAATTCGATTTATCAGACAAAAGTAACTCTTCGGCCGATTTTATTTCCTTTGGCTGTAATTAGTCTCAATGTGTTGCCTTTTACTGTATATCTTCTTCTTTGCTACTTTCTTTCCCCAAAAAGGTTTCTTCTTCATTTTTTTTGCCTTTGCTCCAAATTTTCTTCTTTTTCTCTGTTATAAGCTTAAGTTTCATTGTATGTGAACTGATGATACAAAAAAGCAAATCAAAGTGTTTTAATACTTCCTCCGTTTAAAAAGAAATGACCTACTTTTTTAGTCTATTTAAAAATGAATGACCTCTTTTCTTTTTTGAAAGTACTTTAATTTCAACTTTTCACATGACATTTTTAGGATCACTAGATTAAAGGACAATTTGGTACATTTGATACAATTTTAATTTAAGGCCACAAGATTCAAAAAATTTCTTTATTTTCTTAAACTTTGTGCTAAGTCAAAGTTGATCATTCTTTTTTAAACTAAGGGAGTAGTATTTTATTTGGGTGAAAACAACTTGATTGAAATATCATTTTGGGTGTTGATTTAATGCTAGTTACAATAAGTTTTGCAACAGTGATGGACCATTTTAATGGTGAAAAATGATTGTAGAAGATGGCGAAGGAGTCAACCAACATTAATGATGTTTGTGTGGGTGAAATGGTGAAAATAATGAAGATGAAAGAAAAAAATATGAATCTTTCATAGTGGAATATGGATGGTAGCTTCATGGATGATTAAGGTTTCGATCTCTAATTATTGCCTTCATGAAATATTCCCAAGATATGTAACATATATGTCTTATTGTATAATATCAGTATAATTAACGAGTATTTTTGCATTTTTTATATATTGAAAAGACTCAAATATGACATTTAACTATCAAAAATAACCTATTTATGCCATTTGTTGAAAGTTTGGCTCATTCATGTCATCGCCGTTATAAAACCAGCTCATATATGTCATTACTTTTTAACAGTAAATTTTTAAAAATAGTTTTTCCACGTGGATTTTTATTAGAGGTCTTTGTCATTAATTAAAATAAGAGAAAAAACTCAAATTTGTTATTGAACTATAACAAATGGTTCACTTATGCCATCAATTAAAAGTTCGATTCATTCACACCATCGCCATTATAAATCTAGGTCATCCATGCAGTTACTTTTTAACAGTGGATTTTCAAAAAGTATTTTGTCATGTAACCTTTTATTTGAGGTCCACATCATTAATTAAAATAAATTTATATTAATTTTAAAATATCTGAAATTAGTTAGTATTGGAACTATTTGTCCCACCATTTATACTTAGTATCAGGATTATTTGTCCCACCATTTATACCATAGTGATGCAATAAGTTATCCTATATAAATGGAAGAATAATTGGCATAACAGATTTCTTTTAAGTCATTATTTGAAAATGATTTTTCAATAATGTATGTTCCCCTAATTGCTGATGGGAGAATGGAGAAGTTCTATTGGTACAACTGCTTCTTTTTCTTGCTTTCCCTAATCGTTCATTGGCTTCTTCTCTTGCAACTTCGTAGTATATATTAGAGTCACTGGTATTACAACTAATCAGTTACTGTATGCTAAGAAAAGGTTACTAGAGGATAGAACTTTTGAGACTTCTGTAAAGCGTAACATTTATAATGATTTATAATATCAAGAAATAGCCAAATGATATACATTAATCACTCTTTTTTCTGATCAGAAAAATAGTTGTTGTAGGAAAAAATACCTTAATGGGTGTGGGTCGGGTTAGATTAAATGGATCATTTTTTAATGGGTGTAAGATATTTTGAAATTTATATTAATTTATTTTAATTATTGATGCGTACCTCTAATAAAAGGTCACGTGGCAAAGTTGTTTGTGAAAATCACCATTAAAAAGTAATCGCATGGATTAGCTAGTTTTATAATAGTGATGGCACGAATGGACCGACTTTTAACTTATGGCATAAATGAGTCATTTTTGATAATTCAATGGTATATTTGAGCCTTTTTTTCGTAGAATATTTTTAGCTCATTTAATAAATAACGTGAATGAATCATTGTTGACCACGTGTACAAAATAATTTTGTCAAAAATCACAAAACTAGACTATTAAAAAAATGGCATGAATAAGCCTTTTTTGTTACGGCAATGACATGAATGAGCCAAATTTTAAACGGATGGTATAGATAAGCCTTTTCACAAAGTTTGATAGCATATTTGAGTTTTTTTTCCTAAATACAATAGTATAAAAACTATATAATCATTGTATATTCTATGTACCTATAAGATATATGTATTGAAACTAGATAGGATGTGTATAGAAATTGTATAATTGTTATATAAAATAGGGATAATACCCACGAAAATATCTGAAGTTTGACCGGATTACCAGTTGAGCATACTGAACTTTGCGAGGGTCCTATTACCCCCCCAGACTTTTTTTTTCATATTTTAATGACATATATCTGCCACTTGGCACACTGCGTGTGATTCACATGCATTGAGCGCGTGAATAGTGTTAAAAACGTTTTAAAACTCTTTTTTTTTGCCAAACAACTCCTTAATTTTATAATTATTTAAAGTTTTATGTTTTTATTTATTTTTTCATTCTTCTTTCTTCTTAATGGAACTCGAAAAATCATGAAAAAAAATTTCATGTATGGAACTCGGAATCTTTCCGAATTAATGGAAAGATTAATGATTATAATTAATGGAAAGATTTTTCTGAATCTTACGAGTTTCATTTATAATTTGAACTCGGAATTATAAATGGATTCGAACTCGGAATTATAATTCGAAAAGATTAATGGTTATAATTAATGAAAAGATTCCAAATTAAATTTCATGTATGGAACTCGAAAAATTCCTTAATGGTTATAATTTAATGGAACTCGCTAATTGAAACTCAATGAATGATTCGGAAGATTCAAACTCGAAAACTCGCTAATTTAATTTCGAGTTCCATTAATGGAAATTGAATCTTCCGAGTTTCATTAACGGAAGATTGAATAGCTTCATGGAAATTGAATCTTCCGAGTTCCATTAACGGAAGATTGAATAGCTTCATACATGAAATTAAATTTTTTGAATCTTCCGAGTTCCATTAATGGAAATTGAATCATGAAATTAAATTTTTCGAATCTTTCGAGTTCCATTAATGAATTTTTTGAATCTTCCGAGTTCCATTAATGGAAATTGAATCATGAAATTAAATTTTCTGAATATTTCAAGTTCCATTAATGAATTTTTCGAATCTTCCGAGCTCCATTAATGCAAAGTGAATCTTCCATTGAGTTTTCAATTAGCGAGTTTCATTGAATCTTATATTAATGGAACTCACTAATTGAATCTTCCGAGTTTCAATGGAAAATTAATGGAAGATTCCATTCAATTATTTGAAAAAACTTTCTTCATAAATTCAATGGAATCATTTGAAATATTTAATATGGTTGTAATTGTGAAAAAATATTGAAAAGTGATAAAATGGAGAAGAAACGGCGCGTGTACTATAGTTTCCACGAAAAAACTGGGTATACGTTTTGAGGGGGGGATTAATTCCACTTTAAAAAAGTCTGTGGGGAATTAATTCCAATTAAAGAAGTATAGGGGGTAATAGGACCTCTCTGGAAATTTGGTTAAACTTCAGGTATTTTCGTGGGTATTATCCCTATAAAATATGTATTTATATACAATATATATATATATATATATATATATATATATATATATATATATATATATATATATATATATAAAGTGTGAGAGAGAGAGAAAGAGAGAGAAACTGTATAGAATGTGTGTAAAAATTGTATAGTAGTCATATAAAATACATATCTAAACAATAATTGTAGCTAAACGTTGTATAGAAATGTGTATAGAAACTAATAATTGTTGTATAGAAAGTGTATATTTATTGTGCAGAATATGTTTTTATTAATGATGTGTATAAAAACTATATAAATATTGTGTAGAATTTGTATCTAAATAATCGTAGCTAAATATTGTATAGCGTGTGTATAGAAACTATACAATTATCGTTATAATGTGTATACAAGTTGTATCATTATTTGTATAAAATATGTATATATGTATTTGATATCAAATATGTTTTTGAAAAACAAATCTCTTTTATACAATAATAATATAATTTTTATAATTATTTATTGTTTTTATTTGGGTAGAATTTAAAAAAAAATAGATCAAATATTCTTTGAAATAAAGGAGATAAAAAGTAAACCAGTGACAAAAAAGAAAAAAGAAGCATTGGTCAACCTAAAAGTAACATAGTAAAAAAAAAAAAAAGGATATGTGTCAACGCACACGTCAGAGGCTGGCATCAGTCATATGACTACAATATGGAAATTCAATTTCTTAGATTATTTGGATGAAATATATTTCGGCCGACATGCCATTTGTATCTTTTCCCCTAAAAAGAAATAGGGGAGTTTTTTTTAAATAAAGCTCTGTTAAAAATATCAATTAACTGTCTATTCCTAATGTTAATTGGAATTTATTTTCCTAGTAATAACTACGTAAAGTGTAATAATCCATGAGACCAATAGTGAAGTCCTATTAGCCATATTGATAGTAAATGATGAACAAATTAATTTGACTAGAAACTTTCAACTCTCTATGTGTAAGTCTTTTTTTAAAACAAAATAATCTTCCCCCTTTTTTGGGGGTGTTATTCCCCTCTTTTGTTTAAAGCAGGTCAACTATATATGTATATATCTTTCAAAGAATAATATTCTCTCAATTTGTTTTTTTAAAAAATTTGGATATTATATTCCAACCTCTGAAGGGAGTTTTGTTTCCTTTTCTTAAGACATCTTTTCATTGTCTCTCACTTATTTTTTCTCTATTAAGCTTCAATTTCATCGTAGATTTTAGGTTGGTTACTGATTTTGTAAAATCCAAAAAATCAGAATTTCTTCTTCTCGGCATAAATTTTATACGAAAACTGACTTAGTCTCTGTTAATTGTTGAACCAGAAAGTAAAGAAGAATGGTGATAAATGAAGAAGTGAAGAAGAAAGGTGCTAAATTAAGAAGTGAAGGAGAAAATATGATAGAGGAAGAAATGAAGAACCAGAGGAGAAAAGGGGGTCTAAAAGAAATTAAGTGGAAAATAGCAATAACAAAAAAGAACTAGTTAATTCAGTATAGTCATTCTACATGTCATGTGAATGAAATTTTATGAATAAGTTATGGTTTCACTTGTCTTGTATTGGAAGTATGTACATGTGGCAAGATATGAGATGGACATGAGGCGATGCAAAAAGGTACGGACACATGGCACTAGCTAAGGATATGTTGGAGGGTGCCAGATCAATTGTAACGCTATACACATGACACTAGCTAAGGCGATGAACATGAAACATAAAGTACTGAACAAAGTGCATGAAATCTGTAGATACTAAGGATACGTGAAATCTTTAAATACTGAGGATGCATGAAATCTATAAGTACTGAGCATACACGACTAAACATATAATATATTCTGAATAAAATCAGTAAACACTGAAATACTGAAATCTGATAACTAAATCACTGATATCTGTATGCCATGGTCAAGCATCTAAAACTGAATCACTGAGCTGATTACTGGACTGAGACTGTAGGAGGTATCATCTAACCGACATGCTCTAATTTGAGCTAATCAGGGTCTAAACTGTAATCCCAGTTGGAAGGGTGTTAGTACCATGCCAACGTTGGCTGTGTGGATCCACTATATTGATGTACTGTCCTGAAGGACTAAGAGTGTCAAACCTAAACTGACGGGTGATCCCTGTGAGGTAGTCAAGCCTAATCAGATGGGTGACTCCTCATATCCTACGCTGGCTACGTAGTTCTGGAGTATAGGGAATGCTACTAACGACTCTGCCTATCTGACGGGGAAGTCTCCATCTCTGCCCTCACTCGGTGCTAAATCCTACTCCCAACTGAACTGACTCGAAATGCTGAACCGTTCTAAAGTTAACTGATTTTGATGACTGATTGAACTTATAAGGCTTAGAAAATATTCTGAAAATAATCAGAAGTTACTGAGACTAGGTAAACAACTAAGGTTTTGGGTATTCATAACCCCCATAACTCAATAGCAAAAATAGTAAAATAGTACTGAACTTTAGGGACATAATATAGAAACATTATTAAAAATCTATTCTTGTAGGCATTTAATCAAACACTTGATATTCATAGTTTAAGATAATCATGGAAATAGTATGAAGCTTGGAGTAATAGCATGATTTTGAAATCAATAATACATAATCATGATTTAAATCAGTGAATAACAACATTAGAACATGTGGGGTCAGATAAACAACAACAATTTCATGTAAACATGGTATAAAATTTTAATTCTTGGGAGTTCATGGTTAAAATCACAATTTTAAATCATAATAACTTGTAAAGATCACAATTTTAGATTTAAAAGAGGATACTTGGACTCCATGGGTGGAAGGAACCCATGAATGAACACTTAACATACCTGGGTTGACGATTTTATGAGAATTGAAGGTGAATTCTAGTGATTTGATCTTGAATTTTGAAGGCTAGGGTTTTCTATTTGAGAGAGAATGCTCTTGATTTAAGAGAAATTGAATAAGATAATGATGAAATAGTTTCTTAGGGCATTTATTTCGTATTTTGGACTGATTAGGGTCATAGAAAAAGACCCATCTACCCCTAAAATCATTAAACATTTTCGTCACTGGAATTCTATTTTTGACTTCACCTCGACGCGGTGTGATTGCGGTGAGCCATTAGAATTTGGATGAAACTGTATTCCACAAACTGGAAATTGACGATTGTGAACTGGCACTCTGGCGCTATGCGGTGCTATAGCGTTGCGTCACTAGGGTAATTCTGAACTGGCATTTCGGTGTGATGTGGAGCCAATGGAAGAGCCTCACTAGAAAGCGACAATAGAAAAATGGCACATCAGCGCGACGCGGTGCTGCTCATATTACGCTACTATTTTCACTAAAAGTGCCATAACTTCTTGTTCGAGTATCGGATTTGGGGAAAATTTGTATCGTTGGAAAGATAGTTCAATTTTCTACAACTTAGTGGGTTGTGAGCTAGAAAATTCTGAGTAGAGCAAAAGAAATTCTCTTTTGAAGTTGACTAAGGAAATATTCTTATCAAAATTTCAATCGATAAGGGTTATTTCGATTCGTCTAATAAATGGGAGTTAATTGAGAACCTAATATACATCAAACTAACTCATAAATCTATCAAAGAACAATAATGTAATATGAATGAGCTTGAAACATTTACTCTAGCATTAGTTGGGATTTTCGGGTATTAAAATATCTCCCCCTTGGGAACATTCGTCCTTGAGTGAGACTGGTTAAACTGAAAGCACTGAGGAACTAAGATTACATGCTGAATATATGTGATTACATGAATGACTCTGAAACATGATTCATGACTAAACTAGTTCTATGAATGCATGTCTGACATGATAATGATATGCAGCTAAAACTAAATATGGGAATGCGAGATTCTAAGAATATCGTTACCTGAAGCTTCGTCTGAGTTTGCAGAGAAAAGATGAGGGTACTTGGTCCATATATCTGCTTCTTCTTCCCAAGTGGCTCCCTCAACGAACTGATTCTACCAAAAAACTTTGACTAGGAGAACTTTTTTGTTCTTTAGTCCACGAATTTGTCGATCAAGAATTTCGACTGGAATTTCCACGTAGGAAATACTGTTCTGAAAATCTATGATTTCTAAGGGAACAACTGCGCTGGGTCATCAATACACTTCTTCAACAAGGAGATATGGAATACTGGGTGCACTGATTCTAAGTCTACAGGAAACTCAAGCTCATAAGCCACCTTTTCGAAGTGGCTCAAAATTCTGAAAAGGCCAACATATCTGGGACTAAGCTTCCCCTTCTTACCAAACCTTTTCACTCTCTTCCTGGGAGAGATCTTCAGATATATGAAATCACCAATCTCAAACTCAAGATCTTTTCTCCTCACATCTGTATATAATTTTTGTCAGCTCTTGACTGCCTAAAGTTTCTCTCTGATCAACTGTACATTCTCAAAAGCATCAAACACCAAGTCAGTCCCTATCAAAGTAGTTTCTCCTACTTCAAACCAACTAATCGGGGATCTACATCTCCTTCCATATAGAGCCTCAAACTGAGCCATCTAAATACTGGAATAATAGCTGTTATTATATGCGAACTCAATCAAAGGCAAGTGAACTTCCCAACTGCCCTTAAAGTCAACTACACATGCTCTCAATATATCCTCAAGGGTCTGAATGGTCCTTTCTACTTGACTATCTTTCTGAGGGTGGAAGGTTGTACTGAGGTGAACTTGGGTACAAAGACCCTTCTGAAAAGCTTTCCAAAAGTGAGACGTAAATTGAGTACCTCTATGTGAGATAATAGATAGCGGAACACCGTGCAACCTAACCAACTTTCTGAGATAGAGCTTGGTATATTCCTTGGCAGAATAAGAAGTATGGACTGGTAAAAAATGAGCTGATTTTGTCATTCTGTCTACAATGACCCAAATTGAATCATGTTGCTGACGAGTACGAGGCAACCTGTCACAAAATCCATGTTCACTTTCTCCCACTTACAAGTGGGAATATTGAACTGCAGCATAGACCCACTAGGCTTCTGGTGTTCAATCTTAACCTATTGACATGTAGAGCACTTAGCTACAAACTCTACAATATATCTCTTCATCCCACTCCCCCAATAGATTTCCCACAGATTGCGGTACATCTTTGTGGCCCATGTATGAATTGAGTAATGCGCACCATGCACTTCTACAATAATTTGCTGTGTCAACTCATCAACACACAACACACAGAGTCTACCCTGTAAACGCAATACCTCATCTCCCCTTTGAGAGAAAACCTCTACTTTCTAATTTCACACTGACTCTTTCAATTTAACTAAACTGCGATCCCCGTCCTGCTTTTCTTTCACTTCAGAAACCAAAGAAGATTCTGAACTATTCTGAACCCAAACACTACCCTCAGCTGAATCAACGAAATGAACACCTAATCTAGCAAGCTGATGAACTTCCTGAACTAACTTCTTCTTGTCAACCTCAATATGAGCAACGCTACCCATAAATAATTTACTCAGGGCATCTGCAACTACAATGGCCTTGCCCGGGTCATATAAAATACTCATGTCATAATCTTTCAACAACTCTACCCATCTTCTCTGACGAAGATTCAAATCTTTCTGTGAAAACACATACTGTAAGCTTTTGTGATCTGTGAACACATCAACATGCACCCCATACAAATAATGCCTCTAAATCTTTAAGGAAAACATAACAGCTGCTAACTCAAGATCATGGGTAGGATAATTCTTTTCATGGGGTTTAAGCTGTCTAGAGGAATAAGCCATAACTTTACCCTTATGCATCAAAACATATCCCACACCAACTCTGCAAGCATCACAGTACACAACAAACCTATCTAAACCATCTGGTAACATCAAAACTGGGGCTGTACTGAGTCGAGTCTTCAACTCCTGAAAATTCTTCTCACAAGAATCTGACCACTGAAACTTAACTTTCTTTTGAGTTAATCTGTACATGGGGGACACAATAGACAAAAATTCTTCAACAAACCGCTGGTAATAGCCAGCCAAACCTAAGAAACTCTTGA
Source organism: Capsicum pubescens (assembly GCA_030864215.1). Classification (NCBI taxonomy): domain Eukaryota; kingdom Viridiplantae; phylum Streptophyta; class Magnoliopsida; order Solanales; family Solanaceae; genus Capsicum; species Capsicum pubescens. Next base: position 68,299,411 of record CM061544.1, on the reverse strand, counting down.
TATCTGACGGAGAGATGGGTCTGGGCTAGTTTCTCACTGCCTTATTCTTTTGAGGATCAACTCTAATGCCATCACCAAAAATAATATGGCCTTGGAAAGCTACTGATACGAGAAAAAATTTGCACTTACTGAATTTAGCGAACGATTAATGTGATGTAAGAGTCTGCAATACTATTTTGAGGTGGTCTGCATAATTATTTTCATTACAGGAGTAGACAAAGATGTCATCAATAAAGACTATGATGAACATGTCCAAGTACTGCTTGAACACTCGATTCATCAACTCTATAAAGGCTATTGGGGCATTCATGAGACCGAAGGACATGACTAGAAACTTGAAGTGACCATACCGAGTTCTGAAAGCTATTTTTAGAATGTCACATTCTCTAACTTTGAGCTGATGATAGTCGAATCTAAGGTCTATCTTAGAAAACAACTATCACCCTGAAGTTGGTCGAACAAGTCATCAATTCTGGGAAGTGGGTATTTTTTTTGTTGTGACTTTGTTCAACTGATGGTAGTCGATACACATTCTAAGAGAACCATCTTTCTTATGCATGAATTGGACTGGTGCGTCCTGTGGGGAAACGTTGGGCCTGATGAATTACTTATGTAAGAGATCTTTCAACTATTCTTTCAATTCTTTGAGTTCGGCTGGAGCCATTCTGTATGGAGAAATAGAGATAGGCTGAGTATCTTGAAGAAGGTCTATTCCGAATTCAATTTCCCTCTCGACAAGAACTTCGAGAAGATCTTCAAGGAACACATCTTGAGATTCCCTCACTACCGAAACTGACCCAAGATTATGAGTCTTAGAATTAGAGTCTTTGACTCGGACAAAATAATAAATACATCCCTTGGATATTATCTTTCTCGCTCTAAGGTACGAAATAAGATGACCCCTAAGAGGTGTAGTACTACCCTTCCATTCAAGGACTGGTTTATTTGGATACTGAAAATAAACTATTCTATTACTACAATCAACTGAAGCATATCATGAGTGGAGCCAATCCATGCTGAGAATGACGTCAAAATCCGTCATCTCTAACTCCACAAGATCCACTGAAGTGACTTTCTGAGATATTGTAACTGAACCGTTCCTGTATACCATCTTGGCTATAATAGTGACACCTACTAGGGTAGATAGTGAAAAAGGCTATGCTACGATTTTGGGACTAACTCCAAAGTTATCAGCTATATAAGGGGTTACAAAAGAAAAAGAAACTCCAGGGTCTAATAAATTATAAACATGTAAATAAAAGACTTGAAACGTACCAGTGACCATATCAAGAGAATTTTTCTGATCTTGTCGGGAATGAAGGGAATACAATCTATTTGGACGCTGAACACTGGTAGTACTGAAAGTGGCAACCTGCTGAGTCGGGCGACCGGTTAAAACTGATGACTGATGGGACTGGCCTTGTTGATGTAAATCCCTACCTTTCTGAGCAACTACCCAACACTCCTGATTACAATGGCCTGACGTGCCATACCTAAAGCATATATCACTGCCCTCTCTATACTTACCCTGATGGTTTCTACCATATTTCTAGCAAAGAGGATTTATATGACCATTGTTAACACTACCTTGGGATTTAGAGACCTGCGCGCCATCCCGATTGTTGTTTCTGAATTTGGGAACTGAGGCACTGCCTGAAGATGGAGCTGGAACTGAATATTTCTGATGAAACTAAGGATGGTTACCACCTTTTGACATTGGCTGATTGAAACTAAAGCTACCCGTTCTAGCCCTCTTGTTCTCTCCCTCTCTTTCTTTAGTCTTCTGATCCTTAATCTGTTGAGTATGGACCATTAACCTAGACAAGTCCATATCCTTAACCAGCATTACAGTCCTACACTCTTTGACTACACTGTCAGATAAACAAGAGACAAACTTACTCATCTTAGATCTGCTATCAGCTACCACATGAGGAGCATACCTAGCCAACTAAGTAAACTTGAGGCAATACTCCTTTACACTCATGTTTCCCTGCCTCAAGTTAATAAACTCTAACACCTTGGCTTCCCTCAGCTCCAATGGGAAGAATCTATCTAAGAAAGTAATAGAAAGCTCTTCCTATTCTTTGGGCCCTGCATCTGCGCCTCTATCTATCTTCTACTACTTAAATGATGCATGAGCCATATCCTGTAACTAATAGGCAGCTAACTCAGTACTATCATTAGAAGTTATCCCCATAATATTTGTTTCTTTCTATGCCATGTCTAAGAAGTTCTACGGATCCTCATCAAATTTGGATACTAAAAGTAAATGAGGATTCATTTGGGTGAAGTCCTGAATCCTAGCTGCAGCAGTATTAGCGACTAGGTTGGCCGGAATAATGACTGGCTAATCATTCTGAGCTGCTATAGAGTAAGCTATATTAGTGAATGCATCTCTGAACTCTGTATGAGAAATATGCTCATTCAGGAGATCTTCCTAAATGGGTGAAAGTTTTGGCTGGTTTACGTTTCTTCTTCCATTTGTCTTTCTGGGAGGCATATTATATAAATGGAAGGGAAAATAAATTATACAGAGAGTTTAACATAAGAATCATGCTTAGTTGCACGACATAAACACTGAAAAAAAGGAAATCTTTCCTAAAATGCCTCATAGTCTCTTGTCTATAAGTATGGCACACTTCACACCCATGCACAAGACTCTACTTGACGCAAATTTTAGACTTCTTAGGAAACTTTAAAACTTTAGGCTCTGATACAAAGTTTGTAAAGCCCCGAGAGTATACCCTGGGCACCACACGGTGCTTACAGTCCCGATGGACCACAAGCTAACCAATGAGCTAGTACCTGCTGTGAGCATTGAGTAAAACTGATAACAAAAGTCATAAGCAGAATTTAACTGAGGAATACCATAAGGTTTTAAGTAATAAATCTAATAAAAACATTTGACAATGACAACTAAAATCTAAAAACTGACAAACTATCTGAAATTTGAAAGTCTCTAGACTAATTGAATGAGAGTTGATGGGACAGGCCCCAACTAACTCCAACTAACTACTGAACTGAAAGCATGAAAATGAATATAGTCTGTCCCCAAAATATAAGGACTCACAACTGCAACGGCTGATAATTTGGAAGGTCTATGTGTGATCCAGGAACTGAGCGTCTAAACCTATGATATGATACATCATAGCGCAAGAAAAGAGCACGTGATTAGTACTTTGAATATACTGGTATGCTAAATGAGGTAGGCTGATATGCATGGTTTCATGAACATGAATAATAATATATATATATATATATATATATAATAAAGTACTAAAAAATGCTTAAAACTTGTAGTTACTAAGGATACGTGAAATCTATAAATACTGAGGATGCATGAAATCTGTAAGTATTGAGGATGCATGACCAAACATATAACATGTTTTGAATAAAATCAGTAAATACTAAAATATTGAAATATGATAACTGAATCACTGATATCTGTATGCTATGGTCAAGCATTTAAAACTAAATTATTGAACTGATTATTGGATTGAGACTGTGGGAGGTATCATCTAACCGACATGCTCTAATCTGAGCTAATCGGGGTCAAATTGTAACCCTAGTTAGAAGGGTGTTAGTACCGTGGAACGAGTACTAACGCTGGTTATGTGGATCCACTCTACTAATATACTATCCTGAAGGACTAAGGGTGTCAAGCCTAAACTGACGGGTGACCTCTGCGAGGTAGTCAAGGCTAATCTGATGGGTAACTCCTTATATCCTACGCTGTCTATGTAGTTCTAGATTATAGGTACTGCTACTAACGAATCTTCCTATCTGGTTAGGAAGCATCCATCCTTGTACTCACTCAGTGCTAAATCCTACTCCCAACTAAACTGACTCGAAATGCTGAACCGTTCTACAGTTAACTGATTTTGATGACTGACTGAATTGATAATGCTCATAACATATTGTAAAACTAATCTGAAGTTACTGAGACTAAGTAAACAGCTAAGGTTTTGGGTATTCATAACCCCCAACACTCAATAGCAATAATAGTAAAATAGTACTAAACTTTAGGGACATAATATGAAAACCTTTATTAAAAATCCATTCTTGTAGGCATTTAATCAAACATTTGATATTATTAGTTTAAGATAATCATGGGAATAGAATGAAACTTGGCGTAATATTAATTTTGACATCAATAACACATAATCATGATTTAAATCAGTGAATAACAACATTAGAACATGTGGGGTCGAATAAACAACAACAATTTCATGTAAACATGATATAGAATTTTAATTCATGGGTGTTCATGGTTAAAATCACAATTTAAAATCATAATAACTTGTAAAGATCACAACTTTAGATTTAAAAGAGGATACCTGGACTCCATGGGTGGAAGGAACCTATGGATGAACACTTAACATTCATGGGTTGATGAATTTGTGAGAATTGATGGTGAGTTCTTGAGATTTGATCTTGAATTTTGAAGGCTAGGATTTTCTATTTGAGAGAGAATACTCTTGATTATAAAGGAATTGAATAAAATAATGACGAAGTAGGCTTTTAGGGCAATAATTTCGTGTTTTGAACTGATTAGGGTCATATAAAAATACCCAACTGCCCCTGAAATAATTAAACATTTTCTTCACTTGAATCCTATTTTTGGGCTTCACCGCGATGCGATTCCATCGTGGTGAGCCACTGGAATTTTTCTGAAATTGTATTCCATGGGCAAGAGCGAAAATGTACTTTGACTTGATGTGGTGGAATCGCGTTTAGTCATTGGAAATTGACGAGTGCGAACTGGCACCCTAGCACTATGATGTGCTATCTCATTGCAACACTAGAAAAAGATAATTATGAACTGGCATTTTGACGTGATGCGGCGCCAATCACGGAGTCTCACTAGAAAGAGACAATTGCGAAATGGCACATCGGCGCGACGCGGTGCTACTTGTATTGAACTACTGCTTTTAGTAAAAGTGTCATAACTTCTCAACCTAGTATCTAATTTGGGTAAAATATGTATATTTGGAAAGATAATTCAATTTCCTATGACTTGGTGGGTCGTGAGCTAGAAAATTCTTAGTAGAGAAAAAGATATGCTTGTTTGTAGTTGACTATGACAACATTCTGATCAAAATTTCAATCGGTAAGGGTTATTTCGATTCGTCCAATAGTTGAGAGTTATTTGAGACCCTAATAAACATCAAACTAACTCATAAAACTATCAAATAACAATAATGTAATATTCATAAGCTTTAAACATGACTCTAGCATTGGTTTGGACTTTCGAGTATTACAATATCTCCCCCTTGGGAACATTCGTCCTCGGATGAGACTGGTTAAGCTGAAAGCACTGAGGAACTGAGATTACATGCTGAATATACATGAGTATATGACTGAGTCTAAAACATGATTCATGACTACACTGGTTCTATGAATGCATGACTGATATGAGAAATTTATGCACCTGAAACTGAGCATGGGAATGAAAGATTCTAAGAAGATCATTACCTGAAGCTGAATCTGAGTTTGTGGAGAAAATATGAGGGTACTTGGTTTGCATATTTGCTTCTTCTTCCCAAGTGGCTCCCTGAATGGACTGATTCCGGCAAAGAACTTTGTCTAGGGGAACTTTTTTGTTCCTTAGTCTGCAAATTTGTCGATCAAGAATTTTGACTAGAATTTTCTCATGAGAAAGACTGTTCTGAACATCTACGCTTTCTAAGTGAATAACTACAGCTGGGTCACCAGTACACTTCTTCAATAAGGAGATATGGAATACTAGGTACATTGATGCTAAGTCTGCAGGCAACTCAAGCTTATAAGCCACCTTTCCGAAGTGGCTCAAAGTTCTGAAAGGGCCAACATATTGGGGACTAAGCTTCCCCTTCTTACCAAGCCTCTTTACTCCCTTCATGGGAGAGATCTTCAGATATATGAAATCACAAATTTCAAATTCAAGACCTTTCCACCTCATATCTGTATATGATTTTTGTCAGTTCTGGGATGCCTTAAGCTTCTCTCTGATCAACTGTACTTTCTATAAAACATCTAACACCAAAGTCAGGCCCTATCAAATTGGTTTCTTCTATTCAAACCAACCAATTAGGGATATATATCTCCTTCCATATAAAGCCTCAAATGGAACCATCTGAATATTGGAATGATAACTGTTATTATACGCGAACTCAATCAAAGGCAAGTGATCATCCCAACTGCCCTTAAAGTCGACTATACATGCTCTCAACATATTCTCAAGGGTCTGAATAGTCCTTTCTACCTAATCATCTGTCTAAGGGTAGAAGGCTGTACTGAGGTGAACTTGGGTACCAAGAACCTTCTAAATAGATTTCTAAAAATGAGAGGTAAACTAAGTACCTCTATCTGAGATAATAGATAACGAAACACCGTGCAACCTAACCAACTCTTTGAGATATAGCTTGGTATAGTCCTAGGTAGAATAAGAAGTATGGACTGGCAAGGAATGAGCTGATTTGGTCATTCTGTCTACAATGACAAAAATTGAATCATGTTGTTAACGAGTGTGAGGAAAACCTATCACAAAATCCATGTTCACTTCCTCCCACTTCCAAGTGGGAATACTGAACTCCTGCATAGACCCACTAGGCTTCTGATGTTCAATCTTAACCAGCTGACATGTGGAACACTTAGCTCCAAAATCTACAATATATATCTTCACTCCAATCCACCAATATATTTCCCACAGATTACGGTACATCTTTGTTGCCCCTAGATGAATTGAGTAACACGCACCATGCGCTTCCGCAATAATTCATTGTCTCAAATCATCAACACACGACACACACAGTCTACCCTGTTAACGCAATACCCCATCTCCCACTTGGAAGAAAACCTTTACTTTTTGTCTCTGACTGACTCTTTCAATTTAATTAAATTGGGATCCCTATCCTACTTTTATTTCTCTTCGGCAACCAAAGAAGATTCCAAACTATTCTGAACCCAAACGCTACCCTCAACTGAATCAACCAAAGAACACCTAATCTGGCAAGCTGATGAACTTTCTGAATTAACTTCTTTTTATCATCCTCAACATGAGCAACACTACCCATAGACAATCTACTCAAGGCATCTGCCACTAAATTATCCTTGCCCGGGTGATACAAAATACTCATTTCATGATCTTTCAATAACCCTAACCATGTCTTCTGACACAGATTCAAATCATTTTGCGAAAACACATATTGTAATCTTTTGTGATCTGTGAACACATCAACATGAACCCCATAGAAATATGCCTCCTAATCTTTAAGGCAAACATTACAACTACTAACTCAAGATCAAAGGTAGGATAATTATTATCATGGGACTTAAGCTATCAAGAGGCATAAGTCACAACTTTACCTTTCTGCATCAAAACACACCCCAAACCAACTCTGGAAGAATCACAGTACAAATAAAACCCATCTGAACCATCTAGTAACATCAAAACTGGGGTTGTGGTGAGTCGAGTCTTCAACTCCTGAAAACTCTTCTTACAAGAATCTGACCACTAAAAATTAACTTTCTTCTAAGTCAATCTGGACATAGGGGATGCAATAGACAAAAATCCTTCAACAAACCACCGGTAATATCCAGCCAAACCCAACAAACTTTTGATATCAGACAGAGTGATGGGTTTGGGCTAGTTTTTCACCGCCTCAATCTTTTGAGGATAAACTCCAATGCCATCACCAAAAATAATTTGGCCAAGAAAAGCTAATGATCTTAGACAAAATTTGCATTTACTAAATATAGCGAACAACTGATGGGCTCTAAGTGTCTGCAATACTATTCTAAGGTGGTCTGCATGATCATTTTCGTTACAGGAGTAGACAAGGATGTCATCAATGAAGACAATGATGAACATGTCCAAATACTTCTTAAACACTCAGTCATCAAGTCTATAAAGGCTGCTCGAGCATTCGTGAGACTGTAGGACATGACTAGAAACTTAAAGTGATCATATCGAGTTTTGAAAGCTATTTTCAAAATGTCATATTCTCTGACTCTGAGCTGATGATAGCCGGATCTGAGGTCTATGTTAGAAAAATAACTGGCACCCTGAAGTTGGTCGAATAAGTCATCAATTCTTGGAAGTAGGTATTTGTTTTTTATTGTGACTTTGTTCAACTGACGGTAGTCAATGCACATTCTTAGAGAACCGTCTTTCTTACACACGAATAAGACTGTGCATCCCACGGGGAAATTTTGGGCCTGATGAATCCCTTATCTAAGAGATCTTTCAACTTTTCTATCAATTCTTTGAGTTTGGATGGATCCATTCTATATGGAGAAATAAAGATAGGCTGAGTATATTGAAGAAGGTCTATTCCAAAGTCAATTTCCCTCTCGAGAGGAACTCCGAAAAGATCTTCAGGGAACACATCTGGAAATTTCCTCACTTTTAAAACTGACTCAAGATTTGGAGTCTCAGAATTAAAGTCTTTGAATCGGATAAGATGATAAATACACCCCTTGGATATCACCTTTCTTTCTATAAGGTACAAAACAAACTGACCATTAAGACCTATAATAATAACCCTTTATTCAAGGACTGGTTCATTTGGAAGCTAAAAATGAACTATTCTATTTCTATAATCAACTGAAGCATCACATGAGTGAAGCCAATCCATGCTGATAATGATGTCAAAATCCGTTATTTCTAACTCCACAAGATCCACTAAAGTGACTTTCTGTGATATTATGATTGGACAGTTCCTATATACCTACCTGGGTATAATAGAGACACCTACTGGGGTAAAAACTAAAAAAAGTCTCTTCTAGGATTTCAGGACTGACTTCGAAGTTAACGTCTATATAAGGGGTTACAAAATAAAGAGAAGCTCCAGGGTCCAATAAAGCATAAACATATAAATGAAAAAGTTGCAATGTACCAGTGACCACATCGGGATAATTTTCCTAATCCTGTCGAGACTGAAAGACATACAATTTGTTTGAACACTGACCATTGGTAGTACTAACAGAGGCACCCTGCTGAGTCAGGTGGCCAACTAGAACTGATGACTGATGGGACTGGCCCTGTTGGCGCAAATCCCTACCTTTCGAAGAAACTATCTGACACTTCTGAATTTGATGACCTGGCTTTCCACACCCAAAGCATTCATCAATGCCCGCTCTACACTCACCCTTATGTTTTTACCATATTTCTGACGAATAGGATTGGTACGACCACTGTTAACACTACCTTGGGACTTAGAGCCTGACACCCTATCCCGATTGTCATTTCTGAATTTGGGTACTGTGGCACTAGCTGAAGATAGAGCTGGGACTGAATATTTTTTACAAAACTAAGGATGGTTACCACCTTCTGACCTTGGCTGATTGAAACTAATGCTACCCGTTCTAGCCTTCTTATTCTCTCTCTCTTTCTCCTTAGTCTTCTGCTCCTCAATCTATTGATCATGGACCATTAACCTAGACAAGTCCATCTCTTTAATCTACATATCAATCCTACACTCCTTGACCACACTTTCAATATACCAGACACAAACTTACTCATCTTAGATCTGCTATCAGTTACCACATAAGGAGCATTCCTATCCAACTGAGTAAACTTGAGGGAATACTCCTTGACACTTATGTTGACCTCAAGTATATAAACTCTAACACCTTGGATTCCCTCAGCTCCAATGGAAAGAACCTATCTAAGAAAGCTGTAGCAAACTCTTCCCATTCTATAGGCCCTGCATCTGCACCTCTATCTACCTTTCACTACTTAAACCATGTATGATCCACATCCTGCAACTTATAGGTAGCTAACTCATCACTCTTATTAGAAGTTACTCCCATAATATCTTTTACCTTCTACACCATGTCTAAGAATTCCTGCGGATCCTCTTCAAATTTGGATCCTGAAAATAGAGGAGGATTCATTTGGGTGAAGTCTCGAATCCTAGCAGTGACAGTATTGGCCACTGGGTTGGCCAGAATAATGACTCTCCGAGTATTCTTAGCTGCTACAGAGTGAGCTAGGGTAGTGAATGCAACTCTGAACTCTTCAAGAGAAACATGCTCATTAGGGGATCTTCCTGAATGGGCGAAGCTGCTGGCTGGTTTACGTTTCTTCTACCATATGTCTTTCTAAGAGGCATGTTATGAAAATGGAAGGGGGAATATATTAGACAGAGAGTTTAACATGAGCATCATGATCAGTCTCATGACATGAACACTAAAAAAAGGGAAACTTTTCCTAAAATGCCTCGTAGCCTCTTGTCTATAAGTGTGGCACCCTTCACGCCTATGCACAAGACTCTACTTGATGTGACGGTTAGACTTCCTAGGACACTTTAAAACCTTAGGCTCTGATACCAAGTTTGTAATTCCCCGAGAGTACACCTTGGGCACCACACGACACTTCCAGTCACGAGGTACCGCAAGCTAATTAATGAACTGGTACCTGCTATGAGCATTGAGTAAAACTGATAGCAAAGGTCATATGCAGAATTTAACTGAGGAATTCCATAAAGTTTTAAGTAATAAATCTGATAAACACATCTGACAGTGAAAACTAAAATATAAGAACTGACTAACTGTCTAAAATATTTGAAAGCCTCTAAACTGACTGAATGAGAGTTGATGGGACAGGCCCCAAATAACTACTAAACTGAAAACATAAAAATAAATATAGTCTGTCCTCGAAATATGAGGACTCACCACTACTAAGGCTGATAATCGGGATGGTCTATGCGTCATCCAGGAACTGAGCATCCAAACCTATGATATGATACATCATAGCATAAGAAAAGAGTATGCGATCAGTACTTTGAATGTACTGGTATGCTAAATGAGGTAGGCTGATATGTATGGTTTCATGAACATGAATAATAACTACTTGAATATCTATATATATATATATAGATATATCTATATATATATATATATAACATGAAGTACTGAATAGAGTGCATAAAATCTGTAGATACTGAGGATATGTGAAATCTATAAATATTGAGGATGTATTAAATCTGTAAGTATTGAGGATGTATGACAAAGCATATAAAATGTTCTAAATAAAATTTGTAAATTTAGAAATACTGAAATCTGATAACTAAATCACCGATATCTGTATGTTGTTTTCAAGCATCTAAAACTGAATTACTAAACTGATTACTGGACTGAGACTATGGGAGGTATCATCTAACTGACATGCCCCAATCTGAGATAATTGGGGTCCAACCTGTAACCCCAGTTAGAAGGGTATTAGTACCATGCCACGGGTACTAACGATAGTTGTGTGGATCTACTACACTGATGTACTATCCTGAAGGACTAAGGGTGTCAAGCCTAAATTGACGAGTGACCCCTGTGAGGTATTCAAGCCAAATCTGATGGGTGACTCCTCATATCCTATGCTGGCTACGTAGTTTTGGAGTACAGGGACTGCTACTAATGACTCTGCCTATCTGAAGGGGAAGTCGTCATCCCTGCACTCGCTCGGTACTTAATTCTACTCCCAACTGAACTGACTCAGAATATTGAACCGTTCTATGGTTAACTTATTTTGATGACTGACTGAACTGATAAAGCTCATAACATATTCTTAAACTAATCCAAAGTTATTGAGACTAGGTAAAAAGCTAAGGTTTTGGGAATTCATAACCCCTATGACTCAATAGCAATAATAGTAAAATAGTACTAAACTTTAGGGACATAATATGGAAACATTTATTAAAAATCCATTCTTGTAGGTATTTCATCAAACACTTGATATTCATAGTTTAAGATAATCATGGGAATAGTATGGAACTTGGAGTAATAATATGATTTCGACATCAATAACACATAATCATGATTTAAATCAGTGAATAACAACATTAGAACATATGAGGTCTGATAAACAACAACAATTTCATGTAAACTTGATATAGAATTTTAATTCATGGGTGTTCATGGTTAAAATCACAATTTAAAATCATAATAACTTGTAAAGATCACAAATTTAGATTTAAAAGAAGATACTTGGATTCCATGGGCGGAAGGAACCCATGGATGAACACTTAACATACCTGGGTTGATAAATCCGTGAGAATTGATGGTGAGTTCTTAAAATTTGATCTTGAAATTTTTAGGCTAGGGTTTTCTATTTGAGAGAGAATGCTCTTGATTTGAGAGGAATTTAAAAAATAATGACTAAGTAGGTTTTACGACATTGATTTTTTGTTTTGGACTGATTAGGGTCATAGAAAAAGACCCAACTGCCACTGAAATAATTAAACATTTTCGTCACTGAAATTCCATTTTTGGGCTTCACCGTGACGCGGTGCCATTGCGGTGAGCCACTGGAATTTGGCTGAAACTGTATTCCACAGACAAGTACGAAAATGTACTTTTATGCGACGCGGTGGAATCGCGTTACGTCACTGGAAATTGATGAGTGCCAACTGGCACCCTGGCGCAGCGTGGTGCTATCGCGTTGCGTCACTGGAAAAAGACAATTCTAAATTGACATTTCAGCACGATGCGATGCCAATCGCAGAGCCTCACTGGAAAGCGACAATTGCGAAATGGCACATCGGTGCGATTTGGTGCTGCTCGTATTGAGCTACTGCTTTCACTAAAAGTGTCATAACTTCTCACCCGAGTATCAGATTTGGGCAATATAGGTATCGTTGGAAAACTAATTCAATTTCCTACAACTTGGTGGGTTGTGAGATGGAAAATTCTGAGTAGAGCTAAAGATATTCTCGTTTGAAGTTGACTAAGACAACATTCTTATCAAAATTTCAATCGGTAAGGGTTATTTCGATTTGTCTAATAGCTAAAAGTTATTTGAGACCCTAACATACATCAAACTAACTCATAAAACTATCAAAGAACAATAATGTACTATACATGAGCTTGAAACATGACACTAGCATTGGTTTGAATTTTCGGAGTATTACGTCAATATGCTTCAAAGGCAACTTCGGTGGAACTCAGCTCCGATTCATCATCAGAGCCATGTGATAATTTTCATTGTAAGAAGGTGGGTTCTTCTGATTCAAGAATAAAGAAGGTTCATGTGTCCCAATAATACAACAAAAAGGACAAACACGTTAGATACGGTCGTACATCATTCCTGCTGCGATAGAGGAATATTAGTTGGCATGCGGCTAACGGCTTTTCCATGTGGAAGGCAGTCATTGGAATGTCCTACTTTAGGATTCCAGTGGATATTTTAATAACCTTTTGTTATAAATAAGTAGAAATCTTCACAATTGTAAGAGAGATTTAAGTAATACATAGGCAATACACATTTTTGTGCTTCAAACTTTTCATTTTTTACCAGGTCTTTACTTTACAGTGCTCATTATTTGAAATAATTTCGGAGATAAGACCAACATCACTTCAATCTATGCGACGTTATTTATTTGCTTAATTTTTCATCCATCCCTTTAAACAAATGTATCTAACTAATTAATAACCGAACCTTACGGATGAACTCAAGATGTATGTCTTTGACTTCATACAAATTCAATAATATTGTTTTTCCAGTAAACACGACTTTTGGTGATTGTTTTCGTTAACATTTAACCTAGTCAGCTTTGAAGTGTGTTTTAATATTTAGATGGTAATAGTTCTAGAGAAAAAGAAAATAACTTATAATTAAGGTGTAAAATTCATGAAAAAGTAATATTTCGTATGTGTTAAATTCACAATCTATTGTAGATTGAAGGTAAAATCCAAGAAAAGTACTCCAATAATGAGCTATCACTCAATTATTTTTTTCAAAAAATAAAAGTAGCACTTGTTTTTCCAAGTCGAGAAAGTAGTTCTTTTTCTGTAAGGTTGACAATTGAGATTATGCAATTTTCTGACCAAAAATTATATGTGATGGAGAACTTGCTAGAATAATTGTTCCTTTGAAGACCAATATTCATTCAATCCTAATCCAAAATCAAAAACGAATATATTCCGAATAGGGATAATTTAAAGAAATATGAAGATCGTCACTAGGCCAATTATGTTCACATTTTTTTCCCTTCTTGAAGCTACAAATAGAGGCATTGACACCAACAAAGTGCATCACATATTTGAAAGTTTGAGAGTATTGTTTAGTAGCCAAGGATGACTTGCCTACTCCATTTGATAGTTCAAAAATATTAATGATCCTTTTTCATTTGGTTGTAGGCAAGTCATCCTAGCTAACTTGACATAGCTCTTAACTATCTTTCGTGTATTTTAATATTATTTCTCATATGGGTTACTTTGGCCAAAGGATATGACCGAAACCGTCTCTCTACCTTAACAAGATAAGAGTAAGGTTACATACACACTATCCACAACAGACCTTACGTACAGATTACACTAAATATGTTGTTGTTGTGAGGTCTTCTTCTCTATTTATTTTCTTGAATGTTGATTCTATGTAAAATTTTCAAGTGGGAATATGGTGCAAAGAATTTTGAAGTAGCGGTTTATTCTTGTATAACCATTTGATATTTGTAATTCGGTGATCCAACTGACAAGGATAGTATCCAGGTTTGAACATTATAGCTTTGAGTTGCGACTTTTGTAGTCGGTGGATTCGATCCATACATTTATTTTTAAAATAAAGAAATATTACACTATTGTACCTGATATAGTATTATTTTATAAACCATGGTACTTAGAATATTGTCCAATCTGCTTCTTGACTTTAAGAGGCTTGTCTATGTTTTTTCTAAATAGGCATCAAACTCGAGGTGTTTCACAGATTGGAGAAACTGAATGTGGTTGGAGATATATCAAACATTTTCATTATTCGTCTACAATAATAGTAATAAAAGGAATACACTTAAAGCTTTCTGCTATTTGTTAGCTCTTTTCTGGAATTTGTTTATGAATTTTGAGAGTTTAGCATTAGAAAGGTACAAAAACAATCTAATATATTAACTATTTTGGGACGACACTTTCAAAGTGAGCGGCTAAAAGAGGAGTCATATAAGTGCCAACAATTCAGTTATTGACACATCAAATTCAGGTTTGCACCTTCTAAAAATAGTAACCTTTTTCTACGTAGTTGTTGAGACAAAAATATGAGCCGTGGATAATTATTAGAAGTACATTTGCATTGTTGATCCAAAAATTACTTAACGATTCAAACAGATGGTTATACATTGTGATAACATTATAATAGATGTAATGGTTGAATTGGAAGCTCAGGTTTGCAAATGGCCCATAACTATAATCTTTGGCCTATAGAAAAGAAACTGGCTCCGTAGAGGCTATTTCTTTACTTCAACATCCCACTTTTCCTTATGTTAATTATTTGTATGTAAGTATATGTGTCATTATCATTTACCTAGTGTGTAAAGTGCTTTCTAGGTGAAGAATGTTCATAGGAAACACTTAAGACAAAGTTGAGTTGAAAACTTTTGTTATCAACTGAATTTTGGTATTCGATCCTACAAGGATCAACTTTGAACATGTATAACTTCTGAAATATATTAAATTTTGGAGATCAAGACCCACCAAATACAAGATAATTAGGTCCTCTTTCAAACGCTACCGATTTTACCTTAATCTAATACCCGAGCGAAAAGTTATGAGCATTTTTGCGAGCGAACCAGATAGGATCCACGATAAGGGTATCCCACACATTGTAAGCTCCGCGATAAGAGCATTGCACGCCATATTCCCAGAGATGCTAAACTGACATTTTTCTTTAGTTTTTTTAGGGAAAACTAGTTATTTATGTCCTAAATCATCCTATAACTAGTACTAACATGTTTTCCCTCATCCCATAACCTAAATACACGATTCCTCTTCTCCCAATCCCTCAAGAACACCAAATAAGGATTCTTCTCCAAAATTCAAGCTACCAAGGCTTCAAATTCAAGCTATTCTCAAATCTCTTCCGTTAAAATTACATGTTGGACACTCCCTATTTTACTTATTTATGTTATTTGCATCAAATTGATTGATATATACATGTTTCTTCGCTGTTTAATTCAAACTAGGGTTGAGGATTTTTGGTGGTTATACTCTTGCATTGTCTATTTCTTTCTTTAATGGTTTTTGTTCATGGTTTAAATGGTGAATTATAAACTGAATTTGTGACTTATGATTAGGGTGGAATTTGGTATTTTGGATTTCACAAAGTTTATGAATTTTGGCCTGATAATGACATGAACTTTAACCCTTATCATAAATTGGTCTTTAAGCAAGGATTTCATAGTCTCTAAACTGTACTTTAGAAATTGCATTATATTAATTGGTAAAAAGGTAATAGGATTTTGAAAATGCCCTTGGGGATTCGGTTATGAATTTTTAAAACGGAAATTAGAGTCTAAATGGTTAAATGGACTATGGATATAGTATGACATAATTTGAATGGCTTGTAATTCTTTTGGTATGACGATACCAATTTGGTAATGCCTGTATAAAAGACTCCATGGTAAATTAGTATGTGGAAAAATTATTTTAATTGGGCTTAAAGAAAATTGTGTAGCTTCCCGAGAAGTTGTAGTCCCACGGGGACCAACATTGCAAATCATGTTTACCGACATTGCGAGTCTATGACCACTGTGTTTGATTTGCACAGTATATTTTTGGGAGGTTAATTGACTATTGGTGGCTTTAGCTTAACTCTCATGTACATGTGTCTAACATAAACTGGGACCCTTTCGACGGGGGAGCTGGACCCATATAGTCCGTGGGTGTCTTTAGATCAGTATAAGATACATAGTTCGGGATTAAATTTTTAAACAGTCATATCTAATATTCCTTGTCCCCTATCCAGGCATCCTATTATCTTAATGGTTGATGATAACATGGTTTTATGACTGGTTTACGGTAACTATATATTTTATTCACGTGTTCTATTACTAGTTTGGCACTTGTATATTTTATTCCTTTTCTTGGGTTGCATGTCAGTACTCGCTGTACTGACCATCTCCGGGTGCTACATCATTTCATGATGTAGGTTTCGAAGAATTTTTTTGTGACCCTGTGCAGCGTTAGGTGGTTCGATATTCATCTTGAATAGTTGTTGAAGTGGTGAGCCCTCCATCATTCAATAGGACTAATTTATTTTAGTCCTTTATGATCTCAGTACTTTCTTTTGGTTTTCTTCTGGCATAGTCGGGGTATTCTTTGTTTAGGGTCTTGTGGACAATATTGGGGTATTTTTTTGTAGATTTGATTTTGACTCACAGACTCACTCTATTTGATTATTGTATCTCTCTTATTCTTCTGGTTAGCTTTTGCAGTTTTTTATTATTATTGTGCTCTTGAGATAAGACTAAGGTGGCCATCTTCGGCCTTGTTTTGCTTTGGATGCTCGTCACGGCCAGGCCCCGATTTTGATCGTTACAATAATCTTTTTCTACTTGGTTGTTGAGATAAAAATATAAGTTGCTTTCATGACCCGATCCAAGGCCTGGCCGTGATGGGCATCCCAAGCCAACCAAAGCTAGAGATGACCCTCTTAGCCTAGCTTCAAGAGCACAATAATAATAACAATTCACTGCGAAAGCTAACCAATAGAACGAGAGAAGTATGAAAATTAAAAAATAAGTTTAAGAGTACACTATCAAGTTCAGAATAACATCCCAACACTGTACATAAAAGCCTATAATACATAGAATAATATTCAAGCCGGGAGATGTCCCCGACTATGACAAAAAAATTTCAAAAGTACTAGAATAATAAATGAAAACTAAAGGAGAGTCTAGGCCTTCCGAAGGATGGAGAGCTCACTACTTTAAATGCTAACCAATAGGAGTACCACATCACCTAACGTTTCACAGGGTCACAAGGAAAGCCCTCGGAACCTACATCATGATACGATGTAGAGTCCAAGGATGGTCAGTACGACAAGTACTGGCATGCAACCCAAGGAAAGGGATACAAGATATCCATTTACCAAAAACCAGTCAAAAATCCCATACACAACAATTATACATATATATAGGATGCCAGGATAGAGGCAAGGGACATGAAGAATGATTGTTTAAAATTTTAGTCCTGAACTGCATAGCTCGTACCTACCTAAAGACCTCCACGAGCTATATGGTTTCGAATCCCCTTGCCAGAAGGTCCCCAATCCATGTTAGCGGCATATAACGGAGAATAGGCTAAAGCCACCAATAGTCAATTACCCTCCCAAAAATATATTGTGCAAATCAGACATAGTGGTCATAGACTTCCAACGTCAACAAAAAGTGGTTTCAAGTGTTTGTTCCCCTAGGACTACACCTTCTCACTGAGCTACATAATTCCTTTTAAGCCTAATTAGAATAATTTTCTCATACCATTAACAAATAACCATGAAGTCTTTCCTTATGGCATTTTTATATTAGTATCGTCATACCAAGAAGAATTGCAAGTCACTCCAATTACGCCACACCATAACCAATTGGACTCCATATTCTGATTAAAATTCAAAACCATAGCCCCCAAGGACATTCCAAAAACCTCTTTATTCCTTTACCATTTAATGCAATGCAATATTTCAAAAGATAAGTTAAAAACTATGTAGAATCCTTGTTTAAAGCCAAATTAACAATGTGGGCTGAGGAACATGTCAATATCATTATACAAACTCCATAACATTGTGAAAAAACCAATTTTAAATTCCACCATTACCATGAGACACCAATTTAGTCTGCAATCCACCATTTAAAACATAAATAAACCATTTAAAACAAGGGAAAAATAATGTACGTGTTTAACAACCAAAAATCCTCAACCCTAGTTTAATCAATCATTCAAAAACACATAATTATCAAGTAATTTGATGCAATAATATGATAATCAAAGTTGGGAGTGTCCAACATGCCTGAATAACGGGAGAAATTGGAGTTGATAGTCCGGGGAATTGCATTCTAGAGAAAAACCTTTTGCTTCTTGACTTGGAGTTTGGGGAGGAGAAGAGAAATGTTAAAGATTGATTACTGATGGATAATTGGGTTTAAAAGGCATTTTAAGTCATTTAATAATGAAAAGGACAAAAAATCCCTTGCTCCAAGTGCAAAAAAAAATGAAATTGTGCAATTTGTGCCCTGCAGCATGGCACATCGCTATCACAGAGCTTAGCCAGCGTTCCACGCCCTTATCGCGGAGGCTCACTGGTTTGAGGTCCCAAAATCGCCTCAAATAATTTTTGAAAATTTTGAAACTTTTCCAAATTATCCTGGTAACATCCCTTATCATGATTCAAGTCAAAAATTACTATTGTACCTGGAACCATCCAATTGGAGACTTATACCTTCTACCCTAAAGATCCTTAAAAAGAGCCATTGGATGTTGGAATGATAACTATTGTTGAAAGAAAATTAGATAAGAGGCAAGTGGTCAACCCATCTTATTTTTAAAGTCAATTACACAAGACCATAGCAGACCTTCTAGAGTCTAAATATTACACTCAACTTGCCCATCTATTTGAGGGTGGAAAGTGGTGCTAAGGTTCACTCGAGTACCCAACCCTTTTTAAAACAAACGCCAAAAATAAGAAGATAACAACATACCTCGGTCAGAAATAATGGACACCAGGG
Source organism: Capsicum pubescens (assembly GCA_030864215.1). Classification (NCBI taxonomy): domain Eukaryota; kingdom Viridiplantae; phylum Streptophyta; class Magnoliopsida; order Solanales; family Solanaceae; genus Capsicum; species Capsicum pubescens. Next base: position 68,279,948 of record CM061544.1, on the reverse strand, counting down.
CCCATGCAACTTAACTATCTCTTAAATGAACAACTTGGCATAATCCTCTCCTGCATAGTTTGTTCTCACAGGAAAGAAGTGAGCAAACTTGGTGTTTCTATCCACAATGACCCAAATAGAGTCATACCAATTTCGAGATCGTAGAAGACCCCAAATGAAATCCATATTAATCATATCACACTTCCACACGGTCAATTGTATCTCTTGCAAAGTACCACCTGGACTTAAATGCTCAACCTTGACTTTTTGATAGACCATACACTTGGCGAATTTTTTTTTTTCATATTATTCCACCAATACATTTCTTTCAAGTCATGATACATTTTGGTCGAACCCAGATGAACTGTATATCTAGACACATGAGCTTTAGTCAAGATACTTTCCTGCAACCTATCTATATCAGGAACACACAACCTACATCTCAAGATGTCATCTCCCCCAATCTCAAAAGATATAACCTTTTGTTGACCCATATCATCTTTGATATGCATAAGTATGGGATCCAGGACCTTCTTCTCCTCGACCTCAACACCAAGAGACAATTTTTAACCACTGTATGAATGACCACCCTTTCGCCTTCAGAGTCTAAAAGGTGAACCCCTAAGTTTGCAAGTCGGTAAATATCCTTCACCAATACTTCTCTCTCCTCTTCTATATAGGATAAAATCTCCATGGACAAACTACTATGAGCATCAGCAACAACATTAGCTTTACCTACGTGATAATGCAAGCTCATGTCATAGTCCTTAAGTGATTCAATCCATTGCCTCTTCCTAAGGTTCAATTCCTTCTGCGTGAACATATATTGTAAGCTCTTATGGTCGAAATAAATATCCATATACACGTTATACAAATAAGGATGCCAAATTTTCAAAGCAAAAACCAAAGCCGCCAACTCTAGATCGTGAGCCGGGTAATTTCTAGTATGAACCTTAAGATGCCCTGAAGCATAAGACAAAACCTTCTCATGATGCATCAACACACAACCCATCCCTTCAGAGATACATCACAATACGCAACAAACCCCTCAGTGCCCTCGAGTAGAGTCAAAATTAGAGCAAAAGTCATCTTATCCTTCAATTTTACAAAACTACCCTCACAAGTATCAGACCACAAGAACTTTACAATTTTTTGAGTCAACATCATTATCGAAGTAGCAATATATGAGAAACTCTCCACAAACCTCCTATAGTATCTTGTTAAGCCCAAGAAGCTCCCAATGTTGGTTAGAGTTGTTGGTCTAGACCACTTCTTAAGCATCTCAATCTTTTGTGGGTCCACTATAATCCTTTACTAGGTACAACATGACCATGAAAAGTCATAACACTTAGCCAAAATTCACACTTAAGAGAATTTTGTATACAATTCCTAGTCCTTAAGAGTCTACAACACAATTTTGAGGTGGTTTGTATGATCCTCCTCACTTTTAGAATACACCAGGATGTATTTAATGAAGAATATAACATATAGATACAAAAATGATCTAAAAACCGTATTCATAAGGTCCATGAGGAAAGAAAGGGCATTAATCAATCCAAATGACATAACCAAGATTTCATAGTGTCCATAACGGGTTTGGAAAACCATCTTGGGAATGTCAACCTCTCTAATTTTCAGTTGATGATAATGCGAATGGAGATCTATTTTAGATAAGCACTTAGAACCCTGAAGCTGATTAAAGAGATCATCAACCCTAAGAAGAGGGTACTTATTTTTTATGGTGACCTTAATCAACTAACAATAGTCCATACACACCCAAAGAGACCCATCTATCTTCTTCACAAAAATCACAAGAGCACCCCAAAAAGTAATACTAGGATGGATAAAACCCTTATCAAGAAGATCAAATAATTGCTCCTTTAGTTTTTTAGCTCTGGCGGAACTATCCTATAAAGAGGAATGGAAATAGGATGAATATCCAGTAGGAGATCAATCCCAAAATCTATTTCCCTATCTAGAGGAATCTCAAGAAGATTGTCGAGAAAAACTTTGGGAAATTCATTAACCACAGGGATAAACTGTAGGGAGGGACTTTCAGATTTAAAATCATTGACCCCAACTAGATGATATAGACACCCTTTGGATATTAATTTCTAACCTATAAGGGAAGAAATTAAATTCCCCTTTGTTACCATGGAACTTCCTTCCGAAGGATGAATGACTGATATTTGTGGAGGTAATTTCCCTTTCTAAGCTCCTAAGGTCATTTCTGATCTTCATGAAGGCATTATCTGAAATGCGAGTAAACCAGGATTTATAAAAGATTCATAGTAACTAGATACTTTAGCACAAAATAGAACACAAATAAGGGAAACATTCCTAAATACCTCATAACCTTCCCTTTATAAGGGTGGCACTCTAAATACCCATAAACAGGATTCTACTCGACATATCTTGTAGATACCCTAGGACCTTAAACCATGCTCTGATACTAAGATTTTCATAACCTGAACTGTGGCCCTGAGCATGGATATCAACTCAAACTAATGAAGGCCTGAGATGACTTTTTAGCATTATATCATAAGCATAGTCATAAATAAAATTGTAGAAATGAACTTATAACATGAAAGAGTTTGATGAACAACCAAATAAAGTTTGAAAACCAAATCAAAATCTAGGAACCAAAACCCAATATGATATACAATCCTTTATCTATAAAACATTCACTTTTTCGAAACATGAACTCGACTATGCCAGAAAAAAAAGAAATAAGTACTAAAACCAAAAAAGGCTAAAAGAAACTGGACCCTTTGAAGGATGAAAGGCTCTTCACTTCAACCGCTGACCAACAAGAGTACCAAATCACCTAACGTTGCACAAGGTCATAAGAAATGCTTTTGAAACCTACATCATAAAATAATGTAGCATCCGAGAATGATCAATACAGCAAGTACTACATGCAACCCAAGAAAAGGGATAAAAGATATGTATTTACCAAAAACTAGTCAAAAATCTAATGCACAAAAATTATATGTATATATATAAGATGTTGGGATATGGGAAGGGATATAAAACATGATCGTTTAAAATTTTAGTCCTGAACTACATAGCTCTTACCGTACTAAAGGTACCCACGGGTATATAGTCTGGATCCCCCTGGGTATATAGTCTGGATCCCCCTGGGTATATAGTCTGCATCCCTCTGCTGAAGGGCCCCAGTCCATATTAGTCTAGCAGCATGGTACGTCACTATCGTGACGCCTAAAAAGTGTACCATGCTCTTATCATGAAGGCTAGGTAGTGTGTCGTGTCATGGTTCCTCGGGTGACAAGGTGCTAGGGTGCCTTGGTATCAAATCATAGTTCAAGGTCTCGAGGTATCTATAAGACGTGTTGAGGATGTGTAGCGTGCCAGACTTATAAGGGGGAGGCTATGAGGCATTTAGAAATATTTTCATTCTCTGTATTCTATTTCGTGCTAGAGGGTCTAGTTACTATAAATCTTCTCTAACTCCTAGTTTACTCACATTTTAGATCATGGCTCCATAAAGATCTGATGGTTGTTGGATCTTGGCTGGAACCTCTATCCCATCTAGGGAGGATACGAAGGAAGTTTGCCCTACTCATGAAATACAAATTTAGTATGGGGCTCATACTCTTACTTCAATGCTCTACTGAGGTTCCATCGATCCCTACCAGTCCTTCTTAGGTTTTATGGGTGGTGTTACTTATATGCAGTCCCCCACAAAGATATGTCTCGAATTCCCAGTTTTATTAGTCCATTCATGTGTTTGACCAAATCATGGCATCATAGTCTTATTTTCTTAAGCATGTTGGTTCTACCAGTCGTTTGTCAGAGCTCACTTAAGTTGACTAGTTTATGAGGATAAATTCCCAGACTTTCATAGGTTCTAAGGTTAAAGAGAATCCACTAGTGTTTATCGATAAGATGGAAAAGATCATCAGATTTGTGTATGCTAGTAATTCAGAGGGGGTAGAGTTTTCATCTTATCAGTTAAAAGAAGTGGATTATTAGTAGTATAAGGAGTAGGAAGAGTTAAGGGGTGAAGATGCTGAGATGGTGGTGTGGGAAGAGTTATTGGGTGTTTTTTTATCACTTATTTTCTCAAGAGCTGAGGGAGGCCAAGGATAAAGAGTTTGTGAATCTAAAGGAGAGTAGGATGAATGTTAAGGAATATATACTGAAGTTCACCCAACTATCCTATTACACTCTTAAGCATCTGCCTAATATAAGGTCTAGGATGAGGAAGTTTGCTTTGGGTCTTTCTCATGACTTGGTACTAAAGTGTAAGGTAGCTATGCTAAATAATGACATGGGTATATCTCGATTGGTGGTGTATAGAAACAAGTATAGGATGGTATAAGGAAGTAAGCAGAGGTGGAGAATATGCACAGTAATAAGTTTAAGTATGTAGAGTAAAGTGCGAGTTAGCAGAATAATGGAATAGAGGGTAGGTAGTGGTTGAAGAAGAAGAACTGGGAAAATTCTTATTCTTCAGCTAGTTCTCCTGATCCTAAGCCTTCAAGTGATCAATGTTTTTAGTATGGAAATGGACCTAGGGTACAGGGTTCCTAATATCAAGCCTATGTAACACTGTCGGCCCCATCTTGTCCACCTTTCCGTATTTATGGAAAGCTTTATCGTGGTTTTTATCACTTCAGAAGTAGTTTGTGTTATAGATATGGTCAGCCAGGTCATATTTAGCAAGATTGTCCTGCATCTAAGGTGGATACTGTGGCTAATAAGGTTCTGGTTGCCACTACCTAGGCCCCTATAGCTAAATGCATCACTTCAGGGATAACAAATGGTTAAAATCGCTTTTGTGCTATCTCTACTCATTCAAAATCTGAGGCATCCACCGATGTCATCACCAGTATGTTATAACTTTTCTCTCTACATGTTTATTTCCTATTAGATCCTAGTTCCACCCTATATTATTTGATCCCTTATATGTTTGTATACTTGGGCTTTAGTCCTGAAAGTATTTTTGACCCCTTTTTAGTTTCTACCTCAGTGGGTGAGCCTATAGTTGCTAGAAAAGTCTCTAGGGATTTTGTTATGTCCATCTTTCATAGTGAGACATTGGTAAACTTAATAGAACTTGATATGGTGGATTTTGATGTAATATTGAGGATGGATTGGCTTCATTCGTGTTGTGCTTCTCTGGATTATAGGACCCGAGAGGTCACTTTTCATTTTCCAAAAGAACAAGTTATAGAATAGGAGGGAGTTACCTAGTACTGAAATGGAGATTTATTTCTTATCTTAAAGCTCAAAAGTTGATAACCAAAGGATTTTTGTACCATCTAGTTCGGGTCAAAGATTTTAACTACGAAAGTGCCTCCTTGCAATCCGTACCTGTGGTTAATGAGTTTTCTAAAGTTTTTTGGACAATATTCCTGGGATCCCTCCGGATAGGGAAATAGACTTTAAGATTGATCTTCTACCTGATGCTCATCCCATTTTCATTCCTCCTTATAGGATGGCTTTGGTAGAGATAAAAGAACTAAATGAACAATTAAAGAATTTCCTTGATAAGATTTTCATCCGTCACAGTGTTTTTTTAAGGTTCTTCTATGTTTTTCGTGCGAAAGAAGGATGGGTCTCTTTGGATATGTATAAAATATCATAATTTGAATAAGGTTACCATGAAAAATAAGTACCCACTTCTTAGAATTAATGACCTGTTTGATCAGCTATAGGGTGCCAAGTGTTTCTCCAAAATAGATCTTCGTTTGGGTTACCATCAATTGAAGATTAGGGAAGCTAATATTCCCAAGACTGCTTTAAGAACTAGTTGTGGCCATTTTGAGTTTTTGGTCATGTCTTTTTAATTGGCTAATGTCCCGCCAGCTTTCATGGACCTTATGAATCCAGTATTTATATAGTATTTGAATTTATTCATTATTGTTTTCATTGATGACATCTTGTTGTATTCCAAAAGTGAGGAGGATCATACAAGTCATCTCTGAATTATGTTGTGGACCCTTAAGGTTCAGAAATTGTATGTCAAATTTTCAAAGTGTGAGTTTTAGCTAAGTGTTGTGATTTTTTTTGGGAATGTTGTATCCAGTTAAGGTATCAAGGTGGATCCACAAAGATTAAGGTGGTTAAGAAGTTGCCTAGACCCACGACTCCAACTGATATTAGGAGCTTCTTGGGATTCATAAGTTATTATAGGAGATTTGTGAAGAGTTTCTCGTCTATTGCTTTTTCTCTTATGAGGTTAACACAGAAAAAAGAAAAGTTTCTACGGTCTGATGCTTGTGAGGGTAGTTTTGTTAAGTTGAAGTAGAAGTTGGCTTCTGCTCTTGTTTTGACCCTACCCAAAGGTATAGAGGGGTTCGTTGTGTATTATGATGCATCCCGTATGGGATTAAGTTGTGTGTTGATGCAGACTGAGAAGGTTGTGGATTATGCTTGTAGGCATCTTAAGGTTCACGAGAGAAATTACCTGACTCATGATTTAGAATTGGAGATTGTGGTGTTTGTATTGAAGATTTGGCACCATTATTTATATGGGGTGCCTGTTGAAATTTACTCAGACTATAAGAACTTGTAGTATGTGTTCACACAAAAGGAATTGACCCTTAGGCAAAGGCGGTGGTTTGAATTTCTTAAGGATTACGATATAAGCCTGTACTGTCATCTAGGTAAATCTAATGTTGTTGTTGATGCTCTTAGAAAGTTGTCCATGGGGAGCTTGTCTCATGTTGAGGATGAGAAGAGGGCATTGGTGAAGGATATTCACCAGTTATCCAATTTGGGAGTATGTCTTCTGGACTTCGATGATGGGGGATTGATCGTTTAGGAAGTGGCTAAGTCATCCCTTGGGTTAGAAGTTAAGGAGAAGTAGGTCCTGAATCCCATACTTATGCAAATTAAAGATGATGTGTGTCAGCATAAGGTTATGGCTTTCGAAATAGGAAAAGATGGCATTCTGATGTACCAAGGGATGTTATACATCCCTGATTTATATGGGTTTTGAGAAAGGATATTGAACGAAGCTCATGTGTCTAAGTATACAGTTCATCCGGGTTCTACAAAGATGTATCATGAATTGAAAGAAATTTATTGGTGGAATAACATAAAAAAGGATGCAGAAAATTTAGTTGCGAAGTGTATGGTTTGTCAACAAGTTAAAGTTGAACATTTAAGGGCAGGTGGAACTTCTCAAGAGATAGCTCTACCCATGTGGAAGTGGGAAATGATCACTATGGATTTTATTACTAGTCTCTCGCGATCTCGAAATCAATACATTCCATTTTGGGTCTTTGTTAATAGAATGAACAAGTCTGCTCGCTTTTCGCCTGTGGGGAATAATTACTCAGGGGAGGATTATGCAAAGTTGTTCATTCAGGATATTGTTATTGCAGGGAGCCTCGGCGTCTATTATATCTGATAGTGGTACATAGTTTTCTTTACAGTTTTTGCAATCTTTTCAAAAAGGTTGGGGTACCCAAGTGAACCTTAGCACCGCTTTCCACCCACGGATGGATGGTCAAGTGGAGCAAACAATTAAGACTTTGAATGATATTCTAAGGTACTGCATACTTGATTTTAAAGAAAGTTAGGTAGATCATGTACCGTTTATTGAGTTGCCTATAATAATAGTTATCATTCCAGTATTCAAGTGGCTCCTTTAGAGGCCCTTTATGGTAGGAGGTATATATATCTAATATGCTGATTTTAGGTAGGCGAGACTAGATTATTCAGACCCTATTTGGTGTATCAAGCTATGAAGAAGGTCAAGATTAGTTGAGAGAGTCTTAAGACTACACAAAGTCGCCAAATGTCCTATGCGTATATGAGGCGAAGAGGGATAGAGTTTGAAGTTGGCAATTGAGTGTTCCTTAAGGTCTCTCCTATGAAAGGAGTTATGCAATTTGGGAAGAAGGGAAAGTTCAGTCCCCGTTACATTAGCCTGTATCAGATTTTGAGGAGAGTTGGGAAGGTTGCTTGTGACTTGGACTTACCATTTTCTAAAGTCATCAATAAAAGAATCATAATAACGGAATTTATGACTAGCCAATTGTGAAGAAGGACCCATACATCACAGTGGATCAAATCAAGGGGAAAACTAGCGCAAGAACTAGAATTAGAAAATGGCAATTTCTGACTCTTGCAATATTGGCAAGAAGAACAAACATTAGATTGAGGACTCAATTTGACTGGTAAAGAAAGACTCTTAATAATAGTATTGACTGCTCGTAGAGACGAGTGACATAAATGACTATACCATAGATCAAAATATGACTTGGAGACGTGGAAAACCTGTGATTTATTTGAGAATAAAGGTTGGCCGAGTAACTGGGTTGCAAGGAGACAATAAAGGTCATGCTCAAGAGTCCCGTGCAGTAGTACTTTCCCCGTTGCCCGATCCTTAAGAAGACAAAAATGAGGGTGAAACTCAATATAACATCATTATTAGAAGTGAACTTTGCTACACTAAGAAAATTCTTAGTAATTTTAAGCACCAATAATACATTAAATAAATGTAAAGGTCGACTAACTGTAGGTAAGATACCATTACCAAAGTGAGAAATCGTCAAACCTGTGCCATTACCAATATGAATTTGATCACATCCCAGATACTCTCCTCGTACCACCATATCTTGCATATCGTTAGTTAAATAATAAGTATCCCCAGAGTCCGGATACCAATTGGAATCGACAACTATAAAAGGTTATGCAATGAGAGCAACCATGCACAATTTGGAAGGAGGTTGATAGGAATGGTCAAAATGATGGTAGCAAACCAGGGTGGAGTGACCAAACTTATGGAAAACTTGACATTGATTTTGGTTAGATGAGTTGGCATTGCAATCTCGACCTCATACTCGTCCAGATTTTCCACCATAAGCCTAATTGTTAATTACATTAGTAGGCTTCTTAAAGGAAAAATCATTCTTAGTATTGTTGGAATGCCTAGTAGACAAGTTGGATTGGCTTATTCCTTGTTCTATACTTGTCATCTTCTCCAAATGATACTCTTGACTTAAAAGCAAGCCATGAAGATCGGTTAATGAAATTAGCTCTGCCCTAGTAGTGACTGAGATAACCACGACATCATATTCTTGTCCAAGTTCTCCAAGAATATATAAGACAAGATCATCATCAGTAACAGGGTGTGCCGCAACCCGAGATTATTGGCACGAGCCTTCATTTTTTAAGATATTCTACCATGGATGAGTTGTCTTTCTTTGTGGTTTGTAATTGCAACTTTAGTTGCATTATCCTAGCCTTGGATTGCGATGCAAGCATCATCTCAAGTGCTTCCCAAACAGCCTGAGAATTGAAACCATCACTCCTACGTATATATTTACATAGACTCACGTCCCACAATGGCACTTCCCTCAGTTACCAGTATCACCTCGCAAATCCCTTTCGAAAAATTTTCATTGCTAGAAACCAACTTTAATCGGCCCCATCTTATCAAATTATTCCATCATAACTATATTGTGTGGAAATCAGAAATTCTCCCAGTTCTAAGGGGTAACGAACTCGAGGGATATGTGGATCGTACGGACAAGTACCCTCCAAAGTTCACTCAAAATAGCTTTTCTGAAGCAACCTTAATTGACGTGGTTATCAACCCATCATATAGTTTATGGATCAAACAAAACCAAATTTTATTGAGTTGGATTCTCTCAACCCTCACCAAAGGGATTTTTCCCAAGTAGTCGGTTGTACAACATCTCAGGCTATTTGGCAGGCACTTTTCATTGGGCTAGAATTGAAACCATCACTCCTACGTATATAGACTCGAACCCGATGATTCCTATGTAAATATAAGTAGGTTGATCAATTCTATAGTGTGGGAACATCTTTGGATATGAATTGAGGTCATAAAAATCTTCTAACTCAAAGATGAGCTGAGAACTTTTTTACCGATAAAATTTAGCAGACGTTCTTACTTGGATCAAATTTTAACGACCATTGCTCCAAGAATATATCTATTTAGATATCCTGCCATATACAAAATGAATGATATTTAAGTATTCTTTTCTATGCATATTATTTCTTCTTAATTCGATATTGGAGTAGAAAGTTATGCTCATTTTACCTGGGAGTGTTCTACCAGAGGTTGACGACTAAGTTGACGAGCTATCAACTCCATCGTCAACCTTAAATAGAAAAGACGTTAAATTATTTAGATACTGATGAATAAGTTAATGATCCATCAACAAGCTAACAGGCTATCAACTTAGTCGTCAACCTTAACCTATAAATATCTAATCTAGCTAAAGATTGATGACTAAGTTGATAAGCCATCAACAAGCTGACGGGTTGTCAACTTAGTTGTCAACTGAGAAATACCTGCAATTCTTTTTTAAGTTTTCTTAAGGGTAGTGCCATCCCTTTGCAGTAGTTTGTAAGGAACCTCGGGTCTCGCACGGGAGGGAGTATGCTTAGCTTTTTGCTAATGAATGAATTCCTCTCAAAGGAGGAAAAGGACTATCACGAGAATTTTCTCACCTCAAACTCCTCCCCTAAGACTTAAATCATTCAATAAGTTTTGTATACCCATCATTAGTTAGTTTTCAACGCTCCTTCTCCTCTACACTCTTAAAATAGAAAAGTTAGGGCTTCTTCCCCAAACTCATACTTCCAAGTAGGGGTGTTCATGAGTTTGGTTAAAAACCAAACCGAACCGTAAATTGAAACTAACCGATTAAAAAAAACAATGTTTGGTTTGATTTAGTTAGGTTTGGTTTTAAATTTTAAAAAATCAATGCTATTTAGTTTTTTTCTGGTTTTACTTAAAAAAAACTACGAAAATAACCAAACAGAACTGATAAATTTTATATGTATATATTATAATTATTTATATATTATTTATAAATAAAATATAAATATTTTATTAAATTTAATCTAGAACTAAATTTTAATCTATGTCTAGCCCAACCAATACTTTATCCCAATTGCCCAAAGCCCCAAACCTAAGCTCAACTCTACCTAATATTACTAATAAGTTAACCCTACGGTCCCTACCTCACTTTTTCTACTTCATCTTTCACAATACGAGTTACCTTGGTCCCTGGTTCAAATGATAGTTTTATGTCTCCTTGTTTATTCAATCATTTCCCTATATGATTAGCTAACCTAGCTAGTCTTTAAAGTAAACAGATAACTCAAATTTGCCCAACTCTGTCTCTTCTTGCAATACACTGCAACAGAATACAAAGCTCTATTTTACAATATACATGTATGTGTTTGTATGATGTTGGATAATATTAGTTCTTACAATACAAAACTGGTGCTTTTCATATCAATGTTGATTTTGTTTAATGTGTTTGTTCTAATTTTTAAGAGTTTATAGTGTCATTTGTCCATCACTGTACAAATATTTCATGAGAAATTGTTCAATCTGATATCCTTTTCTATGGGTTAAGAAAAGGAGTTTATTGTAGAAATGGTTGGAGTAGGCTAGTCAATAACCGAAAAAATTAAAAAAAACCGAACCAAACCGAACCAAACCGACAAGAACCAAACCGACGGTTATTTTCTTTTTGTGGTTTGGTTTGGTTTTAGAAATTCAAAAACCAACTAAATTAGTTTTGGTTATGGTTTTAACTACTAACCGATTCAAACCGACCCATGAACATCCCTACTTCCAAGGCTTTGATTCAAGGTGTCACAAATTTAGTTCATCTAAAAGGCATGTTGAACACTCCCTACTTCAATAAATATTTTAAAGTGTGAATTTTCATTGTTTTCACTTACTTTGTTGATGTTCTAAAGTTGGGTTTGAGATTTGTCATCATAGATATTAAATATTGACTTTTCCTCGTTTTATATGTTATTTCTAACCACTTGTGAAGGGTTATGATGATTTGATAATAATGGTTGAAACAATGCATCTCATTACATGAATTTGGGAATATTGAAAATTATGAATGATTGAAGTATGACTTTCAAACCCCTTTGAAAAATCTTTGCATTAAGATGATGAACTAAGATGATACCCCATCCTTTTGAAATATCAAAAGTTTTGAATTTCATGACTTGCTTTGAGATTCTTTTTCAATTTAATGTCGAATATGAGTATAATTTTGAATGATGGGGTTAAGGAATCATTAAAGTTTTATGATAATGTTTTAGTGGAATGATATGAATGACTTGCAAGTCTTCGTATGACAATACCAATATGAATATACCTAATGAACGACTCCATGATTAATGTTATGTGAAAAATATTTTAATTGGGATCTAAAGAAAATTACCTAGCTTCACTGTGAAGGCGCGAGTCCTTCTGACCAATGTTTGAAACATATGTTTGTCAGCCTACGTATGTTGTACCTTAACTGGACGACCACATAGTATCCTCAAAATAAGGATAGTCCATAACATGAGGACAACATGAATGGTGGCTCGATCTATTGTTCACTCTTGGTTAACCCTCAGTACGTGCAACCAATATGTACTGGGGTCTTACTGATTGGGGAGTTTTGGACCCATATAGCTCATTGGTAAATAGATGATGGTGAAAGCTACGTAGTTTAGGTCAAAAATTTAATTGGTCATGTAACATGTCTCTTGCCCCTACCCTGGCATCCTATTACAGTTATGATGGTTGAATGTATGTTTCTGACTGATTTTGGTAAATTTGTATATTTTATTCCTTTCCTTGGGTTGCATGCCAGTACTCTCCATACTGACTATCCCCGGATGCTACATCGTTTCATGATGTAGGTTCAGAGGACTTTTCTTGTGATCCTGTGCAACGTTAGGTGGTTCAGTATCTCTATTGTACAGTTGTTGAAGTAGTGATCCCTCCATCGTTTGAAAAGCCTAGTTTCTTTTAGCCCTTTTTGGTTTTAGTACTTATTTCTTTCTTTCTGGAATAGTAGGGGTCATGTCTCGACAAAGTGGATGGTTTATGGATAGAGTCTTGTAGAATGCATCGGGTTATGATTCCTAGATATGGTTTTGGTTTTCAAACTTCATTTCTTTTTTCATCAAACACTTTCATGTTATAAGTTCATTTTTACAATTTTATTTATGACCATGCTTATGATATAATGCAAAGAGGTCATCTCTGGACTTCATTGGTTTGGGATGATCGTCATGGCCAGGGCCATGGTTCAGGTCGTGACAGTTAACATGCACAATTAACGGTTTTTCCATGTGGAAGGTAGTTATTGGAATGTTGTACTTTAGGATTCGAGTGGAGCTTTTGTATTGGTTGATGTATAACCTTTGTTATCTATAAGTAGCAATCTTCACAATTATAAGAGAGATTTTAAGTAATACATAAGCAATACCCATACGTTTTTCTGCTCAAAACTTTTCATTCTTTACTAAGTCCTTTACTTATACTGCTCATTAATTGAATCGATTTCGGAGCTAAGACCAACATCCTTCAATCTCACCGAATCAAGTGCAAACAAGCATCACCCCACGCGACATTATTTATTTGCTTTATTATTTTCATACATCCCTTTTAACAAAATGTATCGTCTAACTAATTAGTAACCTAACCTTACAGGCTAAATCAAGATGTATGTCTTTGATGAGTTCATACAAATTCAAATATATTGTATTCCCACTAAACACATCCTTTGATTATTGTTTTCAAACATTTTATTTACTAAACTTCGAGGTGTGTTTTAATACATAGATGGTATTATAGAAGAAAAAGGAAATAACTTTTAGTTAAGGTGTAAAATTCGTGAAAAAGTAACTCAATTGGTTTGGACGGTGGTTATCCACGCAGATGACTCGGGATCTATCCCTCCTCAATACCTTCTGAATCAAGCTTGCCGAACAGGGCTTGCCGTTTGCATCCCATGTGTGGTTTGTAGGCTATTACATAGTGGAGGGTTTACCCAGGGTATACAAAGTGCTCACCCGGAAGACAGAGACTATGGCGGAAGTTGCAGCGACGGCGAGTTATTCTGGAGTTCCAAAAAAAAATCACAATCTATTGTGGATTGAATGTAAACTACAAGATAAGCACTACAATAATGAGCAATCACTCAAATTTTTTTTTCAAAAATATAAAAATAATATTTGTTTTTCTAAGTCAAGAAAGTTTTTCTTTTTCTATAAGGTTGACAATTGAGATTATGCAATTTTCTAACCAAAAATTATATATGATGGAGAACTTGCTAGAATAAATGTTCCTTTGAAGAAAAATATTCACTCAAATCCTAATCCAAAATCATAAACGAATATATTCCAAATATGAAGGGATCAAGTACAGGAAGAATGTCAAATAGGGACAATTTAAAGAAATATGTTGATCATCACTAGGCCAATTATGTTCACATTTTTTTCCCCTTCTTGAAGCTATAAATAGAGGCGTTGACACCAACTAAGTGCGTCACATATTTGAAGTTGAGAGTATTGTTTTATAGCCAAAGATGACTTGCCTACTCCATTTGATAGTTCAAAAATATAAATGATCCTTTTTTCATTTGGTTGTAGGCAAGTCATCCTAACTAATTTAACATAGCTCTTAATTATCTTTTATGTAAGGCCTTCTTCGTTATTGTATTTCCTTTTAATATTATTTTGTATATGGGTTACGTCGGCCAAAGGATATAACGGAAATAGACTCTCTACCTTTTTATATGGATTACATACACATTATCCTCTTTAGACCCTGCTTACAAATTACACTAAATATGTTGTTGTTGTGAGGCCTTCTTCTCTATTAATTTTCTTGAATGTTGATTCTATGTCAAATTTTCAAGTAGGAATATGGTGCATAGAGTTTTGAATTAGAGGTTTAACATGATTATTTTTTGTATAACCATTTGGTATTTGAAATTCGGTGATCCAACTAACAAGGATAGTATTCTGGATTGAACATTATGGTTTCGAGTTGCGACTTTTGTAGTTGGTGGATTCGATCCATATATTTATTTTAAAAATAAAGTAATATTACACTATAGTACCTGATAATACTGTTCAACTCGAATTGTTTTTTGGTTCAGAGTCCGGAGAAACTGAATGTGGTTGGAGAAAATATCAAACATTCTCATTATTCATCTACAGTAATAGTAATAATAGGAGATACACATGTAGCTTTCTGCTATTTGTTAGCTCTTTTCTGGAATTTGTTTATTTATTTTGAGAGTTTATTTTGCAGATAGCATTAGAATGGTAGAAAAAACAATCTAATATATTAACTATTTTGGGACGAAACTTTCAAAGTGAGGCTGCTAAAAGAGGAGTCATATAAAACTAATTATTATAGAAGTAATTCCCACTGTCATGTAATGGTTGGATTGGAAGCTCTGTATGCAGGCTTGCAAATGGCCCATAACTATAAACTTTGGCTTTTAGAAATAGAAACCGACTCCATAGGGGCTATTTTTTGACTTCAACATTCCTCTTTCCCTTATGTTAATGATTTTAGGCGGATTTATGCACCTAAATGTTATAATTTCAATGCATTTAGCCTAGTTTTGAGGACTCCTTTTGTGCGTAATGAGTTAATATTCAGACAATTAAGCATTTAAGTGTTGAACTACATGGTGATGTGTAACGCCCCGATTTTCTGAACCGAAACACTACACGGTGCTCATGACCCTGAAGGATCTTAAGCTAACCCATGACTGATATCTGTACCTGTAAACTGCTAATATCTTATAAAATATGCGGAAACATGAACTGTAAGACCATAAAGTTCAATACTGATACATATCTGAAAAACATGGTATAACAATACCAAAAAGAAACATAAATACTGAAGTCTAAACATCTAATCTGACATCTAGTCTGAAAGCTTCTAACTGAACTGAATAAGGAGTTGCAGGAACATGACTCCAACTAACTCCATGAATTGAAAAACTAATCTGAAATATTGTAATAAAGTAATAATAATATTGTCCTCAAATGAAGAGGAGCACTGACTGCTGAAATCTGCAATGCTACTGCTTCTCTGAAACTCGTGCCTCTGTAACTATGGCGTCAAATAAAACACCATAGCATGAATGCATCAGTACGACTGAATTTACTGAGTATACGAGTGAGGTAGGATAAATGCAAAGGATTTTATATGCATGAACAATGTTGACTGATATGAACATGAGAATACATACATACATAGTAACTGCAACTAAACTCGTGGTGATACTGACTACTGAGTCTGAATACCGACAACATGAGTTTACTGATGCTGAGATACTGAATGACTGAGTTTTGATATTTAGATACTGAATGACTGAGTTTACTGATATTGATATATAATTCACTAATAAGTGAGGAATTGATACTGTATTACTGAATACTGTGAGTCTGATACTATATTACTGATAAAGAAATAATTGTTTCTGATAGTTCTGATTATGAAGAACTGATTTGATTGACCATCTATAACAGTCCTGAAACTGAGCTTGTGATAACATGACTACTGAGTATGAATACTGATGACATGTATTTACTGATAACATATCATGAATGATAACTGAATTCTGATAACTGATCTATCTGATAACATGAGTTCTGATAACTGATAGCATGAATGACTATATCTGACAGTCCTAAATCTGATGGAACTAGCTGAGTTCCATGATGTATCTGAGTTGACTGTATCTGACAGTCCTGATATCCTGATGAACTATCTGAGTTCTTTTACTGAGACTGATACTGAAACTGTGGGAAGTAGTTATCTAATCGACATGCCCCAAATAAGCTATAATAGCTAAGCTGGGGTCCAATCTCTGCCCTGATTGGAAGGGTGCCAATACCATGCCACTGGTAAGGACAAGCTATGAGTGACCCTCATCTGGCAGGTACTCTAATGAGAATGGTGGGAACACTCATCTGATAGATTAAGCCACCTCATCTACCCTCAACTGACAGGTATTTATGTCTAATCCTATGCTGGCTACATAGTTCTGGAATGCAAGGACTGCTTCTAAGAATCACACCCTCTACTGGCAGGTGAGTTTCCATCCTTGGATTCGTTCGGTGCTGAATTCTACTCCCAACTGAACTGATTATACTGAACTGATTTCCTAGTTCATACTAGAATTAACTTGTAACGCCCTGAAAATGGGTCCCGGAGCATCACACGGTGCTTGAGGCTACGAGTATCCCCAATCTAACCCTTTGAGCCATTTTCATTCAGTTTAACATAAATCAACGGGGTTTCCATAAATAACCCTCAAATATCAATAGAGTAATCATCATCCAAGAATAAAAGAATTCCAGAAAGATAACAAAATATGACTTATTAGTCAACTCCAAACATCTATACGATTCTGACAAGCCTCTAAGAAAATCAATAAAACCAGCGAGCCATTGAGACATGCCCCAACTGACTCATACTCAGTTATCAAATGTAAATAATTCTGTGAAACCAAAATCAGGAATCACGTCCTCGGAACATGAGGACTCACCACAACAGAGGATGTAGAACAGCGTGCTGAAGAATCACTGTCGAACCTGGAATTG
This sequence comes from Capsicum pubescens, assembly GCA_030864215.1. Classification (NCBI taxonomy): domain Eukaryota; kingdom Viridiplantae; phylum Streptophyta; class Magnoliopsida; order Solanales; family Solanaceae; genus Capsicum; species Capsicum pubescens. The sequence continues at coordinate 68,262,575 of CM061544.1, read as the reverse complement.
AGCACCTGAACCTTCATTCCGAGAAAATGCAGCCCACATCCGAAGATGTGGGTCAGTACCATGGAAAGGAATCAAGTATATGGGGGTGTATGCAGTTGTATAAACATCATCATCATTAATATTTAGAAGAAATATGCAGGATGTATGAAAGACTCACATAGCCCGAAGAAAATCATCATAATCATGAGAGGATGAAATAAGTACAATAACACATGTGAGTCATCATATAATTTGTCAATCACTTTCAGTTCATCAAGAATATCAATTCTCATAATGTAAATATCATTTTAATCTTTCGAAAGAATAACTTTCACAATTCTACTTTCAAATCACTTCACCATTCACCATAGACACAAGGAAACACACACACACTGGGAGATCCTATAACCGACATAAACCATATGAGCTACATGGAGTCCAACGTACAGCCCACGTTGGGGAGAGCCATCCTATCCTTTCCATCGGAGTAGGACTATTGATATCAAATCCACACAAACTAGTGATCACTATATAAATCAGCCTCAGGCTCACTCCTATAGGGGCACGCAGTTCTAGGGAAGTAAGGTCGCTTTATACCTCCCACTCGCTGCTAAAGATTTCTCCCGGACTTAGCTCAGATCATTTCAAAGGCAATCCACAACAAAAAATTTTAGTAATATATAAATATACATCGGGAGCCATCATGCTTCCCATCTATCAAAATCAACCACGTTGTGGATTTCTTTCACACTCGAGTTCAAAACAACTCCATTAAGACCAAAAGGTCAAATCATTCAAAATATATCAAATATTCAACATCAGCGTGCTTATAACACACTTTCTAAAAAAACACAATTTCCAATGGGGATTCACGACCCAAATATTAAAATCATGATAAATATCGTTCAAGATTCATGCTTTATATCTCCACACATGTAAATTCATCTTTAAAAATCATAAATATTAAGATTTCATAATAATCATCATAAGATATAGGTTCATGCTTCAAATTCGTAAAAATCAAATAAAAATCATGCCTTTGTAAAGAAAATTACTTTTGGGCACAAGAACGAAATAGAGTTCTTGTTGAAAAATTCCACATACCTTGAATGATGAACTTTAGATCGATACTTGTGTTTGAGATGTTAATCAAGCCTTTGAATGATGGTTCTTGGAGTTCTTGAACTAGCAACTTGGAATCTTGAATAAATTTGCAGAATTAATGGTGAACTTTTGAGGTTCTTGAAGTTGGATGTAGGAGCTTAGGGTTTTCTTTTTGAGGGAATTTGATGAAATATAACATATAATACTTCTAATAGTCTTTAATATAGGGTATGGACGGATTTTAGGTGAGGGGGAATGACCAAAACGCCCCTAAAAATTAAAAAATTCTCGAATCTGTCCTTTGGTGGACTGTCTTGATAGTCTGAAGTAGATCAACCATAACACTTTACTCTGAGATCCAAATTAGATCAAACTAATTTCATTAGAAAGAGGACTCTCATATATTTCCGTTGATATATAGTATCTCACCCAGATCATTATGTACGAGGAGTTATGTTCGTTTGAAGTTGACCCAAAAATTTGCTTTTGTTAGGCTGAAGTAGATCGACCATAACTTTTTGCTTCGATAGACAAATTGGATGAAACCAATTTCATTGGAAAGAGGACTCGTGGAGATTTCCGTTGATATATAGTAGATCTCCCAGATCATTATGTACAAGGAATTATGATCGTTTAAAATTGGAGCAAAAATACGCCAGGCCTCAGTACTTTTTCCTGCACGTTTTACTGTTCACTACTATTCACAGTTCGATCGGAATGTTCATAACTCTTCGGTCGGGTGTCCATTTTGGATGATCCACATATCGTTGGAAAGCTTATTTGATACTCTACACAATGATGCATCATAATCTAAGACATTCCACACGAAAAAATTATAATTCATTCTAGAAGATAGAACCCAACACGTTTATGCAAAAAATTTCAACGAAACATTTTCCGGGGTATTACATCATCCCCCCTTGGAAACATTCATCCACGAATGACGCTAGACATGACAAGATTAGATAGGGAATAGAGCATACAGCTGAAACCATTCGTTAGACTCATCACCACATCGTTTCTCACTCCGAATGCAACATAGGATGCATAAATTCAAGAAACTACAGCTGAACACATAATAAATGACAGCTGAACTGCTGCAACTTTTATCAAAAGTGAATGATTTAGGAAACAAAGGTACCTTCGGCTTGATCGAAGTTTGCGGAAAATAGGTGTGGGTACTTGGATCGCATATCCGCCTCAGCTTTCCAAGTTGCACCCTCAACAGATTGGTTTCGCCACAACACCTTGACCAAGGGAACTTCTTTGTTCCTTAGTCTTCGGACACTGAAATCAAGAATCTCAACAAGAATATCATCAAAAGAAAGATTTTCTTAAATGTCAGCACTCACAGAGGAATCCATTACCACAGCATCGCTAATATGCTTTCTAAGCATGGAGACATAGAATATTGGATGAACAGAGGACAACTCGGAAGGCAACTCGACCTTATAAGCTACCTTACCAACACGACTAAGAATTTTGTAAGGACCAACATAACGGGGACTAAGCTTCCCCTTCTTTCCGAATCTCTTCACTCCCCTCATAGGTGAAATTTTCAGATACACTAGGTCACCAACTTCAAACTCAAGGTCTCTCCTTCTAACATCCGCATATGACTTCTGACGACTCTGCGCAGTTTTCAACCTTTCCCTAATCAACTTAACATTTTCCATAGCCTCAAATACCGAATCAGGACCACTCACAGCCTCTTCACCCACCTCGAACCAACCTATGGGTGATCTACACTTCCTCCCATTTAAGGCTTCAAACGGAGCCATGCCAATACTAGAGTGGAAACTGTTATTGTAAGAAAACTCTATCAACGGTAAGTGATCATCCCAACTTCCCTTAAAGTCAAGTGCACAAGCTCTCAACATATCCTCTAAGGTATGGATGGTCCACTCAGCCTGACCATCGGTATGCGGATGAAAAACAGAACTCAAAAGCACTTGGGTACCAAGACCCTTCTGAAAAGCTTTCCAAAATTACGAAGTGAACTGAGTACCCCTATCCGAATTGATAGACAAAGGAACTCCATGCAGTCTGACTAGCTCTCGGATATACAATCTAGCATAATCCTCAGCAGTATATGAAGTATGAACAGGCAAGAAATGAGCAGACTTAGTCAACCTATCAACCAAAACTCAAATGAATCATGATGGCGTCGGGAAGTAGGTAAACCAATCACGAAGTTCATATTTATCTCTTCCCACTTCCAGGTGAGAATATTAAACTCTTGCATCATACCACCAAGTCTTTGGTGTTCAACCTTAACCTGTTGGCATGTTGCACACTTAGCTACAAACGCTACTATATCTTTCTTCATGCCACTCCACCAATAGATTTCCCGCAAGTCTCGGTACATCTTGGTGGCACTAGGATGAATAGAATATCGCGCCCCGTGCGCTTCAGCCATAATCCTCTGTCTCAGATCATCAACATTCGAGACACATAATCTACCCTGCATTCTCAACACACCATCTCCCCCTTGGGAGAAAACCTCTACTTTTTGGTCCTTGACTGACTCCTTCAGTCTGATCAAACTAGCATCCAAGTATTGCTTTTCCTTTACTTCCGAAACCAAGGAGGATTCAAAACTACTCTGAACCCCTATACTACCTTTAGCAGAGTCAAGCAACCTAACCCCCTATCTAGCCAAACGATGTACATCACGAGCCAACTCTTTCTTACCTTTTACCACATGTGAAACACTACCCATGGACACTCTACTTAGGGAATCCGCCACAACATTGGACTTGCCCGGATGGTACAAAACACTCATATCATAGTCCTTTAACAATTTTAACTATCGTCTCTGCCTAAGATTCAATTCTCTCTGGGTAAACACATACTGCAGACTCTTATGATCAGTGAAAATATCAACATGGACACCATACAAATAGTGTCTCCAGATTTTTAAAGCAAACACAACAGTAGCCAACTCAAGGTCATGGGTGGGGTATTTTTTTCTCATGGGTTTTCAACTGTCTAGAAGCATAAGCTATCACCTTACCCTTCTACATTAATACGCAACCCAACCCAACTCTCGAAGCATCACAGTACACCACAAAACCATCAATACCATCAGGCAAAGTCAAAATAGGGGTTGAAGTGAGTCGAGTTTTCAACTCCTGAAAACTCTTCTCACAAGATTCGGACCACAAGAACTTCACTTTCTTTTGGGTCAACCGAGTCATAGGAGACGCTATAGAGGAGAAACCCTCAACAAAACGGCGGTAATAGCCAGCTAAACCCAAGAAACTTCGGGTATCAGTCAGAGAAATAGGTTTAGGCCAATTTCTAACAGCTTCGGTCTTTTGGGGATCAACTCTAATACCCTCGGAAGAAATGATATGACCCAGAAAAGCAACTGACCTTAGCCAAAACTCACACTTACTGAACTTGGCAAACAACTTATGATCTCTAAGGGTTTGCAAGATAGTTCGGAGATGATCAGAATGTTCATCCTCACTACGGGAGTATACCAGTATATCATCGATGAACACTATGACAAACATAGCCAGATATGGTTTGAACACTCGATTCATGAGGTCCATGAAAGATGCTGGGGCATTAGTTAACCCGAAAGACATAACAAGAAACTCAAAATGGCTATAATGAGTTCGGAAAATGGTTTTTGGGATGTCACACTCCCTAACTTTGAGTTGATGATAACCGGAACGAAGGTCTATCCTTGAGAAATAACTTGCACCTTGCAATTGGTTAAACAAATCATCTATTCTCGGAAGGGGGTACTTATTTTTTACGGTGACTTTATTCAGTTGGCGGTAATCAATGCACATACGCAAAGAGCCATCTTTCTTTCTCACAAACAACACAGGAGCACCCCAAGGAGAAACACTGGGCCTTATGAAACCCTTATCTAGTAGATCTTTGAGTTGCTCTTTCAACTCCTTAAGTTCTGCAGAGGCCATACGGTAAGGAGGAATAGAAATGGGCTGAGTATCGGGAAGAAGATCAATCCCAAACTTTATCTCTCTATCAGGAGGTATCCCTGGGAGATCATCTGAAAAGACATCAGAAAACTCATTGACGACGTTAACAGACTGGAGAGTTGGAGTCTCAGACTTAGTGTCTTTGACTCTAACCAAATGGTAAATACACCCCTTGGAAATAAGCTTTCTAGCTTTGAGGTAAGATAAAAAATGACTCTTGGGTGACACAGAATTCCCAAATCACTCAAACATGAATGCACCCAGAAACTGAAACTTGACCACTCAGGTCCGAGAATTAATAGAGGCATAAGAAGAATACAACCAGTTCATACCCAAAATCACATCAAAATCTACCATATCTAACTCAATCAGATCAGCCAATAAGACTCTATGAAGAACGGTAACAGGACACTTTTTATATACTTTCTGGGCAACAATCCAATCACCCACTGGGGTAGAAACTAGGATAAGCTCAGGAATAAGCTCAGGACTCATTTCAAAATTCACAGCAATCAAAGGTGTAACATATGAGAAACTGGATCCAGGATCCAACAAAGCATACACATCAAACTGAAATATATGAAGTATACCAGTAACAACATCGGGAGAGTCCTCCTATTCTTGGTGGAATGGTAAAGCATAGAATATATTATGGCGCTTCCCTCCAGCATTGCTAGAAGAGACGCCCTGAGCTGGGGCTGGGCGAGTCACTGAAACTGGAGCACTAACAGTCTGAGTCTGGGTCTGAGGGCGATAGTCACGATGCCCTTGTCCATCCTGTGGACAATCTCTAACTCTGTGACCCATGTCACCACACCAGAAAAAAAACCCCTTCTCACCAAAACACTCACCCAAATGAGCCCTACCACACTTAGGACACAGGGAACGATTTGGCTTTCTGCCAGCACTGTACTGGGACCTGGATGGATATGACCTGCTACCTTGCTCCTGCCTACCTCTAGGCATGGGAGCACTAGCAGATGATGGTGTTGGCATAGACGAACAATCCTGATACTGAGGGCGACTCCCTTTCTGCAATCTAGTCTAACCATGTCCGTGTTGCTCGGACCTAGCTCTCTTATTCCCTCTTATTCTATCTGTCTCCTTCATCTTGTTTGCCTCAATCTATTGGACATGAGTCATTAGCCTAGAAAGATTCATCTCACTATTCATCATAGCAGACCTACACTCCTTAACCACATAACTAGACACTCCAGTCACAAACTTACTCATACTAGCCTGATTATCAGCCACTAAGTCAGGAGCATACTTTGCCAACTGATTGAATTTTAAAAAGTACTCCCTAACAGTCATAGAGCCATGTCGCAAGTTCATAAACTCTTTCACCTTTGCCTTCCTCATCTCCAAAGGGAAAAACTTATCCAATAATGCATCCTGGAACTATTGCCAAGTTGTAGGGACAACTCCCTCACCTCTAAATTTTCTCCAAGCAACAACCCAATCATAAGAAAGGTCTTTCAACCTACACGCAACCAACTCCTCACTATGTTCCTCAGATACATGCATCACCTGAGTAATTTTCCGCACCTCATCTAAAAACAATCATGGATCCTCATCAGACTTGGACCCATAGAAATCCGGTGGATTCATCCGCATGAAGTCACGGATCCTGGCAGCAGCTGAATTACCTCCCTGCTGCTGTGGAGCCAGGGCTGGGTTGGCCTGAATATTTGCAGTAACAGCTTGGGCCAGCGCCTGAAAGGCTGCCCAAAATTTATCATGAGACATATTTTCATTCAATGGGTTAGTGGGTTGAGGTTGCTGACCATCATTATTTCTTCTCGCTCGACGTAGAGGCATATTTATGAAAGAGGAGAGCACAAATCAATATAAGAGAGAGATACTTTAATCATGATAGACTTCTGAAAGAAAGAATCACACTTTTTCCTAAAACATCTTGTAGCCTCTTGCTCATAGTTGTGGCTCGCTAACCACCGATGATCAAGACTCTACTTAACGCGGCTTGTCAAACTCCCTAGGACACCTTAAAACCTTAGGCTCTGATACCAAGTTTATAATGCCCCGGAAAATGGGTCCCGAAGTGTCACACGGTGCTTGAGGCTACGAGTAGCCCCAAGCTAACCCTTTGAGCCATTTTCATTCAGTTCAACACAAATAAATAGGGTTTCATAAATAACCCTCAAATATCAACAGAGTAATCATCATCCAAGAATAAAAGAATTTCAGAAAGATAACAAAATACGACTTATTAGTCAACTCCCAACATTTATACTAGTCTGACAAGCCTCTAAGAAAATCAATAAAACCAGCGAGCCATTGAGACATGCCCCAACTGACTCATACTCAGTTATCAAATGTAAATAATTCTGTGAAACCAAAATCAGGAATCACGTCCTCGGAACATGAGGACTCACCACAACAGAGGATGTAGAACAGCGTGCCCGAAGAATCATTGTCGAACCTTGAACTGAGCACCTGAACCTTAATTCTGAAAAAATGCAGCCCACATCCGAAGATGTGGGTCAATACCATGGAAAGGAATCAAGTATATGGGGGTGTATGTAGTTGTATAAACATCATCATCATAAATATTTAGAAGAAATATGCAGGATGTATGAAAGACTCACATAGCCCGAAGAAAATCATCATAATCATGAGAGGATGAAATAAGTACAATAACACATGTGAGTCATCATATAATTTGTCAATCACTTTCAGTTCATCAAGAATATCAATTCTCATAATGTAAATATCATTTAAATCTTTCGAAAGAATAACTTTCACAATTCTACTTTCAAATCACTTCACCATTCACCATAGACACAAGGAAACACACACACACTGGGAGATCCTATAACCGACATAAACCATGTGAGCTACATGGAGTCCAACGTACAACCCACCTTGGGGAGAGCCGTCCTATCCTTGCCATCGGAGTAGGACTATCGATATCAAATCCACACAAATTAGTGATCACTATATAAATCAGCCTCAGGCTTACTCCTACGGGGGCACGTAGTTCTAGGGAAGTAAGATCGCTTTATACCTCCCACTCGGTGCTAAAGATTTTTCCCGGTCTTAGCTCAGATCATTTTAAAGACAATCCACAACAAAACAATTTCAGTAATATATAAATATACATTGGGAGCCATCATGCTTCCTATCTATCAAAATCAGCCACTTTGTAGATTTCTTTCACACTCGAGTTCAAAACAACTCCATTTAGACCAAAAGGTCAAATCATTCAAAATATCTCAAATACTCAATGTCAACGTGCTTATAACACACACTTTCTAAAAAAACACAATTTTCAATGGAGATTCACGAACCAAATATCAAAATCATGATAAATATCGTTCAAGATTCATGCTTTATATCTCCACACATGTAAATTCATCTTTCAAAATCATAAACATCAAGATTTCATAATAATCATCATAAGATATGGGTTCATGCTTCAAATTCAAAAAAAATCATGCCTTTGTAAAGAAAATTACTTTTGGGCACAAGAACGAAAGAGAGTTCTTGTTGAAAAACCACACATACCTTGAATGATGAACTTTAGATCGATACTCATTTTTGAGATGTTAATCGTACCTTTGAATGATGGTTATTGGAGTTCTTGAACTAGGAACTTGAAATCTTGAATAAATTTGAAGAATTAATGGTGAACTTTGGAGGTTCTTGAAGTTGGATGTAGGAGCTTATGGTTTTCTTTTTGAGGGAATTTGGTGAAATATAACATATAATGCTTCTAATAGGCTTTAATATAGGGTTTGGATGGATTTTGGGTGAGGGGGAATGACCAAAACACCCCTAAAAATCTAAAAAATTCTCGAATTTGTCCTTTGGTTGACTGTTTTGATAGTTTGAAGTAGATCAATCATAAAATTTTACTCCGACATCCAATTTGGATAAAACCAATTTCATTAGAAAGAGGACTCTCATATATTTCCATTGATATATAGTATCTCACCCAGATCATTGTGTACGAGGAGTTATGATCGTTTGAATTTGACCCAAAAATTCACTTTTGATAGGCTGATGTAGATCGACCATAACCTTTTGCTCCGATAGACAAATTGGATGAAACTAATTTCATTGGAAAGAGGACTCACAAATCTTTCCGTTGATATATAGTAGATCACCCAGATCATTATGTACAAGGATTTATGGTCATTTAAAATTTGGAGGAAAAATACGTCAGGCCTCAGTACTTTTTCCTACACGTTTTACTGTTCACTACTACTCATGGTTCGATCGGAATGTTCATAACTCGTCGCTCGGATGTCCGTTTTGGATAATCCATATATCATTGGAAAGATTATTCAATACTCTACGCAATGGTGGGTCATAATCTAAGACATTCCGCACGAAAAATTTATAATTTATTCTATAAAATAGAACCCAACACGTTTACGCACAAAATTTCAACGAAAAACTTTCCGGGGTATTACATAACTGAACTATTACTGATTGTTCTGTTTAACTGAACTGAACATGGACTGAGTTTATTGAGTTTCAATGACTAGCGAAACACTACTGAATTTTATTAACTGACTAAATGCTATTGAGTTCTGTTAGCTGACTGAGTTTACTGATGTCTGAACTGAATACTGAACTAAATTATACTGATACTGAGATTTACTAAATTCCATACACTGACGGAATATTACTGAGATTACATAGATTACTGAGTAAAACTGAACTGATACTGCCTTTACATGAGTTTTCCTGAGTCATGAGACTGACTGAAGTCTACTGAACATGGATTGACTGAGAGTATCATGAAAACATGACATGGATCTAGGCACACAACTATATTTTTCGGGTACAAGTACCCCCGGGACTCGATAGAAGGAAACTCACACTTCTTGACATTCTTGAATACATGATCAAATATCAACCATTCATAATAAAATAAGTTGGGGATTTCATGAAGTACATGGTTAACGTAATCTTGTTCATGGTAGGAATGTATACAATCTAGATCATAATTTCATACTCTAACATCATGACATTCCAACAACATATTCATTGTACAACAATAGCATGTAAGCCATGCAAGCATGAGGTCAATGGCATGAATTCACCTTTTAGGCCATATTAATCCATACTACATGTTTCTTGTTTCTCTTAAACATTTAATCAAACACCTTTCATGCACAACTTAGGCATAAGTGAAATCATAAAATTTTCACAAAGTATAAATCACCAAATTCATGGACTCAACTTATATTTCAACATAGTTTCATGATTTCACATAAAGATCCCAACTTGGGAATCATTCAACACCAACAACATGATCATCATCGTCCAACTTGCAATTTCAAGAACTCAACATAAAGTTCATATGAATAATATTACAAAATAAATTAGTTTTCATGATTCTAGAGATAACTCATAAAATTAAAAACTCAATTTAACATCATCAACATGAAAATAATCATCCCACCACAAAATATTCATGATATATAACATAAAACTTGATTCTTAAGCTCCATGAATGCAAGGAATCCATGGATGAACACTATGCATACCTTTGTTCTTCATTTTACGAAGATCGACGGAGAGAATTTCTTTAAATTAAATTCCCAATTACAAACCCTTTTCTTGTTCTCAATGAATTTTGAGAGAAATCAAGCATATGTTGCTAAATTATGCTGAATCTCGTGTTTGTGTATATATATAGAGAGGTGAGAAAGACTAAAATACCCCTGGATAAAGAGAGAAAGATGCAGTTGTGTCCTCTGTTGTTTTCAGGCTGATAGGCTGAAGTAAATTGATCATAACTTTTTACTCAAATGTTCAAATTGGATGAAACTAATTGCATTGGATTGAAGACTCAACTATTGTTCTATTGATATATAGAAGATCTCACATTTCATTATATGGAGGAAGTTATAATTGTTTGAAGTTGACTAAAAATTTTGACCTGAAATGCGTCTGGAATGCGAGAGCATTTCAAACCAGTGAGTTAGCCACTGAAATGCGCCCAAATTGCGCCCAAAATATGTCCAATATGTACTATGGAATTTCCTCATCAGAATGTAACTTGAAAATCTAAAAACGAAGGTCGGGAAGGTCATCAAATAAATCCCCGAAGTTAGGAGGTCTAAAATGAGAGTAAGTGTTGAACTTGAACTCTTAGTGAAATTTTTTTCTAAGTGTTGGAATCTCTCATGGATTTTTACGAGCTGAATTTGACATGCAATTTTTTACGGGGTCTTACAATATCTCCCCCTTGATAACATTCGTCCTCAAATGAGACTAACTAAGAGGGGAGAAAAGACAACTATCGTGAGTACTGAGCATGAACGACTGAATATGATTTCATGGCTGAGATGATTGACAAGTTGAATAGATCATACTGAACATGCATATCTGATGCATGCGTAACTGATTTATGAATGAAGGACTGAGTGTTTTGATGAACTAAATTTTCTCAAAATAAGAATGCATATCTGATTCATAACTGATAAGCTGAGTCCATGCATATCTGATGCATGATTATATGACTGACGTGATATGTGAATGCATGACTGATAGTATTTATAAGCTGACCACACGTATTTGATGTGTGGATACATGACTGAACTGACTCATGAACATATGACTGAACATGTAATGGTAATGGTACCAAGTTTGCTACTGAAATCTGAACATGAGAATGAGTAAGCTCAAGAAAAACTATTACGTTGAACTGAAAATACCGATGAGTCTGAGATTAATCACTCAATATGCATGAGCGAAAATATGAGAACATAACTGAGCTGGAACATGATACATGAGTTGAACTGAGTATATAATACGTGACATGGACAGAGTATCATGGGCTAAACTAAGCCATTAAGAACATAGATTACGACTGAAATTTGGAGCTAGAGGGTCAGCTTATAAGTAACCCTTCCTCCAGCTGGATTCATCTAGAAAAAAGAAAGTGGCATTTTTAAATCACATAAGTTCGGGGGATATAGGGTATCTCCCCCTTGGTACTTTAGGTACCTTGAAGAATACTGACTTAGCTGAGATACTAAGGAAAACTAAGGCGGTGTACACGGCACTTACGAAAAGAATTGTGACTTAATAGCTGGGATCTGAAACTGAGACATGATGCATGAACTTAGCTGATTATGAGTGCATAAATATACTAACTTATCTGATTAATTGAATAACTGGTAACTGAATACTAGGTATGCAAGACTGAATTGTACTTAGTCTGAATAGCTGGACTGAGACCATAGAGTATTATGCATACGAGAAGGGACTGACTAACTAACATGAGGTAGCTGAGTATGGATTTACCAAAAAGGTTTGAACTGAGGATATACATGACGTGGTATGAATTTATCTAATCTGTAAGGGCATAGCATGAGTCATGAAAGCTGAGTATATTGTAAAGAATGATACCTGTACATGAGTTATGAGCTGCATGACCTATGTTTTGAGTTTTTTGTATTCATGAGACATGATTCATGACACTGAGTGATTTAGATCTGACTACCTATGATGGGAAATGAAAGCGCACACAATTCTATAGAAAACGTGTGAACATAAGTCGTGTTCATGGAATTGATTCGTACTGCGGGGTAAACTGAGATCCTTTATACTAGGAACTAAAACCGTACATGATTTATGGAAAACTGTATGATCGTGGTTCGTGACCATAGAGTTGATATGTAAGACCTAAGTGGATTTCGTGATAGCTGAAGTACAAATCTTTGTACTGAGAAGAGGATGGGTTGGGAATCGTCTTCCCTTACTACTTTTCTATACATATTGGCACTACTACTGGAATCTGAGAGTCTGACTTATTCACTTGATCTATCATCACATAAGTATACTCTGTTCGACACCTGCCCATCCTACTAAAAACATCGGCTGCTTTTGTTTCCTCATATACTCCTAATATCAAATCTACACCTTCATGCTTAAGTTCAAGTAAATAAACTTAAATTCTAGCTTACACTGTTCAAGCCTCCTGATTTACATTGGTACAACTATCCCAATGAATATATAATCTAATCAAACTAGATAATACTATCCCAACTCATCTACTGCTAAACTCTTGGGTCTATGCTTAAAATTCTAGGTCTATACTGTCATAGGATTCTGAGAAGGGATCTAACAGCATATCAAAAATTGGATTTGAGTTTACAAAGGAGTTCTTATGATCATAAATGAAATCTGTACAACTTTGGAACATGACTGAACAGAGGGGATATTGTCTGAGCTTGTGGCAAATCCCATAACTGTCTCCAAGGACTGCATAAGAAAGCCCTATCTTTAGGACTTGAGCTTCACTGTTTCTGTTACATTAAAAGTAAGGTAAGGTTGACATGAGGGGAGCCTAATGTGAATCTACATGGGTTCCTTAGAGAAACTTTCTATAGCACGATCTTGAGACATGAAAGAAGGGAAATTGTTCCTAAAACATCTCATAGCCTCCTTCACATAATTGTGGTTCACAACATGCCCATGTACAAGACTCTACTTGATGTAGCTTTCAGACTTCCTAGGATACTCTGGAACCTTAGGCTTTGATACCTTGTTTGTAACGCCCCAATTTTCTAAAACGAAATGCTACACGGTGCTCATGACCCCGAATGACCACAAGCTAACCCATGACTGATATCTATAACTATAAACTACATAATATCTCATAAAATATGTGAAAATATGAAGTGTAAGGACATAAGGTTCAATACTGATACATATCTAAAAAACATAGTATAACAATACCAAAAAGAAACATAAATACTGAAGTCTGAACATCTAATCTGATATCTAGTCCAAAAGCCTATAACTGAACTAAATACGGAGTTGTAGTAACATGTCTCCAACTAACTCCATGAACTGAAAAACTAATCTGAAATACATTAATAAAGTAATAATAATATTGTCCTCAAATGAAGAGGAGCACTGACTGCTGAAATTTGCAATGCTACTGCTGCTTTGAAACTCGTGCCTCTGTACCTATGGCGTTAAATAAAACACCATAGTACGAATGCGTCAGTACGACTAAAAGTACTGATTATACGAGTGAGGTAGGCTAAATGCAAAGGGTTTTATATGCATGAACAATGCTGACTGATATGAACGTGAAAATACATGCATACATACGTAACTGCAACTAAACTCGTGGTGATACTGACTACTAAGTCTGAATACCAACAACATGAGTTTACTGATACTGAGATACTGAATGACTGAGTTTACTGATATTGAGATACTGAATGACTGAGTTTACTGATATTGATATGTAATTCACTAATAAGTGAGGAACTGATACTGTATTACTGAATACTGGGAGACGGATACTATATTACTGATAAAGGAATGATTGTTTCTGATAGTTCTACTTATGAAGAACTAATTTAATTGACCATATATAATAGTCCTAAAACTAAGCTCGTGATAACATGACTACTGAGTATGAATACTGATGATATGTATTTACTGATAACATATCATGAATGATAACTGAATTCTGATAATTGAATATCTGATAACATGAGTTCTGATGACTGATAGCATGAATGACTGTATCTGATAGTCCTAAATCTGATGGAACTAGCTGAGTTTCGTACTGTATCTGAGTTAACTGTATCTGACAGTCCTGATATCTTGAAGAACTATCTTAGTTCTTTTACTGAGACTGATACTGAAACTATGGGAAGTAGTTATCTAACTGACATGCCCTAAATATGCTATAATAGCTAAGCTGGGGTCCAATCTCTGCCCTGATTGGAAAGGTGTCAATACCGCTCCACTGGTAAGGACAAGCTGTGAGTGACCCTCATCTGGCAGGTACTCTAATGAGAACGGTGGGAATCCTCATCTGATAGGTTAAGCCACCTCATTTACCCTCAACTGACAGGTATTGATGTCTCAACTTATGCTAGCTACATAGTTCTGGAATGCAAGGACTGCTTTTAAGAATCACACCCTCTACTAGTAGGTGAGTTCCCATCCTTGGGTTCACTCGGTGCTGAATCCTACTCCCAACTGAATGACACTGAACTGATTATACTGAACTAATTTCCTAGTTCGTACTAGAATTAACTGAACTATTACTGATTGTTCTGTTTAACTGAACTGAACATGGACTGATTTTATTGAGTTTCCATGACTAGCGAAACACTTCTGAATTCTGTTAACTGACTAAATGCTACTGAGTTTTGTTAGCTGACTGAGTTTACTGATGTCTAAACTGAATACTGAACTAAATTATACTGATATTGAGATTTACTGAATTCCATAGATTGACAGAATATTACTGAGATTACGTAGATTATTGAGTACTGAGTAAAACTTAACTGATACTCCCTTTACATGAGTTTTCCTGATTCATGAGACTGACTGAAGTCTACTGACCATGGTTTGACTGAGAGTATCATGAAAACATGACATGGCTCTAGGCACACAACTATATTTTTTTGGGTACAAGTACCCCCAGGACTCGATAGAAGGAAACTCACACTTCTTGACATTCTTGAATACATAATCAATATCAACCATTCATAATAAAATAAGTTGGGGATTTCATGAAGTACATGGTTAACGTAATCTTATTCATGGTAGAAATGTATATAATCAAGATCATAATTTCATACTCTAACATCATGACATTCTAACAACATATTCATTGTACAACAATAGCATGCAAGTCATTCAAACATGAGGTCAGTGGCATGAATTCACCTTTTAGGCCATATTAATCCATACTACATGTTTCTTGTTTCTCTTAAACATTTAATCAAACACCTTTCATGCACAACTTAGGCATAGGTGAAATCATAAAATTTTCACAAAGTATAAATCACCAAATTCATGGACTTCAACTTATATTTCAACATAGTTTCATGATTTCACATAAAGATCCCAATTTGGGAATCATTCAACACCAACAACATGATCATCAACGTCTAACTTGCAATTTCAAGAACTCAACATAAAGTTCATATGAATAATATTACAAAATAAATTAGTTTTCATGATTCTTGAGATAACTCATGAAATTAAAAACTCAATTTAACATCATCAACATGAACATAATCACCCCACCATAAAATATTCATGCTACATAACTTAAAACTTGATTCTTGAGCTCCATGAATGAAAGGAATCCATGGATGAACACTATGCATACCTTAGTTTTTCATTTTACGAAAATCGACGGAGAGAATTTCTTGAAATTAAATCCCCAATTGCAAACCCTCTTCTTGTTCTTGATGAATTTTGAGAGAAATCAAGTATATGTTGCTAAATTATGCTGAATCTCTTGTTTTTGTATATATATAGAGGTGGGAAAGACTAAAATACCCCTGGAGAAAGAGAGAAAGACACAGTTATCCTCTATTTTTTTAGGCTGATAGGCTGAAGGAAATTGATCATAACTTTTTACTGTAGTGTTCAAATTGGATGAAACTAATTGAATTGGAAATAATAGTCAAAAATATTTCTATTGATATATAGCATCTCTCACAGTTCTTTATATCCAGGAAGTTATGATAGTTTGAAGTTGACTGAAATTTTTTACCTGAAATGCGCCCGGAATGCGGGAGCATTTCAAACCAGTGAGTTAGCCACTGAAATGCGCCCAAAATTCGCCCAAAATGTGTCCAATACGTACTAGGGATTTTATTCATCACAACGCAACTTGAAAATCTAAAAACGGAGGTCGGAAAGGTCATCAAATAAATCTCCGAAGTTAGGAGGTCTTAAATGAGAGCAAGTGTTGAACTTGAACACTTAAGCAAATATTTTTTCTAAGTGTTATAATCTCTCATGGAGCTTTACGAGCTGAATTTGATATGATATTTTTTATGGGGTCTTACATGATGTTTGAGGAGTGTTTAAACAAAGTTTGGAATGAAAACAATCATTTAGAGTTTAGACAAGATAACTAGTATTCTTAGCTTGAGTTATGTGTTATTCTAGTTCGTCTCGATGTCAATTGTGTTGTAAGCTCTAATTCATGGTGTTCTATGTTAAAGGATGCTTTGTAAGATGATGAACTTGATAAATGGATGATGTAATTGAAGAGGGAAAGCCACCACAAAGCAAGGACTTAAAGGCCAAATACATGGAGTAAATGATGTCAAAAGCTGGAATTTCTGAGCTTAGGGGTGTGCCACACCCTCTAGCCTCTGCTTTAAGGGTTTGCCACGTCCTTAGTATCAAACCAAATTTCAAATACCAGTGTGTCATCACGATAAGGCCATGCCATCTCCCTATCCTTTGCGATAAGGGTGTAGCATGCTAGTGTGTAAAAACGGCCTATGTTCTCCTAGTATAAATAGAACAGTCCAATCTTTTTGTAAACACCTTGGACGAATCTTGAGACTCCGAATACACTTGAGGAATCTTCTCTTAGGGTTTTATCCTTTCCTTTAGTTTACTTTTGGATTATGAACATAGATTCCATTATTATGATTCATTGTAATTCCATGAGTGGCTAAACACTTTCATCCGGGGTTAAGTTCAAGAGCATGAGTAATTAAGATTGTTAATTGAGTTTTTTTATATTTATTATCATCATTCGTTGTTCATGTGTCCTTGTTTTCGCTATTCTATGGATTTGCGACACTTAGCATAAATGTATAATTCTATTGTGAACTCGGAAGGAGGAACGATAGAATAGAACGTAGGATATATGGGATGAATTAAAGTTATGATTTGCATTTAGGATAGGAATATACCTAATTCACCCTATTTGGTTCATAGATAGGAAGAAATATATATATGTTTAGCATAGTTGTTGCATCACCGCTCAATGATGTAGTTGTAAGGCTAAGATAGATGATTAGAGGCTCGAAAGACCATAATCATGTTTTCAACTCCATGAATAAACAACCAAGGTAATTAACTAAACCAACAAAGTTATATAGCTAAGTAGGATTTTTCATAGTGCCTAAGTCCTAAGTTTCTCCCCATTATTGTCCTAGAACGTTACTTTACCGCATTATTTATGTTTACTTTGAGTTCTTATTGTCAAACGATTTTGGTTACTTCTGCACTTGTTTAATCTTTATAGTGAGACTAGAATAGAATAGTTGTTTAACACAAGCCCCTATGGGATCGATACTTTTATCTTCTAAAAGTCATTTTACTACTTGGTTTATGTGTGCGCTTGGACGCAACAATTAACATAGTGACTTCTTGCAGGCCAATGTTGAGGAGCTTGGGAAATCTAGCAGTGCTACAAAATTTCAGAGAAGCAAATGTAGTAGCGAATTGTCTATCCAAATTAGGTTCTCAACTAACAAGGATTAGTTCTAATCACTTTTTATTATTTTCCCTAATAATATGGAAGCACAGTTAAAACAAGATCACGATGGAGTCTTATCTAGTAGACTAATTTCCTGATCATCATGTAATAAGTTAGTTTGCTTAGGGAACCAATTTGTAATATATAGTACTACTAATATTAATAACTCTAATTTGCCAGGCTCTCTCATGAGCTTAAACTCTAGCACTAGTTCTGTTTTGTTATTGCATGGTACCAGCAGAATTACTTCTGCTATTCCTGGTAATTCTCATTAGAAATATATATATAATATCTCTATTTCTAAAAAAAAAAGATTAATCATTTTTTCAATATTTGGTGGATTCTTCATTTTTGTTACCCCCTTCATCTCATTTTAGTTGGGCACATTTCATTTTACATAGTGGTTAAGAAATCATAAATTGAATGATGATGTTTATTATTTTACCCTTTATCCATATTAATGATATTCATTGGGCACTGAATGGACATTGAAATTGCATTTCCTAAGTTGAAAAGTTATTTATAGATTGTAGAACTCAGGAGAAGGTTTGAAACTCTAGTAGTAGAATGGAATCAATCCGCTCTCGGCCATTCCACACGTTGCCTAGCAGAGACGTAGTTATCTGAAGTAGATTCTCCCTTTGGTAGTAGATGTCGAACCTGTTGTGCCTTACAATGAACAGGAGTTTTTCCATTCTAAATTCGTACGAAGTAGTCAATGAATTTTGGTGAATATTTTGAGAACACACCTTAACAACCAATGGTTAACGATGTCTCTAATGGGTGATTTTGCTATAATAGGCAATAATTAGATCACTTCTCATCTATTTATAGTCCTCTCCCTAATATTGGTCGTGTCCTTGAGTTTCTTGATAGAATTCAAACTTCATTCACAGAACAAAACTCCTTTCTGAAAAAGGTTCATTAGATCTACTAGGTTACCAGAAATGACTAAAGAATAAAACAATGAAAAGGACAGAAATATCCTCTCGGCGGAAACTAATGCCACCAAAATAGCCAAAGAATTGAAATTCCCAAATCTAGCCATTTGGATGGCTGAGGCATCTCAGCTTTTGTTGTTTTTTCGGTTGTGATGCTTCTTTTGTCTTTTTGTTTTTGTGACTGTTTTTTATTCTTCTTTTTTGTTTTCGGTGTTTTTTTTTAGAATATTTCTCACTTATTATTTATCCATGCAACTATTTCTTTTAGGAAAAAAATATTTTTTCTTTTTTCACTATTTTCTTTTCCTTGATTTTTTTAAAATTGAAAAACTTTTTGCGTGTCCATCCACTTGTTGCTCTTTCTTGTAACAATTCAATCGAAAAAGAAAATATTTTTTCAAATACAATCAACTTTTTTAAAATCTTCTTCTTCCTCTTCTGATGCATTGATACAACCTTCATATCCATTGATACATATATTGATATTTGTACAACAATTATATAGTTTCTATAGAAATCTTCTACATATAAAAATTTTGTACAATAATTATATAATGTCTATACGCATCCAATATACACTAATTATCGAGTTTTTATACATATCCTATACAACCTTTTTCTAGAATACTTACCAGATACATATTCTATGCAATAATTATATAGTTTCTATTGAAATCTTATACATATTCCATGCATTCATGCTCAGTTATCTCATGTTGTTCAGTTAGTCCTTACCCCATATGCATAGTACTACACAGTTTCAGTCCAGTTATTCAGACTAAGTACAGTTCAGTCTTACATAACCCAGTATTCAATTAGTATCCATGCTTTACTATTTTCTAGCTTCAATTCTACTTGTTCTGCAAAAGTAAAGTTTTAAGTAACTAACTGTAGTGATTCACCAACTTATCAGATTATATTTGTTATACATGTTTTAAGACACTTCAGCTTTCAGTTTATTTTAGCCTCTTGGTGAGTCTACTCACACTTAGCATGCATGATTTAAGATTACGTATGAAATTAGTTTTACGTATTGCATTCACCCCCGCTTACTCAGTACATTCCAGAAGTACTGATCCACATATACGTCTGTGTGGATACATTATTTCATAATGTAGGTACCAATTATAGCTCACACATCATGATCAGACAGTTCAGCCAGCAGGTGATGAGTTCTCCTACTCTGGGGACTTCAGTTAGATGTTGTTCATGTACCTTACTTTATTACTCATATGTATTAATTTGTGGTTGCTGGGGTTATATCCTAGTTAGCTATAGTAAGTATAGTAGAGACTTCATAGATGTCAGTCATGTAACTTTTAGTTCTCTCCTTAGTTTTTATCAGATTGTAAATTGTATCAGCAATATAATTTCTCTCAGATTTTGTCATGATTATATTTACGCACAGCAGAACATCTATTTAATATATTATAATTCAGTTGCTTATTAGTATGTCAATTCATGGGTTAGCTTAGGGTCACTTGTGGTTCCAAACACCGTGTTACAACTAGGGGTAGTCTCAGATCGTGACATTAGTATACACATATGATACATTTTTAGGGATATTTCTTGAAGGAAGCAATTAGATATCAAACCTTCATCACCCAAATCACCACCCATATTCCATAATGAAAGATTCATAGTTTTTCTGCCATCTTCATTATTCTAATTCTATCACAAATACCATTTAAAACTCAATAAAAAAAATATGTACCCAATCCAGATACTATTAATGTCAGTGTGCTCCTTTACCACTCTTGAATCGCCATTTTTCACCATCAAAATGATCCATAGTTGGTGCTAAATCAATTATAACTAGCATTAAATGAACACCCAAAATAATATCTAAATTGAGTTATTCTCGCCCAAAAAAGTATCATTAAAACACTTTAATTTGCTAATAATTTGCATCATCTACTCATATATAATGATAGTCGCATTCATATTAGAGGAAAAAAGAAGAAGAAGATTTTAAAAAGATGAAAAATTTAAAGAGAAACCCTTTTAGGGCAAGAAAATGACCTAGAAGAATAAAAATTGCATCTTAGACTAATTATAGACAAAAGGCTACAAAATGGAATTAAAATGACCGACAGGTCATTAATTGTCTAATAGGCCAAATTGTGGCCATTTATTTTTTAAAAGGCCAGTCTGTGTCTTTTTTTCCTAAAAAAAACTGCACAAGTCAACATGAAACTAACTTGCTAGCATGGAATTACAACAATAACAATAAGGAACGGCAGATGTGCTTCGATAATCTTGTCCAAACCTCCTTTCCTTCATTCAATGCTTGACAAGATTGTTCACATTTACTGTTTTATTTGGAGATGTGAAAAATATGTACCTTTCACCTATTCATGTTCATGAGTTGGGAAGGATTTATTGATTAAAATATGATGCACGTGAATTATGATTTTCTAAAAAATTAGATATTTATTTATGTATTTCATAGTATTAATCTAGTGCAATCTAATGACACTTGTGCTTTAGAAAGACTAAGTAATGCACTTAATTGAATGCCAAGTTGTTTTCCTAATAAAACAAGGATTAATTAATCCTATCAGAATAGGTTACACCTTTTGAGCTTGGGTGGTTTTCCACTCAACATCTTCTTTTCTTACCTTACTTGCACTTTGCATTGTTCTTATTGTAATCATCCCTCTTAAATCACATAGGCACATAAAATAACAATTTCTATGATTAACCTTAATTTGTATGTTGGTAGAGGAAGTACAAATGTATTTGATATTCTTTTTGTCAATGCTTTTCCCAAAGGTCCATTCATCCATATTTAGTCAAAATGGTATATGTATAATTTGCAGCTTTATATATATTATTCACAAGGGGCTGGATTCGTCTTCTATTATCTTTAAATTTTTATTAAAGAGACCTCTTGAATAGAGGTTAAGGAAAAACAAAGAAATAATGTATCTGAATATTTTTTTTATGAATTTTAAACCTCAACTATATATCATTTGTTTTTTTTTTTCTATATGAACTATCATCATTTGTGTGCTACAACACACCTGATTGCATAACTGATTGTGTGTGGTGTACACACTTATTTAAGTTTAAAAAGGGTTATAAGTGACACTCAACGTGAAAAAATACTCACACCTATAAGATAATTATTAGAGTAAAACTTATTGGGTGGGGTTGGGGGTAAATCTTTTGAGAAAAATCTAAATTGAATCATTTTTTAAAAATCATGGATTATTTGTAAAATTTCCACTAGACATCTTCCTTGTCCAACAGTAGTTCGTCGTTTCTCAATCTTGGTTTGTGCCTTCAATTCGTTGTGTCTCACTTATTGTTTCTCTATTAAGCTTCAATTTCATCGTAGATTCTATGTTAGTTACTGATTTTGTAAAATGAAAAGAATCAGGGTTATTCTTGTCATAAATTTTATACGAAAACTGACTTAGTCACTCTTAATTTCTAATAAGAAAATGAAGGAGATAAGTGATAAATGAAGAAGTATAGGAAAAAATATGATTAGAGAAGAAGAAATAAAGAACAAGGGGGGAAGAAAGGGTCTGAAAGAAATTAAGTGGAAAATAGCAACAACAAAAAAAACTAGTCAACTCAAAATAGTCATTCTACATGCCATGTGAAGGAACTTTTATGGATAAACTAAGGTTTCACATGTCTTGTATTAGAAGCATGTACACGTGGCAAGATATGAGATGGACACGAAACGCTGCAGTAAGGAACAGATACATGGCACTAGCTAAGGATATGTTGGAGGGTGCCTGATCAATATGCTTCAAAGGAAACTTCGGTGCAACTTAGCTTTGACTCATCATCAGAGCCACATGGTAATTGACGTTGTAAAAAGGTGGGAGCTCATGATCCAAGGATAAAGAAGGGACATTGATATAAGCACGATTATGAAGATGAACGTTTTTGAGTATTTTGGATGTCACCTCGGAAGTGTATGAGTTGAAGTGTTAAAAAGGGCTCCAAACCGCCCTTAAAAACACTCCAGGGGTACCTATTTTCCTACTTGGTCATTAAAGGGCCTTTTTATCATTTTATCTTTTTATTTGTAAAGTACTATAAATAGAACAATATAGGGTTTTAGTTCATTAGTTTTTGTTGGATATTGTTGATAGAACACATCTCTTGAGAAAGAGGGTCTCTAGGCCTAAACTAGGACATGAACAAGTGTGGATTCACTTGTGATTGTGTATTGTTTGGAAACGTTGGTGCTTGAGCGGTGGAATCCCTCTTGTGACCCGTTAGAGTGTGGTGTTGCTATTGTAAGTCTTAGGGGTTCTTAGATTTAATACATCTTTGGGTTCTTAACCTTGTAATAGTGTCTGTTTCACTTCCTATATTTACATATCATGTACTAGTTGTGTGGTCTAGTGAACCGTTTGGTTCTTGTTGTTCTTGTAATCTTGTAACCGTTGGATTGTTGTTATTGTAGTGTTGTTCCTCTCGTTATTGTTATTTATCTCTTGTTGTTATTAGTGCTTTTGGTGTCATTTACACCTTGTTTCTTGATGTTGTTGGAACCGAGATTTGGTGTTTGTTAAGCTCTCGGATTACCCTTTGTTTATGGACTATTTTTGACTTGTTTTTGTTACGTACCAAATTTATATCGTATCAGACATGTGTCAAATAACAAAACAAAAAGGACAAACACGTTAGATATATTCATACATCGTTCCTACCGCAACAGAGGAATATTAATTGGCATTTGCAACTAACGGTTTGTCCATGTGGAAGGCAGTCATTGGAATGTTGTGCTTTAGGATTTGAGTGAAGCTTTTGTATTGGTCAATGTATAACCTTTGTGTCCTTCAGGATTGGCTCACTGGTTTGAAGGGTCGTAGCCCACCACAGCTACCTGGGATCGACTCCCCTCTCAATGCCTTTAAGCCATGAGCCTGTCGCACGGAGTTTACCTAGTGCAGTTTATATTTCCGGTGTGGTTTGCAGGCTACTGCACAGTGAGGGGTTTACCTAGTGCGCACCATTGGTAGCGACTGCGGGTTTTCTTGGGGTTTCAAAAAAAAAAATGTATAACCTTTGTCATTATAAGTTGCAATCGTCACAATTGTAAGAAAGATTTTAAGTAATACATAAACAATACACGTATGTTTTTGTGCTCCAAACTTTTTATTTCTTACTAAGTCTTTATTTTATAGTTCTCAAGTGCAAACAAGCATAATGCGACGTTATTTATTTGCTTTATTATTTTCTTCCATCCCTTTTAACAAATGTATCGGCTAACTAATTAATAACCGAACCTTACGGATTAAATCAAGATGTATGTCTTTGTCGACTTCATACAAATTCAACTATATTGTTTTCCCGATAAACACATTTTTTGGTGATTGTTTTCAAACATTTAACTTACTCAACTTCGAGGTGTGTTTTAATTCATAGATGATAATAGTTCTAGAATAAATAGAAATAACTTATAGTTAAACGTATAAAATTCACGAAAAAGTAGCTCAATTGGTTTGGAGGGTGGTTATCCACACGGATGACCCGGGATCGATTCCCCCTTAATGCCTTCTACAGGACTTTCCTAGTGTGTTTTTCATCCTCTGTGTGGTGTGTAGACTAGTGTGTTTTTCATCCCCTGTGTGGTTTGTAGACTAGTGCGTTTTTCATCCCCTGTGTGGTTTGTAGATTATTACATAGTGGGAGGTTTACCAAGTGCACACAAAGTGCTCACCCGAAGGACAGAGGTTGTGGTAGAGATTGTAGCGACTTCGAATTATCTCAAAGTTCCAAAAAAAAAAAAAAAGAATCACAATCTATTTTGGATTGAACGCAAACTACAATATAAGTACTCCAATAATGAGCAATCACCCAATTATTTTTTTTTCAAAAAATAAAAGCAGCATATGTTTTTCCTAGCTACGAAAGTAGTTCTTTTTCTATAAGGTTGACATTGAGATTATGCAACTTTCTGACCAAAAATTATATATGATGGAGAACTTGCTAGAATAATTGTTCCTTTGAAGGACAATATTCACTCAAATCATAAACGAATATATTCCAAATATGAAGGGATCAAGTACAGGAAGAATGTCAAATAGGGACAATTTAAAGAAATATGAAGATGATAAAGAAAAAAATATATGAAGATCAGCACTAGGCGAATTATGTTCACATTTTTTCCCTTCTTGAAACTATAAATAGAGGCATTGACACCAACTAAGTGCATCACATATTTGAAGTTGAGAGTATTGTTTAGTAGCCAAGGATGACTTGCCTACACCGTTTGATAGTTCAGAAATTTTAATGAACCCTTTTTCATTTGGTTGTAGGCAAGTCATCCTGGCTAACTTGACATAATTCTTAATTATCTTTCATGTAAGGCCTTTTTTGTTATTATATTTTTTTAATACATCTTATTTTTTATATGGGTTACTTCGGTGAAAGGATATATCAAAAGCAGTTTCTCCATCTTTATAAGATAGGAGTAAGGATACATATGCACTATCCTTCCCAGACCTCATTTACAGATTACACTGAATATGTTGTGTTGTGAGTCCTTCTTCTCCATTGAGTTTCTTAAAAGTTGATTCTATGTCAAGTTTTCATGTGGAAATATGGTGCAAAAAGTTTTGAAGTAGAGGTCTAACATGATTATTTTTTGTATAACCATTTGGTATTTGAGATTCAATGATCCAATAAGAAAAGATCGTATTCACGATTTCAATATTATGATTTCGAATTGCGACTTTCATAGTTAGTGGATTCGATCCATATATTTATTTTAAAAATAAAGAAATATTACACTACAGTAACTGGTACATTATGCTTTCCCTTTCTCGTAGCAGGGCTTATATTGGTTATTTTTATTTGCATCTCAATTGCTCTTTACTATAAACTTCTTAAACCTATAAGGATTTTTTTGCCCCAAATTTTTGTTGCTACTGTATAACTATGTCTGTTGGACAATAAAATTTTCGAGACCGAAAAATAAATAATCGGGACAAGAAAAATATTGCAACAATCAATTGATTTCAATGCGAGTGTTATAATCTCTATGAATCCTCTGATTCGCCTTTTCAAATATAAATTCAAAGGCTTAAAGCTTAATCTTCAAATTTGAACTTGGTTTGCTGACTTGAGAGACTTGATCTTGACTTGTGCTTGAATTCAAGGGCTTTTGAGTTTGTTCTTAAATATTGCGGTCTTGATCTTAAATTTTGATGAACTTGATTTGAATGCTTGAGGTTTTTAGAGAAATTGCGGCGTTTAATCCGCGAGTTTTCTCTTGCTACTTGTTAGAGGTCTCGGGGGGTCGTTTTTCTGAATTATGAGGCCTCTATTTATAGTTGTAGGAAAGGAAGAGTCATGATGAATATGGACTTCCTTTGACCAATCAGATTTAAGTGATGTGAAGCCTTTTATGGGCTTTTATTTTATGGGTCTGTTGCATCAGTTTGACATGTGGCATGGTCTTATTGGCTTCTTCACTTGACTTGGCATGCCACGTCATTTGACACGTGGCGCTTATTTGGGCCTCTAGAATATGACAATATCTTGGGCTTAGTAAAGTGGACTCATCATTTGTAGCCCAAATTAATGGACTAACCCAATAAATATTGGGTCTTATTTAAATCCATACATAATTGGACTTAATAATTAGTTAAATTATATTAATCCGCAATATTTATTTGTGATTAATATATTTTGAATTTAATGTAATTCGAATTTTGTACGGATTTAAATTTAATAAAATTGCATTGCCCACAAATGCCCCTTACTTCAAGACTTGTCGAGACATTTAATATTTTAGAGACTAGCCCTGAAGTATGATTATTTAAACATGTTTTCTTCGTGCTTCAACGATTTTTCATACATAAGAACACCTCATTCAAAAACTTTAAAGCCGAACCATATTGACATTGTCTCTCAAAGCTCTCTTATTTTTTTTCACGAATCTCTATATTTAAGACCCGTTGGTGAGGCATGATATCTAATTTCAAACATTTTTGAAAGACTTTTTCATTACCTTACTTAACCAGGAATAAAACTCTTTCGATTTAAACTTAGATTGGAGAAGGAAACAACCTCCAATTTGACTTTGTATGGGAGAAGGAAACAACCTCCAATTTGAATTTGTATGAAAGAAGGAAATTAACCTCCAATTTGAATTTGTATGGGAGAAGAAAATAACCTCCAATTTGAATTTGAATGGGAAAAGGAAACAATCTCCAATTTGAATTTGGAGATGGAAGCTATCCCAATTTGAATTTATATTGGAGAAAGAAACAATCTTCAATTTGAATTTGGAGAAGGAAGTTATTCCAATCTGAATTTATATTGGAGAAGAAAACATCCATCCTACAACTCTATAAAAGGAGGTAGTTTTCCCATTTTTTCAATATCAATTTTTGTGTTATCAAGCCATCAACAATATTGAGGTAATTTCTTTCCCTCCTACTTTTCTCTTATTTTCGTTACTTTTTTTCAGCACAGCATGTTAGTGGTAGAAAATTCATATCTAATTGTAGGAATATCAAAATTATGAACTGTTTGATATTCAAGAAATCAGACTTTGAGATCTATAACATATCAAAAATTTAGATTTAAATTCCTTCAATATATATCTCGATAATTTTTTGAAGTTAGCCCTGAATTTTATCATGTTGAAAATTTTAGATCTGCGTATCTTTACTAAAACTTTCATAACTTGAAGTAGGAAAGATGAAATCACAAGCTTCTTGATTCTTGTGAAACTAGACACAAAGATCTATAACATATTCAAAATTTATAATTTAATACGATATTTTCAGGTGTTATCCCGAAATCAACATTGAGTTTTGATGCATCAATAATTTCAGATTTACGCGACATCACCAACAAAATTATATCTCAATGTGAGAGTACCAAAATTATGATCCGCTTGATTCTATAGATGCCGGAAACATGAATGTATAAAATATCCAAAATTTGGATTTTAAAATTTTTTTGATTGTTCTAGATGATTTTTTGAAGTCGATCTTATATGCTGTCCGACAGAGGGTTCCAGATTTGCATTACCTCACCAAATAATTTATTTTTTGATGTGGGACCATCACCACCAAAGGGCATTTTGATTGCCTCAAACTAGATTTTGAGGGCTTTATTCTCTTCAAGGCATCTTGTCTCAATCCAAGTTGGTGATATACAACTTTTAAGACCACAACACTTTGATAGGTAACATCCTTTCTATTTGTGTTTTTACTTTCTTTCTTGTTTCCTTTTTTTTTTTTTGTTTTTGGAGAATAGAAACAGATAGCAATATGCAACAATCGCCTTAGGGTGCGAGAGTTTAACTTCGCCCCCATCACTTTAAGTCCGACCAATTTTACTTGAAGATGGTGGACATCGGCTTAAGGTGCGAGAGTTTAACTTCTCCTCCGTCACTTTAAGTCCGACCAATTTTACTTGAAGACGTTGGACATCGACTTAAGGTGCAAGAGTTTAACTTAGCCTCCATCACCTTAAGTTCGACCAATTTTACTTGAAAACGGTGGACATCAGCTTAAGGTGCGAGAGTTTAACTTCGCCTCTGTCACCTTAAGTTTGACCAATTTTACTTGAAGATGGTGGACATCGGCTTAAGGTATGAGAGTTTAACTTTGCCTCCGTCACCTTAAGTCCGACCAATTTTACTTGAAGATGGTGGACATCGGCTTAAGTTACGAGATTTTATCTTCACCTCCATCATCTTAAGTCCGACCAATTTTACTCGAAGATGGTGCAGTGATTTTCTTTAAGTATGGGCCCTTTTCAATGTTCAGCTTAAGGGAAAAGGGACAAATCTTGTCCATCTTAAGGCATGAAAATTTCAATATCCTTTTAAGGATAAATCTGCGATAGGCCAGCTTAAGGTGCAAAGGAACAAATTTTGTCCACCTTAAGGCATGGAAATTTTGAGATCCTTTTAAGGATAAACCTGTTAGAGGCCAGCTTAAGGTGCAAAGGGACAAATTTTGTCCACCTTAAGGCATGAAAATCTCGATATCCTTTAAAGATAACCTGTTAGTGGCCAGCTTAAGGTGCAAAGGGACAAATTTTATCCACCTTAAGGCATGAAATTTTTTTGATCCTTTTAAGGATAAACCCGTTAGAGGCCAGCTTAAGGTGCCAAGGGATAAATTTTGTACACCTTAAGGCATGGAAATTTCGATATCCTATAAGGATAAACCAGTGAGAAGTTAGCTTAAGGTGCAAAGGGACAAATTTTATCCACCTTAAGGCATGAAAATTTTGAGATCCTTTTAAGGATAAACCCGTTAGAGACCAGCTTAAGGTGCAAAAGGACAAATTTTGTCCACCTTAAGGCATGAAAATTATGATATCCTTTAAGGATAAACCCGTGAGAGGCCAGCTTAAGGTGCAAAGGGACAAATTTTGTCCACCTTAAGGCATGGAAATTTCTATATCCTTTTGAGGATAAACCCGTTAGAGGCCATCTTAAGGTGCAAAGGGACAAATATTTTCCACCTTAAGGCATGAAATTTTCGATATTCTTTTAAGGATAAGCCCGTGAGAGGTTAGCTTAAGGTGCGATGGGACAAATCTTGTTCACCTTAAGGCATAAAAATTTCAATATCCTTTAAGGATAAACTCGTTAGAGTCCCGCTTAAGGTGCAAAGGAACAAATCTTGTCCACCTTAAGGCATAAAAATTTTGAGATCCTTCTAGTTGTAGGCTTGGAGAACTTTGGCATTCCAAATCCCATTGAAGGGACTCTTTTTTTTTTTACGGGTTGCCTTAATTGAGTCACCGTAAGTCTAGAATAGTTTCATACTTGGTATCCATATGGTAGATACTTGCAGGAACATATTTTTTTTGACACTGATGCAACTGAACTCAGAATGAAATTCCAAGCGCCTACGTACCTTAGTAAGAGGATCAAGTCACAACGTAGTTCTAGTAAGAGGATCAGTCTTTCTTCTTGGATCTTCTAAAAGTATCCCATAACATAAGTAATCAATGATAGGTTCTCTCCAATCTTCTTTTATATCTTCAGACGCGGAAACGAGGTATTCAAACTTGTTTTCTACATCCTCATCTGATGGTGGTACTACCCATTCTTGGCAGACAGTAACTTGGGTCTGATTTGGAAGAGTTAGGGTTGAGGCCAAAGTAGCTAGGGCATCAGCTTGCTTATTTTCTCTCCTTGGCACATGTTAGAGGGTTACTCCTCTAAGCCACCCCATCAACTTCTGTGCATAATCATGATATGGTCGTAGCTTAAGCTTTCTGACTTCATAGCTTCCCAAAAGTTGCTTGATCACCTATTGGGAGTCACCAAAGATTTGTAATTGCAGTTGTTTCATGTCAACTGCTATCTCAAGTTCAAGTATTAAAGCTTGATATTCAACAACTTTATTAGAGCAATGATTTGTTAGGGTAAAAGAGTATGAGATGACCTCTTCTTGTGGAGTGACGAACACCACACCGGCACTAGCTCTATCTCGATGTGTAGCACAATCAAAGTACATCTTCCATGGGGGTTTTGCTTCAATGACCATTGCATCTTCATCAGAAAGTTCATCACTCAATTCCCAATCATCAGGTATTGGGTGGTCTGCCAAGAAGTCAACCAATTCTTGTCCCTTTACGGCCCTTTGGGGAACATACACAATCTCAAACTGTTGAAATTGAAGGTACCATCTTGCAAGTCGGTCACTAAGGACTGGTTTCGACATTAAAAACTTGATGGGATTCGCCCTAGACACAAGACAAACAACATGAGCTTGAAAGTAGTGCTTCATCTTTTGAATCGAGAAGGCTAATACCAAACATAACTTTCCAATTGGAGAATACTTTAGCTCATTCAGTGCCATCATTCTACTCAAACAGTAAAGAGAGTTTTCTTTGCCTTCACTATTTTGTTGAGCCAATAGTGCTCCAACTGACCTCTCTTGTGCCGGGATGTAGAGTATTAATGATTTCCCAGGTATGGGTGTCGCAAGAACTGCTGGCTTCATCAAGTATGATTTGATACTCTCAAAGGCATTGCTACAAGCTTGGTCCCATTCGAAGGGAGTGTTTTTCTTCATGAGATCACTAAATGGTTGACATTTTTCGACCTTTCTTTTCTTCGACTAAATGATACTCTCAAAGGTATGCTACGCTTATTGTTTTTCTTCTTATTTAGAGGTCCCAACCTTTTAAATACAGAAGCTCTTGCAGTTGATCCTCCAAGTCGGTTAAATACAAAGGGTTTTTTATTAGCAACAGTGGATTCTTCTTCCATGACCCGCGAAGAGGAAAGGATATTATTTATACCTACATTGAAATATATTTATAAAATTATAATTATCTGTTATTTTCACGTATAAATATATATTAGAGTTTTGATTTTTAATAAAATTAATTTTACTAGTTTTATCATTTATTTCATTACTGTTTGTCATTAAATTATATACTCAATTAATATTTCTCACTTTTATTTTTTTTATCTTAAAAACAATTTCTAAATTTTATAGAAAATATGTTATATAGATTAAAAATAAAAAAAATACTTTTATAAAAAAGTTTTTTTTTTTTAAAAAAAAATAGATACAAATATTGATATAAATATAAGGGTAAAATAAGTATTTTATAAAATCAAATAGGAAAAAGGAGGGAGAATGACTACTGTTCAAAGTTGAGGGAGGGTGTTTGATTTTTACAGTAAAGTTGAGGGGTGTAAACGATTTTAACCTAATTAAAAACTAGATTTTATAAATAAAAGATAGTATATTTATGCTTTGTAATTTTAAATCTTAACTTATATATGTATGTGATTTTTCCCCTAATTTTGTGGTCTTAACAGATTAACATTTAAATCAGAATAGTATAAAGAAAATAAGGGAAAAAGACACCCGGTAGCCAATTGTAAAAGTAATGGCGCCAATTCGATTTATTAGATAAAAGTAACTCTTCGGTTCATTTTATTTCCATTTTGTAGCCCTTCGGCTGTAATTAGTGCCAATGTGTTGCCTTTTACTGTATATTTCTTCTTTGATACTTTCTTTCCCAAAAAGGATTTCTTCTCCATTTTTTTTTTCCTTTGCTCCAAATTTTCTTCTTCTTTGTCTCTGTTATAAGCCCGAATTCCATTGTATATGCGCTAAATGATACGAAAAAGCAAATTAAAATGTTTTCATGGTGTTTTATTTTGGTGGAAACAACTTGATTTTAATATCATTTTGGGTCTTGATTTGATGCTAGTTACAATAAATTTAGTAAAAGCAATGGGCCATTTTAATGATGTTTGGGTTGATTAAATATTTTTATTGAACTTTAAATCGTGTTTGTAGAATGGTAAAAATGATGAAGATGACAAAAAAATAAGAATCTTTCACGGTGAAATAAGGGTGGTGGCTTCAAGAACGATGAAGGTTTCGATCTCTAATTATTGCCTTCACGAAATATCGCCAAGATATGTATTATATGTATATAATAATTGTATAATATGTATATAATTAAAGAGTACTTATGCATTTATTATATATTTATTACACATAAATACAATAGTATAAAAATTGTATAATTATTGTATATAATTTGTACCTATATAAGATAGAGGCAGAATACATCGCCAGACCCCTCAACTTAGCGTCATCTTTCACTTTGGCACCTTAAGTGGACATTATTCATTTTTGACACCTCAAGTAGCGTACAAGTGTGTCATTTTAGCACCTTTTGCTGAGTTGGCGAGGTTCGTGTATTACACCTTCATGAAGGCACGTTAAAGCTCTCCTTTGGCTGATGTGGTGCCCAAGTTGGCCCACCAACAATATATTAACTCACCTCTATTAATTTTTTATTCATTTTTATTCATTATTTTTGTCAATATTAAGTTTATTTAATTGTGAAAATTATTAAGAGAGATTTAAAAATTAGATACACATTTACGAGTTCGTCTTGCCAAAAACAGTATATTAACTCACCCCATTAATTTATACTTCTTTCACATTTTTATCCACCATTTTTGTATATCATAGATTTATTTAACGATAAAAATTATTGAGAGAAATTTATATACGCATTTAGGGGTTTGTGAAGATTAGATAATAAACACCATTTTTTTAATCATTAATGGCAAAATAATGACAAAAAATAGAAAATCAAGAAACATCAATGAAGTAAAGCTGAAAATCAAACAAAACTAATGAAGAAAAATTCAAAAATAAAGCTAAATCCGTGAAGAAAAATTGAAATAAAACAAAATCAATAAAAAATAAAATAAAAATTGAAACAAAATCGATGAAGCAAATCTGAAAAATGAAGATAATTCACGAAGAAAATCTAAAAACCAAGCAAAATAAGTGAAGAAAAATTAAAAATTGAAGCAAAATCAATGAAAAAATAAAAAAATAAAGCTAAATCCATGAAGCATGATCGATTGTTATTCATGGTGAAGATCATTTGGTAGTGGTGATGGTGGTATGGAGGAGGGGAGTGTTTGTAGAAGGGGGGAGGAAGAAGATGACTAGGGTGCGGGGGTGGGAAGGGGGTGCGGGGTCTTTGAAGAAGATAAAGACGGGAAGAAGACAAGCGAGGTGGGGGTGGTGGAGTGGGTGGGGTGTTTAAAGAAAAAACTGGTGGGGTGGGTGGGGGTGGGGGTGGCGGGTGGGTGGGGTGTTTGAAGAAGAAGACTGGTGGGGTGGTTGGGGTAGGTGGTGGCGAGTGGGTGGGGTGTTTGAAGAAGAAGGTTGGTGGGGTGGGCAGGTTAGGGGGAGGGGGTATTTTTTATTTAAATTAATTATTTATAAATTATTTGGATAAAAATGACACATGTCTGCATTTTATTCGTCACTTTCCACCTCATTGTAGAGTGTAGCACGCACACATAATATTATTTTGTTGATTCAGCAAAACGTGCCAAAGTGACACACTTAAAGACCGCTATAGATGCCAAAAGTAAACAACGTTTATTTGAGGTGTCTAAGTGAAAGATGATGCCAAGTTGAGGGGTCTGGCGATGTATTCTGCCGAAGATATATGTATAGAAATTAGATAGGATATGTATAGAAATTGTATAATTATTGTATAAAATATGTATCTGTATAACATATATATATATATATATATAGACACACACACAAATACATACATACATACATAAATACATACATACATATATATATATATATATATATATATATATATATATATATATGTATTTGCATACATACTTAAATATATATAGACATACATACATATATACACACATATACATACATACATACATACATACATACATATATATATATATATATATATATATATATATATATATATACATACATATACATAGTCAAATTGTATCTGGAAATTGGCCAAATTCTTCACTGATAGAAACCAAAATGAAGGATTTGATTGATAGAACAAGTACAATAAAAAATCAAATAGAAAGAATGACAAAAGAGAAAAAGAAAGTAACTCCAGAAATAGACATTAGTCCTAAATCGCCAATTTTTTTTCCCAAATATTAAGAAAAAGAAATACTCGATTAATATGATAATTTCATTATTTTAGAAAATTATTTAACTAATAAGAGTTGTATCATCTAACTTCATTCAAAAATGAAACTTGAAATTTTATAGAATCAAAATAGAAATGATTTTAGAATTTGATCATTTCTTAGATTCTGTTGAATTGTATCGAATCCATTTTCGATTATATATATGCACATATATACATACACCCACTCATACACACACAGAGGCACACACACACACACACACACATATATATAGAGAGAGAGACAAACTGAATAGAATTAGTGTATAACAATTGTAAAGTATTCACATAAAATATATATCTAAGCAATAATTGCAGTTAAAAGTTGTATAGAAACTATATAATTGTTGTATAAGATGTGTATAGAAAGTGTATAGTTGTTGTGTAGAATATGTTTTTATATATGATGTGTATAAAAACTATATAAATGTTGTATAGAATTTGTATCTAAATAATTATTATAGCTAAATATTGTATAGGATGTGTATAGAAACTATAATGCTTATATAAGTTGTATCATTATTTGTATAAATATGTATATATGTATTTAGTATCAAATATGTATTTTAATTTTTTTTTTATACAATAATAATACAATTTTTATAATTGTTGATTGTTTTTATTTTGGTAGAACTTTTTAAAAAATAGATCAATTGTTCTTTGAAATATATGAGAAAAAAAGTAAATCAATGAAAAAAAAGACAAAACGAAAAAAGAAGAATTGGTCAACCTAAAAATTACAAGTAAAAAAAAACAGGACATGTATCAGCGCACATGTCAGCGACTGACAACAACCATGTAACTACAATATGAAAATTCAATTTTTTAAGCTATTTGGATGGAATATGTTTCCGCCGACAGGCCATTTGTGTTATTTCCTCTAAAAAGAAATAGGAAAAAATTTCTTAATGCCTCGTTTGACCATGAAAATCATAATTTTTCAGAGTTGGTTAAAGTTGAAGTTGATGTTGAAGTTGTGTTTGGCCCTGGGAATTAATTAAAATTACTTTTGAAATTTTGTGAAAGAAGTATGAGTGAATCTTCACTTTTCCTAATACAATTTCGAAATAATATTTGAAATTCTCATGGCCAAACACATACTCTTTTCACTAAAGTGAAATAATTTTTTAGAAAAAAGTAGAAATTTTTCATGGCCAAACAGCTACTAAATAAGGCCCTGTTAAAAATATCAATTCAAGTTTCTATTCCAAATGTTAATTGGAATTTATTTTCCTGGTAATAACTACGTAAAGTGTAATAATCTATGAAACTAATAGTGAACTCCTATTAGCCAAGGTTGAAGAAACAACGAAACAACAAAAGCTTAATATTGATAGTAAATGATAGACAAATCAATTTGACTAGGAACTTTCAACCCTCATATATAAGTCTTTTTTAAAAAAAAAAAATAATAATAATCTTTTTTTTTTTTTTGTGTGTGTTTTCCCCCTCTTTTGTTTAAAGCAAGTCAACTACATATATATCTTTCAAGAAATAATTTTTTCTCAAAATTTGTTCAAAATCTGGATATTATATTCCAACCTCTGAAGGAAGTTTTGTTTGCTTTTTTAAGATAGCTTTTCGTTATCTCTCACTTGTTTTTATCTATAAAGCTCCGATTTCATCGTAGATTTTAGGTTAGTTACCGATTTTGTAAAATGAAAAAATCGAATTTCTTCTTCTCGTCACAAGTTTTATATGAAAACCGACTTAGTCTCTCTTAATTTCTGAATTAGAAAGTGAAGGAGAAAGGTGATGAATGAAGAAGTAAAGGAGAAAGTTAATAAATAAAGAAGTGAAGGAGAAATATGATTAAAGAAGAAGAAATGAAGAACAAAGGGACAAGAGAGGGTCTAAAAGAAATTAAGTGAAAAATAGCAACAACAAAAAAACTAGTCAACTCATTATAGTCATTCTACATGCCATGTGAACGAAATTTTATAGATAAATTAAGGTTTCACACGTCTTGTATTGGAGGCATATACACGTGGCAAGCTATGAGATGGACATGAGGCGCTATAGTAAGGAACAAACACACATGGCACTAGCTAAGGATATGTTGGAGGGTGCCAGATTAATATGCTTCAAAGTAAACTTCAGTGGAACTTAACTCCGACTCATCATCAGAACCATGTGGTAATTGGCATTGTAAAAAGATGGGAGCTCGTGATCTAAGGATAAAGAAGGGACATATGTTCCAATAACAAAATAAAAATGACAGACATGTTGGAGATGGTCATACATCGCTCCTGCCGTGAAAAAGAAATATGAGTTGACATTCGTAGCTAATGGTTTTTTGTCACGACCCGAGACTACCTTCTAGTTGTAACACAGTGCTTAAGGCCACATGTGACCCCAAGCTAACCCATGATATGGAATAAGTTGTAAATACTAAAAGAAGATAACAAAATATAATGTGAAAGTCATCTAATAGAATATCTGATTAGTCAAATCAATAACCAAAGGGGCATGAAACACATCACTGAAAAACATAACTAATTTTCTTACTGTCTGAAAGTGTCTAAACATGATGAGTTGTTGGGACAGGTCCCCAACTAGCTCTAGCTACTTAAATAACATGAACTGAAATACTGAAAAACATGATAAATAATATAGCTAGTCCTTGACTGATGAGGACTCACCAATGCTGAAACTGAATGATATAGGGATAGAATACATGCAATTTTTGAACTATACATCCAAAAACTATACATCCAAACTATGTTATAAGACAACATAGTGCAAGAGAGAGTATATGATTAGTACTTTGAATGTACTGGTATGCGAGATGGGTACTAGCTTATATACATAAACATATTAAGCATGAACGCATGAACATGCGAAATAAATGCAAGAATAAGTATAAGAATGTACTGATATAATTTGAATAACTAAATAACTGGTATAGGGACACATGGTCATACAAACCTTGACTGATTATAATATGAATACTGTATTGAGTATTGTGGGAGCTAAATATAACCGACATACCCAGTTTGAGCTAATCTGGGTCCAACATGTAACCCCATTTGGAAGAGTGTTAGCACCTTGCTAAGGGTACCAATACTGGCTATGTAGATCCACTAATCTGATATCCCGAAGAACTAAGGTGTCAAGCCTAAACTGATGGGTGACCCCAAAGAGGGTGTCATGCCTAAACTGACGAGTAACCCGTCATAACCTATGCTGGCAATATAGTTCTAGAACTTAGGGACAACTATTAACGACCCTGCCTAACTGATGGGGGAGCCGCCATCCCTGCATTCACTCGGTGCTAAGTGTTACACCCAACTGAATGACTTTAGAGTATATTTTAAATGTCAACTGATAACGGATATGATCAAGTCATGATATGTTGAAAATAATACTATATACAAAACTGGAGGAATTATGAACTTGTAAAGTGATGCATGTTCAAAATCTTGGTACTGAGTGTTCATAACCCACCAACATAGACTAACACAAACTGACCATGGTAATTATGGAACTAGCCATGGTATAAAAAAATCATGAATAACACTTAATATTTCAACAACTGATCATGATGTAGACATTTGAATTATCAAACATATAGAAACACAATTCTCATGAGGGAATATATTTTCAGGACAAATAAGCAAAATACTTCAGATAGAGTTGATAAAATTCATATTTGACTTGAAAAGTCTCAAAAAGAGAAAAATGATTTATATTTGTAAGTTTAGGGAATTCTTAGGACTCAATGGGTGGAAGGGACCCATTGATGTATATTCCACGTAACTGAAGTAAAAGCTTTGGTGAAATCCTTGATAAGAAACCCTAATTTGCTCTTGAGGGAGAAGAGAATTGACATTCTTTTGTGTAAGAGAAGTGATTTTGATCTTTTGAGGGATTAGGGTAGTGTTTACCCTTTACAACTGACGTTTTGGGAGCTCAAACGATGTGGGTTTGGGTTATAAAGGGGTGGAAATTACAAAAAAATCCCATATAAAATGTGTTGAAATTCTGGGTCTCCAGTCGTTACAACTCATCCTACGACTCATGACGTCTGTTTACGATTCATAGTTTGAGTCATAAATTGGGGTCCTGAGACCTTGGGTCTTTACTTGTTGGACTACGACTCCCCTTAATGACTCTTCATGACTGACTACGAGTCATAAGGCGTAGTCATAGTATGAAAATTGACTTTTGGTCATACACTATTATGACTATGACTTGCTTCCTAACTACTCGTTAACTCTGATTACGAGTCGTTAGGTAGATTCATAGTCTGAGCTTGAGTCTTGGATCACTCACTGGTCAGGCTACGAGTCCACATTATGACTCGTAAGATCTGACTACAATCATATGCTGGACTCGTAACCACTGGCAGTTCACATGTACTTAAAGAAAACTTGCATAATTTTTTGCCACAACTTTAGATTAAGACAAGACTTAAGGCATTGGAAAGCTAATTTAGTGTCCTATCTTTTAAGGGGTCTAGATCTTTGAAATTTGGGGTATTACAATATGTCCCCATTGGGATCATTCGTCTTTGAATGAAACTAGCTGAGCTGGAATACTAGGAAGACTGAGATCATGCACTGAATATTTATGGGCTGAATCATGACTTAATATCTGAATCTGAAACATGATACATGGACTCATATTAGTAATGCTTATTTTATCAATGCAACTATTAGTAATGCTGGTATTAGTTACACATACATTAATTTTACACATTGTTTGGTTTGATGTATTAAAGATAATATATATTTATATAACTTTTGTAAGAAAATGTTTGTTTACCGAATTACCCTTTCCTTAAACCCTTTCCTCTAAGAATCTGTGGAAAGAACCTACTTCTCATTGGTGGAGAAATCCTGATATGGCTATGAAACCTATCTCCAAGTTTTCTATTGAACCATCACCCTAGAAGCAACTTGGTAGGACTCGAGTTCTGTAGGAGAAACATATATCCAGGACAACAAAAGCTTTAGTAAATCCTACATACCCCTTTCCTTCTGATTACAATGAGATAGAAATGAGATGAAAAGATCTATAATTCACCCATTCAGGCAAGGATCTAAGAGCTCTTTAGTAGATATTGGAAGCAATGCAGGCAAAGGGCTTCCTAGAGATATGGTTGGAAAGGAATAGAGAGTGTGATATCGTGGGAAAAGAAGTCGGGAAAATAATTTAAGGAGTAATAATGTCATTTAATAAATAAATATATGTGTTGAAAGTCTTGCATTACTAATACATGGAAAATGGTGTGTATTATTAATACATACCTCAATACACAATAAAGTGTATAATTAGTACAAGTATTATTTATGCCTAGTAAAAATATGGTACCAGACAAGGTACTATTAATGCTTATTAACTAATGCATGCAATAGTTTTCCAATACACCCTACCAAAAGACCCCTAATAGAGCTCACGCTCTATCGCGCCAAGTGCCCAAATAAGAATTTTTTAGTTAATTTTCAGTTTTATGTTCTGAGTTTTTAAATCATTCTAGGGGTATTTGAGTCTTTTTTCAAGGTCCTAGTCAACCTTTAACACGAAATTCAACCCTAATAAACCTAGTTACACCATTATTCATTCAGTTTTTTCCCCAAATTAGAAAACAGTAAATTTTCGACGGCCAGTTTAGTCGGAAAGTGGTCGAAAAATAAGGTAGTTCCGACTACTTTCTGACTACTTTATGGTAGTCGGAATATAGCTTGTCAAAAAATTAATAAATAAATATTTAACAATTATAATTATTCTGACTACTATGGTCAAAAATTTAATAAATAATTATTTAATAATTTAATTTTTCCGACTACTGCAGTCGGAAAATTAATAAATAAATATTTAATAATTATAATTATTTCGACTATTATGGTCGAAAATTTAATAAATAATTATTTAATAAATTAATTATTCAGACTACTGTAGTCGAAAATTAATAAATAAATATTTAATAATTATAATTATTCCGACTACTGTGTTCGGAAATTTAATAAATAATTATTTAATAATTTAATTATTCCGACTACTGTGATCGAAAATTTAATAAATAAATATTTAATAATTATAATTATTCCGACCAATGTAGTAAAATTTTTTATAAATAATTATTTAATAATTTTAATTATTCCGATCACTGTGGTCGAAAATTTAATAAATAATTATTTAATAATTTAATTATTCCAGCTACTCTAGTCAAAAATTTAATAAATAAATATTTAATAATTATAATTATTCCGACCAATGTAGTCAGAATTTTTATAAATAATTATTTAATAATTTTAATTATTCCAACCACTACAGTCGGAAAATTATTAAATAACTATTTAATTATTATTATTATTATTATTATTATTTAATAAATAATTAAATAATTATTATATTGCATTAGCTTTCACTGCTTTCAGATCATAAACAACATAACTAATGTATTTTTCATAATTGGATCAAACATGACAAAAATTTATAAATACAACCACTTTAAACTATTCAAAACAAATATCAAATCAATTAGGCTAAACATCTAAATGTCACAACAAAAAACAAGAACAATAACTACAATCTAATTATCATCAGATTCATTATCTTCCTCATCCTGAAATACTTGCGGCATGTGCTTCTTAACCAACTCCTCCAATTTATCAAATTTAGCAAACTTAGCGTTGTTAGCTGCACATTTCTGCGTCAATTCCACAATTTAATTTTTCATCGCTTCCATTTCTTCCATAGTTTGTAAAGTAGAAGAGGAACTAGGAAACAACGAAGGACTACTCGAGGATTGAAGAACCCCTATCCCGTAGGTTCTACCTTTCTTTCGACCACCTACCACAGTTGTCCATATATTATTCAGCTCTTCAGGGGATGGTTGGACCATGGTACTATCCTCTAAAGTAGGTTGGGTTTGACGCCACTCTTCTATGCTTTTTTGAAATTCTTCCTAAAAGAAAAATTATTTGTCAGTATGTAAACAACAAAAATTGAGTAATAATAAAACAATGTATGTAAAAATTATTATCTTACATAAGTATTCTTAGTACGCGGTTCGACCCAATCTCCTCTTGTACCGTCCTTATTTTTCTTCCTATGCATATCTTCGTAGACATCAATAAAAAGACGCTTTTTTCATATACCTGCAAAATTTTAGAAAAAGAGATAATGCAAGTCCGAAGACAAATTCAGGCAGCATAGACCAAAACATCTTAAAACCAATAATAGATCATGGAGTCTATGATTCGAAAATACTCAAATCCAACAGAAGTAGTAGTTTAGGTGGATTCTTTTCAAGTGTTTAAGCTATAAATAGATAGTTTGAAAAGGGTCAACAGCTATATAGGGAGCCAATGCCCCAAAGTTTCTAATACATTCAACAAAAATATGCCAAAGATACTATTAGTATATAAGAAGCTATAAGTTAAATTGGAAC
Source organism: Capsicum pubescens (assembly GCA_030864215.1). Lineage (NCBI taxonomy): Eukaryota > Viridiplantae > Streptophyta > Magnoliopsida > Solanales > Solanaceae > Capsicum > Capsicum pubescens. The sequence continues at coordinate 68,220,452 of CM061544.1, read as the reverse complement.
TTCTGCATCAATTTTCAAGACTTTATACACCCTATAAGAAGCTATAAGTTAGAAACTCTAATTATTTTCCAATAGGAGGTGGCATTCACTGTAGTTTCCAACCAGTACTTTCTTTATAAAGTATTACTATCATTTATACAATCCACTTCCCATGAAGCCTTATCACCACTTACCTAGAACTTAAACATATGAAATTTGCTAGTTCTAGCTCCAAGATAAGTTAAAAAGTAAACATTCACAAGAAGAAGCTCTGAAAGAAGTGTTTCATCTGAATATTTTACGATCAACATGTTGGTCTGAATAACAATTTATATGTCACTTATGTTGTTTCTAGCCTGCAGAAAAATATCCCAACATATTTTCCAAAGAATCTTTTTTTGGGAGGTAATTACATTCTTCATGTTCTGTATGTTTAACTACTCTCAACTTTCTATATTGTGAAGATTTTGGTCTAGTTCTATCTGTCTTTTCCCTGGTTTTTTTCTATTATGTAAAAAGTTTATTTGTTTGTATTACCTTGAAGATTCCCATATTTTTTACCTTGTCTAATGATATCTGTCTTTGCATTAACTGCAACAGTAATGTCCTTTTGGCTTCCAGTATGGCCTCTAGTCTTATATATACTTATCTTGTCATTTTAAGTGCTATCTAGGCTTTCTTCCATAAGTATTTTTCTCATTCACATTTCAGTCGCTTAACTTGTAATAATATTACATAGCTGCGAACATAGTGCATAATTCTTGAAAATGATTTGTTCTAATCCATAGCATGAACTAGTGAATTTGACATAGTTAATCCACTATAAAACATAGGACCAAATTTTATTAGCTAAAACAGTTTCAGTAGTTTAGCTAAAACAGTTTCAGCAGCTAAAACAGGAGTATGTGTAAATAATGTGACACAAGTTTTCACTACTATAATTTTGATGTACCAGACAGTTTAATCGGATTTAGTTATTTTAATTTTTTCAGTAAGGTGATGGATAATTTTAATGATCATTGTCCAGGCACAAATATCAACTTTTGAATCTCTTTCTTTCCAGCAATTGTAAGTCCTTGTTATGTTCTCCTTTTCTTTTCTCTTTGCTTCCGAAGAATAACTTGCTCTCATGTTTCTGACTTTTCCAATAATGGTTATTGGAAGTTAATCCTATTGGTTGGTACCAAGCTTCATCGCATGGTGGTCAAGCTGGCATTTGAAATCATGGACAGTAGTCCATTGGAAGGGTTTCATCAGTTTAACCTCCGAGACGAGCTATTCTGATTTGGGAACCAAGATTTTTGCTGTGGATAGTACAATTTATATCATCCCAGGTATGAGCAATAACAAAAAATTTATGCCTTACCGATTGCTCTTCTCAGTTAGTTTCTCTTTCTCTCTTTTTTTAAGAAGATTTTAATAATCGGACCATTCAAAAGCTAGCTCTCAGAAACATTAAAAAAAACAACTTAAAGCTGATACGTGAACATAACCTATCTAAATTGTTTTCCCTAGCACAAAAGTCAATTCATTTCTCTCAAAATCACAACTGATGGAAGTCCACAAAACACTCCTGATTAAAACCAAAACCAAACCACCACCACCACCACCAACAAACCCAGTGTATTCCCACCAAGTGGTAATACAAGATGAACAAGGTCAAGTTCACAACAAAAGAAACACGCAACAACAAGATCAACAAGATGTCAACAATGCTAGTGAATTGAAATAGGCCACACACGACTTCACTAGACTTCAATATGAACAACAACAAGAGAAACAAGATGTCAATAATGCTAGTGAATCGAAATAGGCCATGCACGGCTTCACTAGACTTCAATATGAACAACAACAAGAGAAACAAGATGTCAATAATGCTAGTGAATCGAAATAGGCCACGCACGGCTTCACTAGAATTCAATATGAACAACAACAAGAGAAAGAAGATGTCAACAATGCTAGTGAATCGAAATAGGCCACAGACGGCTTCACTAGACTTCAAGATGAACAACACCAAGAAGATAACAATAATAGTGAATCGAAATAGCCCCACACGGCTTCACTATGTCACGGTATAGAAAAGTGAACTAAACTGAATAAATAAAAAATTTAAGCTATTATTACCAGTTTTCGTCGGTGTGTAGTGAAACTCATTGAACCTCCAGTGTGCAACGAGCCACCCGTTTGAGATTCTCTATTTTCCTTTGCCCGTTCCCTCATTGCCCTATATTCAGGAGTATGCCATTTTTTCAAGCACTGATCCCACACATTAGCATTCAGCCATCCAGGTTTTTCCAAGTTCCTCCGGGCCTCATACAAGTGTTCTTTGATACATTGAGCTGATTTCAACTTGAAAATGCATTGTATTTCATTATCATGACAAGAATTCCATGCACACTTTGTCTACAAAATAGTTTAATATAAAGTCATGAAATGAGTTGACAGATATAAAGGTAAATTCATCATTGATAACATACTGAAATGGTTAATTCTTTGATTTTGATTATACCATGAACTGATTCCACATAAGCACTCTGATGTCGAGTCGAATCTCGTTCCAACTACCCCATGGCTCCGTGTAAAATGGTTTAATTGCTTATATAACCATATATCTGCTGGCATAAGCGGGAATGAACCTGCAATTAAATTACATTAAACTATGTTAGCTTTCGAAATTTTTAAAAATTATGAAAAAATATAAGATTTATTTACCCATTATCATCAGGGTCGATAATTAGCCTCCCATTGCCGTCATATTCTACTACCTCTTTAAATTTAGAAATATGGGAAGTAGCTGCTGTAGCATTAGACGCTACAGCACTATCAATGGAGGGCGATGTTGATGTGTTAGGACCTCCAATTCTCAATTCAGAAAGGCTAGGTGTGGATGATGTTGAAGGTACAGATGAAGAGCTACTATGCAGACTATTATGGGAAAAAGAGGGATGAAACTGCTGGGGTGGTGGGGGCATGAAAAATGCATTTGGTAGTAAAATAGTTGCCCTTGGATGAGGAATAATATTTGTAGTAGCTGGTGGAAGAGTTGTGGTAACAGGTGGCAGTGGTGGTGGTGTATATTGACCTTCGAAAAGATTATCAAGTCTTTTCTTACCTTTCTTACGCCGTCCATTACCATGAACTTTTGATGTCATTGGTTTTATTTATTAACCACCTGGAAAAAAACAACACAAATAGGAGTTATTCTGTGTTATGCTGCCCATATATGTTTCTTAGATGAAAGAAAAATTAAATTTTGCATTCCCTGTAGTACTAAGTGAAAGAAAGTCGCATCTACCAGATGCATTGCTAAAAAGTAATCTCTGCGCATGTGATTGGAGTAACCAAAATATCACCTCTTTCCCATATTCTATATCCCTCTAAACTTTAATTTGGAAAAATAAATACATAAACAATTACACCTTATTCACCATTACTACAAAGGGAAAAAATCTCTAAAAGAAGGTTAGAAAACTACAAATCCACAGTATTATTATACTAGACAGAAATCCACAATATTATTATTACTAATATTATACAAATAAGTAGTGGAGTGAAATTATTTTTTTCAATGTAAAACTTTTTTTCAAACCAAGACTTCACAAGAGAAGTAAATGTATAATCTGAATGACTAATCAACAATCATAAAACTAACTGCTTAAATCAAGCATGGGATGTTGAACACTATTGAAATGTCACCACAATACTACTAATATTAGACCTTGTTACAACAGCTAATAACAAAAAGCAACAACTAAAATACAATTCAAGACCTTGTTACAACACATTACTACTAATAATAACAACTTAATCCTCATCACTTGTTTCATAGTCATTCATCAATTCTTCCTCATCACTTTTTTCATATTCATTTATTGATTCTTCCTCATCACTTTTTTCATATTCATTTATTGATTCTTCCTCATCACTTGTTTTATTTTCATCAAGTAACTCTTCCTCGCTTATTTCATTTTCATCTAGTGGATCTTCCTCGTCATTTGCCCCAGATGCTCCTTCTCCATAATCATGAACATTCAATTTAAGTTTAGAAGGATCAAATTCTTCAAACAAGCATTCGTTATGCTGCAACTCATCTGCTAATTCATTATCCACCCTTTCTTCAACACTTGAAATGTCATTCTGATACGCTACATCCAATTCATCCTCTACTATAAATCTACCTACAGGCTTTGTTTTTATAACTACCCGCCATGCAAATTTATTCTTACACAAAGGATAAGGAGCGTAATACACTTGTTTAACATTTTGTGCAATGACAAATGGATCATAGAGTCCATACTACCTTGTACGCTTAATTTCAACTATTTTGTACTGAGGGTGCACCTTTGTACCTAAATTAGGAGTAGAATCATACCACTTACATCGAAAGAGAACCAATATTTTCTTTGGCCAACCAACATGATAATCGAGTTCTAAAATCTCGTGAAGCACACCATAATAATCAACACCACCATTATCTTTCACCCAAACCCCACTATTGTTGGTTTTCTTTTCCTTAGAGAACTCTTCTGTATGAAATCTGTGCCCATTGACAGAGTACTTAGAAAAATTTCTGACTTTAGCATCAGGTCCCCAAGCTATATCACGTAAAAAATGGCCATTTGGGTCATAATTAAGTGGATTATGAACCTATAAAAAGTTTAAAAAAAGTTAGAATTTAAATACACATGACATTGAACAAAAGAGTAAATTGTGTTAAATATTTAATTTACACTTACATATTCTCTAAACCACACTGAAAACATAGGATAAACAGCAACATCCCCATGTAAAGCCAAGAAGTATCTACCCAACAAAGTTATGACTTTCATTAGTTAAAGCTTAGATAGACCTTGAATGATTGTCCTTAATATAAATATACTCACTTATAAAAAGCAAGGACCTCGAGAAAATTTAATAATACATGTGTTGTAGCTGACTTAAGCTCCACCTCATTCAAATATCGAACTGGACCACCTTTCGGACTTCCTTTACCTGGTTGACTGAATATTGAAAATGGTGGTGCCGAAGGATCTGTATTGTCTCCATCATCATGCCTATTAGGTCGGTTTATCAGACATGGTACATTATTTTCAAAATAATATGAACAAAAATAAGAGGTCTCTTTAGCCAAATAAGCCTCACATATTGATTCCTCAATTCGGGATCTATTTTTTATGGTCCGTTTACAATTGCCAATAGTCCTGCATAGTATGATCTTTTAGATGAAATAATGTTCAATTAAAACACAAGAAGGTAAATGTTAAAATTCAATACCTCTCAAAGGAATACATCCATCGACACTGAATAGGACCTCCAAGTCGTGACTCTCACACAAGGTGAATTGAAAGATGCTCCATAACATAAAAAAACCAGGAGAAAAAATTTTGGCCAACTTTTTTAAGGTTAAGCGGATGTTGATATCCATTAAAGATAGGTTCTCCTTCCTTAATGTGTTAGAACATAAATCTTTAAAAAATAAGCTTATCTCTGTTATGGGCTTCCAAATTCTATTGGGCAATGCACAAAATGCAATAAGCATCAATGACTCCATGAAAATATGACAGTCCTGGCTCTTCATAGAGTTCAACTTTCCTTCCTTCATGTCAACACACCTATAAAAATTTGACGCATATCCATCTGGCATTTTCAAATTGTTAACCCAATCACAAATCACTCTTCTATCCTCCAAAGTGAATGTGTAACTGGCCTTGGGCTTCTGTATCTTATTGTTCAAGTATGTCAGGTATAAATCACTACGCCGACAATACTCCTTTAAGTCCATCCTGGCCTTCAATTTATCTTTTGTTTTGTTACTTACATCCATCACAGTATTAAATAAGTTGTCAAAGAAGTTTTTCTCAATATGCATGGGATCCAGATTATGAGGCAGATGATTATCCTTCTAGTAATCTAACTCCCCAAATATTCTTTGTTTAGTCCAGTTATGTGTTACACTATAACCAGGTATCCTGGATAGTAGAGACTCTGTTACCTTAGGAAGATTCCTCACTCTATCACAAATTTCTTCTCGCGACAAAATTAGTGGTGGCTCCTCAAAATTAGTCATATTCTTCATGAAATCACTAGTATTTCTCCTAAACTCATGTTGCATTGGAAAAAATCGACGGTGACATTCAAACCAGGAGTTTTTACCCCCATGTTTCAAAGTGAATGCTTTTGTGTCTTCCATACAACAAGGGCAAGCTAACTTGCCCGCAGTCGACCACCTAGACATCATTCCATAAGCATGAAAGTCATTTATAGTCCACGTCAAAGTAGCACACAATCTAAAGTTTTGTTTCATTGATACATCATATGCTTCCACACCTTCTTGCCACAATAAGTTCAACTCATCAATCAATGGCTGCAGATATACATCAATCAAAACTTTTAGATTGTGAGGACCTGGAATAATACAAGTTAGAAATATATATTGACTCGCCATACACAATTTAGGTGAAAGATTAAAGGAGTCACAAACATTGGCCAACATGAATATGGTGTAGCTGAGATAGAAAATGGAGTGAATCCATAAGTAGATAATCCCAACCTAATGTTTCTTGGTTCACTAGAAAAATTGGAATACACACTATCAAAATGATTCCATGCTTCTCCATCTGACGGATGACATAAAACACCAGGTGGTCTTTTATTTTTATAGTGTCAACTCATATGAGGGGAAGAGCTCATTAATGCATACCTTTTTAACCGTGGTATAAGGGGTAAGTAATGCATCGACTTCACAGGAACCTTCTTCCCTTTAGAATGTCTGACTTCCTTATAACGAGGTTGATTACAAAATTTTCAATGTTCTAAATTTGCATCTTCCTTATAGAATAACATGCAACCTTTCTCGCAACAGTGAATCCTCTCTGATGAAAGTCCTAACTTAGAAACCAACTTCTTTGTTGTGTAGAAATCTTTGGGTAAGTCAAGTTTATTTGGGTTAAGTTCATTCATAAGTCCAATGATAGATTTCATGCCCTCTTGAGAAATTGAATAATCTGACTTAATACTCAGTAACTGAATGACAACAGATAACTTAGAATGCATTGATCCTTCATACAATGGATGACTAGCTTCCTTTAACTGTTCATAAAAGTGGTTAGCCTCACCATTTGGTTCATTTTGAGCCCCTGAGTGTGTCCCAAAAGCATCCTTGACCATCTCACTATATCGTGAACTTTCAACATTATTCTTTCTTATTGGATTTTCAACATAATTTTGAAAAGCAAAATTATTAGCAGAACTACTCTCTCCATGAGCTGTCCACACAGTATAATTCAACATAAAACCCTTCCTATAAAGATGTAATGTAACAACATCTGGACTCAATAACTTGCAACACTTGCAATTCCAACAAGGACACCTGATTGTCCCTTCAATAAGAAAATCATTAGGTGTCATTGCTTTAGCAATAAATCCAGCTATCCCAGCTTTATATTCCTCTCTCAACCCCGCACGGTTAGGATAAAGTCTATTATACATCCATGTATGATCTTCATTTTCCATCTACATAAGAATGACAACAATAATAATAGAAAAGAGAAACAAAAACAAGAGAAACAAAACAATAACAGGGTTCTTTAGAGATGCTACTACGCAGTGGACACAAATAAAAAACTAAGAGATTCAACACAACATAGTAAAGAGGCCAACAACAATAGAATATTTTAATTAAAAGAAGAATTTTTTTATCAGTAAAAGGTATCCAATCCATGTGATAGCTATTTACTTGCTTAATATCTTGGAATTTTTTTTATCAGCAACAATAACTATTTACTTGTTTACTTGAAATTTGTATCAACGAACCAATCTCAAGAAAAAAAGCCATAAAGTTCTTATTCCACCATCTAATGCAGTAACCAAATGCAGCACATCAACCAGTATAACACATCTAATGGTGATTCAGTAACCAAAGACATAAAGTTTATTTTTTACCTCGAATCAGTGAAATTGACCGTCGCTGTTACCACTTATTATAACTTATAAATAGCCCTACTTAAAAACAACAAGACCAACTCTTGTTGGAGAATCACTCAATGTACTAGCCATCACCCACTGTGAAGTATCTATCAAGAGACTAAAAATAGCTATCATAATATTATGTAAAGTTGAGGTTATCCCATACTCTATCATAGCTTGGATATCACCAAACCCTTTGGTTGATGCTGAAGATCCATTATATTAATATTTAACTCCTTAGTTTAACTTTAATTTGAAACTCTAGTGACACATGTAGAAGTATCATCCATATCTATTGATAACCTCATCCTATCCATCTAGGAAAACGTTGAGTCAAAAGAAATAATAGAGTTTTATAGAAGTAAGGACACAACATGAGGAATCAACAAAATAATTTACTAAGAATGCCTTATAGCCTCTTGAAGATATGATACAAACGTCTCCATTACTGATTTGTAGAACTCTACTTGGCACATAGCTCTTGTACCAACAACATCAATAAACCTAGGTTTTGATACCAATTTATGATGACCCGATTTACCAGGTCATGATGTCATCTTAAAGAGAGTAACTGACTACTAAGTCTGGTGGAATCAAAACGACATATCAATGAGAGAGAAAAAAAAGTACATATACCCCTAATATCTACTGAAGTTAGTATATGAGCTCCTAAGAAAACAAGATTAGAAACAAAGAATAAACCATAAATATATACAGAACATTCTATGAAACATAAAAAAAAGATCAGTCCATCATTAAGAGGGAGAGCATAAACACTTCAATTGTCAGGAGATCACCAATAATCTCTAATCCATGTCTACATCAGGATGCATGCTTCAACAATGAGAACTCATACTATAATCTACAGGCTATAGATGTGTTTAATTAGTACCAATCACGTGGTACTTAGCATGCATCAGTCAACTGAGCTCCATAAATAACATGAAAATTAGAAATACACATTACAAACAACTATCTTCGAAGATAAGCATAATACTAATAATGAAGCGATAAGGGTAACCTATCATGAGCTACCTATAAATCGGGTCAAGCGTTATACCATAAATATTTAGCTAATATATAGTAGTAAAGTGAAGGAAGTGATAAACCATAAACAATCATAGAAAAAAGAAAATTACTTAAATGTGTAATAGTAGTATAAAAGAAGAAATAATATGAAAATCATGGCTAGGAGAGAGTATATGAATAGATATATACCAAGTTTACACCAACAACAAAACCTAAAGATACTACTCTAAGGGAGCTACTCTCATATCTCAAGGATTATATGTGATGTAGGAGCTATCTCTATCATAATTAGGGTCTCAATCGAATGTGAGTAATCATAAAGTAACCTAACAATGCTAAATCTATCCATAATAGGAAGTAAAGGAACTCAAAACTATACCTTCATTCTTAGGAACCACCCCATATAAAGATTTCCACAATTCGCACAGTAATATCCAAACAATAATATTCTAACCAGCTAACCTGAACAAATATTAACCTAACTGGACACTATAATACCGAATAGTATAATAAAATACTAAACAAACTTTAATCGTAACATGTACCTATAAAGCCCCTAAAAGACCAACATATACAGTCTCCATTCAATCATACTTGTATTAGTCGATGCATATAAAGGAATACAAGTCATACAGATCAGGTGATGCAAGATGATTCAAGTGTAAAATCCAAATGCAGCACATCAACCAGTATAGCACATCTAATGGTTATTCAGTAACCAAATCCATAAAGTTCATTTTTTACCTCGAATCAGTGAAATTGACCGTCGCCATTACCACTTCTTACGAGAGACGTAACCTTTACAGCCAACTTTTAAGAGAGACGTAGAGAGAAGAGAGCCGAGAGAGAAGAGAGAAGCGTTCCCTAGAGAGAGAAAGTGAGAGAGAGACATAATTGAGAAAGCTGTGTGTTTAGGGTATATTAAAAGAAAATTTCCGACTACTTCAGTTGGAAATAAATTTAATATGTTTAATTATTTAAAGTTTCCGACTACTTCGGTCAGTTAAGAATTTAATATAATAAATTATGTATTGAAATTAATTATTTATAAGATTTCCGACTACAGTAGTCGGAAACAATTTTATTTTATTTAGTTATTTAATGTTTCTGACTACATCAGTCAATTATATATATTTGATATTTGATACTTATAATTTAATTATATATTTAAATTAATTAATACAACTTAATTAAATATTTAAATTAATTAATACAATGTGAAAGACTACCGTGTAACTTATATTTTACATATAATTATTTATTTAATAATTGAATCTAATGTTCCGACCACTACAGTCAGTACAAATTAAATATATTTAATTATTTAATTAATTATATTTCCGACTACTGTAGTCGGAAATACATATTTAATTATTTAAATTTTCCAACTACTTCGGTTGGTTAAGCATTTAATATAATAAATTATGTATTGAAATTAATTATTTATAAGATTTTCGACTACAGTAGTCAAAAATAATTTTATTTTATTTAATTATTTAATGTTTCTGACTACATCAGTCGGTTTATATATTTGATATTTGATACTTACAATTTAATTATATTTTTAAATTAATTAATACAACTTAATTAAATATTTAAATTAATTAATACAATGTGAAAGACTACCGTGTAAATTATATTTTAAATATAATTATTTATTTAATAATTCAATATAATGTTCCGACCACTACAGTCAGTACAAATTAAATATATTTAATTATTTAATTAATTATATTTCCGACTACAGTAGTCGGAAATACATATTATAAATAATTATTTAATTTTAGTGTAAGGGTATGATTATATATTGACTGATATATTTAATTAATTAATTTCATTTTGGACTACAACGGTTAGAAATATATATTTAATAATTCATTTTACTTATTTTTTAAATTTCACATAAGGAACTGCTTATACATTTTGTAATATATTTATTTAATTATTTATATTTACAACTACGGTGGTTGGATATATACTTAATTACTTTTAATTTTATTTAGTTATTAGTATTTTCGACTACAGTACTCGTAAATATAAATTTAATAATTTATTTAAATAATTATTTAATTTTCATATAAGGGACTGATTAGATATTTAGAATTATATTTATTTAATATTTCCAACTACAGTAGTCGGATGTATATTAAATTAATTATTAATTAATTAATTTATTATTATTTCCGACTACTGTAGTCGGAATTTATATTTCCCAAAATTTGTCGCAAAAAACTCTGACTATTTTTATCACAAAAAGTATTGAAAAAATATTTTGTAAAAAATAAAAATAAAAAAATAATATTCAATTATTTCAGTTGGAAATTTTCGACTACTTTTTTCAGTCGGAAACTAGCGAATTTATGGTAGTGACATGGCACTAGCTAAGGATATGTTGGAGGGTGTCAGATTAATATGCTTCAAAGTCAACTTCAGTGGAACTTAACTCCGACTCATCATCAGAGCCATGTGGTAATTGACATTGTAAAAAGATGAGAGCTCGTGATCTAAGGATAAAGTAGGGACATATGTCCCAATAACGAAATAAAAAGGACAGACATGTTGGAGATGGTCGTACATCGCTCCTACCGTAAAAATGGAATATGAGTTGACATTCGTAGCTAATGTTTTTTTGTCACGATCCGAGACTACCTTCTAGTTGTAACACAGTGTTTAAGGCCACATGTGACCCCAAGCTAACCCATGATCCGGAACAAAATATAATGTAAAAGTCATCTAATAGAATATCTGATTAGTCAAATCAATAACCAAAGGGGCCTGAAACACATCACTGAAAAACATAACTAATTGTCTTACTGTCTGAAAGTGTCTAAACACAATGAGTTGTTGGGACAGGTCTCCAACTAGCTCTGACTACTTAAATAACATGAACTGAAATACTGGAAAACATGATAAATAATATAGCTAGTCTTTGACTGACGATGAATCACCAATGCTGCAATTAAGTCATATAGGGATGGAATACATGCGATTTTTGAACTGTACATCCAAACTATGTTATAAGACAACATAGTGCAAGAGAGAGTATATGATTAGTACTTTGAATGTACTGGTATGCGAGATGGGTACTAGCTTATCTACATAAACATATTAAGCATAAACGCATGAACATGTGAAATAAATACAAGAATAAGTATAAGAATATCCTGATATAATTTAAATAACTGGTATAGGGACACATGGTCATGCAAACCTTGACTGATTATAATTTGAAAACTGTATTGAGGACTGTGGGAGATAAATATTATCGACATACCCCAGTTTGAGATAATCTTGGTCCTACATGTAGCCCTATTTGGAAGAGTATCAGCACCTTGCTAAGGGTACCAACACTAGCTATGTAGATCCACTTATCTGATATCCCGAAGAACTAGGATGTCAAGCCTAAACTGATGGGTGACCCCAAAGAGGGTGTCAATCCCAAACTGACGAGTGACCCATTATAACCTATGATGGAAACATAGTTCTAGAACTTAGGGACTACTATTAACGACTCTGCCTAACTGATGGGGGAGCCGCTATTCCTGCATTCACTCGGTGCTAAGTGTTACACCCAACTGAATGACTTTGGAGTATATTTTAAATGTCAACTGATAATGGATATGATCAAGTCATGATATGTTGAAAATAATACTATATACATAACTGGAGGAATTATGAACTTGTAAAGTGATGCATGTTCAAAATCTTGGTATTGAGTGTTCATAACCCACCAACATAGACTAACACAAACTGACCATGGTAATTATGGAACTAGTCATGGTACAAGAAATCATGAATAACAATTAATATTTGAATAACTCTTCATGTTATAGACATTTGAATTATCAAACATATAGAAACACAATTCTCATGAGGGAATATATTTTCAGGAAAAATAAGTAAAATACTTCAGATAGAGTTGATAAAATTCATATTTGACTTGAAAAGTCTCAAAAAGAGAAAAATGATTTATATTTGTAAGTTTAAGGAATTCTTAGAACTCAATGGGTGGAAGGGACCTATTGATGTACATTCGACGTACCTGAAGTAAAAGCTTTGGTGAAATCCTTGATAAGAAACCCTAATTTTCTCTTGAGGGAGAAGAGAATTGACTTTCTTTTGTGTAAGAGAAGTGATTTTGATCTTTTAAGGGATTAGGGTAGCGTTTACCCTTTACAACTGACCTTTTGGGATCTTAAAAGACTTGGGTTTGGGTTGTGAAGGGGTGGAAATTACCAAAAATCCCATATAAAATGTGTTGAAATTCTGGGTCTCCAGTCGTTACAACTCATCCTACAACTCATGACATCTGTTTACGAGTCATAGTTTGAGTCATAAATTGGGGTCCTGAGACCTTGGGTCCTTACTTATCGGACTACGACTCCCCTTAATGACTCTTCATGACTGACTACGAGTCATGAGGTGTAGTCATAGTATGAAAATTGACTTTTGGTCATACACTGTTATGACCATGACTTGCTTCCTAACTACTCGTTAACTCTCATTGCGAGTCGTTAGGTAGATTCATTGTCTGATCTTGAGTCTTGGATCACTCACTGTTCAGGCTACGAGTCCATATTATGACTCGTAAGATCTAACTACTATCGTACGCTGGACTCGTAACCACTAGAAGTTCACAGGTACTTAAAGAAAACTTGCATAACTTTTTGCGACAAGACTTAAAGCATTGGAAAGCTAATTTAGTGGCCTATCTTTTAAGGGGTCTAGATCATTGAAATTTGGGGTATTACAACATGTTCCCCTTGGGATCATTCATCTTCGAATGAAACTAGCTGAGCTGGAATATTAGAAAGACTGAGATCATGCACTGAATATTTATGGGTTGAATCATGACTTAATATCTGAATCTAAAACATGGTACATGGACTGAACTAAATTCATGAATGCATGCTATGACATGAGAATGGTTGGATACCTGAGATAGAAAATGGGAGAACTAATTTAAAGAAACCATAACCTCAAGCTAAGTCTAAATTCAAAGAGAAAAGATAGGGGTACTTGGCTCATATATCAGCTTCTGCTTCCTAAGTAGCTCACTCAACTGACTGATTTCTCCATAAAAATTTCACCAAAGAAACTTTTTTATTCCTCAACCTATGAATCTAAGGATGAAAGATCTTAACTGGGACTTTCTCATAGGAGAGGCTATTTTCTACGCCCACACTCTCTAATGGAACAACTGAAGTTGGATCACTAATGCATTTCCTTAGAAAAGTGACATGGAACACCGAATACACTGATGCTAACTCTACAAGTAACTCTAACTCATAGGATACCTTCTAAAAATGGATTAAAATCCAATATGGGCCAATATACAGAGGACTAAGCTTCCCTTTATTACCAAATCTCTTCACCCCTTTTATGGGCGAAATTTTCAGATACACAAAATCACCGATACCAAATTCAGGCTCTTTTCTTCTAACATCTGCATAGGATTTTTGACAACAACATACTGGGTATGTTGTTCTTGTTGAGCTGTCTTCAGCCTTTCTTGAATCAACTAAACTTTCTTTATTGCCTAATATACTGAATCTGGCACTATCAAAGCAGCATCACAAAATTTAAACCAACCAAAAGGAGATCTACACCTCTTACTATAGAGAGCCTTAAACAGAGCCATCTAAATATTTAAGTGATAACTATTATTGTGGGCAAACTTAATTAAAGGTAAGTGGTCATCCCATTTACACTTGAAATTGATAAAATACACCCGTATCATATCCCCTAAGGTCTAAATAGTCCTCTCTACCTGATAATCTATCTTGGTATAAAAAGCTATACTGAGATGAACTTGGGTATTAAGACCTTTCTAAAAAGCCTTCCAAAAAATAGAGGTAAACTGGGTATCTCTATGTGAAATGATGGTCAATGGTACTCTATACAAGTTTACCAAATCTTTGAAATAGAGCCTATCATAATATTCGGTATGGACTGATAAGAAATTGGCTGACCTAGTCATTCTATCCACAATGACCCAAATAGAATTATGCTGATGACACGTACGAGGTAACCTTGTAATAAAATCCATATTCTCCACTTCCCACTTCGTACTTCCAAGAAGGAATGATGAACTCCTGAAGCATACCACTTGGTCTCTGGTTATCAACCTTGACCTACTGATAATTCAGATACTTAGCTACGAATTTTGCAATATCTTTCTTCATACCATTCCACCAATAGACTTTTCGCAAATCGTGGTACATCTTAGTGGCTCCTAGATGAATATAATATCATAAACCATGTGCGTCTGCTAAAATTTGTTGCCTCATACCATCCATATTTGAAATGCATAACCTACGCTGATAATAAAGCACACTATTTCCCCCTTGGGAGAAAACCTCACCTTCTGATCTCAAACTGCCTCTTTCAACTTAATTAAAATAGGATCTCTATCTTGCTTTTCTTTTACCATAGAAACTAGAGAGGATTCCAAACCATTTTGAACCCATATACTACCTTCGGTTGAATTAACCAATAAAACACCCAATCTAGCAAGTTAATGAACCTCACGAACTAACTTTTTGTTATTATCCTTAACATGAGAAACACTTCCCATATACAATCTACTAAGGGAATCAAGCACAATATTAGCCTTACTCAAATGATACAACACACTCATATCATAGTCTTTCAACAATTTTAGCCACCTTCTTTGACAAAGATTTAGGTCTATCTGAGTGAACACATACTGTAAACTCTTGTGATAAATAAATATGGCAACATGAACCCTATAAAGGTAATGCCTCCAAGTCTTTAAAGCAAAAACAACTGTTGCCAACTCACGATCAAGAGTCGAGTAATTCTTCTCATGACGTTTGAGTTGTTAGAGGCATAGGCTATGACCTTACCTCACTGCATTAACACACAACCAAGACAAACTTTAAAAGAATAACAATAAACTACAAAACAATTTGGACCCACGGGTAGAGCCAAAACTACAACAGAAGTGTGTCGAGTATTCAACTCTTGAAAACTTTTCTCTCTAGAATTAGACCACTGAAATTTGACTTTCTTTTGAGTTAGTCTGGACATGGGAGAGGCACTAAAAGAAAATACCTCAACAAATCATCTGTAGTAACCGAATAAGCCTGAGAAACTCCTGATATCTGATAGAGAGATGGGTCTAGGTCAGTTTCTTACTGCTTTGATCTTTTGAGGATCAACTCTAATGCCATCACCAAAAATGATGTGATCGAGAAAAGATACTGATTTTATCCATAATTCACACTATCTAAACTTAGAGAATAACTGGTGATTCTTAAAGATCTACAAAACAATCCTCAAATGGTCTGCATGTTCACCTTCACTACAAGAATAGATGAGGATGTCATCTATAAATACTATGACGAACACGTCTAAATATTGATTGAATACTGTATTCATCAAGTCCATAAAAGTTGTAGGAGCATTCATTAGTCAAAAATACATAACTACAAGTTCGAAGTGACGTTATCGAGTTATAAAAGCTGTCTTCAAAATATCATATTCTCTGACCCTTACTGATGATAGACGGATCTGAGGTCTATTGTAGAGATGCAATGCGCACCCTGAAGCTAGTCGAGCAAGTCATCAATCTTGGGGATAATGTACTTATTCTTGATTGTGACTTTATTCAACTGATGGTAATCGATGCATATTCTAAGAGAACCACCTTTCATGCGCATGAAAAGAACTGAGGCCCCACACGGGGAAATGCTAGGCCTGATGAAGCCCTTATCTAAAAGATCTTTTAATTATTCTTTCAATTTCTTAAGATTGGCTAGAGCCATTCTGTAAGGTGCGATTCAAATATGCTTGGTGGCTAGGAGAAGGTCTATTTCAAAGTTGATTTCCCCCTCGAGAAAAACTCTGGGCAGATCTTCAGGAAATAATTTTGGAAATTCATTAACTACTGGAACTAATTCAAGACTTGGAATCTCAGATTTTGAGTCGTTGACTCAAACAAAATCATAGATGCAACCCTTGGATATCATCTTCCATGCCTTAAGGTTGGAGCTAAATCGGCCTATTAGCACTGAGGTACTACCCCTCTATTTTATTAGTGGCTCATTAGGGAACTAAAATTGGATGATTTTATTTCTACAATCAACTCAGGTATAGCAAGAGTGGATCCAATACACCCTGAGAATGACATTAAAATCAGTCATCTCTAACTCTACAAGGTCTACTGAGGTAACTTATTAGCACACTATGACTAGGTAATATTTGTATACACATCTGGCTATAACGAAACTACCTATTATCATAGACACTGAGAATACATAAATATAAAGCTGGAAGACTAGTAATCTACTTGTAAATACTTTAGGAGAACCTTCCTGATCTTGTCGAGTATGTAGGGCATAGAGTTGATTCTGATGCTATCCACTGGTGGCACTAGATGTAGCACCCTACTAAGTCAGGCATCCTGCTTGGACTGTAGAAGTGTTAGCCGATCCCTACTGATGATCATTTCTTCCTTGATGGGCAACTACATGACATTCCCTTATTTGATGGCTTTACTTTCCACATTCAAAACACATATCATTGCCTACCAAGCACTTAACCTTGTGGTTCTTGCCACATCTCCTGCAAACTAGGTTGGTGTGACCATTATGCATGCTACCTTGGGATTTGGAGCCTGGTTCTCTATCTCGATCGTCCTATCTAAACTTAGGCACTAGAGCACTAGCAAAACCTGGGGTTGGTCCTGAGAATTTTTGGCAGAACTAAAGATGATTACCACTTTTTGACGTCTGTTGAGTTAAGTTAAAACTACCAGCTTTAGATCTCTTATTCTCCCTTTCCCTTTGTTTTTCCTTGAGATTCTCCTCCTTAATTTGCTGAGCATGAACCATCAACCTGGAGAGGTCCATCCCCTTAATCAACATAACTGTTCTACACTTTTTGACAAAATCTTCTGAAACTCCAGACATAAACTTACTCACTCGGGCCCTAGAATTAGCCACCATAGCTGGAGCATACCTTGCTAACTGGGTGAAATTGAGTGAATACTCTTTCACACTCATGTTACCCTACTTTAGATCAATGAACTCTTGCACCTTGTCCTCCCTCAATCCAAGTGGTAAAATCCTGTATAAGAAAGCAGTAGCAAACTCATCCCACTCTATAGGCCCTGTATCCGTGCCTCTATCCTCCTTCCGCTACTTAAACCAGGTATGAGACACCCCTTACGAATGGTAAGCAGCTAAATCAACACTATCACTTAAGATAACACCCATAATATCTGTCACCTTTTACATATAGTTCAGGAAATCTTGTGGATCCTCTTCAGACTTGGATCCAGAGAATGCTGAGGGCTTCATCCAAGTGAAATCTTAAATTCTAGCTTCTTCCATGATCACCATAGGATTAGTTGAGGAAATAACCTACTGATTCTTTTGGGTAGCCACCGATTAGGCTAAGGTGGTAAAAGTGGCCCTGAATTTAGTGTGAGAGACCTACTCATTTAGAGGGTCCTTAGGAATAGGTGGTGGTGCAGGATGGTCCCTATTTATCCTTCCATTATCCCTTCTAGGAGACATTTTTGTAAATGTTTGAGAAAAAATTAGAAGAAGGAGTTTAAGGGGTCTTTTGGTAGAGTGTATAAGAATAATGCAAAATATGGCGTATTAGTAATGCTTGTATTATCAATGCAACTTTTAGTAATGCTGGTATTAATTACACATACATTAATTTTACACATTGTTTGGTTTGATGTATTAAAGATAATATATATTTATATAAATTTTGTAAGAAAATGTTTGTTTACCGAATAACCCTTTCCTTAAACCCTTTTCTCTAAGAATCTGTGGAAAAAACCTACTACTCCTTGGTGGAGAAATCGTGATATGGCTATGAAGCCTATCTCCAAGTTTCCTATTGAACCATTACCCTAGAAGAAACTTGATAGGACTCGAGTTCTGCTGGAGAAACCTATATCCAGGATAACAAAAGCTCTAGTAAATCCTACATACCCCTTTCCTTCTGATTACAATGAGATAGAAAAGAGATGAAAAGATCTAGAATTCACCCATTTAGGAAAGGATCTAGGATCTCTTTAACATATATTGGAAGAAATGCAGCCAAAGGGCTTCCTAGAGATATGATGGGAAAGGAACAGAGAGTTTGATATCGTGGGAAAAGAAGTCGGGAAAATAATTTAAGGAGTAATAATATCATTTAATAAATTAATACTTGTGTTGAAAGTCTTGCATTACTAATACATGGAAAATGGTGTGTATTATTAATAAATACCTCAATAAACAATACAGTGTATAACTAGTACAAGTATTATTTATGCATAGTAAAAATATGGTACCAAACAAGGTACTATTAATTCTTATTAACTAATGAATGCAATAGTTTTCCAATACACCCTACAAAACACCCCTAATAGAGCTCATGCTCTATCACACGACATAAATACTAAAAGAAGGGAGACTTTTCTAAAATATTTTGGAGCGTCTCACCCATATGAGTGTGTAATACCCCGAATTTCTCAAGCTTAACTTAACTCTATATTCATGAGTTACCAAATATAAAATTTTTGAAACACTCCATATTTTTTAGTTTATAGCCTACCAATGCATAGGAAATTGAATTAACTTTCCAACGATGTAAAATTCTCCTAAATCCAATAACCGGGTAATAAGTTATGGCTATTTTAAGTTTCAGTCATTAGACACCATCATTCAACCTAGTAGCGCATCACGGAGTATGTCAAAATGACAATTGTCACTTTCCAGTGAAGTACCATGATACCGGTACATTGTTCCATAGCTTATTTTCATATTTGTCAGTTTACAGTGCGCTAACACCATCCCACTACGCCACAGTGAACTTCCAGGTCGTATCCAAGGGGTAACGCGATTCCACCATATCGCGTTAATGGTCAAATTCCCAATTGTCCACTTTCCAGTGACACGACGCGATAGCTCTGCATCGTGCCAAGTGCCCAGATCAATTTTTTTTAGTTAATTTTCAGTTTTAAGTTCCAAGTTTTTAAATCATTCTAGGTGTATTTGAGCCTTTTTCCAAGGTCCTAGTCAACCTTTAACACGAAATTCAACCCTAATAAGCCTAGTTACACCATTATTCATTCAGTTTTTCCCCAAATTAAAATCATTCTCTCTCAAGAGTCAAAAACCCTAGTTTAAGAATCAAGGTCAATCCTCAAGAATCTCTCTAAAAACCTTTAAGAAATCTTATTCTCAGGTATTTTAGGTGTTCATCTATGGGTTCTTTTAACCCATAAAGTTCAAGAATCCCTTTTTAAATATACAAGATCTCAGATTTATGATTTCCATGTCTGGACTAGATTGAATTCATGTTTATGGTATTAGTTGGGTTTCAATCCATGATTAAAGTGCAAGTTTCATGAAATTGAATAGCATGTGTGATAAATATGTGATTATCTTGATAAAATTCTGACTTTACAAAGTGATTAATGTGTCTATGATGTTAATTGGGTTTTAATCCGTGATTTTTATATGATTCATGAAATTAGATTAGTATTTTATGAGAAATTATATGAATTGGATGCTAAACCAATGGAATTGTAAGTTGGGCATTGTAGTTTCCATGTTTATATGGTATCCATAATTATGTGCATCAAGTTTTGCTCCGTAAGTGTTTGATAGAATGTCTATGTGAATAAATTGGTGAAATCATGACATGTTAGTATATGAACAAAATTATGCCCTACAAGTGTTTGATAAAATGTCTCTATAGATGATATATGAACATGTGTACATTGTTATACTATGCAAGATCATGTGATGCCTTTCTTTTATGCTATCGAGTCCTGGAGGTATTTAATACCTAACAATTTAGTTGTTTACCTAGAGCTAGTGTCAGTCATAGAATCTCAGTCATGTCACGATCTATAGTACTATCAGATAGTTACAGAACTTAGTAGAGCTAAATTAGTCATAGAACTCAGGAAAACTCAGTAGACTCAGTATTAGTCCAGTCCAGTTCAGTATAAGCAGTTCATTATCTTTCAGTTGGGAGTAGGATTTAGCACTGAGTAAGTGCAGGGATGATGGCTTCCCTGTTAGAGAGGCAGAGTTGTTAGTAGCAGTCCCTATACTCTAGAACTGCATTGCCAGCATAGGATGAGGAGTAACCCGTTAGACTAGGCTTGACTACCTCCCCGGGGTCACCCATCAGATTAGGCTGGGCTCCATCCAGGTATCACCTATCAGTTAGGCTTGGCATCCTAGTTTTCTAGTGTCAGTAACCATGGCACGATATTGGCACCCTTCCAACTGGGGAATGGGTTGGAACCCTATCAGCTTAGATTTGGGGTATGTCAGTTAGATGATTACCTCCTACAGTCCCAGTTTCAGTGTCAATTTAGAATTCAGTT
The DNA here is from genome assembly GCA_030864215.1 of Capsicum pubescens. Lineage (NCBI taxonomy): Eukaryota > Viridiplantae > Streptophyta > Magnoliopsida > Solanales > Solanaceae > Capsicum > Capsicum pubescens. The sequence goes on along the minus strand of CM061544.1, from coordinate 68,199,106 downwards.
TAGTTCTACAGAATCAGGACTGTCAGACACAATCACTCAGTATCAATCATTCAGTTATCAGTAACTTCAGATATCAGTTACTCAGTTATTAGAACTCAGTACTTAGCTTCAGAAAAGCTCATTTATAGTATACATATACACTCAATATTTACAGTAGTTTCAGTTATCAATGTACTCGCATATTCGGTTACTCTATATCATTAAGTCAATTACTGTACATGCATATGAGCCCTTGCATTTAGCCTTACCTAATCTAGAATACTAGTACATTCCATGTACTGACACATACTCTTTCTTTGCACTATGATATCTCATATGATAGGTTTAGACGCTTAGGTTCCCGATCGTGCTTAGACAGATCAAGTCGGCAATCAATGATTTAGTAGTGATTCCTCATCTGTTGAGGATATGCTTTTATTTCAACATTTTAGTAGTTTTAGTATTTTAGTTGTTAGAGTTAGTTGGGGGCTTGCCCCATCAACTCCACTTTCAGACAGTTCAGATTAGAGGCTTTTAGACTAGATTTTTTCAGATAGTATTTAGTTTTACAGATTGTTATTTTAGATATTATATTTTATCAGTATTTTAGATTTTGAACCTTATGGCATTTCAGCATAATTCTGCATTTATTTTAGTATTATTATCCAGTGTTCACAGTAGATATCAGTCACGGGTTAGCTTATGGTCCTTTGAGATCATAAGCACCGTGTGATGACCAGGGGTAGTCTCGGGTCGTTACAAACTTGGTATCAAAAACTATGGTTCAATCGAGTCCTAGTGAGTCTGAAAGTGGTATCGCGTAGAGTATTGTGTATGGGTGTGTAGTGCGCCACACTTTTGGATAGAAGGTTATAAAATATTTTAGGAAAAGTTTCCCTCCTTTTAGTGTTCATGTCGTGTGAGTGAGCATGAGCTCAAGATAAATTCTCAGTCTAATCCTTTTCTTCCTTTCGGTTTCATAACATGCCTCCTAAGAAGAACGGAAGAAAAATAGAAAATCAGTTAGTACCTCAGCTAGCTCAGGTAGATCCCCTGAATGAGCACGTCTTCCATGCAAAATTTAGAGCTGCTTTCACTACATTAACCAATTTAGTAGTTGTTCAGAACAACCTATAGGCTATTGTCCTATCTTGTCTTGGGGTTCATACTCAATAGATTAGGGGGGAGAAGCATGGGAAGAAAGATAGAACGAATAAGAGGGTCAGAATAAGTGGTTTTAGGCCAAGGCCAGAGAGTGGTAACCGGTTCGAGTTTTGTCAGAAATTCTCAGCCCTAATTTCTTCTGTAGCTAGTGCTCCTGTTCCAAAGTTTAGAATTGTCAGTCGAGATAGCACGTCAGACTCCAAGTCTCAAGGTAGCATGAAAAGAGGTCGTACTCACCCATTTTGCCAGAAATATGGTAGAAATCATCAGGGTGTATGTAGGGCTGGCAGTGGTGTATGTTTTGGGTATGGTAGGTTAGGCCATAGAATCAGAGATTATCCTCAGTCAGGTTCACAGAGTCAGTACAACTGTCCTTCAGCTCAGTTTGGTCACCTGCATCAGCAGGGTGCCACTTCCAGTGCCACCAGTGGGCAACGCCCAAATAGGCTTTAAGCACTTCAGTTCATACAAGATCAAGAAAGTTCTCCTGATACGGTCACTGGTACATTACATATCTTCCATTTACATATTTATGCCTTATTAGATCCGGGAGCTTCTCTATCTTTTGTAACTCATTGCATAGTAGTCAATTTTAAGTCAGACTAGAAATCTTAACAGAACCTTTCTTAGTGCTTACCTCAGTAGGTAAATCTATTCCAGCCAGACGGGTATACAGAAATTACTCGGTTACAGTATTTTAGAAAATCCCTTTAGTTAATTTTAGTAATAGAGTCATTCCATTTCAGTTTCTTGATGAACCAGTCCCTGAATGAAGGGGTAGTACCTCAGTTTTAGTTGATTTAAGTTTGAATCTCTAGATTGAACTAGTAGAAAGAGAAGTTGAGAATTCTAAGTTAGTTAGTGTTGAGGTTGCTATATGAATATTGTTAGGGCAATAGAAAACTAAGAATCATGTATCAAAAGGAAATACTAGAAGTAGACCTTACATTATCTAGAGTAGTCCTTCAGAATGAGATTAGTGTTTAGGAGCATTGTCATATCTCAGACTCTAGGGTAAAGTGGTCTCATCTTGATTTAGAGTTTATTAAGGGGTTCACGGGCTTAAAATAACGGTTTTAAGATGGGGGGATGGTGGAATAAGTAACCTAGTCAGACTTTCAGATTTTAGTAGTAATGTCAGTATGTGTACAGGAGCAGTTGGAGAGGTTGATGCCTAATCCGTCCTTACCTCGGTGCAAAGTTTTGCACTTTAGCTATTACGATATCTACTTATGCCTTACATGCCATCTCTATGATCATAGTTTCTATTAGTGCACATTATCAAAAATTATGTACGTTTACAATTTCTAGTATATGGAGTTCCAGTTTCCTCAGTATTACGAATCATGTTTCGTGAATACAAAAACTCCAAACTCAAGTCATGCAGCTCATGACTTATGTAATCATGCCTTACAGTGTGCTCAGTTTCCATGACTTATGCTATACTCATAGCGATCAACTAAATCCAGATTATGTTATGTATATCCTCAGTCTAGATTTCTTGATAAATCCAGGATGATAATGTTCTATTCCTCAGGCCTTAGTTAAGTGTCAAGTTTGGTATAGTTCCATTCATGCTTCAGATCCTTATGTTTTAACCCTCAGCAAACTCTCCTTATGAAATGATTTAGTGATGAGCAGTTACTTTGAAGGAAGAAAGTGAATGTTTCATGTTCAGAAAAGATTGTAGCATGTTATTTTTATATGAGGCTGTAGTTATGAAGATAGGATTGAATATCATATTAGAGTGTGGGTGAATATCTAGAAAGAGAGTGTATTTAGTTATTGGAGGAAAAATCAGAATTCTTCATGAGATAAAAATTTGAGAAAATGAAGAGTGTGAGTGTACATTCAGATCCTCGATTTATGCCAGTCCCCATCTTGTAGCTATTAGAACTCAATCACAGTCTCAGTTCAGCATTCTATAAAAAACTCAGTCCAGTTTTAGGTTTGCTTGACCAAAGCGTACAGTTACCAGTTATTCAGTTGTCAGTATCTAAGTATCTCAGAATCATGTTATGCGTTTAGTCTTGCATTCCTAGATAATATCGTTCCCACGAATTCATGCCCAGTTACCTTACATTCCTTAGTCAGTTCTTACCTCATATGCATAGTACTCTATAGTTTCAGTCCAGTTATTCAGGTTAAGTATAGTTCAACCTTACATGACCAGTATTCAACTATCAGTCATCTAGTTAATCAAATAAGTTTGTATGTTTACGCGTTCGTGCTCAGTGCCCACGTGAATATTTTCAGTAGACTCAAGTAAAGTGTTGTATTCAGGTGAAGGGTATAGTTGAGAGAGTATTCAAGAAATATATCTAAGCTGGAAAATTTGTAGCAGCAGTACATAAGGCTTAGTCACTTTATTTTAGATGATATTTCCTAGGCCTTGCTTTATATTACAAAATTTTAGCCAGGAAGTGATTTCTCATTCAGATGTCTTATTCAGACCATGCCAAGATTTCCTTGCTCCCTAAAGTCATTAGAACTTTATAGAAAGAGTGTCAAGAGATGCTCTAATTGAGTGTAAGTTTTCAGTGTAAGTTAGTTCGTAAAGCCAACAATTCAGTTTAGTAGTCAGGCGAAAAAATTCGTATGGTTTTCTTATCTTTCCACCCAGTCATACTGTCCGAAGTTTTGTGAGTATGACTATTCCAAGATAAAGAATCCTAGTTGTTATGAGTTCAGCCCAATTCATATATTATGCCTCAGTTTTAGATCTCAAATATTCAGTCATGATTCGGTTCATAGGTGCCTCATGCATCGTCCCAACTTTTCCTTGGTATCTCAGCAAAGTCAGCATTCTTCGAGGGACATAATTTCCCAAGAGGGAGGTTCACTATAACCCCAGAGCATTCAGGTCCTATACCTTTTAGTTTATCTTTATGTAATGAATCCAGTTTGGAGTAATGGTTACTCATAAGTTGACTCTCTCATTCCAATCTCAACCGAATGACCATTCTCAAGTCATGGCATGTATTCAAGGGCCTAGTTCCGTTCATGATAGTCAGTCCATGTGTCATGTTTTAGACTCAGTAATGTTCTCATGTTACCGTTCATACGTTCAGTAAATGACCTCAGGTTCATTAATATTCTTAGTTTAAGATAATAGTCTTTCTTAGCTCTACTCTGTTCTATGTTCAGTTAAAGTTTTAAACTTGGTATCCTTTGCTATTGCATAACCAGTCATGCATTCATGAATAAGTTTAGTCATGTATTCCATGCATCAAATATGCATGATCAGTGTGTAAATTTAGTATATCAGTGTTTCTTAGCTTAATCAGTCTCATTAGAGGATGAATGTTCCCAAGGGGGAGATATTGTAATACCCTTATTTTTCAAGCTTAACTTCACTCTCAGTTCATGAGTTATCCAATATAAAATTTTTAAAACGTTCAGTATTTTTCAGTTTAGAGCTTGTAAATGCGTAGGAAATTGAATTAGCTTTTCAACAATATAAAATTCACCTAAATCCGATAAACGGGTAAGAAGTTATGGCTATTTTAAGTTTCAGTCATTAAACACCTTCATTCAAGCCAGTAGCGCATCGTGGAGTATGTAAAAATGATAATTTTCACTTTACAGTGAGATATCACAATACCAGTACGTTGCGCCATAGCTTATTTTTACATTTGTCAGTTTCCAGTGCATCAACGCAATCCTACCGCGTCGCAGTGAACTTCCAGGTCACATCCAAGGGGTAACGCGATTACACCTAGTCTCGTTGATGGTCCAATTCCCAGTTGTCCACTTGCTAGTGACACGGCATAATAGCACCGCATTGCGCCAAGGGCCCAGATCGGGATTTTTCAGTTAATTTTTAGTTTTAAGTTACGAGTTTTTAAATCATTCCAGGGGTATTTGAGTCTTTTTTCACGGACCTAGTCTTCCTTTAACGTGAAATTGAACCCTAATAAACCTAGTTACACCATTATTCATTCAGATTTTTCCCAAATTAAAATCATTCTCTCTCAAGAGGCAAAAACCCTAGTTCAAGAATCAAGGTCTATCCTCAAGAATCTCTCTAAGAAACTTCAAGAACTCTTCTTCTCAGGAATGTTAGGTGTTCATCTATGGGTTCCTTTCACCCATAGAGTCCAAAAATCCCTTATTAAATATACAAGATCTCAGATTTATGATTTCCATGTCTGGACTAAATTGAATTCATGTTCATGATATTAGTTGTGTTTTAATCTATGATTTAAGTGCAAGTTTCATGAAATTGAATAGCATGTGTGTTCAATGTGTGATTATCTTGATAAACTTTTGAATTTACAAAGTGATTAATGTTTCTATGATGTTAATTGGGTTTTAATCCAGATTTTGTATGATTCATGAAATTAGATTAGTATTTTATAGGAAATTATATGAATTGCATACTAAACCCGTGGAATTGTAAGTTGGGCATTGTAGTTGCCATGTTTATATCTTATCCATGATTATGTGTATGAAATTGTGCTCCCCAAGTTTTTGATAGAATATCCATGTGAATAAAGTGGTGAAATCATGACATGTTAGTTTATGAAGAAGCTTATTCTCTATAAGTGTTTGATAAAATGTCTCTATAGACGATATATGAACATGTGTACATTGTATGCTTTGCAAGATCATGTGATGCCTTTCTTTTATGCTATTAAGTCCTGAGGGTATTTAATACCCGACAATTTAGCTGTTTACCTAGAGCTAGTGTCAGTCACAGAATCTCAGTCATTTCACGATCCATAGTACTCTTAGACAGTTACAGAACTCAGTAAAACTCAGTCAATCACAGAACTCAAGAAAACTTAGTAGACTCAGTATCTGTCCAATCAAGTTCAGTATAATTAGTTCAGTGTCTCTCAGTTGGGAGTAGGATTAGGCACCGAGTGAGTATAGGGATGATGGATTCCCCGTTAAAGAGGCAGCATCGTTAGTAGCAGTCCCTGTACTCTATAACTGCATAGCTAGCCTAGGATGAGGAGTCACCCGTTAGACTAGGATTTACTACCTCCCAAGGGTCACTTGTCAGATTAGGCTTGGCTCCGCCCAGGTGTCACCCATCAGTTAGGCTTGGCATCCTGGTTTTCCAGTGTTAGTACCCATGACATGGTATTAGCACCCTTCCAACTGGGGTCACAGGTTAGACCCCTATCAACTCAGATTTAGGTTATGTCAGTTAGATGATTACCTTCCACAGTCTCAGTTTTAGTCTAAGTTTAGAATTCAGTTCAGTTCTACAGAATCAGAACTGTCAGACACAGTCACTCAGTATCAGTCATTCAGTTATCAGTAACTTCAGATATCAGTTACTCAGTTATTAGAACTCAGTACTTAGCTTTAAAAAAATGCAATTATAGTATACATATACACTTAGTATTTATAATAGTTTAAGTTATCCATGTACTCTCATATTCGGTTACTCTATATCATTCCGTCAGTTACTGTACATGCATATGAGCCCTTATATTCAGACTTACCTCATTTAGAATACCATTACATTCCACGTACTGATGCATACTCTTTCTTTGCTCTATGATATCTCACATCATAGGTTCGGACGCTCAGGTTTCCGATCGCGCTTAGACAGATCTAGTCGGCAATAGCAGATTTAGTAGTGAGTCCTCATCTATTGAGGATATGCTTTTATTTTAGCATTTCAGTAGTTTTAGTATTTCAGTTATTGGAGTTAGTTGGGTGCTTATCCCATCAACTCCACTTTCAGAAAGTTCAGATTAGAGGCTTTCAGACTAGCCTTTTTAGATAGTATTAAGTTTTACAGATTGTTATTTCAGTTATTATATATTGTTAGTATTTTATATTTTGAACCTTATGTCATTTCAGCCTAATTCCATATTTATTTTAGTATTATTATCAGTGTTCACAACAGATATCAGTCATGGGTTAGCTTGTGGTCCTTCGGGATCGTAAGCACTGTGTGACGACTAGGGGGTAGTCTCGGGTTGTTATAGTGTGGTACGCTTCACACCCATGAACAAAACTCTACTTAACGTGACTTTCAGAAACCCTAGGACACTTTAAACCTTATGCTCTGATACAAAGTTTGACACAACTCGAGACTTTCCTCTAGTCGTAATAAGGTGCTTAAGGCCACATGTGACTCCAAGCTAATCCATGATCTGGTACAAGCTTTAAATACTGAAAGAAGATAACAAAATATAGTACAAAATTCATCTTGGAATATCTAATTAGTCAAATCAATAACAAAAAGGGTCTAAAACACATCACTAAAAAATAGAACTAATTGTCTTACTATCTGAAACCCTCTTAATATGATGAGTTACTGGGACAGGTCTCTAACTAACTCCAACTATTGAAATAACATGGAATGAAATACTAGAAAACATAATAAATAATATAGCTAGTCCTCGATTGATGAGGACTCACCAATGCTGCAGTTGAGTGATATAGGGACAAACTATGTGCGATTTGGGAACTGAGCATCCAAACCTATGTTATAATACAACATAGAGCAAGAGAGAGTATGCAATCAGTACTTTAAATATACTGGTATGTGAGATGGGTACTAGCAGATATAGATAAATATAATAAGCATTCATGTGAAATAAATGCAAGACCAAGTATAAGCATGTACTTATATAATTTGAACAATTGAATAACTAGTATAGGGACACTTGGTCATGCAAACCTGGACAGATTATAATATGAAGACTGCACTAAGGACTGTGGGAGCTAACTATAATTGACATGCCCTAATCTGAGCTAATCGAGGTCTAAATTATAACTCTAGTTGGAAGGGTGTCAGCACCTTGCCAAGGGTAACAACATTGATTGTGTGGATCCACTAATCTGATGCCCCAAGGGACTAGGGTGTCAAACCTAAACTGACGGGTGACCCCTAAGAGGGTGTCAAGCCTAAATTAATGCGCGAACCCTCATAGCCTACACTGGTAATGTAGTTCTAAAACTTAAGGACTACGATAAACGACTCTGCCTAACTTATGGGGGATCCACCATCCTTGTGTTCACTCGGTGCTAAGTGCTACTCCCAATTGAATAACTCTGGAGAATATTTTAAATGTAAACTGATAACTGATATGCTTAAGTCATGAGATTCTAAAATTAATATTGTATACATAACTAGAGGAATCATGAAATTGTAAATGTGATGCATATTCAAAACTGTGGTATTGGATGTTCATAACCCACCAGCATAAACTAACACAAACATACCATGGTAATTATGGAACTAGCCATGGTACGAAAAGTCATGAATAACACTTAGTATTTCAATAGCTGATCATGATGTAGACATTTGCATTATCAAACCTATGGAAACAAAATTCTCATGAAGAAATATATTTTTAAGATACATAACCAAAATACTTAAGATAGAGTTGATAAAATTCATAATTGACTTGAAAAGTCTTAAAAAGAGGAAAAGGATTTATATTTGTATGTTTAGGGAAATCAAGGGAGTCAATGGGTGGAAAGGACCCATTCATGAATATCTCACATACCTAAAGTAAAAGCTTTGGTGAAATCCATGAAGTTGATCTTGTTCTTGAGAAACCTTAGTTTGCTTTTGAGGGGGAAAATAATCGCTTATCTTTTATGTAGGAGAAGTGATTTTGATGTTCTGAGGGATTAGTGTAGTGTTTACCCTTGATAACTAATGTTTGGAGAGCTAAAACGACGTGGGTTTGGGTTATGAAGAGGTGATAATTACCAAAAAGCCCCTGTAAAAATGTGTTGAGACTTTGGGTCTCCAGTCATTACGAATCAGTCCACAATTCGTTACATCTGGTTACAAGTCATATCTGAGTCGTAACCTGGGGTCCTAAGACCTTGGGTCCTTACTGGTTGGACTACGACTGACCCCTAATGACTAATAATTATTGACTAAGAGTTGTAAGGTGTAGTCGTAGTCTGAAAATCAGTTTTTGGTCATACCCTGTTATGACTATGACTTCCTTCCTAATGGCTCGTTAAGTCTGACTACGAGTCATTAGGTAGAGTCATAGTCTGAGCTTGAGTTTTGGGTCACTCACTAGTAAAGATACGAGTCCACATTATGACTTGTAAGGTCTGACTACAAGTCATATGCTGGACTCGTAACCACTGGCAGTTCACGAGTACTTCAAGAAAACTTGCATAACTTCTTATCACGATTTCAGATTAAGACAAGAATCAAAACATTGAAAAGATAATTTAGTGACCTATCTTTTAAGGGGTCTAGAGCTTGAAAACTCAGGGTATTACATTTTTTCATGTGGAAGGTAGTCATTGGAATGTTGTACTTTAGGATTCAAGTGGAGATTTTGTATTGGTTAATGTATAACCTTTGTTATCTATAAGTAGAAATCTTCACAATTGTATGGGAGATTTTAAATAATACATAAGCAATACAAATAATTGTTTTTCTCTAAACTTTTCATTGTTTACCAAGTCTTTACTTTATAGTTCTCATAATTTCAAACGATTTTGGAGGTAAGACCAACATCACTTCAATCTATTATGACGTTATTTATTTGCTTTATTATTTTCATCCATCTCTTCTAACAAATTTATTAAAATAATTAATAACCTAACCTTACAGATTAAATCAAAATGTGTGTATTTGACTTCATATAAATTCAATTATATTGTTTTCTCGATAAACATGACTTGTGGTGATTGTTTTCATAATATTTAACCTAATCAGCTTCGAGATATTTTTAATACATAGATGTTAATGGTTATAGAAGAAAAAGGGAATAGCTTATATTTAAGGTGTAAAATTCGCAAAACAGTATCTCAATTGGTTTGGAGGGTGGTTATCCACATGGATGACCCGGGATCGATCCCCTTCAATGCCTTCTGAGTCGAGCCTATCGCACAGGACTTGCCTAGTGCGGTTTATTCCCTTTGTGATTTGAAGGATATTACACAATGAGAGGTTTACCTAGTGCACACAAAGTGCTCAGTCAAATGATAGAGGCTGTGACAGAGATTGTAGTGGTTGCAGGTTATCCTAGAGTTTCAAAAAAAAAAATCACAATCTATTGTGGATTGAAGTAAACTAAAAGATAAGTACTTAAATAATGGTCAATCACTCAATTATTTTTTTTTCTAAAAATAAAACTAGAATTTTATTGATGTAATATACCATAATTACAATAAATTATTATGGTTCAAAATAAAATGAACAATAGTGAAGAAAATAAAATAATCTTCTTCTTGGATGAGAAAGGGACATCTCACTCTCTTTAAAGAGATTCAAGACCACTGCAGCATAATCTACACCGATCCAGCAGTAATCTCTTGACTTGTTCCCTTCAGGATACAATAACTCATCAACGATGTATAACTCAAGTAACTCCAGATTAATTAAAGAGTCCAAAGCTCCACTATAAAAAAACACCTTCCTTCAACATATAAAACTCTCTTTTTTAATAGTGTATATAGTTAAAGACTTATCCTATTGTCTTTGTCTTAACTCTCTCTTTCACTAATATAATTTCTCTCTTTTATATGGTGAATATAGTTGAAGACTCGGAATATTTTCTATGTCTCAACTCTATCTTTCACTACTTCACATAATAATACTTTTCCACCCTTATCTTTTTTCTTATACTTCATCTTTTTAAACACAAGAAAGAAACACCACTATTAATAGGTGTAGAATTCTTTCATGTAATGAATATGAAGTACTGGAGTAGTAAATGGATAGATGAATAGGTTGGATGTTACATGTGTTACTAGCATAATTACATAACATAATGAACAAATAAAGACTTAGTGGTTATAGGAGTTTCAAGAAAAGTTATGACCATATTCCTCCACTAATAAATAGGAGTAATAATACTCATAATGCACAATTTATACCCACTAACATATCCACTTAATATATTAATTCACTAATGAAATGCATATACACCAACATTCTCCACTCATTTTAATATTATTTTGTGAGAGTATTTCACCAAACTAGTTGAAGATAGACTATTATGCATAATGAAGGTGTGTTTTGCATTGAACTTCCATTTAGTAAAAAATAACCTTTACTCTAGAGTCAGTAGTGTTATCAGACTTGAACTATGACTGCTTAAGGGAAATAAAGTATTACTATCTACATACAATAATCAAGATATCGACATAATCTTTAATAGCCAGCACATTACGACCTTGTGCTATCCTGAGTTTCATGAGCATTTTTGAGAATAAGCCCAATTCTCATAGTAAGTGGCCTACTTCCACACTCACATAGGTGAAATCTGTCGAGGGTGGTCCTATAATTTAGACACCCCACTCATACAAGATACACAATTTCATAAAGATTTCTTAGACTCAACCTTCACAAATCATTATAGGAACAAAATGCACTCACATCATAAAAGAATTAAATAATAGTGCATCCTACATCAAGTCATCATATGATTCGTTCTTCCCATTGAACCTGGTTATATGATCTCTAATCCCAGATTGGGATTTTTCATAGATGAATCATTATTTTTATAGGCTTTCTTCCTCCCCCTCGATATGATTCAGACCCTTTATCTTCCAAGGCCTTGTGTATTTCATCTGCAAGATAATATCCATCTGCAAGATAATCACATAATCTGGCATACTCAATGTTAGTGGTACCAAATGTCAAATATAATATCACAAATATTATTTTATTCTCATGGGTTTGAATTTATTATTGTAAATAACAACTTCAAACTTTATCAATAATATTGGTTCTAGCACAATAAATCAAAACTAGAGAAATTAATTTCTCAAAATAAAGTGATTGATTAATTCACTTTTTCACTAGTTGAACCTAAAATAATTAGTTTAACCTTCGCGATAGATTTAACAAATAATAATTTACTTTTTTATTTCAACAAATAGCACGATTTTTTTTCATTATGCTTCAAAAACACTTTTAAGTAAAACACGATTTATTTTAATAAAATAAGCCACAACTTTTTTTAAGTAAATATACCTGATTTGCTTGTATAACCTGCTTAAGTACTTTTGCACAATTTCAGGCCGTGCAACTAGCCACATATCTCATACTTTATTAGGCAAGTAAAATCCTTCTTTTTACACCACTCTCACATATTTGAATCAAAAGAAATTGCATGGCTCACACAATCAATAAAATGTATTTTCCAAGTTTTCTTTTTCACCATAATTTGACATGTCAATGAAAAGTTCATCATATGATTAAGGTATTTTTGGTTCCTGAAATAAAATTTATCTCTCCCAAATATTTAATATCAAATGGCTACTCAACATTTTTTATCCATTTTTTGATAACATGTTAGAGCCAAGTTTAAAGACATCAAGTCATATGCAAATTAATAATAACATGTGATTTATTCCAACAATAATTATGCACTTGTAACACTTTTTAAACTAATTCTCAAAAGTGAAAATGTCACATTTTTATGGTGATTTTTTCTCATTTAAAGAATTTGAATACCACTTTATATTCATAAAAAGTAGTATAAATTTTATTTATTAAAACTATTACGTAGAATATTTTTACCTTTCTTCCGCAAGAAGTAGAAAAGTTATTTTTACCTTTCCTTCACTTGAGTTGAGAAAGTAGAAAAATACTTTACTCTTCATCTCTTTTCTTCTATCTCTTGAAGAGACTAGTGACATTGAGATGTTGAAATCTCCCATCTTGATATCCGCGATTTTTCAAACTGTAATGAAAAATGAATCTCCTTAAAAATTTTAGTGTAATATACCATAATTAAAATAAATGATTACAATTAAAAATAAAATAAATAAAAAGTGAAGAAAATAAAATAATCTTCTTCTTGGCTAAGGCGCGGATATCTCACTCTCTTTAAGGAGATTTAAGCCCATTGCGGAATAATCTACACCGATCCAACGGTAATCTCTTGACTTGTCCCCTCAAAGATACAACAACTCATCAACAATGTACAACTCAAGCAACTCTGGATTAGTTGAAAAGTTCAAAGCTCAACCACAAAAAATACCTACCTTCAACATATAAAACTCTCTTTTTAATATTGAATATAGTTAAAGACTTAGACTTTTGTCTTTTTATCAACTCTCTCTTTCACTAATATAATGACTTTGTTGGTGTAAAACCATTAAAGAGAAATAACACATGAATTCAATTCAAAAGCTAGTGCTGAAATAGAGATGGAGTTTAAAGAAGAGAATATCCAAAGAGGTTGATTATTTTCTTGTAAAAGTCGTGTCTTATTGATCATCAGCTGGTTAACTTAAATAGTTGCTATTACAACTAAAAATATAAAAAATAAACAACCTATTTCTACCAAAATTAAAATAACTAATCAGTTTTCTACCAAGGATAGGAATCCTAATTTAACTAGGATTTGTATGGAAAATAAATGAGAGAAAAAAAGAAAAGAAAGATGTGCATTCCTAAAGAAACTTTCAACACTCCTCCTTGCTTTATGAAATGCAAACTCTAATTTTCTATCAAAGAAGCTCAAATTTGCTGATCGGTAAAGGCTTAGTGAATATGTCAACCCATTTTTCTTTCGTCTTACAGTAGACAAGAATCACATCTCCATCTTTTTGAACTTCCCTCAGGAAGAAAAACTTTATATTGAAGTTCTTAGATTTTCCATGAAATACAGGATTGTGAGAAATAGTTGTTGCTTCTTGGTTATCCACAAACACTTCAATGCTTCATGTTGGTTCTAATTGCAAATCAATCAAAATTTTCTTCAGCCACAATGCTTGATTTACCGCTGCTGTAGCTGCCACAAACTCAGCTTTGACAGTAGATTGAGCCACAATTTCCTATTTCTTACAACTCCATGAAAATAATCCAAGAATCAAGGCTAAAATAATGTCCTGAAGTACTCTTCGAGTTATCCTTGGAACCGCCCCAATCAGTGTTAGAGTACCCAAAAAGCTTCATAGGTTGACTCCTTCAAAACATGACTCCATAGGCGATTGCTCCTTTTATGTATCACACAATTCTTTTGGCTGGCTTCAGATGTACTTCACTCGGACAATGCATGAACCTTGATAGAATACTTACAGCATACAATATATCGGGTCTTGTTGATGTAAGATACATTAAACACCCAATGAAACTTCTGAAGTATGTTTCCTCAACCTTTTCGGCTCCATCATCTTTGCTTAGTTTTTCTTTTTGGTTTATGGGAGTATTCATATCTTTGCAGTTTTCCATTTTGAATTTCTTGAGAATTTCCTTTGCGTACTTCTTCTAGAAAATGAAAGAACTCATCTTTTCCCTGTGTAATCTCCATTACAAGGAAATTAGTCATCAGACCAAGATCAGATATTTCAAAAGCTTACATCATAGCCTACTTGAACTCATCAATGAGCTTTGCACTGCTTCTTATAATCAAAAGGTCATCGACATAAAGAGAAACAACAAGAATCCCACTATTATTGTGTTTAACATATAGTGTGAATTCTGAAACACTTTTCTCAAAGCTGAGGCTAAGCAAATAATCATCTATTCAACTATACCAAGATCTTGGTGCCTGTTTTAGGCTATAAAGAGCTTTATGTAGTCGGTAGACTTTCTCTTCTTTTCCATCTACAACAAAACCTTTAGGTTGCTCGATATAGATTTCTTCTTCAAGAACTCTATTGAGAAATGCGGATTTGACATCCATCTGGAGCACTTTCCAGTCACGTTGTGTAGCAATAGTAAGAAGTAACCTGATTGTATCGAGCCTAGCAACTGGAGCAAACATGTCAGAATAATCAACACCAAAAATCTATGCATACCCCTTAACTACAAGTCATGCCTTGAGTTTGTTAATAGAACCATCAACATTCAATTTTTTGCGGTAAACCCACTTCACATCGATGATCTTTCTATCTTGAGGCTTTTTCACAAGCTACCAGGTCTTGTTTTTCTCAATAATTACAAGCTTCTCCTCCATTGTGGATTTCCATTTAGCATCTAAAACATCCTCTTCAAATCTAGAAGGCTAAAAAATGGCCACATTGTATCTCTAGTAATCTCTGAGAGCAACCTTATTCCTCTCATAGGTTGATCATCAATGTTTTCATCAAAATTCGGTAGATTGCTTGTGATCTGCTTCTGGTTAACTTTTTTCCAGTCCCATTTCTCATTCTCGATAAAAAATACATCTCTACTTACCATAATTTTTCCAGTATAAGACTGAAAATTGTTGTAAGATTTAATGATTATTCTGTAACCAATAAAGACTCCAGGTTCAACTTTCTTGTCTAACTTGTCCCTCTTAACCTGCGGAATATGAGAGAAACACAAACAACAAAAGATTTTTAAGTTTTTAAGGATGACTTATAGCCATGCCACGCCTCAAAAGGTGTCTTGCCATCAACTGCTTTGGTAGATAATCTATTTAGAAAAAATAGCAGTGTTAGCTTCTTCTACCCATAAATATTTTGGTAGGCCTTTCTCATATAAAAAACACCTCGACATCTATATTATCATCGTATTCTTCCTTTCACTGGCTCCATTCTGTTGTAGAGTACACAAGGCAGTGAGTTGATGCTCAATACCTGTATTTTTGCAAAAATTTTCAACTCGATCAGATGTGTACTCAGTACCATTATCTGATCTAAGCATTTGCATACTGCAACCACTTTGATTTTCTATCGAAGCTTTGAATTTCTAAAACACTTCAGGCACTTCATATTTGAACCTGAGAAAATAAATCCAACACATTCTTATCATATCATCAATAAATACTATAAAATATTTACTTCCATTAAGAGAAGCAGTTTTATGCGGTCCACACAAATCAGTATGGACCTACTGAAGCATCTCCGATGCTCTCCGGGTTGTCTTGGAAAAAGGCATCCTGCTTTGCTTTCCAAATTGACATGTGTTGTAGCTTGTATGTTTGTCCTCCATGGATGATAGTCCTAGAACCATATCTTTCTTCACCATGTGCAAGAGTGTCTTGTGTTAACAATGCCTGAGTTTCTTATGCTATACATCTGCTGTCATCTCTTGGCTCGGATAGGTAGCCGACTTTCCCTCCATTGGATCAAACGAAAAGCTTTTTCCTTTCATCTTAACTTGGCAGATTTCTTGACCCTTTGAATAAAATATCAAACACTTCTTGTCCCCAAAATTAATCTTAAAACCATTTTCCAAAAGTTTTCCAACACTTAACAAATTTTGATCAAGTTCTGGAACAAAAAGTACCTCTGAAATTAACTTTATACCTGAGCGGCTTTCAATAGCTACTGTTCCTTTTCTTTGGCAGAAAGATAACCACCATTATTGATTCTGACTTTAGAGATTGTGGACTTGTCTAAATATTTTAAAATCTTCTCATCATGAGTCATATGATTTGTACAATCGCTATAAATTAGCCAGGACTCACTTGAGACGCTGCTTGTAAAACATGATGCAATAAAAAGTTGATCTTCTTCCTGTTCATTAACAACTCGAGTCTCTGCATCTTCCAGCTGAGTTTTATTCTTACAGATGATCGCTTCATGCCCAAGATGATTGCACTTAGTGCACTTAGTATCAGGCCTCTTCTAACACTTGAAAGATGGATGTCCGAGCTTGCCACAATGCTTACAAGGAGGGTAGTTTCCTTTGAAACCACCTATTCTATTTTTTTTGTGCACTGCACCTTCTCCATTAGTTGGTTAGTACTTCTTGTTATTCTTCTTGAAACGTCCATCATCGTGATGCTTGGCTCATAAGGCACCTTCGACAGCTCCTTCTTGTCTTATAACATGTCGTTGCTCTTGCGCTTGAAAAGAACTTTAGAGCTCTACAAGTGTTATCTTGGACAAGTCCTTAGTATTTTCTAAGGATATTATGGTAGCCTCAAATCTTTCAGGTGCCGTTACTAGGATTTTCTCAACGATCCTTGAATCATTGAAAGTGGAACCTAAAAATCTAATACGATTTGCTAAATTAAGAAGTCTATCAGAGTACTCCTTTATGGTTTCACTTTCTTTCATACTTTGCAGCTTAAACTTACGTACCAGATTCAACACGTGTATCCCTTGAATCCTTCTATCTCCTTTATACTCAGTCTTGAGATAGTCCATACCCCTTTCACCGATTTTAGAGACATTATACGAGTGGAGGTATTAGATGAAACTACAGTAACTAAGCATGCCATTGCCTTTGATTTCCTAGTATTCCTCTCCTTATGAGTTTTAATCTGTGCCATCGTGGGATTGTTTGGTAAGAGAGCTATCTCATATTCATCTTCAACAGCTTTCCAGAGATCCAAAGCTTGCAGATATATTCGCATTCTAACTGCCTAGATTTGATAACTTTCACTATCAAAAGTTGGTAGCGTCATTGAAGAAAAAATTGCTTCTCCGTTCATGGTATCCACTGGATCAGATTGATGCACACACTTATAGGTCCCTTAAGATTAAAGCTCTGATACCAATTGTTGGTTTAAAACCGTTAAAGGAAAATAACGCAGGAATTCAATTCAAAAGCTAGCGCTGAAAGAGAGTTGGAGTTTAAAGAAGAGAATATGCAGAGAGGTTGATTATTTTTTTGTAAAAGCCATGTCTTATTGATCATCAACTGTTTGACTTAAATAATTGATATTACAACTAAAAATAGGACAAAGAAACAACCTATTTCTACCAAAATTAAAATAACTAATCAGTTTCCTACCAAGGATAAGAATCCTAATTTAACTAGGATTTGTATGAAAAATAAACTGAAGAAAAAAAAGAAAAGAAAGAAGTACATTCCTAAAGCAACTTTCAACAAACTCTCTTTTGTATAGTAAATATAATTGAAGACTCAAAATATTTTTTATGTTTCAACTCTATCTTTCACTACTTCACATACTAATACTTTTCCACCCTTATCTTTTTTATTATACTTTATCTTTTTAAACACAAGAAAGAAACACCATTATTTATAGGTGTATAATTCTTCTATGTAATGATTATGAAGTAGTAGAGTAGTAAATGGATAGTTGAATAGGTTGGATGCTACATGAGTTACTAGCATAACTACATAGCATAATGGACAAATAAAGACTTAGTGGTTATACGATTTCAAGACAACTTATGATCATATTCATCCACTAACAAATGTGAGTAATAATATTCATAATGCACAATTTATACCCACTAACATATGCAGTTAATATATTAATTTAATAAAAAAATGCATATACACCAACATATTTGTTTTTCCTAGTCAATAAAGTAGTTCTTTTTCTATAAGGTTGACATGCAATTGAGATTTATGAAATTTTCTGAACAAAAATTATATATGGTGGAGAATTTGCTAGAATAGTTGTTCCTTTGAAAAGCAATATTCACTCAATCCTAATCCAAAATCGTAAGCGAATATGTTCCAAATATGAAGGGATCAAACAGGATGAATGTCAAATAGGGACAATTTAAGGAAATATGAAGATCATAAAGAAAAAAAAATATGAAGATCATCACTAGGCCAATTATGTTCACAGTTTTTCCCCTTCTTGAAGCTATAAATAGAGGCATTGACACCAACTAAGTGCGTCAGATATTTGAAGTTGAGAGTATTGTTTAATAGCCAAGGATGACTTGCCTACTCCATTTGATAGTTCAAAAATATAAATGATCCTTTTTTCATTTGGTTGTAGGCAAGTCATCCTAGCTAATTCGACATAGCTCTTAATTATCTTTTATGTAAGGCCTTCTTCTTTATTGTATTTCCTTTTAATATTATTTTTTATATGGGTTACGTTGGCCAAATAATATAACGGAAATAGACTTTCTACCTTTTTATATGGGTTACATACACATTATCCTCTTTAGACCCCGCTTACAAATTACACTAAATATGTTGTTGTTGTGAGGCCTTCTTCTCTATTGATTTTCTTGAATGTTGATTCTGTGTCAAATTTTCAAGTAGGAATATGGTGCAAAGAGCTTTGAAGTAGAGGTTTAACATGATTAGTTTTTGTATAACCATTTGGTATTTGAAATTGGGTGATCTAACTAACAAGAATAGTATTCAGGATTGAACATTATTGTTTTGAGGTTCTACTTTCATAGTCAGTGGATTCGATCCATACATTTATTTTAAAAATAAGGAAATATTACACAATAGTGCCTGATAATATAGTATTATTTTATACACCATGGTACGTAGAATAATGTCCAATCTGCTTCTTGATTTTAAGAGGCTTGTTAAGTTTCTTTTAAATGAGCATCAAACTCGAGGTGTTTCACAGATCGGAGAAACTGATTGTGGTTGGTGAAATATCAAACATTTGCATTATTCGTCTACAGTAATAGTAATAAAAGGAGATACACTTGAAGCTTTTTGCTATTTGTTAGCTATTTTCTGGAATTTGTTTATGAATTTTGATAGTTTCTTTTGCAGATAGCATTAGAATGGTAGAAAAACAATCCACTATATTAACTATATTGGAACGACACTTTCAAAGTGAGGCAGCTAAAAGAGAAGTCACATATAAGTTCCAATATTTCAGTTATTGACACATCAAATCCAGGTTTACAGCTTTTGAAAATAATAATCGTTTACTATGTGGTTCTTGAGACAAAAATATGAGCTGCGGATAATTATTAGAAGTACATTTACATTGTTGATCCAAAAGCTACTTAACGATTCAAACCGATGTTTATACATTGGGATGACCTAAAACTTAATTATAATAGAATCAGTGCCCGCTGTCATGAAATGATTGAATTGGAAGCTCTTTATGCAGGTTTGCAAATGGCCCATAACTATAAACTTTGGCCTATAGAAATAGAAACAGACTCTGTAGAGGCCATTTCTTTGCTTCAACATCCCGTTTTCCCTTATGTTAATGATTTCTATGTAAGTATAAGTGTCACAATTATTTACCTAGTGCGTAAAGTGTGTTCTAGGTGAAGAATGTTCATAGGAAACACTTAGATTAAAGTTGAGTTGAGAGCTTTTGGCATCGACTGTATTTTGGTATTCGATCGTACAAGGGTCAAATTTGAATATATATAACTTATGGAATGTATTGAATTTTTTATCTTAAGACCCACCAAATGAAAGATAATTGAGTCCTCTTTCCAACGCCACCGGTTTCTCCTTCATCTGATACCTGAGCCTAATGTTATGAGCATTTTCGCAAGCGAACCAGTAAGGATACACAATAAGGGTGTGGCACGCCCTGGAAGCTCCATGATAAGAGTGTGGCACTCCCTATGTGCTCTATGTTAAGGACGTGGAACACCCATATTTCCAGAGACACTAAAACTTACGTTTCTCTTCAGTTTTTCGAGGGAAAACAATTATTTATGTCTTAAATCATCCTATAACTAATACTAGCATGTTTTTCCTCATCCCATAACCCAAATACATGATTCCACTTCTCCCAAACCCTCAAGAACACCGAATAAGGGTTCTTCTCCAAAATTCAAGCTACTAAGGTGTCAAATTCAAGTTCTTCTCAAATTTCTTCCGTCAAAATGGCATATTGGACACTACCTATTTTACTTATTATATTATTGCATCAAATTTCTTGATATTTACATGTTTCTTGGTTGTTTAATTCAAACTAGGATTAAGAATTTTTGGTGGTTATACTCTTGCGTTATTTATTTCTTGCTTTAGTGGTTTTTCTTCATGGTTTAAACTATGAATTGCAAGCTGAATTTGTTACTTGTGATTATGGTGAAATTTGGTAATTTGGCTTTCACAAAGTTTATGAATTTTGACATGATATGACATGAATCTCAATCCCTTTCATAAATTGTTTTTTCAACAAGGATTTCATAGTGTCTAAATTGTACTTTAAAAAAATACATAACATTAATTGGTAAAAAGGTAATAAGGTTTTGGAAATGCCTGAAACACCTTGGTTTTGGACCCTTAAAATTTTTTCTAGATTTATGGATTCTGGACATCATACGACTTATGGGTACCAGTCATATGATGGGGTATGGTTGGTATGCTCTTGGTCGTATGTTGGTTGGTGGGTTGGATTGGTTTCTGGAATGGATATGACTTGAGTGAGTACGAGTCGTATGGTTGGTGATGGGTTGTAGGTTTGGATTTTTTCTTCACTTAATCTGAGACTTAGTAACTTAACTTGGATTTGAGTACGAGTGGCTTACCATGAGCCATAAGAAAGGGTACAAGTCGTACCGTTGACTTGTATGATAGGCAGTGTTCAAACTTCCTTTGATTATATTCTTCCTAGGATACGGTTTTGGGTACTGATCGTATGGTTGGGTACGGCTTTGTTTGGGTAAATCGTATGCTGGACAGTGTTGGGTCCAAGGGGGAGGCCTATGGTACGAGTGGTTAGTACCACTCGTTTGTAAGGGTACGATTGGTATAGGGGAGTCATACCATTTGACGGGAATTTTAAGCGGTTTAAGTTGGGGGTAATCTGAACATTTCTCCACTTAACCTCTTAAGGCCCCATAACTTATATCACTATTTGGACATCATTACCCTATTATTCTAATCTTAAACACTCAGAAACTCTCTCTAAGGCTGTTGGGTAAAGAAAGGATAGGGTTTCATCTAGAGGATCAATTTGGGGCTTGTACAGGTGATTAGTCAGTATCATCTTCATATTCTAAGGCATGTACTCCTCCCTCATTTTTAGTTCCAACTAAAGGAATGTTTTATACAATGTTTTTATGGCATGATTATTGTATGGTTTTGGGTTTTCTAAATATATGTTGGGGTTTTGGTATTAAATGCTTGGTTATGGTTTTCCCAGGTTTTAATTATATTTTTACATGCTTTAATGGTGGTTTGGACAATTGGTTTCATGGGAATGATTAATTGGTAATTGGATTTGATTTTGGAAACACTACGCCCCTAACATGTTTGATAAAATGCCTATGAGAATGCTTTTACTATATTATTAAACATTTCATGGAACTATTGCATGGTATGGTTTGGTAATGGAACCCTAAATGGCATAAATGGTTTAAATGGTTTGGAATGGTTAAATAGAAAGGTATGGCGGTCATGGTTATGGTTAATTAAACATCCTTGTGGGGTACAAGGGAATCCCTCAAGTAAACATGTTAATGAACAACTTGTGGGGTACATGGGATTCCCTTAAGCAAATTTAATAATGGAAAACTTATGGTGTACATGGGATTTTCCCAAGTTAACTTGATAATGTAATCTATGGGTACATGGGAATCGTTTTATATAAAAAAGTTGGCTAAGGACATTCCTTGCAAGCTATAGTTGGTATGATGATGGCACTACTCATAGCCTTGGTTAATAATAATGGAATAATAGTTTGGTTGGATGGTAATGGTTTTAGTTGGGAAATAATGGCGGGGTGTTATAGCTAACCATGGAGGTGCGAGTCTAATAGACGAACACTGGAAACTCATGTTTGCCGACATGAGGATAGGTCATAGCAACCATATATGATACTATGTGGTACATAGGAATCCTCTAAGTACACTATACACATGTATCATGGAGAGAAAAAGGTACTTGTCAATCCCCTACTCTTATGGTATCTCTAGTTCATGCGGCTGCACGCATTGGGGCTCATTCAGGGGTTACACTGGACCTATATAGACCATAGGTGGTTCTAGGATGATTAAGCTACACATACCCACATTAATGGTTTTAAATGCATGCTAAACCCGATTCCCTTTTCTGGCATGGTTGTGTGTGTATATATATATATATATATGGTTTTGTGCATATGGTTGGTTTACTTGGTTTTACTAGATGGAATTATTTTATCCTTATCTTGATTTCATGCTAGCATTCACCCGCTGACCCATTTTTAGGCAGCTGTATCCCCATGCGATGTAGGAACCGACCGTTCTACTCCTCCTGCTTAGTGATTGGATTCAGGATCAGCTATTGGAATGAAGTAGTGAGCTTTCATAGTTTGGAAGGCTCTATTTCATATCATTGAAGTCTTTACATATTTTGGATATTTTATGGATATTGGTTTTGGATATGGTTAGGGACATGTCCCAATCAGATATTGTTATTCTTTTGGTTAGAGGCTTTGTATGACTACTATGGGTTGGAATGAGTGGTGTCGGTATTGGTGTCATCCTTAGTATTGGCATTGGTATTGGGGCTGATACCGTTGGACTGAATTTATGATTTTTTCATCCTTTTATGTTACGTTATGGACAAGAACTTGGTTATTATATCGGTTTAGTTATGGTTGTTGGTTGGTATTGGATAGTTGGACTTGTTTGGGTTGGTCATGGTTATAGACCTATCCCAGAGTCCAGAATGGTAATAGTTCTATCTTGTTATATGGCTAGAATTTATTTAACTGAGGATCTGCATATTTGGAGGTTGGGTTGGATAACGGGGGTGGTCCCTTTTCCTGGTGTAATGCCTTGGAAAATACACCCTTGAAACCACTTGGTGCTTACAGTCTTGAGAGACCATAAGCTAACCCATAAGCTGGTACCTTCTATGAGCACTGAATAAAATAGATAACAAAATAACATGCACAGAATTTAACTAAAAATGCCATAAGGTTTTTAATACTGAAATATTTGATTACAATCATAGTTCTTAAAGCGTCTGAAAACAATACCGAGAAGACTGATAATAATAATTGGTAAACTGACTAACTATCTGAAATAGTCTGAAAAGCCTCTAATTGACTGAGGAGTTGATGGGACAAGCTCCCAACTAATTCCGATGGACTACTGAACTAAAAGACTAAAATAAGCATAAACAAACCTTGATATATGAGGACTTACCACTGCTACTGCTGCTGATGGGCTGGAAAGTCCAAGTACTGTCAGGAACCTGAGCGTTCGAACCTATGATATAAGACATCATAGCGCAAGAAATGAGTATGCGATCAGTACTTTGAATGTACTAGTATATGAGATATGGTTAGGCTGAAATACATAGGTTATATTTATGAGATAATAACTGACTGAATAGCATGAGATAACTAAGTATGAATGCATAAAATCTGTAAAATCTGAGAATCCATGACCAAGCATAAAACATGATTCTTATATAGTCTATAAACTGAAGTACTAAAATACTGATACTGAATAACTGATAACTTATAATTGTATTCTATGGTCAAGCAAACCTGAAACTGAACTCTACATTGAATACTAAACTGAGACTGTAGGAGATAGCTATAATCGACATGCCCTAATATACTATCAAGGTATAACTTGTACCCTCAGCTGGAAGAGTGTTGTAACGCCTCAAAACCTGGTCCCGAGATGTCACATGGTGCTTAAGACTATAAGTAGCCTTAATCTAACCCTGTCTGCCTATATTAAGTCTGAATCTCATAAATAAGGTGATATAGACATGAAAGTCATACTGAATGCAGAAATTATCTGAAATAACTGAGAATAACTTGAATGGAATGTCTGAAAATCAGATACTGTAAGTCTAAATCAAATCTAGCAGTCTAACAAGCCTCTACTACTAATAACTAGAGAGTCACTGGGACAAACACCCAACTAACTCGAAATGTCTAAAAAGAATACTGAATCATATGAACTAATAAGCTGCAAAATTTAAATGAATAAGTCCCCAAACTATGAGGACTCACCAACTGTCGGATGTAGATGGAGATGCTCAAACTACTCACACTGCTGATACTGAGTACCTGAACCTATATTATGAGACAATGTATCACATAGACATATATGTGGATCAGTACTTTGAGGATGTACTGAGTATATAGGGATGATATGCATAAGTAAAATATCATCTCATCATCATAATTTATAAAACAATACATGCTAAATGTAAATGACTCACATAAGCTGGAATACCTGAAATACTAAAATCTGAAATCATGAATAGCAAATCAAACCTTATAAATCTAGTGAGTCATAACATTTAGTTCTAAAAGTTGTACTTGTATTCTCTCTTTAAACCATTCTGTCTAAGTGTAATAAGGACTCACTCTTAAATCTAAAATCTGAAAGCTGAAATCTGTAGCTGATATCTTTCTATAATGCATAATCTAAATAAAGTTGTGACCCTTTGTACTTAGTTTTCTAAAAAGATTTTTTGTATATATTTTACGTTAACTAGAAGGGAGGTTCTCTTAAATGACATAAACCATGTGAGCTATCTTGGAGTCCAATGTGTTACCCATGTTCGGGAGAGCTGTTCTACCCTTGCCACTGGAATAGAATCTTAACTTAAGTGATCACTGACTTAGCCCACTATGGGCGTTTAAAACCTATGGTGGCTCATAGTTATGGGGAATGAGACCTTCGAATTATACCCAACTTGGTGCTAAATACGACTCCCATATTTATCGCTCAGAACTTCAGGAAATCCACCTTAAAATAGCACAAGGGTTTATAATGAAAAACCAATTATGCTTCTCTTTCTTTAAATTTCAAATTATATGAACAATGTGGATTCCTTATATTAGCTTAGGATCAAAAGATCAACTTCTTTCTTGAATCTTGGTAAATGATCATCAAAGAGGCTTAAAATCATTATCTTCTTGAAATATCGATACTAAATCTTAGGGCTTAAAACCCATGCTTAACCTGATGTCAAAACATCGTAATAACCATGCTTGATAATGAAGACAATGATAATTCATCTCAAAATCTGTAAATTACTGTAATAGGCATGAAAAGATGAAAAATAGAAATGCAATTCATCTTTAAAAGTCTCTCAAAAACTTATAATCTTGCAAATATCAATAATAGGTATGAACCCTAATTAAAAATTCAGGTATAAACATTCATAATAATATAAAATTGTAATTAAAACTTGGTTTTGGGCATAAGGATGAAAGGATATCCTTGTTCATAACCCCCACATACCTTGATAGATGATTAGATGAAGAAACCTTGAATTTTGGATTCTAATATAAGTTCTTGGAGATGAGTTCTTGATTATCTTGTCTTGGGAATCCTCAATTTTACGCTTTTTTGAAGAAACTATGAAGGATTTTGATTTCTTGGAGAAGAAGCTTTGGAGATCTAGGGTTTTACTTTGAGAGAGAATGGATGAATTTGGGCATAAAGTGCCTTGAATATGTTTAATCTTATACTTTGGATGGATTTGGGGCATTGAAAATGACCAAAATAACTCTTTTAATATTTGACAACTAATAAAAAATCATGGAATACTGGGTGAACAGATACCAAATCTGTGGGCAACTCAAGCTCATAAGCTACCTTCCCATAACGAATCATGATCCTGTAAGGGCCAATATATCGGGAACTGAGTTTCCCCTTATTGACAAATCTTTTCACTCCTTTCATGGAAGATATTTTCAAATAGCCTAAGTCGCCAACCTCAAACTCAAGATCTCTTCTTCTTACACTTGCATAGGATTTCTGATGGCGTTGGGCTGTCTTAAGCCTCTCCCTGAACAACTGAAATTTTTGTAATGCATAAAACACTAAATCAGGCCCTATAAACACAATCTCACCCACCTCAAACCAACCAATGGGATATCTACATCTCCTCTCATAGAGAGCCTCAAATGGATTCATCTGAATACTAGAATGATAACTGTTACTATAGGCAAACTCGATCAAACGTAAGTGATCATCCCAACTACCCTTAAAGTTGATAACGCATGCTCTCAACATATCCTATAAGGTCTGAATAGTCCTCTCTGCATGACCATCAGTCTGAGGGTGAAAGGTTGTACTGAGACTAACTTGGGTAACAAGACCCATCTGAAACGCCTTCCAAAAGTAAGAGGTAAACTGAGCACCTCTAACTGAGATGATAGACAATGGGACTCTATGCAACCTAAACAACTCTCTAAGATAAAGCTTGGCATAGTCCTCCCCATAATAAAAAGTTAGAACTAGCAAGAAATGAGCTGACATGGTCATTCTGTTTACAATAACCTATATCAAATCATGTTGATGATGCGTACAGGCATTCCTGTTACAAAATCCATGTTCACCTCTCCCCACTTCCAAGTGGGGATGCTGAAATCCTGCATAGTACTACTAGGACTTTGGTGCTCAACCTTAACCTATTGACAATTAGAGAACTTAGCTACGAACTTTGTAATATCCCTCTTCATACCACTCTACCAATAGATCTCCCACAAATCACTATACATCTTAGTGTCCCCTGGGGAATAGAGTAACGCACACCATACACTTTTGCTAAAATCCATTGTCTCAACCTATCAACACATGGCACATACGACCTTCTCTGACACTGCAATATGACATCTCTCTCTTGGGAGAAAAAATGTACTTTCTGATCTTTGACTGACTCCTTCAACTTGACTAGATTGGGATCCTTATCTTGCTTTTCTTTCACTTCAGCAACCAAAGAAGATTCTAAACTATTCTGAACCCATACACTACCCTTAGCTGAATCAACCAAACGAACGCCTAGTCTAGCAAGCTGATGAACCTCCCAGACTAACTTGGTCTTATTAACCTCAACATAAGTAACACTACCCATAGACAATCTACTAAGGGTATCTGCCACTATATTGGTCTTTCTCGAGTGATACAAAATACTCATATCATAGTCTATCACAATTCCAACCACCTTCTCTACTGGAGATTTAGATCTTTCTGCAAAAACACATACTGCAAGCTTTTGTGATCCATGAACACATCAACATGCATCCCATATAGACAGTGCCTCTAAATTTTCAAGGAAAATACAATAGCTGCTAACTTAAGATCATGGGTAGGATAATTCTTTTCATGGGGATTAAGCTGTCTAGAGGCATAGACTATGACCTTGCCTCTCCGCATCGGCACAAAACCAAGACTAACTCTGGAAGCATCACAAAAAACAACAAACCCATTTGAACTATCTAGCAATGTCAAAAGTGGGGATGAGGTGAGTCGAGTATTCAACTCTTGAAAACTCTTCTCACAAGAATCTGACCACTGAAACTTGACTTTTTTTTGGGTTAATATGTACATGGGGGACACAATAGATGAAAACCCTTGAATAAACCGTTGGTAATAGCTGACAGAACCCAAGAAACTCTTGATATCTAACGGAGAGATGGGTTAGGGATAATTTATCATTACTTCGGTCATTTGAGTGTCAACTCTAATGCTATCACTGAAAATAATGTCGCTAAGAAAATCTACTGATCTTAGCCAAAATTTACACTTAATGAATTTGGAAAACAACTGTTAGGCTCTAAGAGTCCGCAATACAATTTTGAGGTAGTCCGCATGATCATTTTCACTACGAGAATAGACAAGGATATCATCAATGAAGACTATGATGAACATGTCCAAGTACTGCTTGAACACTCGTTTCATCAACTCCATGAAAGTAGATGAGGCATTCATTAGTCCAAAGGACATGACTAGAAATTCAAACTAACCATATTAGGTTTTGAAAGTTGTTTTCGGGATGTCATACTCTCTGACTCTGAGTTGATGATAGCCGAATCTGAGGTTTATCTTAGAGAAGTAACTGGCACCCTAAAGTTGGTTGAACAAGTCATCAATTCAAGGGAGTGGGTACTTATTCTTGATGGTGTCTTAATTCAACTGACGTTAATCGATGCATATTCTAAGAGAACCATCTTTCTTTTGCACGAAAAGGACTGGAGCGCCCATGGGGAAACACTGGGCCTGATGAATCCCTTATCTAGGAGATCTTTCAAATGTTCTTTTAATTCCCTAAGCTCGGCTGAAGCTATTCTGTAGGGCAGAATAGAGATAGGCTGGGTTTCTTGATGAAGGTCTATTTTGATGTCAATTTCCATTTCTGGAGGAACTTTGGGAAGATCTTCGGGGAACACATCTAGAAATTCCCTCACTACTGAAACTGACTCGAGATTAGGAATCTTAGAATTAGAGTCTTTAATTTGAACAAAATGATAAACACACCCCTTGGATATTATTTTTCTCAATCTAAGGTATGAAATAAGATGACCCCTTAGCGCAAAAGTACCATCCTTCCATTCAATAACTAGTTTATCTGAAAACTTAAACTAAACGACTCTATTTCTACAGTCATCTGAATCATAGCATGAGTAGAGCCAATCCATACCGATAATGACATCAAAATAAGTCATTTCTAACTCCATAAGATCAACTGAAGTGACTTTCTTGGATATTGTAATCGGACAACTCCTGTATACCTACCTGGCTACAATAGAGACACCAATTGGGGTAGACACTGAGAACGGTTCTGCTAAGGTTTCAGGACTGACTCTAAAGTTGACATCTATATAAGGGGTTACAAAAGAGAGAGAAGTCTTGGGATCTAACAAAGCATAAATATGTAAATGAAAGACCTGTAATGTACCCGTAACCACATCAGGAAAACTTTCCTGATAGTGAATGGACTAGAGGGCATACAATATATTCTAGTGCTGACTGCTAGTGGCATTGGAAGTGGTGCCCTGCTGAGTTAGGTGACCTGCTGGTGCTACTGAAAATTTAGCCTAACTTTGCTGGCGATCATTTCTACCTTTCCACATACCTGTCGGACACTCCCTCATCCTATGGCCTAGCTTGCCACATCCAAAACACACATCACTGCCAACCCTACACATGATTTTTACCACACTTCTGGCAAAGCGGATTAGTCCAACCACTATTCACACTACCTTGAGTCTTAAAGCCTGGCGCCATATCCTGATTACCATTTATGAACCTTGGCCTTAGAGCACTAGCTGAAGAAGAAGCTGGGGTAGAAGATTTATGATGAAATTGAGGACGGTTACCACCCTCGAAACTTGGCTGAGCAAAGTTGAAACTACCTATCTTAGCCTTCTTATTCTCTCTTTATTTCTCCTTAACCTTCTTCTCCTCAATCTACTGAGCAGATATCATAAGACTAGACAAGTCCATCTCCTTAATCAGCATTGTGGTCTTATACTCCTTGACCATACTATTAGATACACCAGACACAAGCTTACTCATTCTAGACCTATTATCAGACACCACATGAGGACCATATCTCTCCAACTGAGTAAACTTAAGTGAATACTCCTTTACACTCATACTACCCTGCTTCAAATTAATAAAATCCATCACCTTGGCTTCCCTCAACTACAAAGGGAAAAATCCATCTAAAAAGGCTATAGCAAACTCTTTATACTCTGCAGGCCCTGCATCTGCGCCTCTATCCCTCTCCCACTACTTATACCAGGTGTGAGCTCTATCCTATAACTAGTAAGTAGACAGCTCTGCACTCTCACTAGAGGTCATGTCCATAGTGTCTATTATCTTCTGAACCATGTCAAGGAACTCCTATGGATCCTTATTAGACTTGGATCCCAAAAACTGAGGGGGATTCATTTGGATAAAGTCCTGAATCATAGCTGCAGCTGAATTAGCCACTGGATTAGCTGGGATAGAAGGCATATGGTTATTTCAAGCTTCTAGAAAGTGAGATAGAATAGTGAATACAAATCTAAACTCGGCATTACAGAGATGCTTATTTAGGGGATTTTCCTGAATGGGCAAAGGTAGGGGCTAATTCTCGTTTCTTGTTTTGTTAGTCTTTCTAGGAGGCATGATCTGTAAATAAAAGAAAGGTCGAATTAGAAAGAGAGTTTATATAGAGCTCATGCTCATTCGCACAACATGAATACTAAAATAAAGAAAACTTTTCCTAAAACATCTTGTAGCCTCCTATCCAAAAGTGTGGCATGCTTTACACCCATGCATAAGACTCTACTCAATGCGACTTTCAGACTCCCTAGGACACTTTAAAACCTTAGGCTCTGATACCAAATTTGTAACGCCCCAAAAAATACACCCTAGACACCACACAATGCTTACAATCCCGAGAGACCATAATCTAACCCATGAGTTGGTACCTGCTGTGAGCACTGAATAAAATAGATAACAAAATAATATGTGCAGAATTTAACTAAAATTGCCATAAGGTTTTAACTACTGAAACATTTGATTAAAGTCATAGTTCTAAAAGAATCTGAAAATAATACTAAGAAGACTGAAAATAACAACTAATAAACTGACTAACTATTTGAAATAGTCTGAAAAGCCTCTAACTGACTGAGGATTTGATGGGACAAGCCCCCAACTAACTCTGACTGACTACTGAACTGAAAGACTGAAATAAACATAAATGATCATTGATATATAAGGACTCAAAACTGCTACTGCTTCTGATGCACTTGAAAGTCTAAGTATCATTGGGAACTCGAGTGTTCGAACCTATGACAAAAGACATCATAGCGCAAGAAACGAGTATGCGATCAGTACTTTGAGTATATTGGCATATGAGATGAGGTTAGGTTGAAATGCATGGGTTATATGGATGAGATAATAACTAATTGAATAGCATGAGATAACTGAGTATGAATGCATAAAGACTAAAATTTGAGAATGCATGACCAAGAATAAAACATAATTCTTATATATTCTGTAAATGAAGTACTAAAATACTAATACTAAATAAATGATAACTGTATGCTATGGTCAAGAAAACCTAAAACTGAACTCTGTACTAAATACTGAACTGAGACTGTGGGAGTTGGATATGACTGACATGCCCTAATGTACTATAAAGGCCCAACTTGTAACCCCAACTAGAAGGGTTTCAGTACCATGCCACGAGTACTAATAATATTGGTTGTGTGGATCCACTAATCTGATATTCCGAAGGACGAGGGTGTCATACTTAATTGATGGGGGACCCCATAAAGTCTACGGTGGCGCCGTAGGTCTAGAACCTCGGGACTGCTACTAACATCTCATGCATACTGAATGGGGAGACAAGTGTCTCATGCCTACTGATGTGGGAGACGCCATCCCTACGTTCACTCGGTGCTATGTTTTACTCCCAACTAAAAGACATTGATTACTGAACTGACCTAAGTTTAACTGAGCCACGACTGCACATAACAACTAACTGAATGACAATGTTCATGGCTTATCTGAAATCTTTCTGTAATTACTGGAAACTATGTAAGCAACTAAATTTTGTGTATTCGTAATCCCTATACTGAATGGAAATAACAATAAGAACATATGAAGCCTTAAAACCATCAAAGAGATCATTGTTAAAAAATTAACTCTTAGGCATTTCATCAAACACATGAGAGTCATGAATTAAAGCATGGTAATGGTTTAAAACATGTAATAATCATATAGATACAATACAAAAAACCATAATTCTGAGATTTAACATGAAAACATCATCATTCAAACATGTCACGATCAATTTCCAATGAAAACACAAGGTAAACATAATTTGTAATCAAAATTCATAATTGTTTCATAAAAATAACTCATAATAACATGTAAAAATCATGGCTTTAACTTGAAAATAGATTCTTGGACTCCATGGGTGGAAAGGCACAAGAATGAACATCACACATACCTTAATTGATGAATTAGTGAAAGTTATTGGTGATTTCTTGAAGTTTGAGCTTGAATTTTAAAGAGGCTAGAGTTTGTTCTTGAGAGAGAATTGCTTTACTTTGAAAGAATTTTGCATAAAAGATGACAAATAATGCTTTTGGGACCCTAAATACCATGTTATGGCTGGATTAGAGTGAGGGAAATTACTCAAATACCCTTTGGACCCAAAACTTATTAAACTAAATCTAACCAACTGATGAGAAATGCCCCGAACCATGGAGCTCTATCGATGCGATTTGTGGTGCACCGTGGTGCTCTCTCCTCCATGATATTCGATGCATCACAGCCATACCCTAGAGCCTCTTAGTTTTGGTCATCCAAATATGTCTCAAACATCGTCCGAAAAATCCAAAACATACCCGATATGAACTATCGACAACCCCAATTATGAATCAACTTAGAAACGAACATTTCGAGGTCAGGAAGATCGAAAATAAAATCACCAAAGTTCAATAGGATTTGGGGAAGACTAATCCTTAACACTTAGTGAAATTTTCTAAGTCGTGCACCCCTTTAACATTCAATAGTAAGTTGAAATGAGCTAGGATCTTACAGGGTCTTACACCTAGATACACTTGGGATGACCATTATGATAAGGCCCTGGTTCAGGTCATGTCTACTCCATTGGGGGCTTTGTTATGGATTTTTAAAATAAAAATAGGAGTCTAAATGGTTAAATGGATTATGGATATGGTATGACATAATTGGAAGGGCTTCAAGTCTTTTGGAATGACTATATCAATTTGGTAATGCCTATTTAAAAGACTACATGGTTAATTGGTGTGTGGAAATATTATTTTAATTGGTCTTAAAGGGAATTATGAAGCTCACCAAGAAGCTATAGTCCCAAGGGGACCAGCACTGGAAACCACGTTTGCCGACATTGGGGGTCTACGACTATTGTGTCTGATTTGCACAATATATTTTTGGGAGGTTAATTGACTATTGGTGGCTTTGACCTATTACTCCGGTATATGCAGCTAACATAGACTTGGCCCCTTCTGGAAGGAAAAGCCGGGCCCATTTAGCCCGTGAGTGCCTTTAGGTCAGTTTGAGCTTCATAGTTCATTATAAAAATTTTAAACAGTCATGTCTTATGTTCCTTGTCCCCTATCCCGTAATCTTATTATCTTTATGGTTGATGAGAACATGTTTTTATGACTGACTTTTTATAAATATATATTTTATTCATGTGTTTTATTACTGGTTTGGTACTTGTATATTTTATCTCTTTCCTTGGGTTGCATGCTAGTAATCATCATACTGACCATCCTCAGACACTACATCATTTCATAGTGTAGGTTCTGAGGACTTTCCTTGTGACCCTTTAAAGAATTAGGTGGCTCGATATTCATCTTGGATAGTTTTAATGTGGTAAGCCCTCCATAAATCGAAAGTCCTGGTTTATTTTGGTCCTTTATGATCTCAGTACCTTCTTTTGGTTTTCTTCCGGCATAGTTGGGGTTATGTACCGACTTGTTTGATATTCTTTATTTAGAGGCTTGTGGACAGTATTAAGGTATTTATTTTTGGATTTGGTTTTGACTCATAGTCTAACTCTTTTTATTATTCTATCTCTCTTATATTTTTGGTTAGCTTCCGCAGTTTATTATTATTATTGTGCTCTTAAGGTAAGGCTAAGGGGGTCATCTCTGGCCTTGGTTGGCTTGGGATGCCCGTCACATCTAGGCCTTGGTTCAGATCGTGACAGTAATCTTTTTCTACGTGGTTTTTATGACAAAAATATGAGCTATTGTCATGACTCAAACTAGGGCCTGTCCATGATGGGTATCCCAAAACAACCAAAGCCGAAGATGATACCCAATATGAAAAACAAGAAATAAGTTTAAGAATAAACCATCAAGTTCACAATAACATTCCAACACTGTACACAAAATCCTTTAATACATAGAATACTATGCAAGCCAGGACATGCTCCCGATAATGACCAAAAAAATCTAAAAGTTCCCGATAATGACCAAAAAAATCTAAAAGTACTAGAATAATAAATGAAAACTAAAGGAGAGTCCAGGCCTCCCAAAGGATGGAGGGATCACCATTCTAACTGCCAACCAAGGGGAGTACCAGATCACCTAATGTTTCATAGGGTCATAATAAAAATCCCTAAAACCTACATCATGAAATGATGTAGCGTTCAGGGATGGTCAGTACAATGGGTACCAGAATGCAACCCAAGGAAAGAGATAAAAGATATTAATTAACTAAAAACCAGTCAAAATCTTTTGTACAACAATTATAAATATATATAGGATGTCGTGATAGGGGCAAGGGACATGAAACATGATCATTTAAAATTTCAGTCCTGAATTGTGTAGCTCGTACCGACCTAAAGGCACCCATAGGGTATATGGATCCAGACCCCCCTGCCGAAAGGGACCCAGCCCATGTTTGATGCATGTACCGGGGAATAGGCTAAATCCACAAATAGTCAATTAGCCTCCCACAAATATATTGTGTAAATCAGATACAGTGGTCATAGACCCCAACGTCGACAAATGTGGTTTCTAGTGTTGGTCCCCCTGGGACTACACCTTCTTGGTGAGCTATACAATTCCATTTAAGCCCAATTAAAATAATTTTCACATACCATTAATCAATAAACATGGAGTCTTTCCTTATGGAATATTCATATTGATATCGTCATACCAAGAAGACTTGCAAGTCATTCCAATTATGCTAAACCATAACCATTTAACCAATTGGACTCCATATTCCGATTAAAATCCAAAACCATATCCCCCATGGGCATACCCAAAGCCACTTTATTCCTTTATCATTTAATGCAATGCAATATTTCAAAAGATAAGTTAAAAACTATGCAGAATCGTTGTTTAAAGCCAAATTAATAATGTGAGTTGAGGTTCATGTCAATATCATCATACAAACTCCATAACATCGTGAAAACCCAAATTTCCAATTCCACCATTACCATGAGACACCAATTTAGACCGCAATCCACCATTTAAGACATAAATACACCATTTAAAATAACACAAAAACAATACAAGTATTTAACAACAAAAAGTCCTCAACCCTAGTTTAATCAGTCATTCAAAAACACATAATTATTAAGTAATTTGATGCAATAATATAACAATTAATATAAGGACTGTCCAACATGCCTGAATAATGGAAAATTATTGAGAGAAAATAGAGTTGAGAGCCCGGGGAATTGGATACTGGAGAAAAACCTTGTGCTTCTTAACTAGGAGTTTGAAGAGGAGAAGAGCAATGGTAAAGATTGATAACTCATCGCTAATTGGATTTTAAAGGCGTTTTAAGTCATTTAATAAGGAAAAGGACCAAAAATCCCCTTTCCCAGTTGAAAAAAAAAATAGGATGATTTGTGACCCACTGCATGGCGTGCTTTTATCGCAGAGCCCAGTTAGCGTGCCATGCCCTTATCGTGGAGGCTCACTGGTTCGAGGTCCGAAAATGACCCCGAATGCTTTTCAAATATTATGAAACTTTCCCAAATTATCCCGTTAACATTCCCTATCACGATTCAAATTAAAAATTATAATTAAACACATGGGAGGGTCTGAAATAAATTGGTTGTAAATTTAAGGGGTCTTATATTGTCCCCCCTTTTATTCATTCATCCCCGAATGAGAAGTTGGGACACCTTAGCATGATAATAGAAAGAACACAATGGAATTCAAGGAAAAATTCTAAATGCAGTTTAGGGGGGGGGAGAGATAAAACTCATACCTTAAACACTTTCGTCCACTATTGAAAACAAGAACGGGTACTTGGCCTTCATATCCTCTTTCAATTCCCACATAGCCATTTCTACCTTTTAATTCCTCCAAAGAACCTTCACCAAGGCTATTTATTTAGTGCTTAATTTCTAAATTTGCCTATCCAATATTTCAACCGGGACTTCCTCGAAGGATAACAAATCCTTACCACTAATATCTTCGACAGGCACCACCAAGGAAGGATCACCCTCACATTTTTAAGCATAGGCAAATGAAATATCGGATAAACCAAAGAAAAACTCTCTGGTAATTCCAATTCATAAGCAACATTCTCAATCCTTATTAAAATTTGATACGACCAAATGTAACAAGGAATAAGCTTTCCTTTTTTCCCAAATCTCATGACTCCTTTCTTAGGCGAAACCTTCAACCTTTAAGACTATCCAGTTATCAACTTCAAATTCTAACTCCCTTTAAAGTCAATTACACAAGACCTTAGTATACCATGTAGATTCTGAATATTATTCTCCATTTTTCAATCTATTTGAGGGTGGAAAGTGGTGCTAAGGTTCACCTAAGTGCCCAACCCTTTCTGAAAAGAACCCCCCCCCCCCCAAAAAAAAAGAGAATTGTGTACCTTGGTCAGGAATAATGGACACTAGGCCCCATACAACTTAACTATCTCCTAAATGAATAGCTTCACATAATTCTCTCCTGAATAGTTAGTTCTCACAGGAAAGAAATGAGAAAACTTGGTCATTCTATCCACAATGACCAAAATAGAGTCATACCAATTTCGGTACCATGGAAGACCCATAATGAAATTCATATTAATCATCTCCCATTTCCACATAGGAAATTCTATCTCTTGTAAAGTACCAATTGGCCTTAGATGCTCAACCTTGACTTGTTGATAGTCCATACATTTAGCAACAAAATTTTCCACATCCCTTTTCATATTATTCCACTAATAGATTTATTTCAAGTCATGATACATTTTTGTTGATCTCGGATGAACTGTATATCTGGACACATGAGCTTTAGTCAAGATACTTTTCGGCAACCCATTGACATGCGGAACAAACAATCTACCTTGATATCTCAAGACACCATCTCCCTCAATCTCGAAAGCCATAACCTTTTGCTGACATGCATAGTCTTTGATTTGCATAAGTATGGGATCCATGACCTACTTTTCTTTGACCTCATCCCAAGAGATGATTTAACCAATTCCCGAACAATCACCCTTCTATCCTTGGAGCCTAAAAGGCGAATCCCTATGTTTGAAAGCCAATGCATGTCTTTTTCCAATCCTCTTTTCTCCCACTTTGTGTGGGATAGACTCCCCATGTACAACATTTTAAGAGTATCAACAACAATATTAGCTTTACCTGGGTAACAATGTAGGCTTATGTCATAGTCCTTAAGTGATTCGAGCTACCACCTAAGCCTGAGGTTCAATTTTTTCTGCATGAAGACATATTGTAAAATCTCATGGCTGGAACAAATATCCCTATGCACCCCATACAAATAGTGATGCCAAATTTCAAAGTAAAAACCACAACCACCTACACTTGATCGTGAGTTAGGTAATTTCTCTTGTGAACCTTAAGTTACCTAGAAGCATAAGAAGCAACCTTCTTGTGCTGAATTAAAAAAAAACTCAGCTCTATATGGGATGCATCACAGTACATAACAAACCCCTCAGTACCCCAGGGTAGGGTCAAAACTTAAGCAGAAGTCAACTTAACCTTTAATTTCTCAAAACTAACCACACAAACATTAGACCACAATATATTTACCTTTTTCTAAATCAACCTTGTTAGTGGAGAAGTAGTAGATGAGAATATCTCCACAAACCTCTTATAGTATCCTGCTAAGACCAAGAAACTCCTAATGTCGATTTGAGTTGTGGGTCTAGGCCACTTTGTAATAGCCTCAATCTTTTGTTGGTACACTTTAATTCATTCACTAGATATGACATGCCTAAGAAAAGTCACAACACTTAGCAAAAATTCACACTTCAGAGAATTTCGCATACAATTCCTAGTCCTTAAGGGTTAGCAACACAATTTGGAGATGATTTGCATGATCCTCCTCACTTTTGGAATACACCAGGATGTCTTCAATGAAGACTATAACAAATAGATTCAAAAGATGGTCTGAACACCTTATTCATAAGGTCTATGAAGGCAGTCAGAGCATTAGGCAACACAAATGACATAACCAGAACTCATAGTGGCCATAACTTTTTTGAAAAGTAGTATTGGGAATGTCAACCTCCCTAATTTTCAACTGATGATAACCCAAATGGAGATCTATTTTAGAGAAACACTTAGCACCCTGAAGTTGATCAAATAGATCATCAATCCTAAGAAGAGGGTACTTAGTTTTCATGGTGACCTTATTCAACTAACAATAGTCTTTACACATTCAAAAAGACCCCTCTTTCTTCCATATGAAAATCATAGGAGCACCCAAGGAGAAACACTGGGATGGATGAAACCCTTATTAAGAAGATCCTTTAAATGCTCCTTTAGTTCTTTAGCTCTGTCGGAGCCATCTTATAAGAAGGAATATAAATAGGATGAGTATTCGATAGGAGATTAATCCCAAAATCTATTTCCCTATCGGGAGAAACCTAGAGAGATTGCCTAGAAAAACTCTAGGAAATTCATTAATCATAGGGATAGACTGCAGAGAGGGACTTTCAGATATAAAATCCACGACCCAAACTAGATGATATAGAAACCCTTTGAATATTAATTTTTGAGATCTAAGGTATGAAATAAACTTCCCATTTGGTACTAAAGAACTCCACTCTGAAGGATGGAATGCTGATCTTCGTGGAGTTTATTTCCCCTTTGGAGCTCCTAAGGTAATTTCTGATCTTCGTGGAGGCTTGGTTTGAAATACGAGTAAGCCAAGAGTTATAGAAGATTCATAGTAACTAGACTCTCTAGCATTAAATAGAACACAATGAAGGGAAATGTTCCTAAATTCCTTGTATCCTTCACCCTATAAGTGTGGCGCACTATACATCCATATATGGGACTCTATTCGACATAGCTTGTAGACATATTGGGACCCTAAATCGTGATGTAATATAAAGATTGTCATGAACTAAACCATGGCCCTGGCCGTGAAGATCATCCCAATCCAATGAGGGCCTGAGATGACCTCTTAGAATTATATCATAAGCATAGTCATAAATAAAATTGTAAAAATGAACTTATAACATGAAAGAGTTTGATGAACAACAAAATAAAGTTATAAAACCAAATACAAATCAAGGAACCATTACCCGATATGGTCTACAAACCACTATCCATAAAGCATCTACTTTATTGGGACATGACCTCAACTATGCCATAAAAAAAGAAGCAAGTCCAAAAAGGGCTAAAAGAAACTAGACCTTCAGAAGGATGGAAAGCTCACCACTTCAATCGCTAACTAATAGGAGTACCAGATCACCTAATTCTAGATAGGGTCATAAGAAAAGCCCTCAAAACCTACAACATCGATGTAGCATCCGGGGATAGTCAGTGCTGCTAGTACTGCCATGAAACCCAAGGAAAGGGATAAGAGTATGCATTTACCAAAAACCAGTAAAAAATCCCATGCACAATAATTATATATATATATATATATATTATAGACATGTAATTTTGTCCCTCCCAAAAATTAATTTTTACTTATTTACTTTACCCCTACTCCACCCCTATGCATGTGGCCTACCCCACCTGCCCCTCACATTTTTCTCCTACTCAACAACAACTCACACCTAACACACCCACTAACTTATACACACACTCCTCAAATTAATATTCTCCACAAAATATATAGAGAATAATCCACACACTACCATACACATATAACACTTACACCTAAAAAATATACATACATCAAAAGACACCAGAGAACACTTACCACAGACAAAACATACACACATAAAACTCACAGCTACACACCCTAAAAATCAAAATGGGAGGAACAAATTGAGAAAGAAAGATGAAAGAGAGCTGCACATGAGAGAGGGTAAAATGTGAGAGAGGAAAAAGAAGATAAATAGTTTTTTTTGGTGAGTTCTAACCAAAAAATGCCACTGCTACAAAAAATATTAATCATTTTCTCCATTTTTGGTCACAATCGAAGTTCACTAGATCTCCGATGAAGATGAAAATAGTAACTCCAGCTTCAACGCACTCTAGACCGCATTGAAAAACCAACTAGAATCTAAAAAATTAGACACTAAATATACCCAAAACAAGCTTCAAATTGTGTTAGTTTTTATATTTTGGTTGGATTTATGTATCGTGGACACGGGTTTCTTGTATTCTTCAATAAGAACAATACATTTAAGCTGACTCGTGAACTGTAAAGCTTAATATTGTGAAACAGGTTTGTCAATTTGTTCCCTTGTACTGGCAGCACTTGAATCTTCAGCCAAAATTCTCTCAATTATGAACTTTCTCAATTTAATCATGTTTAGCCTTTTCTCTCTCAGTAAGTGTGCAAGTTACTCTAAATGATATATATTCTATTTAAGTAAAACTCTCCAAAGAGTCATTTTTTATTTCAAACTCCTGATTTAATCAAAACTCTCATTCCATAGAGTTCTACTTCAAGTGAGACTCCTTATTAAATTCCAACTCTTCTCTCTTAGTGTTGTAGTCAAACTCCAACTCTTTAAATCAGCTTATCTTTATGTATGTTATCCAACCACAACTTCTTCAATTTCTCACGTGATCAACAACTTGAGTATATCAGAATTAGGCTTGCTTATTCATTCCTGACTTTAAGCAATCTTTGTATGCATCTATTAGTAAAAACTGAAACCTGTCTTCCTATGCTTGGACCAGTTCAAGTAACATATTTCATTCATATGTCATCTTGTAAATCATCAAAACTACATAGTTCCAAACAAATTACCCCTTTTTGATGATGACAAACCTTTTGTCTTTATGCATTCAACCATCTTTACCTGGAGGAACTACAATATAAAACACTAGAATGAAACAAGTTAGTCCATGGATTATAAACATTGCATCTTCCTCCTTATGGAATCATCAAAAAAATATTTGAATGCAATAATATACTAGCCTAAGTGATTTGTTATGCTATTCATGGCCACTGGAACTATCACCAAAACAATTAGATAAAGACTTTACCCAACATAGTCATGTATTAAAGAGAGAAAAAACATGAGTCAATTAATCAAAGATAACTATTCCATTTAGTTGCTTGAGCATGTTCCACATTAAACCTAATCTAGTACTGAACAAACCAAAACAACTGAGCATTAGTAAAAAAGAAAATGGTATAAAAGTGGGACATGGATAATGATACAAATAGTTAGGAGCTGATAAAGAAGGTAGAACAGGTGATATCAACTATGTAAATTGATGAATGACTTCAACATTTTCAGACCTCTCTCAATCAAGGTCAAGATTCAAAGTTATGATCTTAGCCTGAAGGACCTCTTATTCCACTTCAAAGTCTTATGCAACTTCTAGTTCATAATTTTTCTCAGCTAAATCATTCCTTTAAATGAGTGTTAGCCTTCCCTATTGAAATAGGTAAAGCAACATGATTCATCGAACATCATTTGTTGTTTGAAAAGTCAAACTTGAACTTGGACTAAGAAGTTCAAACAAATCTTAGCCAATTAGAAACTAAAAGGGAGAGCATGTCTCTTTTCATTCTTTAGAAACATATGTTGCATGCGATTGATGATCAAGTTTGGCTAATTCATGGAACAAAAACTGATATTTTGGTTGAGAGAGAAGAAGAAATTTCTAGTGTAGGATTAACATATTTGTGCACAATTATTTGGAGAGAATCAAAGAGAGTTTTGTTAACTAATTTATAAGCTTTATAAGACAAGGGAAGGATGAAGTATTAAGAACTGAACAAGTGTACTCAACTGTTTTAACTTGGACAACTTATGCTTATGTCAGTGTAGAACATACCTAATAAGAAGAACTTTGTGGTCATAATTGCTTGCTTGTACCTATTTTTCTGCACAATCTAATACGAAATTAGGTTATAAGAGTCAAAAATCTGTAACTGGGACACACAACTAAATTTACAAGACTAAATCAAATAACTTTTTAGCTAATAAGATTAAAGATAAACTAGTTATTCTATCCAATCATTGAGGGGAGTTCATGCAATTTTAATCATCCCCAAGTCTAACTTATTATTTTCAAAATGCTATCTACTTAGAGCCAGTGGTGCATTTTCAGTCAATTAAGTAATCCACATAGTCAACATCTTTATCGGCCACAAGAGTGAAATTGATTTCCTTTGGATACCATAGTCCCAAGTCATTAATTTGTTGTCACCCCAATTAATATGCCTTCAGTCTGCATAATAGTTGGACTAGATGGTACAACAAGCTCCTTTTACCTTCTCTGCTTCTTACCCTCATTAGTCCATAATGATTCATATGGACTAGGTCCAAGCACTTGGTCATTCTTATATGACTCTTTTTTTTGAAAGTGGATCTCCCTTGTTTCCCCCTTACATGAGCACTACAAATCTATCCATCTTTCAAAGGCTTTTGTTTTAGCTCTCCAATTTTTTTTAACTGTAGTAATAGTGCTCATTTTCCCATCATAATAGGATACATTCCTCCTTTAAATGTGGTGAGTGAAAGGAAATTTATCTACTTTCAATCTTATGCCTTGAGCAAGCTCTATTCATGTACTAATTTTTCTTTCCTCCTTTCACTCTTGCCTACAAAATAGATTAGGGGTTAGATTTAGGAACCCAGACAAGATTGGTTCCTTTCTTATGAGTAAAAGGTTGAATCAAATTTCTCCTAGCCCATCGAGGCAACAGGTGGTGTAACCCATTTCTTTGACCAGTTTTGCTTTTCATCCTATTTTTCTGTACTACCAAGAAGTCAAATTTCTTTGCCAAATTAGTGCTCCTACCTCTATTTTTAGAAGCACCTGGACATTCAGTAGTTGGATGTCTATGATTACCAGATATATAAAATAAATCCTTAGTAACATTAGAGCTCTTGAAAAAACCGAATCCAACCCTTTCACTGTGAGTTTTTTCACTGAGTTGATGAACAATTCTTGAGGAAGTATTCCATCTATTTGCATTTTAAAGATCAAGTTTTAGTTTAATTATTTATTGGATTAATTTGTTCACTTTTTCCTTTTCATCACTACATTTTTGTTCGTACTTGATCAATTCACGGTCAATATTTTATTGTTCATCACTTTTGACTTTTTTCTTATTTTTAGAAAGAGTTAGTTTCAAAATTACAGATTTTAGGGTCAGATTTGAAGAATCAAGTTGACCAACCTATTCCTTAAGAGTGTAGTTTTCCTTTTCAACGGTGTTCTTACAAGCTTCTAGATCAATAAGATCAAACTTGAGACTTGCAAGATTGTTGAATAACTCATCCCTACCAGAAGTTAATTCTTGGAAATCATCAATTAGAGCACTCATTAAGGAAACAAGTTTCCTTTTAGAAAATAAATGCAACTTCTCTTTGAGTTCAAGAATACTTACCTCAGAGTTTCCATCTTCTTCTTCCATGTCTGAATCTCCTATGTCTATAAGAGCAGTTTTATTAACTTCTTCATCATCGTATTCATCTAAATATGAACCCCAGGTTGTTACCATAGCATATCCTTCATTCATCATCTGATTCATCTAAATATGAACCCCAGGTTGTTACCATCGCATATTCTTTATTTTCCCTTTTCTTAGCCTTTTCTTTTAATTTTTTTTCAGCTCTCTTCTTTCTCCATTAAATTTCCCAGATGGGGTAATCTCTCATTTCGTGATCAGTATTTCCACATTTGTAGCATCCAGCCTGATTTTGATCATCAAACCATTTCTTGCTACCTGTTCTTTCCTTGTCAGATCCCCTTTTCTTGAAAACCTTATTGAAGTTTTTTTGTATTAAAGGCTACTTGTTCTTCATCCAGTTCAGATTTATCACTTTTAAATGCCCTTTTTAGATCTTCTATGTTTATCTCATAGGTCTTTGAATTACCAACTAACTCATCAAGGGACATTCTAGTGAGATCCTTAGCTTCTCTTATGGCTGTAACTTTGACATCCGACTTAGACTTTGGTAGGACTCTCAGAAAATTCTCTGCCTGTTCCTAAATAGAGATAACCTTTTGCAAAGATGTCAACTTATTTGTCAGGATGGTCAATTTGGTTATCATTTCATGCAAAGATTCATTTTCTCCCATCTTGAATGCTTCATACTTAGTGAAAAGGTAGGCGATCCTGAATTTTTTCACTTGAGCAGTTCCTTCATGAGAATTCACCAAAGC
The DNA here is from genome assembly GCA_030864215.1 of Capsicum pubescens. NCBI lineage: Eukaryota > Viridiplantae > Streptophyta > Magnoliopsida > Solanales > Solanaceae > Capsicum > Capsicum pubescens. The sequence continues at coordinate 68,154,699 of CM061544.1, read as the reverse complement.
ATCCCATATCTCTTTAGTAGAATTACAGTTAGATACCTTATTTTATTCATAAGGGGCTAGTCCACACACTAGAATATTCTTGGCCTTTGCATTTTTTTTAATGCATAAGATATTCAGCAGTAAACTCACTTCTAATTTTTTTGACAAGTTTTCCATCAACTGTTTTCATAGGGATTTTGGGTCCATCAATGATTCGATCCCACAACTCATAATCTTCTCCTTTCACGAATATTTCCACTCAAGCTTTCCACCAAATAAAATGAGAGCCATAACAGAATGGAGGCCTAGTAGTGGATTGACCTTCACTGTGACCAGTGGGTGGTGCAGAATTCATCATCATGATCTTTTGTCTTAGGTGTTAACCATTTATAAGACAACCTGTTCTTATACCACTTGTTAGAGTAAATGCCCTACCAATTACTTAGTTTATCCTAATAGTTTCCTATTAACGGAACAGGTTAAGTAATGTATTCTTATCTAGATAAAACAGTAAGTAAATTGCACAGTGATATTTACATGGAAAACACCTGTCTCAAGAGGCATAAAAAACCATGATCTGTACCTCTACAGTATTTAAACCCAATTTCACTAAATAACTCTGAGCCTCAACAATGACTGATTACAAAACTCTTGTAACCAACAACTAGGAATTATAAACTCTAATTCCCATACCTCAATAACTAGGAATTATAAACTCTAATTCTTATAACTCAACAATCACCCTTGACTGTTGAACCGACTTTGAGTTATCCCAAACTTGAAGTTAACTCATCTCGGTATTATTCATAAACAATCAATATAGGAAAGCAATAAATTACAACTCAATATTAACAATACATATAAACTGACTCATGAACTGTAAAGATTAATCCTATGAAACAGGTTCGTCAATTTGTTCCTTTGTACTGGCAGCACTTGAATCTTCAGTCAGAATTCTCTCAATTATGAACTTTCTCAATTTGATTTTGTTTAGCCTTTTCTATCTCTGTAAGTGCACAATTTACTCTGAATGATACATCTTCTATTTGATCACAACTCTCCAAAGAGTCATTCTTTATTTCAAACTCCTTCTTTAATCAAAACTCTCATTGCATTGAGTTCTACTTCAAGTGAGACTCCTTCTTCAATTCCAACTCTTGTCTTCTTAGTGTTGTAGTCAAACTCCGACTTTTTAAATCAACTTATCTTTAACTATTTTACCCAACCACAACTTCTTAGATTTTTCACGTGATCAATAACTTAAGTATATCAAAATTAGGCTCGTTTATTCACTCCTGACTTTAAGCAATCTTTGTCGCCCATTCACTCATCCTATGCTTGGAACAGCTCAAGTAACATGTTTCATTTATGTGTCAGTTTTCCAATCTTTAAAACTACATAGTACCCAATAATCAGTCCAAGGAAAAAAGAGATGATAGTAAAAAATGTATGTAAATTATTTTATTCATGAATGCTAAGTCTCAACTATCAATTCTTCATTTTTTTATATGAACTATCATCATCTATGTGATACAACACACCTAATTGAGTAACTGATTATGTGTGGTGTACACACTTATTTATGTTTAAAAGGGTGATAAGTGACAGTTAATGAGAATGAGTAATCATTAGTGTAAAAATTAAGAAGTGGGATTGAGGGGTAATATCTTTGGAGAAAAATCCAAATCGAGTCATTTATAAAATATCATGGGTCATTTGTAAAATTTTCACTAGACATCTTTCTTGTCCTACAGTGGTTCACCATTCCTCAGTTTTGATTTGTACCTTCAAATCATTATCTCTCTCTTGTTTTTCTCAATTAAGCTCCAATTTCATTGTAGATTCTAGATTAGTTATTGATTTTGTAAAATGATAAAAATTAGTATTCTTCTTCTCGTCACAAATTTTATACGAAAACTAACGTACACAGAGCACTTTAAAAAATAATCCTAATATGAACTTATCTTATCTGGTTCAAATCGTGTCATTCCTACCTATTCTTCTCTTCTGAGAAGTAACGAGGGAGTCTCTCTTATTTTCTGAATAATAAAGTAAAGGAGAAACGTTATAAATCAAGAAGTGAAGTAAAAATATGGTTAGAGAAGAAGAAATGAAGAACAAGGGGAGAATAGACGGCCTGAAAAAAAATTAAGTGGAAAATAGAAACAACAAAAAAATAAGTCAACTCAGTATAGTCATTCTACATGTCATGTGAACAAAATTTTATGAGTAAATTAAGATTTCACATGTCTTGTATTGGAAGCATGCACACATGGAAAGATATGAGATGGACATGAGGCGTTGCAATAAGGAACAGACATATGACACTAGCTAAGTGTTAGAGAGTTCCAAATCAATATGCTTTAAAGGCAACTTCGGTGGAACTTAGCTCCGACTCATCCTCAGAGCCATGTGGTAATTGTCATTATTAGAAGGTGGGAGGTCATGATCAAAGGATAAATAAAGGTCATGTGACCCAATAACAAAACAAAAAGGACAAATACGTTAGATATGGTTGTATATTATTTATGTCGCAATAGAGAAATATTAGTTGATGTAACATACCTCAATTTTGGACTAGAACTGGAACCATAATACCTACGTGTTAGACCCGAACCCAATTATTTTTACGTAAATATAAGTAGGTTGATCAATGGTATAGTGTGGGAACATCTTTGGATATGAATTAATGTCATAAAGATCTCCTAACTCAAAGATGAGTTGAGAACTTTTCTAGCGAGAGAGTTTTAGTAGATGTTCCTACTTGGGTCAAATCCCAATGACCATTTCACCTAAAATATATTGACTTTTATGGGCTATGATATACCAAATGAAAGATCTTCGAGCATTCTTTCCAAGACATCTAATTTCACTTGAATTCGATATTGGAGTAGAAAGTTATTGTAACGCCTCGACATTATATAACCGGAACGCCACACGGTGCTCATAATCCCGAAGGACCACAAGCTAACCCTCTACTAATATCTATACCTGAGCACTTCATAATATAATATAATAAATGCAAAAAACTGGCGAAAACTTGCATAAGGTTCAAAACATCTAAAATACACAACTATGAAAACTAAATACTTATACATATATCCGAAAACCCTCTAACTGTCTGAACTCTAGAGTTGATGGGACATGTCCCCAACTTACTCCATCTACTAAAATAAACTGAATCTAATATAATAATGAAATAAAGATCATCCTCCAATGAAGAGGACTTACTGCTGGGTCTACTGCAACTGACTGAAACTGAACTGCTATGGATGCTCTCGATCTCGTGCGCTTGAACCTATGATATTAAACATCATAGCACAAGAAACAGGCATGCGATCAGTATGTGGGAATGTACTGGCATGCTAGATGAGGTAAGGCTAAATGCAAGGGCTATATACATGATCAATAACTAACTGAATGATATGCAAGAGCTGGATAAGCATACATAGAGAATCTATAACTACTAAACATACTGTGCATACTGTGACTGAGCATACTGTGACCGAATATGATAACTGATATTGAATATACTGTCAATCTGAGGTGTCTAAACATACTAAGATTCTGAGTATCTGAAGCTACTGAAATTGAAATTTGAGATTACTGATGCTAGCTGACTGTATCAGATATCAGGCCTATCTAGCGGGTGATATCTGATCATACAGATAAGAACAATGATTGAAGAAATTTGATATTAAGCCTATCTAGTGGGTGATCTCTGAATCTGGAGATAGTGATAATGATTAACTGAGGTTGAGATCAGGCCTATCTAACGGGCGATCTCTGGATCTGTTAGTACTGATAGTAACTTACTTTATTTGAGACCAGTCCTATCTAGAAGGTAGTCTATGAATTTGTGGAACTATCTAAGTTTCTTACTGAGCTGAGTGATTTTATCTGACAGTCCTAAATTCTTGAATTTCTATTCTGAAGATTGAGACTGAAACTGTCACTGTAACTATGGAAGTTCTCACTTAACTGACATGCCCAAAATCTGATCTAGTGGAGTCCAACTTATAACCCCAGCTGGAAGGGTGTTAATACCATGCCACGGGTAAAGACCTCTGCTATGGTCAAGCCTCTCGAACCGGTGACCCTAAATAGGAAGTCAAGCCTAAGGAAGTATAATAGTTAAGCCTTAATCTAACAGGTGAATCCTGGTCCTGCACTGGCTACGTTGTTCTGGATTTCAGGGACTGTTACTAACGACTCTGCCTCTCTAATGGGGAAGCCATCATCCCTGCACTCGCTCGGTGCTAGTTCCTACTCCTCACTGAAAGACTCTGAACTAATTCTTAACTAAACTTAGACTGAGCTAATTCTGTTACTGTTCATAGTTCTTTACTGATCTGACTGAGTTCACTTGATTCCGTTATCTGATGGAATACTTATGAATTTCTACTTTCTGTCTGAATGTGACTGAGTCCTGTGACTTACTAAGCTTTACTAAATCTGAACTGAGTACTGAGCTTGATTAGAATAAATACTGAGACTGGATTGAACTAGTACTAAGATTACTGAATTTCCTTAATGTTCTGTCACTGACTGAATTCTATGGATCATAGCAATACTGAGATTATCTTGAGACTGACTTGGCTCTAGACAAGCATCTATGTTTTTGGGTATAAATAACCCCAGGACTCAATAGCATAAATAAATAAGATAGGACCACACTTGAATATCATGAAAATAGACTTTCCTTCACAACACAATCCATACTATATCTCGTCAATCACTTGAATGTCATAAACATGTAAATGTATAGGGTATGCATACTAATATCTCATAGTTGTTCAATAAGGAATACCCATGGATAAGAATGCATGCCACTTATCATAATACATTCACTAAGGCATTTCAACAAACACTTGGCATGCACTAGTTGTCACATAATTGGGGATTTCATGCTTAACATACTAAAAAGGCACTATTCTCTTTACTTAAGCATTCTATCAAACATATGGGGAGCATGCTTTGGTTATACAACAGATTCTATACTTAATTATCATGAATACATCAATATCATGCAACTTGAAGGGATTTTTAACATGAACATCACATAGTAGGATCAAATCTTGGATCTTTGAAATCAAGTCATGAATTAAAACTCATCAACAACATGAATTTCAATTTCTATTTACAAAAATCATGAAAATCTCATAAATATATAATCTTGAATTTAGAAAAGGATTCTTGAACTTCTTAGGTGAAAGGAACTCAAGAATCAACATCTATCATACCTCAAAGGCTTGAATCTTGAAAGAGAATATCCTTTCTTGAAGGTTCTTGAATTGGGAATGATAATTTCTTGGTTTCCTTGAAGGAGAGGTTGAATCTTGTTCTTGGGAGATGATCTTGATAGGAAACACTAATTTTTTGATTCTTGAGAGTGGAGAGGATTTAAGGGTTTTTAAAACTGATTTATGATGGTTATATATGTGGTTTTGATGATTTAAGTCATGGAACATGAAGGAAAAGTCCAAAATTCCCCTACAAAACCACTTCCCAGTTGCTGAAATTCTTGGCTGATGACCAAGGCTGATAAGCCGTCAGATCTGTGTAGCCTGTCAGCGCAGGTCGTCACCTAGGAGCTGGAATTGATGGGTTGCTGTCTAAGATTGATGACATGGATGATAAGTCATCAAAAATGCGATAAGCCATCAGATAGTTCATCAGAAATGTGATAATCCATCAGACAAGTCATCAAAAATGTGATAAGCCGTTAGACAGGTCACCACTCAATTTCCAGGCTGACATGCTGTAGTAAAATGGGTATAACTTTTTATTCAGCTATAGAATTTGGAAAAAATTGGTATCATTGGAAAGATAAGTCAATTATATATATTTTTGTGGGTCATAAGCTCTAAAATTTGTAGTATAATGATTGATATGCTCATTTGAAGTTGACTATGGCAATATCGTTCCCAAGAATTCAATCGGTAAGGAATGTTTTGACTCGTCTAATAGCTAGGACGTATTTGAGACCTTAATACATATCAACCTTGATCATAAAACTACCAAATAACTAGACTTTATTTCTCATAATCTTGAAGCATGGTTCTACTATCGGTTGGGAATCTCGGGGTATTACAGTTATGCTCAGTTTACATGGGAGTATCTGTCTGTCAAAGGTTGACAACTAAGGTATGAACTGTCAACTAGTTGACAAGATGTCAAATACATCATCAACCTTATCTAGAAAAGACCTTAAATTATTTAGAGACAAACAACTAAGTTGATGAGCTGTCAACAAGATGAGAGGCTATATGTTAGTTGTCAACCTAAACCAATAAATGTCTAATCCATCTAGAGATTGATGACTAAGTTGACAATCTGTCAACAAGATGATGCGTTGTATACCTATCATTAATTAATTTTCAATTCTCCATCTCCTCTCCACTCTTAAGAGAGAAAATGTAGGGTTTCTTCCCAAAACTCATACTTCCAAGTCTCAGATTCAAGGTATCGTAAATTTGGTTCATCTAAAAGGCATGTTGAAAATTTCCTACTTTAATTAATATTTTGAAGTGTGAATTTTTCATTATTTTCACTTACTTTGTTAATGTTCTAAAGTTGGGTTTGATAATTGTCATCACATATATTAAATATTGACTTTCCCTTATTTTACATATTATTTATAACCATGTGTTAAGTGTTTTGATGATTTGAACATAATGGTTGAAAGAATGCATCTCATTACATGAATTTGGGAATATTGAATATTATGAATGAATGATGTATGTCTTTCAAACCCCTTTGAAAAAGCAATGCATTAAGATTATGAACAAAGATGATACCCCATCCTTTTGAAATATCGAAAGCGTTGAATTCATGACTTGCTTTGACATTCTTTTTTAATTTAATGATGAATATAAGTATGATTTTAAATCTTGGGGTTAAGAAGTCATTAATATTTTATGATGATGTTTTCATGGTATAATATGAACGTCTTACAAGTCTTGGTATGACAATACCAATATGAATATGCCTAATGAATGACTCTACGATTAATGTTATGTGAAAAATGTTTTAATTTGGGATCTAAAGGGAATTGCGTAGCTTCACTGTGAAGGAGTGAGTCCTTGTAACCAATTCCCGAAACCTATGTTTGCCGACATAGGGATGTCGTAGCTTAATAGAATAACTAGATAGTATCCTCAAAATAAAGATAGTACTTAACATGAGGATAAATCTTAACATGAGGATAATATGAATGGTAGCTCAGTCTATTGTTGACTCTTGCCTAGTCCTCAGTACATGCATCTAATAATTGCTGAGGCCCTGTCGGTTTGGGTATTCCAAACTCATATAGCCCGTGGCTAAAAAGATAATGTTGAAAGCTACGTAATTCATGTCAAAGTTTTAAATGATCATGTAACATGTCCATTACCCCTACTCTAGAATCCTATTATAGTTATGATTGTTGAATGTATGTTTTATGACTACTTTGGAAAATTTGCATATTTTGTCCCTCTCCTTGGGTTGCATGCCATTACACGTCGTATTGACCATTCCAAGATGCTACATCATTTCATGATATAGGTTTGGAGGGATTTTCTCATGACCCTATGCAATGTTAGGTGGTTTGGTATCTCTATTGCACAATTGTTTAAGTGGTGGGACCTCCATAATTTGGAAGGCTTGGTTTCTTTTAGCCCTTTTTGGTTTTAGTACTTATTTCTTTTTTTCTACCATAGTTGGGGTCATGTCCCGACAAAGTGGATGTTTTATGGATAGAGGGTTGTAGACCACATCGGGTTATGGTTTGTAGATTAGGATTTGGTTTTCAAACTTTATTTCATTGTTTATCAAACTCTTTCATGTTATAAGGTTATTTATATAATTTTATTTTTGACTATGCTTATGATTTAATTTTAAAGTATCATCTCAAACCTTTATTGGCTTGGGATAATCATCGTGTCCAGGGTCATGGTTTTGGTCATGAAAAACTTAGTATCAAAGCACTTTTTAGGTTCCGAGGGTGTCTACAAGTGGTGTCGAGTAGAGTCTCATTTATGGGTGTGTAGCTTGACACACTTATATGGTGGAGGCTACGAGGAGTTTAGAAATGTTTCCCTTCTTTGTGTTTTATTTCATGCTAGAGAGTCCAGTTACAATGAATCTTATCTAACTCTTGGCTTACATGCAATTCAGATCATGTCTCCATGAAGATCTGATGGTCGTTGGAACTCGTCTTGGACCTTCATCCCAATTGGGGTAGACACGGAGGAAGTTTTCCCTACTCATGGAATACATACTCAACATAGGGATTGTACTTCTAACTCTACTGCTCTATTTTGGGTTCCCCTGGTCCCTACCAGTCCTTCTAGTGTTTTGTGGGCTAGTGTTACTTATATAAAGTCCCTTCAAAGAGATATCTTAAATGTCGAGCTCTATTATTTCATCCATATACTTGCCCAGATTATGGCATCGCAGCCTCATAAATTTGAGCATATTAGTTTTGTCACTCATTCGTCATAAGTCACTCGAGTTGACCAGTTTATGAGGCTGAATTCCTCGACTTTCACAGGTTCTATGGTTGAGGAGGATCCACAGAAGTTTATCAATGAGATGGAAAAGATCTTCAGATTTATGAATGCTAGTGATTCAGCGGGGGTAGTTTTTGCAACTTATTTATTAAAAGAAGTAGATTATCAGTGGTATGAGGAGTGGGAAGAGTTAAGGGGTAAAAATATTGAGACGGTGGTGTCAGAAGAGTTCTTGGGTGCTTTTCTTGATTACTTTTTTTCTCAGGAGTTGAGGGAAGCCAAGGCTAAAGAGTTTGTGACATATGAAATAGGGTAGGATGAGTGTTTAGGAATATGCATTGAAGTTCACTCAACTATTTTGTTACACTCCTAAGCTTCTGTCTAATATGAGGTCCAGGATAAGGGTTTCATCTGTCCTGGTATTTTCCTTGGGGTGGTCCTGTGCTTCTCGTGTGAAAGAAGGATGGATCTCTTTGAACATGTATAGACTATTATCATTTGAATAAAGTTACCAAAAAAAATAAGTACCCTCTTCCTACAATTGATGATCTCTTTGATCAGCTTTTGGGTGCCAAGTGTTTCTCTAAAATAGATCTTCATTTAGGTTACCCTCAATTGAAGATTAGGGAGGCTAATATTCCCAAGACTACTTTCAGAACTTTTTATGGACATTTTGAGTTTTTTGGATTGACTGATGCCTCAACTTCTTTTATAGACCTTCTTATAAATTAGGAATTTAGACAATTTTTGGATTTGTTTATTATAATTTTCATTGATGAAATCTTGGCGTATTCCAAAAGTGAGTAGGATCATGCAGGTCACCTTCAAATTATATTGTAGATCCTTAAGGATCAAAAATTGGATGCCAAATTTTCTATGTGTAAATTTTAGCTAAGTGTTGTGACTTTTCTTAGGCATTTTATCCGATGAATGAATAAAGGTGGATCAACAAAAGATTAAGGCGGTTAAGAAGTGGCCTAAACCTACAACTCCAACCAATATTAGGAGCTTCTTGGGCTTGGTAGGTTATTATAGGAGATTTGTGGAGAGTTTCTCGTCTATTTCTTCTCTTCTTAGAGGTTACTCAAAAAAAGGTAAAGTTTCTATGGTCTAATCCTTGTTAGGGTAGCTTTGTTAAGTTAAAGGATAGGTTGACTTCTACTCGTGTTCTGACCATGCCTAAAGGTACTGAGAAGTTCATTGTGTATTGTGATGTGTCCCATGGAGGATTAGGTTGTGTGTTGATGCATCAAGAGAAAGTTTTGGCTTATGCTTCTAGGTAGCTTAAGGTTCACGAGAGAAATTACCCGCCTCATAATTTAGAGTTGGCGGATGCGGTATTTCCTTTGAAGATTTGGTGCCATTATTTGTATGGGGTGCATATGGATATTTACTCAGACCGTAAGAAACTATAGTATGTGTTCACACAGAAGGAATTGAACCTTAGGCAGAGGTGGTGTCTTGAATTAGTTAAGGATTACAACATGAGCCTGCACTATCATCCAGTTAAAGATAATGTTGTTGCTGATGCTCTCAGTAGGTTGTCCATGGGGATTTTATCTCACATTGAGGAAGAGAAGAGGGGATTGGTGAAGGATATTCACTGGCTAGCCAATTTGGGAGTTCATCTTCTAGACTCGGATGATGGGGGAGTAATCATTCAGGAAGTGGCTAAGTCATCCCTTGGGGTCAAAGTTAAGGAGAAAAAGGTCCTAGATCTCATACTTATGCAATTTAAGGATGATGTAGGTCAACAGAAGGTTATGTCTTTCGAAATAGGGGGAGATGGCATTTTGAGGTATTAAGGGAGTTTATGTGTCCATGATGTGGATGGGCTACAAGAAAATATTTGTACCAAAGCTTATGTGTTCAGGTATATGGTTCATCCACGTTCAACAAAGATTTATCATGACTTGAAAGGAATTTATTGGGGGAATAACATGGAGAAGCGTAATGCCCCATACTCTTCCTAGTGCAATTCAACACATAATGTATGCATGAGAGGCCTAACACCTCAAAAATTTAGCTAAAATGTTGAAGACTTAGTCTTAGTTTTAGCCTCTAAACTTTAATGATTTTATTCTCGACCTTCCCGACCCCAAAAAGTTAGTTTCTAAGTTAATTCAAGATTAGGGTTGTTGATAGTTCATTCTTGGTGAGTTTTGAATTTTTGGGACAAAGTTTGAGGTTTGTTTGGATGTTAAAAATAACAAGTCAACGCGATAAGTCCGTGATGCATTGCCCATCGTATAGGTAAGGTCAACGCGATGCGTCGCCTATCGGTCGAGCAACGCGATGCATCACCAATTGCATCACTGGGAGGTTTTCAGCTTATTTAATCTCGATTCCAGTAGGGTATTTCAGTCTTTTACCCTTACTTTAACATGAGATTTAGGTCCCAAAATAGCATTATTGCCTAATTTTTCACAATACTCTCAAAATCAAAAGCATTCCCTCTCAAGAACAAACCCTAGCCCCTTTAACATTCAAGTTCAATTCTCAAAAAATTCACCAAGAACTTCCAACAATTCTTCAATTAAGGTATGTTAAATGTTAATCCATGGGTCCTCTTCATCCATGGAGTCCAAGAATCCAAGTTTAAGTTTAAAGTTATGATTTTACATGTTCCCACAAATTTTGCCTATTGATTTCCATGAATTTCAAGTTTATATAATATTTTCATGAAATTGTTGCCAACATATTTGAATGGTGTTGTTCACTGATTTAAGCCTTATTTTGGGGATTTAGTATCAAAATCATGCTACCACTATATGCTTTAAAAAACTACTTCCATGCTTAAGCCATGCATTGTAAGTGTTTGATAAAATGCCTCAAAGAATGAGTTTTGAATGTTGATTACATGTCATGTTCTGAAAGTGTTAGTATGATCTTGTTATCATTGCTATCGAGTCTTGAGGGTTACGAATACCCAAAAAGTTAGTTGTTTACTTAGTTTTAGCATTGCCAGTATATTTCCAGATATAGTATTGTCAGTTGAGTCTGTACATCATGTTAGTAAGATCAGTTCAGTTAAGTAATTAGAGTCAGTTCAGTGGGAGTAGGACTTAGCACCGAGCGAACCCAGGGATGGGGGCTCACCTTCCAGTTTAGGGTGTGACCATTATTAGCAATCCCTGTATTTAAGAACTACGTAGCCAGCGTAGGTTTTGATGTTAACCTGCCAGTTGAGGGTTGACAAATATCTCATTAGGGCCCTTCCAGTTGAGGGTGACCCTTAGTCCTTTAGGGAAACACTTTAGTGGATCCACATACCCAGTGTTAGTACCCATGGCACGATACTAACACCCTTCCAATTGGGGTTACAGGTTGGACCCCATTTAACTTATTTTGGGGCATGTCGGCAGATGATAGCTCCCACAGTTTCAGAGTAGTAATCAGTCCAGTACTCAGTTTTAGGCATGCTTGACCATGGCATATAGTCACTAGTTGTACAGTATTTCAGTATGTTAGTTTAAAGACTATCCTAGTTTCATTTCATATGCTTGGTTATGCATTCTTCAATTTTACATCTTTCATGTATTCTATACATCAGTTATCTCATGCCATACTTACAGTAAGTTCTTATTCATGCACATGAACCTATGCATAATAGCCTAACCCTCTTTAGCATACTAGTACATTCAAAAAACTGACCGCATACTCGTTTCTTATGCTATGATGTCTCATATCATAGGTCCAAATGCTCAGGCTCCCGACCGCTCCTAGACCTCCCAGCACATCATCAGCAGTAGCAGTGGTGAGTCCTCATGATTTGAGGACCATTTATGTTTATTTCAGTTCAGATCAGTAGTCAGTTGGAGTTAGTTGGGGACTTGTCCTATCAACTCCACAGTCAGTCAATTAGAGGCTTTCAGACACTTTAAGTCATTTATTCAGTTATTCAGTTATTAGATGTTATTGACAGTCTTACAGTATTATTTTCAGATAGATGTTTACAGTTTTTTATTTCAGTATTATTTTTTATTTAAAACCTTATGGCATTTTCAGTTAAGTTCCGCACATGTTCTCTATTATTTTATTTAGTGCTCATAAAAGGTACCAGCATGGGTTAGCTTATGGTCCTTCAGGGGCAGTAGTCACCGTGTAGCATCCTAGGTGTACTCTCGGGGCATTACAAACTTGGTATCAGATCCTAAGGTTTTAAAGTATCTTAGGGAGTCTGAAAACCGCGTTGAGTAAAGTCTTGTGCATAGGTGTAAAACGGGCCACACTTATGGGCATGAAGCTACAAGATGTTTTAGGAAAATTTTCCCCTCTTTCAGTGTTCATGTCATGTGATTGAGCATGAGCTCAATTTAAACTCACTTTATAATCTAATTTTCTTTCTATTTGCAGAACATGCCTCCCAAAAAGACTAACGGAAGGAGAAATGGGAATCATCCTGCACCTCCACCTGTTCAGGAAGATCACCTAAACAAGCCTATCTCTTATGCTGAATTTAGAGTGGTATTCAATACCTTTGCTAACTCATTAGTAGCCCAAAATAATTAGCCAACTATATTCCCAGTCATTTTGGTTGCCAATACTGCTGCATCTAGGATTCAAGACTTCACCCGAATGAACCCTACATTATTTTCATGATCTAAGACTAATGAGAATCTACATGAATTCCTCGACATAGTTCAGAAGCTAACTTATATTATAGGTGTGACTTCTAGTAAGAGTGTAGAGTTGGGTTCTTACCAGTTACGAGATGTTACTCACACCTGGTATAAGTAGTAGAAGGGAGATCGATGGGCATATGCAGGACCTGTTGAAAGGGAGGAGTTTGCTATAGCTTTTCTAGATAGGTTCTTTCCCTCAGAGTTAAGGGAAGCTAAAATGTAGGAGTTTATTAACCTGAGGCAAGGAAACATGAGTGTGAAGAAGTATTCTCATAAGTTTACTCGGCTAGCCAGGTATGCTCCTAATGTTATGTCTGATGAAAGGTCTAGGATGAGTAAGTTTGTCTCTAGTGTAGCTGATAGTGTGGTTAAGGAGTGTAGGACTTTGATGTTGATTAAGGAGATAGACTTGTCTAGGTTGATGGTCCATGGTCAACAAATTGAGGAGCGGAAGTTTAAGGAAAGAGAGAAGGAGAATAAGAGAGTGAGAATGAGTAGCTTAAGTTTTGCTCAGCCGAGGTTGGAGGGGGTAACCGTCCTCAATTCCATCAAAAATCTTCAGCCCCAGCTCTATCTTCAGCTAGTGCGCTAGCACTGAGGCCTAGAAATGATAATTGGGCTAGGGTTCCAGACCCAAAACCCCAAGAAAGTGTGAACAATGGTCGCACAAATCCTCTTTGCCAGAAATGAGGTAGAAACCATCGAGGTATGTGTACAGATGGCAGTGATGTTTGTTTTGGGTGTGGCAAGCCAGGTCACAAGATAAGGGATTTCCTACATAGTGGTCAGTAGGGTCATTTCAGTCATCCCCCAAGTTCCATCCAGTTTCGCGACTCAGTAGGGTGCCGTTTCCAGTGCCACCAATGGTCAGTGCCCAAATAGATTATTTGCACTTTAGTCCCGATAGTATCAGGAAAATTCTCCTAATGTGGTCACTGGTACATGGCAAGTCTTTCATTTACATATTTATGCTTTGTTATATTTTGGAGCATCTCTTTATTTTGTAGCCCCTTACATAGCTGTTGATTTTGGTGTTAGTCTTAAGACTTTAGCAGAACCCTTCTCAGTGTCTACCCCAATAGGTGTCTCTATTATAGCCAGACAAGTATACAGGAACTGTTCGGTCACAATATCCCTAAAAGTCACATTAGTTGATCTTGTGGAGTTAGAGATGACTGATTTTGATGCTATTCTCGACATGGGTTGGATCCACTCATGCTATGCTTCGGTAGATTGTAGAAACAGAGTTGTTTATTTTTAGTTTCCAAATGAACCAGTCCTTGAATGGAAGGGTAGAGCTTCAACATTTAGGGGTCAGCTTGTTTCGTATCTTAGAGCGAGGAAAATGATATCCAAGGGGTGTGTTTACCAGCTTGTTCAAGTTAAAGAAACTAGTTCAGAGACTCCAAATCTCGAGTCAGTTTCAGTAGTAAGGGAATTTCCAGATCTGTTCCCTGAAGATCTTCCTGGAGTTTCTCCCAAAAGGGAAATTGACGTCTAAATACACCTACTTCCAGATACCCAGCCTATATTTATTGTGCCATACAAAATAGCTCTAATATAAATAAAAGAGTTGAAAGATCAGTTAAGAGATCTCCTATATAAGTGGTTCATTTAGCCATGTGTTTCCCCATGGGACGTTCCAGTCCTTTTCGTGCAAAAGAAAGATGGTTCTCTTCATATATGTATCAATTACCGTCAGTTGAACAAATTCACCATCAAGAATAAGTACCCACTCCCCAGAATTGACTACTTATTCGACCAACTTCTGGGTGCCAGTTACTTCTCTAAGATAGACCTCAGATTTGGCTATCATCAGCTAAGAGTCAGAGAATGTGACATTCTGAAAATAGCTTTTAGAACTCAGTATGGTCACTTTCAATTCCTAGTCATTTCTTTCGGTCTTACAAATGCCCCAACAGCTTTCATGGACTTGATGAACAAAGTGTTCAAATAGTACTTGGACATGTTCATCATAGTTTTCATTGACGATATTCTTGTCTATTCCCATAATGAAAATTATTATGCAGACTAACTAAGAGTAGTATTGTAGACTCTTAGAGCCCATCAGTTATTCATCAAATTTAGTAAGTGCAAATTTTGGCTATGAATTGTAGCTTTTCTTAGCCATATTATTTTTGGTGATGGCATTAGAGTTGACCCTTAAAAGACCGAAGCAGTGAGGAACTGGCCCAGACCTATTTCTCCATCAGATATCAGAAGTTTCTTGGGTTTGGCTAGCTATTATCGATGGTTTATTAAAGGGTTTTCATCTATTTTATCCCCTATGTCCATACTGAATCAGAAGAAAGTCAAGTTCTAGTGGTCGGATTCTTGTGAGAAGAGTTTTCTAGAGTTGAAGACTCGACTCACCTCAACCCAATTTTTATTCTACCAGATGATTCAGAAAGATTTGTTATGTATTGTGATGCTTCTAGAGTCAATTTGGGGTGTGTTTTGATGCAGAAAGGTAAGGTTATAGCCTATGCTTGTAGGCAGCTTAAACCCCATGAAAATAATTACCCTACCCATGATCTTGAATTAGAAGTCGTTGTGTTAGCCTTAAAGATTTGGAGGCACTATTTGTATGGGGTACATGTTGAGGTGTTCAAGGATCAGAAGAGTTTGTAGTATGTGTTTTTATAGAGAGATTTAAATCTTAATCAAGAAGTTGGTTAGAATTGTTGAATATTATGACATGCGTATTCTGTATCACCCAGGCAAGGACAATGTAGAGGTAGATGCCCTCAGTAGGTTATCTATAAGTAGTGTTACTCACGTTGAGGATGATAGAAAGAAGTTAGTTCAGGAAGTTCATCAGCTCGCCAGATTAGGTGTTCGTTTGGTGGACTCAGCTGAGGGTAGTGTATAGGTTCAAAATAGTTCAGAATCTTCCCTGGTTGTCAAAGTGAAATAAAATCAATATAGGGATCTCAGTCTGGTTAAGTTGAAGGAGTCAGTCGGAGATCAAAAAGTAGAGGTTTTCTCCCAAGGAGAAGATAGTGTGTTGCATTGCCAGGGTAGACTGGGTGTGCCATGTGTAGATGACCTAAGGCAGCGAATTCTTCCAGAAGAGCATGGTGCACGTTACTCTAATAATCCAAGGGCCACTAAGATGTACCATATGTTGTGCAAAATCTATTGGAGGAGTGGGATGAAGAGGGATGTTGCAGAGTTTGTAGCTAAGTGCTCTAATTGTCAGTAGGTCAAGGTTGAGCACCAAAAGCCTAGTGGTTCTATGCAGGAGTTCAATATTCACACTTGGAAGTAGGAAGAGGTGAACATGGATTTTATGATAGGGTTTCCTCATTCATATTGCCAGCATGATTCGATTTGGGTTATTATAGACAGAGTGACCAAATCATTCCATTTCTTGCCAATCCATACCTCTTATTCAGCTGAGGACTATGCCAATCTCTATATTAGGGAGTTGGTTCGGTTGCATGAAGTCCCGTTGTCCATTATTTCTGATAGGGGTACTCAGTTCACCTCTCATTTTTATAAGGCTTTTTAGAAGGGTCTTGCACCCAAATTCGTCTCAACATAGCCTTTCACTCTCATGTAGATGGTCATGAAGTGAGGACCATTTAGATCGTAGAGTACATGTTGAGAGCGTGTGTTATCAACTTTAAGGGTAGTTGGGATGATTACTTGACTTTGATTGAGTTCGCGTATAATAAAAGCTATCACTCCAGTATCCAGATGGATTCTTTTAAAGCTCTATATGAGAGAAGATGTATATCTCTTATTGGTTGGTTTGAGGTAGGTGAGACTACGCTGATAGGACCAGATTTAGTGTTTGATGCTTTGGAGGAAGTTTAGTTGATCAGGGAGAGGTTTAAAATAGACCAGAGCCGGAAGAAATCCTATGCAGAAGTGAGAAAGAGAGATCTTAATTTTAAGGTTGGTGACTTAATTTATTTGCAAATCTCTCCCATGAAGGGAGTGAAGAGATTTGTCAAAATGGGAAACCCAGTCCCCGATATATAGGCACCTACAAAATCTTGAGTTGTTTTGGAAAGGTAGCTTACGAGCTTGAGTTTACTGCAGAGTTGGCATCAGTCCATCTAATGTTCTATGTATCCTTCTTAAAGAAGTGTATTGTTTACCCAGCTATGGTTTTTACTTTAGAAAGTACAGATGTTCAGGGTACTCTTTCTTATAAAGAAATCCCAGTTGAGATCCTTGATCGTCAGAATTGTAGACTGAGGAACAAAGAGGTTCCCTTGGTTAAAGTTCTTTTGCGAAATTAGTCTGTTGATGGAGCCACTTAGGAAGAATATATTCATACCAAGTACCCTCACTTTTTCTCCGCAAACTCAGACTCAGCTCAAGCTAATAGTTTTTCCTTAGATTATCTTTTTTCCATTCTCAGTTCCAACCATGTAGTCACCTTCATGTCATTGCATGCACTCATGAATCAATTTAGTCAGTCACCATGATTCAAGCTCATTCATGTAATTATGTTTTCAATTATGCATATCCAATATGTAATCTCAGTTCCTCAGAAATCTCAGCTCAACCAGTCTCATTCGAGGACGAATGTTCTCAAGGGGGAGATATAGTAATGCCCCATACTCTTCTTAGTGTAATTCAGCTCATAATATATGCCTGATAGTACTAATACCTCTAAATTTTATCTAAAATATTGAAGACCTAGTCTCATTTTTGGTCTCTAAACTTTGATGATTTTATTCTCAACCTTACCGACCCTGAAAAGTTGGTTTCTAAGTTAATTCATGATCAGGGTTGTTGATAGTTCATTTCGGGTGAGTTTTGGATTTCTCAAAAAAGATTTGAGATTTATTTGGATCTCCAAAACATCAAGTCAACGCTATAAGGCTGCGACACGTTGCCCATTGCGTTGGTAGGGTCAACGTAATGCGTCACCTATTGCGTCAGTTGAGCGACGCAACATGTCGCCAAATGCGTCACTGGGAGCTTTTTAGCTCATTTAATCCCGAGTCTAGGTTGGTATTTCAGTTTTTTGCCCTCACTTTAATATAGGATTTAGGTCCCAAAATAGAATTATTGCCTTATTTTTCACAATCCTCTCAATATCAAAAGAATTCACTCTCAAGAACAAACCCTAGCCCCTTCAACATTTAAGTTCAATTCTCAAGAAATTCACCCGGAAGGAGAGGTGTTATAAACTTTGAATGGAAACCCCAGTAAATGGTGGAAGAACTTCCAAGAATTCTTCAATTAAGGTATGTTAAATGTTCATCCATGGGTTCTTTTCACCCATGGAGTCCAACAATCCAAGTTTAAGTTTAAAGTTATGATTTTTATATGTTCCCATGAATTTAAAATTTATATCATATTTCTATGAAATTGTTGTTATTATTAAACCCTACATGTTTGAATGGTATTGTTCTCTGATTTAAGCCTTATTTTGGGGATTTTATCAAACTCATGCTACCACTACATGCTTTAAAAAACTACTTCATGGTTAAGCCATGCATTGCAAGTGTTTGAAGAAATGCCTCAAAGAATGAGGTTTGAATGTTGATTCCATGTCATGTTCTCAAAGTGTTGGTATGATCTTGTTATCATTTCTATCGAGTCCTGGGGGTTATGAATACCTGAAAACTTAGTTTTTTACTTAGTTTTAGCATTTCCAATATGTTTTCAGAATAGTATTGTCAGTTGAGTCAGTACATCATGTCAGTAAGCTCAGTTTAGTTCAGTAATTCGAGTCAGTTTAGTTGGGAGTAGGACTTAGAACTGAGCAAACTCAAGGATGGAGACTTACCTGCCAGTTAAGGGTAGGACCTTTACTAATAATCCCTGCATTCTAGAACTACGTAGCCAGAGTAGGTTGAGATGCTAACAAGCCAGTTGAGGGTTAACACATATCTCATTAGGGCCTTGCCAGTTGAGGGTGACCCTTAGTCCTTCGGGACAACACTTTAGTGGATCCATACAGCCAGTGTTAGTACTCGTGGCACCATAGTGTTAGTACCCATGGCACAGTACTAACACCCTTCCAACTAGGGTTACAGGTTGGACCCCATTTAACGTATTTTGGGGCATGTCGATAAGATGATAGCTCCTATAGTTTAAGTCTAGTACTTAATTTCATGCTTGCTTGGCATATACTCACTAGTTGTACAGTATCAGTATTTCAGTATGTCAGTTTAGATACTATCACAATTTTATGTCATATGCTTGGTCATATATTCTCAGATTTTACAGCTTTCATGCATTCTATACATCAGTTATCTCATGCCATACTTATAGTCAGTTCTTATTCATGCATATGAACCCATGCATAATAGCCTAAGGTAGTGTTTCTCACGTTGAGGATATGGAAAGTATTGACCGCATACTCGTTTATTATTCTATGATGTCTCATATCATAGGTTCAAATGCTTAGGTTTCCAACCGCACCTAGACCTCACAGCGCATCAGCAACAGTAGCAGTGGTGAGTCCTCGTGTTCTGAGGACCCTTTTATGTTTATTTTAGTTCAAATAAATAGTCAGTTAGAGTTAGTTAGGGACTTGTCCCATCAACTCCATAGTCAGTCAGTTAGAGGCTTTCAAATACTTTCAGTCAGTTATTCAGTTATCAGATGTTATTGATAGTCTTACAGTATTATTTTCAGACAGATGTTTTCGGTATTTTATTTTAGTATTGTTTTTTGTATTTAAAACCTTATGACATTTTCAGTAATGTTCCGCACATGTTCTCTGTTATTTTATTCAGTGCTCATACGAGGTACCAACATGGGTTAGCTTATTATCCTTTGGGGTTGTAGGCACCGTATAGCGTCCAAGGTGTATTCTCGGGGCGTTACAAGAAGGATGTGGCAAATTTCGTTGCCAAGTGTATGGTTTGTCAACATGCTAAAGTTGAACATTTGAGGCCAGTTGGCACTTCTCAAGAAATAGATCTACCCATATGGAAATGGTAAATTATCAATATGGATTTTATTACTAGTCTTCTACAACCTTGAAATCAAGAATATTCCATTTGGGTCATTTTTTATAGAATAACCAAGTCTGCTCACTTTCTGCCTATGAGGACTAATTACTCGAGGGAGGATTATGCAAAGTTGTTCATTCAGAATATTGTTAGTACATAGCTCCCCAGTATCTATTTTATCTGATAGAGGTATGTAGTTTTCTTTTCAGTTTTTGCAATCTTTTCAAAAAGGTTTGGGTACCCAGGTGAACCTTAACACCGTTTTTCACCCTCAGATGAATGGTCAAGTGAAGCAAACAATTAAGACTCTGGACGATATGTTATGGTCCTTTATAATTAATTTTAAAGGAAGTTGGTTGGGTCACTTACTGCTTATTGAGTTGGGCTATAATAATAGTTATCATTCCAACATTCAAATGGCTCCTTTCGAGGCCCTTTATGGTAGGAGTATAATAGTTATCATTCTAACATTCAAATGGCTCCTTTCGAGGCCTTTTATGGTAGGAGGTGCAGATCTCTGATAGGTTGGTGTGAGGTGGGTGAGACTGGATTGTTTGGACTCTATTTAATGTGTCAACTATGGAGAACTCAAGATTATTCGAGGGAGGCATAAGACTGCTCAAAGTCATCGCAAGTCCTATGTGGATGTAAGGTAACGAGATCTAGAGTTTGAAGTTAGTTATTGGGTATTCCTTAAGTTCTCCCTTATGAAAGGAGTTATGCGGTATAGAAAGAATGGGATGCTTAGTCCGTATCACATTGTTTTTTATCAGATTTTGAGGAGAGTTGGGAAGGATTCTAATGAGTCAGAGTTACAATCGAGATTAGCATTAGTTCATCCTATTTTCCATATGTCCATGCTTAAAAATTATCAATGATCCTTCCTTAGTAGTGATCATTGAGGATACTAGAGTTAGAAATTCATTTTCCTATGAGGATATCTTGATTAAAATCTTGGAAAAACAAACTTGGATATTAAGGACCAAGGAGATAGCTTCGGTAAAGGTTCTACGGAGAAATCAAAAAGTGTAGGAAGCTAATTGGGAATCGGAGGAGGACATGAAATCTAAATATCCCGTCTTGTTTCCATCATTGGGCGATGGTGATTGAGGTACGAATCTTATGCTTTCTCTTGATTCATTTTATGCTATTCTTTGAGTCCCTTTATGATTTTTCCTTATGTCATGATATGGGTGTCCAAAGCTCTCATTTAGGGGTGAATGATTCGGGTGGTGGTGGTGGATAGTGTAACACCCCAAAACTACCAGGCTGTCAACTGAGAAATTCCTAGAATTTTTTAAAGTCTTGTTAAAGGTAGTGCCCTCCCTTTGTTGTAGTTTGTAAGGAACATTTTTGCTAATGAATGATTTCCTCTCAAATGAGAAACAAAGACTTTTCACGAGAATCTCCTCACCTAAAGCTTCTCCCCGACGACTTAAATCATTCAATAAATGTTGTATACCCATCATTAATCAGTTTTCAATGCTCCTTCCCCTCTCCATTTTCAAGAGAGAAAGTTTAGGGTTTCTTCCCAAAACTCGTACTTCCAAGGCTTAGATTCATGGTGTCACAAATTTGGTTCATCTAAAAGATATGTTCAACACTCCCTTCTTCAATTAATATCTTAAAGTGTGAATTTTTCATTGTTTTCACTTACTTTATTGATTTTCTGAAGTTGGGTTCGAGAATTGTCATCACATATATTAAATATTGACTTTGCCTCTTTTTACAAGTTATTTCTAACCACTTGTGAAGGGTTTTGATGATTTGAACATAATGGTTAAAACAATGCATCTTATTACGTAAACTTGGGAATATTGATCATTATGAATAATTGAAGTATGACTTTCAAAACCCTTTGAAAAAGCTATGCATTAAGATGATGAATAGAGATGATACCCCATACTTTTGAAATATCGAACGCATTGAATTTATTGACTTACTTTAAGATTCTTTTGTAATTTAATTATGAATATGAGTATAATTTTTAATAATAGGTGTTAAGGAGTCATTAATGTTTAATGATAATATTTTCATGGCATGATATGAAAAACTTGCAAGTTTTGGTATGACGATACCAATATGAATATGCCTAATGAACGAGTCCATGATTAGTGTTAGGTGAAAAAGTTTTAATTGGGATCTAAAAGAAATTACATAGCTTCACTATGAAGTCATGAGTCCTTGTGACCAACACCCAAAACCTATGTTAGTCGGCATAGGGATGTCGTACCTTAACTAGACAACCAGATAGTATCCTCAAAATAAGGATAGTCCTTAACATGAGGATAATCCTTAACATGAGGACAATGTGAATGGTGGCTAAGTGTATTATTGACGCTTGCCTAACCCTCAATACATGCAGCCAACATGTACTGGGGTCCTATCGGTTAGGAAGTTCTGGACCCATATAGCTCGTGGATAAAGAGATGATGGTGAAATCTACGTAGTTCAGGTCAAATTATTAAATGATCATGTAACATGTCCCTTTCCCCTACCCCGACATCCTATTATAGTTATTATTATTGATTGTATTTTTTATGACTGATTTTGATATATTTTCATATTCTATCCCTCTCCTTGGATTTAATTATAGTACTCGCTATACTGACCATCTAAGGATGCTTCATCGCTTCATGATGTAGGTTCGGCAAGCTTTTCATGTGACCCTATGCAGTGTTACGTGGTTCGGTATCTATATTGCACAACAGTTGAAGTAGTGATCCTTCCATCATTCAGAAGGTCTGGTTTCTATTATCCCTTTTTTGTAGTAGTACTTATTTCTTTCTTCTTGGCATAGTCGGGTTCATGTCCCAATAAAGTAGATATTTTTTGGATAGAGCCTTGTATACCGTATCAGGTTATGGTTCCTTGATTTGGATTTAGTTTTCAAACTTCATTTCGTTGTTTTTTAATCTCTTTCATATTATAAATTTATTTTTGCAATTTTATTTATGACTATGCTTATGATATAATGCTAAGGGGCCATCTCAAGCCTTCATTTGTTTGGGATGATCGTCACAGCCAGGGCCATGGTTCAAGACACGATAGTTGACATGCACAGTTAAAGGTTTTTCCATATGGAAGGTAGTTATTTGAATATTATTCTTTAGGAATCGAGTGGAGATTTTTTATTGGTTGATGTATAACCTTTGTTATGTATAAGTAGCAATCTTCACAATTGTGAGTGAGATTTTAAGTAATACATATGCAATACCCATACATTTTTATGCTCCAAACTTTTCATTCATTACTAAGTCCTTTACTTATATTGCTCATAAATTGAAATGATTCCGGAGCTAAGGCCAACATCACTTCAAACTCACCGAATCAAGTGCAAACAAGAGTCACCTGTTTCACTTCAAACCTATATAGTCCTCCATCCTCATAATCATAGATTTCAGACATCAGAGCTCAGAGAAGATGATACAAGAAAATGGTATTAGGATTTTTTGGATATCTCATTGATCCCTGCATACGAGAGAAAAATATGAAAGTGGGTTAAGGTAATAGGTAAGGTATGGTTGGTTTCTTTTTAATGGATCAAGTCTTAAGTAGGTCAAATTTAATGACATGATCCTCTAATAAGAGGCTACATGGAAAAGCAGTTTTTGAAAATCCACTGTAAAAAAGTAATGGCATGGATTAGCTGGTTTTGTAACGGGAATGGAATGAATGAGCCGAACTATTAACTGATGGCATAAATGATCCATTTATCATATTTCAATGGCATATTTGATCTTTGTCCAATAGTTTTTCGTCGTTCCTCAATTTTGATTTCTGTCTTCAAATTGTTGTCTCTCATATAACACCCCACATTTTTAGGATAGAATTCTAAACATTGTTCCTATGTGTACAAACTTGAACCTAATTTTTTTATGTATCTATTTGTGGGATTATCAAATATATGATGTGAGAATATTTTTGTACATTGATCGGGGTCATAATACCCTCCCAACTCAAGGACGAGTTGAGGTATTTTCCATCGATAGAGTTTTAACAGATTCTACAACTAGGATCCACTTTAGACGAGTGTAACTCTTATAATATATCAATTCAGTTGTCCTACTATATATCAAATGAAATGTAATTGAGTCTTCTTTCCAATGCACTTGGTTTTCCTTATTCCGATATCATAGGGGAAAGTTATGCTTATTTTACCTCAGCATGTCCGTCTATCAATAGGTGACGACTTGAGATGATAGGATGTAAACTAAGTGATAACTTATCAACCAAGTCGTCAGCCTTAACCAAAATATGACCAACTCTAGCTTCAAAGTGATGACTTGAGGTGATAGACTATCAACTACGTGATGACTTATCAACTAAGTCATCACCCATAAATAGAATATGATCAACCTCAATTACAATGTGATGACTTGAGGTGATAAGCCATCAACTAAGTATAACTTATTAACCAAGTCATCACCCTTAAACAGAAAGGGTCCAATTCCAGCTATGGGTTGATGACATAGTTAATAAGCTATCAACTAGTTAATAACCTATCAAATAAGCCATAAACTGAAAAGTACTGCAACTTTTACATACTTTCCCTAGGGGTATTTGGTCTTTTCCTCAATCCAAAAACCTTTCCTATGAATTTAAATCATACCCTAAGCATTATTGGTCATCTTTTATCAGTTTTAAAACATCTCAAATCCACTCCACTCTCAAGAATGAGAGAAAATTAGGGTTTTCTTCAAAGCTAGATTTCAAAGCTATAATTAAAGCAAATTCAAATTCCCTTTCATCAAGAAGGTACGTAGGGATATCCTAAACTTCATGGGCATAGTGAAATTGTTTTCAGTAAGTTTTAAAGTTATGAAATTTTATATTGATGAAGCGTTTAGAGAACACTTTGAAGAATATGAATTATGAACCCATTTTGATGATATAACGTTTTGGTCTTGAGGCTTTTTCATGGAATTGAATTATATTAGTGTATGTATATGCATTTTTGTTTTTGAAATATGAATTAAGAGAAAGAATTATAACTTCCCACATTATGATACTTCTTGATTTACCAGTTATGGGTTACTTAATTGCATGTCTTAAAGCATAAGTCAAGGGTTTTATTACAAATTATGAACAAGATGTTGGTTAAAAATTGAACAGAGGGAAATTTCTTGTTTGTAAATGTCATATGTGATGATAGAAAGAATTGCATGGGTTTCTACAAAGTAATTGGCCACCACATGTTTAAGAATTGAAAGAGAGAATCTTTGCATGAGTTTCTGATATGTGAGCAGATGCTAACACATTTGAGTCTTTTAACTAAGAATAATTGCAAAGTCTCAAGAAACTTTTATCGTTTTTTATTGTTTTATGTTTGATTTTGGAGTAGAAGCTGATAAGATAGAGAACCAACTAGAATGGAAGCAAAGAAGTTGAAATCTAAAGAAATCTGAAGAAAAGTCTGGCTAACGATATTTGTGATAAGTTGTCAGCCCCGTGATAAGCTATCATCTTCATCGTCAGTAGTAGACAGAGAATTGCCCTAAGTTAAAAGCTGTGACAACATTTTGTGATAGGCTATCAAGGGTCTGATAATCTATTAAGAATGTCATCAGCCTAAGGTGGCACAAGAAAACTGAAGTAGAGCCTTGACGACATTTTGTGATAGGTCGTCAAGGAGCTGATAAGTCATCAAGATTGTTGTCAGCCTAAAGCAGGAAGAGCCAAAACTGAAGAAGAAGTTGATGAAATTTGTGATAAGTCGTCATCCTCCGGATAGGCTATCACAAATGTCATCACCTAATCTGGGGGATTTCTTGGGAAGGCCCGCACAGTAAGTTTTTATGGTACTTTGATATTTTCTCTCTATAATTTCTTGGCTTGAAAAAGCAAATACTTTGAAGAGATTATTATCATTATTTTGGGATTTCCTTTTTGATCTAATTTGTGATTCACTAGTTATTATTCTTCTTGTGGTAAGTTTAACTTTTAAAGCATGAATACAACTCGTTGTTTTGATTTTAGCATTATGAGTGTCTAAATTCCATTAACCTGAATTATGGGATCTAGGGTTAGAGCTTGATAAAGTGCTGAGTGATCAGGATTCGAAAGGTGGTATGACTTCTTGATAATTCTGAGGTTTTAATTAATGTATATTGATTGGAAAAAATAGATAAAACCCACTTTGATTTGGTTGAGAAAGAAATCAAATAAAGTGGGAAGTGAGTTATCAACAAGGACCTGGAAATACTTCGTTTAATAATCAGCGTTGTAACAAGGTTGGTTAACCTAAGGTAAAATCTGGGTTGTGAATATAAATTTCCTAAGTCCGAGAGGATTAGGTAATTAAATGCTTAAGTAGGTCGAGAGACATTTAGGCATAACTTCGATAAAGATAACTTATTGTCCTATCTACTGTGGTAATCTTGAATTACTATTAGCTTCTGTCAAGTATCAAAACCCCTAGTGAACATAATTCTGGTTTTTCATAAACTCTTGATTACGAACACTTCAGTTAAAGTGACCAACAATTTATCGGCTAATCTCCAAAACCCTCATTTTATCTTTTCATATCATCTGTTTGAATTCAACTTGTATCTATAGTCTCAAATTAGTTTAATTGCCACTCATATTGTTCCCTGTAGATTCGACCCCAACTCTAAAAGTTGGGTAAATATATTGACGATGACTGCCTTGCACTAAATTGAAGTGTAAGTTGAGCATTATCAAAAATAACCAGCTCAATACGCCAAATTGTTCCCCGACAACGGCGTCATTTTTTATAACGCTTAACTTACACTTCAATTTAGTGCAAGGCGATCGTCGTCAATATATTTACCCAATTTTTGGAGTTAGGGTCCAATCCACAGGGAACAATGTGAGTGGCGATTAAACTAATTTGAGACTATAGCTACAAGTTGAATTCAAACAGATGATGCGAAAAGATAAAATGGGGGTTTTGGAGATTAGCCAATAAATTTTTGGTCACTTTAACTTAAGTGTTCGTAATCAAGAGCTTATGAAAAACAAGAATTCTGTTCACTAGGGGTTTTGGTAATTGACAGATGCTAATAGTAGTTCAAGATTCTCACAGTAGATAGGACAATAAGTTATATTTATCAAAGTTATACCTAAATGTCTCTCGACCTACTTAAGCATTTAATTACCTAATCCTATCGGACTTAGGAAATTTATATTCACAGCCCAGATTTTACCTCAGGTTAAACAACTTTGTTACAACGCTAATTATTAAACGGAGTATTTCCAAGTCTTTGTTGATAATTCACTTCCCACTATATTTTATTTCTTTCTCAAGCAAATCAAAGTGGGTTTTATCTATTGTTTGCAAGCAACAGACGTTATTTAAAACCTCAGAATTATCAACAAGACCTACCACCTTTCGAATCCTGATCACTCAGGACTTTATCAAACCAAAACACCTAGTGAACATAATTTTGGATTTTCATAAACTCTTGATTACGAACAATCAAGTTAATGTGACCAAAAATTTATTGGCTAACTCCAAAACCCCCATTTTATATTTTCATATCATCTGTTTGAATTCAACTTGTAGCTATAGTCTCAAATTAGTTTAATCGCCACTCACATTGTTCACTGTGGATTCGACCCCGACTCCAAAAGTTGGGTAATTATATTGATGATGACCTCCTTGCACTAAATTGAAGTGTAAGTTGAGCGTTATCAAAAATGGCGCTGTTGCCGGGGAATAATTTGGCGTATTGAGTTGGTTTGAAATTTTAGCCTACCTGCTTGAATTCAAACTTGTAAATATTTGTGTTTAGTTTTCTTTTATTTCTTGTGTTAGGTAGATTTTTATTTTAGTTTACTTATTACTATTGCATCATGGAATGAACATGAGCTTGGTGGTTGGAAATCTTATCTTGATGATCCATGTCCATATTGTGATCGACCTCACTTTTGGCAAGATTATAGATATGTTCCCCGGAGAGATATGTGTGCACCATCTCTATCCTACCAGGAGTATGATTGTTTTTTATGTGGTGGTCAAGATGGACATTGGAGTGATTGCCCAAATTCTAGTTCTTCTTATGATTTTGATAGGTCTTTTGGTCAAAATAAAAGAATGAAGCACTGAAAAGAGTGGCATTGAAGCTATGCTTCAACTAATGTTGGATCATATGAACACAACAAATGATATCATATGAGATATACGCCAAGACATTAGGGAGTTTAACAAGGAAAGAGAAAGAATAAGGGAGATGGATATTGAGGTCAACCATCCAAAACATTCTTCTACATTATGTTTAGATGATATCTTGTATGTGGAATCATTTAGACTTATTGAAGAGTGTGAAGATGAGAAGCAAGAATTCGATAGTTATGTGGAGCTTGATGTTAAACAACCCTTGGTGATTTCCCAACCAACCGAACCATTCATGAACGAAGATGCCAAAGATGAGGAAATGGTACTAGAGTCGAAAGAAGAAATCAAGCACAATTCTTGTGAAGATTCTAGTCCATTTCAGGGTAAATATACTATTATGGATGCTACTCCAAAATTGAGAGTTAGTCCTCATTCAAACAACTTTTCAACATTATGCTTGGTAGATGTGACGAAAGTCGAAACACCCAAGCAAATAATGAATTTTGAAAATGAGGAAGAAAATTCTAACATTTTTGAGTTTATCATTCCAAAAGGGTATACTACAACCCTAATATTAAAGGCCAAGAAGCTTAAATATCGATGTCCATTTAGTGTCTTTTTAAGATCCTTACTGTTCCCCAATGAGCCCACACGAAAGTTCGATGCAAAATTGGGCAAGTGGTTCAAGTCTTCGAAGTGGCGTGATAGAACATTCCTTATCATGTCCTCACATTTTCCCAATGGACCTAAAAGATCGAAAGATGGGCCAACAATTCAAATCATCAAAGTGGAGGGATAAAGGATGACTAAATGATGTCGTGCCGTGACACTAAATTAGGCATTTCTTGGGAGGCAAACCCAAGGTATTTTGTTGTTTGTATTTGTATTATGTGATTGATATCAGATCTTCGCACCTATGGTGCCACAGGTATGTTTCTAACTGCCTCATTTTTGTTTAACGCATTGGAGAAATTGCATGATTTTAAGTTGAGGGTGGAGCTACTTGTGGGTGTTGATGTCCTCTTGGGGTTTTTGTCGTTATGCCTCTTTTTCCCAGAGTCTTGTTCCTAGCAGAGCCGGCATGTTTAGGCGTATTATCTTTGTTTTGAGATGTGTTGTGGTTAACAGGGGGAAAATAAGTATCTAGGATAGTTGACATATTTTTGTTGATTTTTCTTGGAATGGTAAATACCTCTCCAATTGTCTATCTGGTAACTGTGTGATAAGCATCTATATGTGACTATTGTGAATCTTTTTATGGCATTAGTATTAGGGATATGATAATCACTGCTAACAATTACATGAACCAAATGGGTAGTAGCTTGTGATGTACCTTTGTGCCATGTGTGTGTGAGATGCTACCTAGTTCTGATTGTGTGTTAAATCCAGAACTTGCCTGGTTGGTCTTTCCTTGGTTGTAGGATAGCGGTTAGGAAAAAACCATTGGTTATTGTTAATATTATTCCATTTTTAGTCTAAATGACCTTCCATGTGTGAATAATATCCCTTGATCCTGATTTTGAGCCTGAATTCCTGTTCTTTTTATTATACTTATCACCTTCCCATTTGTATCACAATGAGCCTATTTTGGCTCTGATCCTCCTTGGATATTGTGCACTTTGACTTCAGCAAATAGCCTAAGTTGAGGGTGGCTATCATATGGGTGCATGATGTAAAGTGAGTATGAAGAAGAGTAATAATAAAAAATATATATATGAAAGGCTGGGTGTGGTAGAAAAAGAATGAGAAAAGAAAAATTGTGCATAAAGAGAAAATGATTGATTAAATGACCATACCCATCCTGAATTTGCTTAATTAAGAAACGGAGAAATAACGTAAAGGTTGATAAGTGAGACCCCAAAAAAAATAGTGTAGTGTCAAGGAGACTTAGTTACTTTAAATATCCTAGCGTATCATACCAGCCCCAAGCCTACATTACAAACTGAAGAAAAGTCCTATAGTGATCCTAACTTAACTGTCTGAAAGCTTCGGTAATGAAAATAAGGGAAAGCTTATGGTATTTGGCATACATTGACTAGAACTTCTTACTGAGAGTGAGTGTCTTTAGACCCTCTCTGCATTTACATGCTTGATTTCATATATGAGTGAGGAGGGACTTCATTCTTGTAAGGTCACATCGCTTGCATTGCTAGTTGCTTACTTGTTTGGGTAGTGTAATTTGTATATAGGCATGGTTATTATTGCTAAGTTGATGCCATATCTTGATTCCTTTCTGTCACATTGTTGATCTTCATGGATATACACAGATGGGTTTAAAGTGATTGAAAATGGAGAGGGTAATGTGTTTTGAACTAAAATTAATGATCAACTGTCATAGGTATCTTATGTGTCTCTTGGTTAAGCATCGTAATGTTGTATTTTAGTTTCTTAAGGGCAAGCAATTATTTTAAGTTAAGGGTATTGATGTGTGAGTAGATGCTAACACATTTGAGGCTTTTAACTAAGAATAATAACAAAGTCTTAAGCAACTTTTGTCGTTTTTGATTGTTTTATGTTTGATTTTGCAGTAGAAGCTGATATGATAGAGAACTAACAAGAATGGAAGCAAAGAAGTTGAAATCTGAAGAAATCTGAAGAAAAGTATTGCTGACGATATTTATGATAAGTCGTCAACCCTGTGATAAGCTATCAGCTTCATCGTCAGCAGTAGAGAGAGAATTGGCCTAAGTTAAAAGCTGTGATGACATTTTGTGATAGGTCGCCAGGGTCTGATAAGCTGTCAAGAATGTCATTAGCCTAGGGCAACATAGAAGAACTGAAGCCGAGCCTTGACGATAATTTGTGATAGGTCTTCAACGAGCTGATAAGTTATCAAGATTGTCGTCAGCCTTAAGTAGGAAGAGCCAAAACTGAAGAAGGAGTTGACGACATTTGTGATAAGTCGCCAGCCTCTTGATAGGCTATCACAAATGTCGTCATCTAATCCAAGGGATTTCTGAAATTTTATTATTTTATTTCCTTATTTAGGGTGAACTATTTAAAGCCTTATTTAGGGTTTTCTTGGGGAGGCCTGCACATTAAGTTTTGATGATACTTTGATATTTTGTCTCTCTAATTTCTTGGCTTGAAAAAGTAATTACTTTGAAGAGATTATTACCATTATTTTGGGATTTTCTTTGTGATCTAATCTGCGATTCACTAGTTATTCTTCTTCTTGTGGTAAGTTTAACTTTCAAAGCATGAATACAACTCGTTGTTTCTATTTTAGCATTATGAGTGGCTAAATTCTATTAACCTGAATTATGGGATCTAGGGTTAGGTCTTGATAAAGTGCTCAGTGCTCAGGATTCAAAAGGTGGTAGGACTTCTTGATAATTCTGAGGTTTTAATTAACGTCTGTTGGTTGCAAAAATAGATAAAACCCACTTTGATTTGCTTGATAAAGAAATCAAATATAGTAGGAAGTGAATTATCAACAAGGACTTGGAAATACTCTGTTTAATAATCAACGTTGTAACAAGGTTGGTTAACCTGAGGTAAAATCTAGGTTGTGAATATAAATTCCCTAAGTCTGAAAGGATTAGGTAATTAAATACTTAAGTAGGTCGAGAGACATTTAGGCATAACGTCGATAAAGATAACTTGTTGTCCAATCTACTATGAGGATCTTGAACTACTATTAGCATCTGTCAAGTACCAAAACCCCTAGTGAACATAATTCTGGTTTTTCATAAACTCTTGATTACGAACACTTAAGTTAAAGTGACCAACAATTTATTGGCTAATCTCCAAAACCCCCCAATTTATTTTTTCGTATCATCTGTTTGAATTCAACTTGTATCTATAGTCTCAAATTAGTTTAACCGACACTCACATTATTCCCTGTGGATTCAGCCCCAACTCCAAAAGTTGGGTAAATATATTGACGACGACCGTCTTGCACTAAATTGAAGTGTAAGTTGAGCGTTATTAGTTTTCACATATTTTGAAATATAAATTCTTTTGTATTCGTTGAATAATTTGGCGGTCCAAACATTATTTTTTGAATGAAAGACTTTAACATGATATGATATGGCTTATAGGACTTGCAAGTCTAGGTATGACGATACCAAAATAGACAATTCCATGATAAACACAAAATAGAACAGGATGAAAAATTTTATTCACATTGTCAGATTTTGAGCTTAGAAAGATGCATGTTTAGAAAGGCATAAAAATGGGCTTAAATAAAGGTGGTTACCCAAAGAAGGCATGATTTCAGATAACTCATTGTCTGAAATTATGTTTTGCTGATACAAGTTTTGTTGTGTCCCAAATAGGGATTATACGCTTGCCTTGTGCCCTATGGAGTATCTGAATTAGAAACTCCACCCCTTGTGGAAAACATGGGTTGGGGGTTTCGCTGCCGAGTCAAGGGAAGATTCCATATAGCCCGTGGGATTGTAGACTGTAGGATATGCCACCTAGCTCAGAAGTAACACAAAGAGTTGAGATTTATAGAAATGTTTTGAACTCTATTGAAATTTCCCATGTATTTAAAGATGTTTTACACTGACATGTTTTAATGAAATACTCTTGATTATATGGTATAAATACTATATTTTTGCTTTTGTATTGTCATGCGTACCACTACATCTGTATTGACCCTTATAATTCAGGATCTGAGGCTCAGTCCTTGGTCCCGCTAAGTAGTAGATTGATCTTGTCAGAAGTTGTTGTTGGTGAGCCTCCCTTACTTCGAAAGGCCTGGTCATGGATCATTTTTATTTATTTTTGTTTATTTTTGTTTATGGTCTGACTGGGGGCTTTTTCCCAGTTTAGATAGATGTTGGTTTTCGTAATTGTTAGAGATTTCACAGACTGGTGTCAAATGTTTAGAATGTTATGGACTAAATTTCTTATTGTTCAGTTGAAGTAAAAGAATGATCATGTTTCCGTTTTGTTATCTTTCGGTATTTCTTTATAGAGTATGAATGGTGTACATGAATGAAAGATTAAAAAAATGTGCTTGGGCCTTCATAGTTCGGGATGCTCATCGTGGCCAAGGCCTCGGTTCAGGTCGTGGCAAACTTTTTATTAGAGCCAGGCTCATGGTCCCAGAGTTTCTGCGAAATTGCGTTGGTAGAGTCCTGTTTATGGGTGTGTAGCGCGCCATTTAGGTGATCGTAGACCGAATAACTAGGTCTGCTCATTTTCTTCCAGTATGGATGAATTATTTGGGGGATTATTATGCTAAGTTACACATTCGGGAGAGTCTATTTGCATGGTGCTCCGATGTCTATTATATCCGACCGAGGTATAAATTTCTGTTCTTAGTTTTGGCGATCTTTTCAAAGGGGTTTAGGTACCCAAGTGAACCTAAGTACCGCCTTCCACCCTCAGACAGATGGGCAAGTAGAATGTACCATTCGGACCTTAGAAGATATGTTGAGGGACTGCATAATAGACTTCAAGGGTAGTTGGGTGGATCATTTATCGTTTATATAATTTGCCTACAACAATAGCTACCATTCTAGTATACAGATGGATCATTTTAGGCCCATTATAGAAGGAGATGTAGGTCACCGATTTGGTGGTATGAAGTGGATGGAACTTTTTTTTTTTAGGCTAACCATATTCATAAGGCAATGGAGAAAGTGAAAATTATTAGGGAGCGACTTAAGATAGCTCAGAGTCACCAAAAGTCTAATGTTGATGTTAGATAAAGGGAGTTGGAGTTTGAAGTTGATGACTGGGTATTGCTACAAGTCTCTCCCATGAAGGGAGTCATGCGATTCGAAAGAAAAGGAAAGCTTAGTCCTTAATAAATAGAACCATATCAGCTTTTGAGAAGGTTCGGCGGGGTCGCCTATGAGCTTGAATTGCTCGTGAATATGCCTTTTGTTCATCCAGTATTTCAAGAATTAATATTAAAGAAGTGTATTGGGGATCATTCTATGATGTTTTTCGTGGAAGAGATTAATGGGAATCACTCATTGTCATACGAGGAAGAACCCAATGCCATTTTGGATCACAAAGTTTTGAAGTTGAGGAGTAAGGAGATAGTTGCGGTTAAGGTGTTGAAGAATCAAAACACTGAAGAAGCTACTTGGGAATCATAGGATGGCATGCAAGTGAGATACTCGACACTCTTCAAATCCATGGATGAGGATACGGAAGGTATAAATCCTATACTACTATTTTCTTTTCAGTTAGTGCTTGAAATCGTGCTTGTTATGTCTCGAGTCATCATTCGGGGACGAATGATCCCAAGGTGGGGATAATGTAACACCCCATATTTTGGCCTAGAATTCTAATCATTGTTCCTATGCGTACAAAATTGAACCCAATTATTCTATGTATCTATTTGTGTGATTATCAAATATATGATGTTAGAATATCGTTATAAGTTTATTGGGGTCATAATACCCTCCTAACTCAAGGACGAGTTAAGGACTTTTCCATCGATAGAGTTTTAATGAATTCTCTAACTAAGGTCCATTTTTAATGAGTGTATCTCCTAGAATGTATCAATTTAGTTGTCCTACTATATATCAAATGAAATTTCTTTGAGTGTTGTTTCCAATGAACTTGGTTTCGCCTTAATCTGATATCGGAGTGGAAAGTTATTCTCATTTTACCTTAGCATGTCCGTCTGTCAACAAGGTGACGACTTGAGGTGATAAGCCGTCAACTAAGTGATGACTTATCAAACAATTCGTTATCATTAATTTGAATGGGACCAACTCCAGCTTCAAAGTGACTACTTGAGGTGATAGGTTGTCAACAAAGTGACGACTTATCGACCAAGTCGTCACCCATAAACAGAATATGATCAACCTCAGCTACAAAGTGAAGACTTGAGGTGATAAGCCGTCAAATAAGTGACGACTTATCAACCAAGTCATCACTCTTAAACATAAAGGGTCCAATTCCAGCTATGGATTGACGACTTAGTTGATAATCTATCAACTAGTTGATAAGCTATCAACTAAGTCATCAAATGAAAAATTCTACAGCTTTTACGTATTTTCCCTAGGAGTATTTTGGTCTTTTCCTTACTCCAAAAACCTCCCCCCACGAATTTAAATCATACCCTAAGGATTATTAGTCATCTTTTATCAGTTTGAAAACATCTCAAATCCTCTCCACTCTCAAGAACAAGAGAAAATTAGGGTTTCCTTCAAGGCTAGAATTCAAGCAAATTCAAATTCCCTTTCATCAAGAAGGTACATAGGATTATCCAGAACTTTATGGGCAAAGTGAAATTGTTTTAAATAAGTTTTAAGGTTATGAAATCATGTATTCATGAAGGGTTTTGAGAACACTTTGAAGAATATGCATTATGAACCCATTTCAATGATATAACATTTTGGTCTTGATGCTTTTTCATGGAATTAAATTATATTAGCATATGTATATGTGTTTTCGGTTTTTGAAATATGAATTGAGAGCACAAATTATAACTTCCCTCTTACATTATAATGCCTATTTATTTATAAAATATGGGTTACTCAATTGAATTTCCTAAAGCACGAGTCAAGGATTTTATTATAAATCATGAACTTGATGTTAGTTATGAATTGAAGAGAGGGAGATTTATTATTTCCAAATGTCATATGTTATGAGAGAAAGAATTGCTTAGGTTGCTATAAAGTAATTGACCACCACACGATTAAGAATTGAATGAAAGACTTTAACATGATATATATGGCTTATATGAATTGCAAGTCTTGGTATGACGATATCAAAATAGATAATGCCATGATAAACATAGAACAGGATGGAAAATTTATTTAGATTTTTAGATTTTGAGCTTAGATAGATGCATGTTTAGAAAGGGTTAAAAATGGGCTTAAATAGAGTTAGGTGGTTACCCAAAGAAGGTACGAGTTCAGATGACTCATTGCCCAAAACCGTGTTTTGCTGATATGGGTTTTGCTATATTCCAAATAGGGATTATACGCTTGCCTTGTGCCCTTTAGCGTATCAGAATCAGAAACCCCATCCCTTGCGGCAAACATGGGTTGGGGGCTTGGCCGTCGAATCAAGCGAGGATTCCATATAGC
This sequence comes from Capsicum pubescens, assembly GCA_030864215.1. Taxonomy (NCBI): domain Eukaryota; kingdom Viridiplantae; phylum Streptophyta; class Magnoliopsida; order Solanales; family Solanaceae; genus Capsicum; species Capsicum pubescens. The sequence continues at coordinate 68,118,585 of CM061544.1, read as the reverse complement.
CTGTGGTATTTTAGACTTTTAGGGTGTGCCACCTATCTCAAAAGTAAGACAAAGAGTTAAGATGTACAAAAATGTTTTGAACTCTATTGAAATAACCCATGTATTTAAAGAGTTTTTACATTGACATGTTTTAATGAAATGCTCTCACTTATATTATATAAAGACTATATTTTTGCTTTTTGATTGTCCTGCATACCAGTACATCTGTATTGACCCCTATATTTTAGGATCTGAGGCTCAGTCTCGGGGTCCTGCTTAGCAGTAGATTGATCTTGTTAGAAGTTGCAGTTGGTGAGCCTCCCCTACTTCGGAAGGCCTAGTCATGGAACATTGTTATTTATTTTGGTTTATGGTCTGACTAATGGACTAGTCCCTGTTTAGACAGATGTTGGTTTTCGTAATTGTTAGAGATTTTGTAGATTGGTTTCACATGTTTAGAATGTTATGGACTAAATTTCTTACTGTTCAGTTGAAGTAAATAAATGACCATATTTTCATTTTGTTATCTTTTCGTATTTCTTTATAGAGTATGAATGGTGTACATTAATGCCAGATTAAAAAAGGGCACTCGTACCTTCATGGTTAGGGATACTTATCGCGGCTATGTCCACGGTTCAGGTCGTGGAAAACTTGGTATCAGAGCTAGGTTCATGGTCCCAGGGTGTTTGTAAAATCGCGTCGGGTATATTTAAGTTTATAGATGTGTAGCGTGCCACACTTATAAGGTGGAGGCTACTAGGCATTTAGGAATGTCTCTTTTTTTCATGATTTAGTTTGTGCTATAGAGTCTTAATGTCATCTAATCCATGATTTCCTAAATTTCAGAAATTGATCATGCCTCCCCGTAGATCCAACGAACAAAATACCAAAGATGAGGACGCCCGCCCTACTTAAGGGATGCAAACCAGAGTTTTTTCCTACTCAAGGAGTTCCTCCATCCTTGACTAGTCCACCTCGGGCTCCATGGACTGGTATTAACCATCCTCAGCATCCTTAGAGAGGATTTTCAAATCGTGAATTCCGATAGTCCCTTCATATGATTACTCAGCTGGTGGCCTCTTAGACTCGTCGGTTTGAAGATGTGGGTTCTTTGTATGGTTTATCTGATCTTACTTAGGTTCGCCAATTCTTGAGGCTAAACCCACCCACCTTTTCTGGCACAAAGGTTGAGGAAGTCTCCCAAGGGTTCATTGATGAAATGGAGAAAAATTTTAGAGTTATGCATAGTAATGAAGTTGAAGGGGTTGAGTTGGCAGCCTATTAGTTGAAGGACATAGCTAACCAATGGTGTAATGAGTAGGAGGACTTGAAGGGTGGTGATGTTGGGGTGAGTTTGTAGAAACTTTCCTGGACTATTTCTTTCCCCAAGAACTAAAAAAGATAAAGGCTAAAGAATTTGTAAATCTAAAATAAGGAAAGATGAGTGTTAAAGGGTATGCTTTAAAGTTCACTCAGCTTCCTTGATATGCTCCAGAGTTAGTGGACAACATGAGGGCTCGCATGAAGAATTTTGCATCTTGTTTATCGGATGATTTGGTGTTGGAATGCAAGGAAGTAAAACTGAACATGGACATGGATTTCTCTAGGTTATCATTGCATATGTAGTAGGTAGAAGAGGAGAAGAAGTAGTTGGCTGGGGAGAGAGAAAAAGAAAGGCAAGAAAAAAGAGCTAGGTCTGCAGAACAGAATGCTAGTCAGCATCAGAGTAGCAATTAGGGAAATAAGTGGACTAAGAAAAAGTTTTGGAGCAATTCTCAGTCTTCAGATAGAGCCTCGATTCCCAGACCTCCAATCAATCGGTGGTTTCAGAATTCTCATTCTATCCATGGACCGAGTGTGCGGGGCACTCAGTCCCAACGTAGTGTAGCTCAGTCGTATCGGTTATTTCCATAATGTGGGACTTGCAGTACACATGACCCTGGGAAGTTTCAATTTGGTAGATTGGTGTGTTATACTTGTGGTCAGTTAGGCCACTTTCAGAGATATTTTCCTTCCGCAAGAGAAAACCTTGGTAGTTTTAGGTCCCAGACGAATTCCACAGCTCCACCACTACCTAAGGGTACTACTTCAACTGCTGGAAGTGGTCGTAATAGGTTGTATGCCTTATCAAACCGCCAGGATATAGAGACTTCACCAAATGTTGTCATAGGTATGTTACATATTTTCTCCCAAGATATGTATGTGTTACTTGATCCAGGGTCTACCTTGTGTTATATGACCCCTTACATTGCAGTTAGTTTTGATTTTGAACCGAAAAATATTCCGAAACCCTTTTTTGTTTCCACTCCTGTTGGTGACTCCATTGTGTCTAGGAGAGTTTATAAAAATTGTGTGGTATCCATTTTTCATCGTGACACTATGGCTGATCTTGTAGAACTATATATGATTAATTTTGATACTATATTGGGAATGGATTGGCTCCATTCATTTTATGCTACACTAAACTGTAGAATCAGGAAGTAACTTTCTCTTTTCCTAATGAGCCAATGACAGAATGGGAGGCATATTCTCTAGCACCAAGGGGGGAATTCATATCTTATCTTAGAGTCCGAAAGCTTATATCAAAGGGTTTTTTGTATCATCTTGCTCGGGTCAAAGATTCTAGTACTGAAAGTCCTTCCCTCTAATTTGTCCCTGTAGTTAATGAATTCTCAGAAGTCTTTCTCGACGATCTCCCTGGGATACCACCTGATAAGGAGATAGATTTTGGCATTGATTTGTTGCCGAACACTTGTCCTATTTTTATTCTTCTGTACAGAATGTCTCCTATAAAATTGAAAGAGTTGAAAGAACATTTAAAAGATCTTTTTGACAAGGGCTTTATCCATCCTAGTATTTCTCCCTGGGGTGCACTCGTACTCTTCGTACATAAGAAGGATGGCTCCCTCCGTATGTTCATAGATTACCGTCAACTGAACAAAGTCACAGTTAAAAATAAATACCCTCTTACTAGACTTGATGATCTCTTTGACCAACTTCAGGGTGACAAATCCTTCGTTCAGAGTATCATCAGTTGAAGGTTAGGGAGGCTGATGAACCCAAAACAGATTTTCGAACACAATATGGGCACTATGAATTCTTAGTTATGTCCTTCAGGCTGAATAATGCCGTGCAGATTTCATGGACCTAATGAATAGGGTGTTTCATCAGTTTCTAGATATGTTCATCATAGTTTTTATCGATGATATTTTGGTTTACTCTGAGACTGGGGAGGTGCATGCTAACCACCTTTGAATGATCTTTCAAACCCTCAAAGATCGTGAGTTATTTGCAAAGTTTTCCAAATGTTAATTCTGGCTTAGTTTTATTGCTTTGCTGGGGCATATTATTGCTAGTGAGGGGATTAAGGTCGACCCCTAAAAGGTTGAGGCAGTGAGAGAATGGCTCAGACCCACGACTCCAACCGATATCTGGAACTTCTTGGGTTTGGCTAGGTATTACAGAAGGTTTGTAGAGAGTTTTTCCTCCATAGCTTCTCCACTTAATAAATTGATGCATAAAAAGGTAAAATTCCTATGGTCTGACTCTTATGAGAATAGTTTTGAGAAACTGAAGGACAAGTTGACTATCGCGTTATTTTTTACCCTTCCCGAGGGTACAGAGGGCTTTGCTGTGTACTGTGATGCATCCTGGGTGAGACTTGGGTGCTTTCTCATGCAACATGGTATGGTGGTGGATTATGCATCTATGTAGTAAAAGGTGCACGAAAATAATTATCCCACCAACGAATTAGAGTTAGAAGTAGTGGTATTCACGTTTAAGATATGGAGTCATTATTTGTATGGGGTAATGTTGATATTTTCACTGATCATAAAATTTTGCAGTGTGTTTTCTCGCAGAAATAGTTGAATCTTAGGCAGAGGCGATGGTTGGAGTTGTTGAAGGATTATGACATGAGCCTGCACTATCATCCGGGCAAGACCAATGTGGTGGCCGATGCCCTTAGTAGGTTGTCAATGGATAGTCTTTCTCATGTTGAGGAAGGAAAGAGTAATATGGTGAAGGATATTCATCGGATTGCAAATTTGGGAGTTTAACTCCTAGATTCAGAAGGTGGAGGAGTGTTCATTTATGAGGTAGCTAAATCCTCCCTATGTGCTAAAGTTAAGGAAAAGTAGGATGAAGAATCCATCTTGTTGAAGATTAAAAAAGATGTTGGTCAACAAAAGGTTATGGCGTTTGAAATTGGAGGTGATGGAATTTGAGGTATCAAGGTAGGTTATGTGTACAGAATATGGACGGATTGCGAGAAAGAATTCTTGACGATGCTCACACTTTGAGGTATGTTGTTCACCCAGGCTCTACAAAAATGTATCATGATATTAAGAAGATTTACTGGTGGAACGATATGAAATATGATATTGCTAACTTTTTGTCTAAGTGTTTGAATTGTCAACAAGTCAAGGTAGAGCATTTGAGACCAGGTGGCACATCCCAAGAGATAGATTTTCCTATGTGGAAGTGGGAGATGATCAACATGAACTTAATTACGGGGATCCTGAAGTCCTGAAATCAATATGACTCCATTTGGGTGATCGTAGACCGAATGATCAAGTCTGCTCATTTTCTTCCAGTACGGATAAATTATTCGGGGGATGATTATGCTAAGTTGTACATTTGGGAGATAGTCTATTTGCATAGTGCTCTGATGTCTATTATATCCGACCGAGGTATGCATTTCAGGGTTTAGGCACCCAAGTGAACCTAACTACCGCCTTCCACCCTCAGACAGATAGGCAAGTAGAACGCACCATTCAGACCATAGAAGATATGTTGAGGGACTGCATGATAGACTTCAAGGGTAGTTGGGTGGATCAATTTTCATTGATAGAATTTGCCTACACTAATAGCTACCATTCCAGTATACAGATGTCTCCTTTTGAGGCCTTTTAGGCGAGGAGATGTAGGTCACTGATTGGGTGGTATGAAGTAGGTTAAACCCAGTTGTTTGAGCCTAACCTTGTTCATCAGGCGGTGGAGAAAGTGAAAATCATTAGGAAGCGACTTAAAACAGCTCAGAGTTTCCCAAAGTCTTATGCTGATGTTAGAACAAAAGAGTTGGAGTTTGAAGTTGATGACTTGGTATTTCTAAAAGTCTCTCCTATGAAGGGAGTCATTCGATTTTTGAAGAAAAGGCAAGCTTAGTCCTCATTACATAGGACCATATTGGATTTTAAGAAGGATCGGTGGGGTTACCTATGAGCTAGAATTTCCTGTGAGTTTGGGTTCTGTTCTTCCAGTATTTTATGTATCAATGTTGAAGAAGTGTATTGGGGATCATTCTATTGTGCAGCCTGTGGAAGAGATTAATGTGAAAGACTCACTATCATACGAGGAAGAACCCATTGCCATTTTAGATAGCCAAGTTCGGAAGTTGAGGTGTAAAGAGATAGTTGCAGTTAAGGTGTTTTGGAAGAATCAAAAAGGTGAGGAAGCTACTTGGGAGTCAGAGGATGACATACGTGCGAGGTACCCGACTCTCTTCGAAGCCATGGATGAGGATATGGAAGGAACAAATCCTATACTACCCTTTTCTTTTCATTTAGTGCTTTAAATCGTGTTTATTGTATCCCGACTCATCATTCGGGGATGAATTATCCCAAGGGGGGATAATGAAACACCCCACATTTTGTGGCTAGAATTCTAATCATTGTTCCTATGCGTACAGACTTGAACCAAATTATTCTATATATCTATTTGTGGTATTATCAAATATATGACGTGAGAATATCACTGTACGTTGATCAGGTTCATAATACCATCCTAACTCAAGAACAAGTTGAGGACTTTTCCATCAATAGAGTTTTAATGGATTCTCCAACTAGGGTCCACTTTAAACAAGTGTATCTCCTAGAATTTATCAATTCAGTTGTCTACTATATATCAAATGAAAGGTCTTTATGTCTTCTTTTCAATGTACTTGGTTTTACCTTAATCCAGTGAAGGAGTGGAAAGTTATGCTCATTTTACCTCAGCATGTCCGTCTGTCAACAAGATGACGACTTGTGGTGATAGGCCGTCAACTAAGTGACGACTTATCAACCAAGTCGTCAGCCTTAACCAGAATGTGACAAACTCCAGCTTCAAAGTGACTACTTGAGGTGATAGGATGTCAACTAAGTGACGACTTATCGACCAAGTCGTCACCCATAAATAGAATATGATCAACCTCAGCTACAAAGTGATGACTTGAGGTGATAAGCCGTCAACTAAGTGACGACTTATCAAATAAGTCATCACTCTTAAACAGAAAGGGTCCAATTCCAGCTATGGGTTGATGACTTAGTTGATAAGCCATCAACTAGTTTACAAGCCATCAACTAAGTCATCAGCTGAAAAATTCTGCAACTTCTACGTATTTTCCCTAGGGGTATTTTGGTCTTTTCTTCACTCCAAAAACCTCTCCCACAAATTTAACTTATACCCTAAATGTTATTAGTCATCTTTTATCAATTTGAAAACATCTCAAATGCTCTCCAATCTCAAGAATAAGAGAAAATTAGGGTTTCTTTCAAGGCTAGAATTCAAGCAAATTCAAATTCCCTTTCATCAAAAAGGTACGTAGGGCTATCCTAAACTTCATGGGCATAGTGAAATTGTTTTTAGTAAATTTTAAAGTTATGAAATCATGTATTCATGAAGGGTTTTGAGAAAACTTTGAAGAATATGCATTATGAACCCATTTCGATGATATAACATTTTGGTCTTGAGGCTTTTTCATGGAATTGAATTATATTAGTGTATGTATTTGTGTTTTTGATTTTTGAAATATGAATTGAGAGCATGAATTATAACTTCCTTCTCACATTATGATACTTCTTGATTTACAAGTTATGGGTTACTCAATTATATGTCTTAAAGCATGAGTCAAGGGTTTTATTATAAATCACGAACTTGATGCTGGTTATAAATTGAAGAGAGGGAGATTTCTTATTTCTATGTGTCATATGTGATGATAGGAAGAATTGCATGGGTTTCTATAAAGTAATTGACCACCACATGTTTAAGAATTGAAAGAGAGAATCTTTGAATGAGTTTTCACATATTTAAAAATACAAATTCTTTTGTACTGTTTGAATGATTTGGTGGTCCAAACATTATGTTTTGAATGAAAGACTTTAACATGATATGATATGGCTTATATGACTTGCAAGTCTTGGTATGACAATACTAAAATAGACAATGCCATGATAAACACAGAACAGGATGCACATTTTAATTCAGATTTTCCACTACAAAAAAAAAACAGTTTTTCCGACCACAAAAAATCGACCACAACATGTGACCTCGCAAAACGCCAGACACATGTGGTCGATTTTAAAAAAATTTTAAAAAAATATTTTTTTTAACAAAAACGACCACATGTGGTCGCTTGTATATTTTAAAATTTCAAAATAAATATTTCAATAATTTTTATATTAATTATTATTTATTTTAAAAAATAAAAATACCGACCACATGTGGTCAGTTTGGGAATTAAAAAAATAAAAAGAAAATAATTTTAAAAAATCGATCACTTGTGGTCGATTTTATTTAAAAAATATAATTATTTTAAAAGAAACCACTTGTGGTTGGTTTTATTTTAAAATTAAATTTAAAATATTCTATAAAAACCACCACAAGTGGTCAATTTTTAATTAAAAAATAAAAAAAATAAAAAAATTCTAAAAAACGATTACTTGTGGCCGGTTTTATAAAAAAATATAATTAAAAATTTATTTTAAAAAGAGACCACTTGTGGTCAGTTTTATTTTAAAAATTAAATTTAAAATAATTTATAAAAGATACCACAAGTGGTCGATTTTGGAATTAAAAAAAAAATAAAAAAGAAAATAATTTTAGAAAACCGACCACTTGCGGTTGGTTTTATTTTAAAAAATACAGTTAAAAAATATTTTTAAAAAGCGATCTCTTGTGGTCAGTTTTATTTTAAAAATTAAATTTAAAATTTTTCTAAAGTCGACCACATGTAGTCGATTTTGAAATTAAAAAAAATGAAAAAAATATTTAGAAAATCGACCACTTGTGGTCGCTTTTATATTAAAAAAATAAAATATTTTTAAAAAGAGACCACTTGTGGTCTATTTTTATTAAAAAATAATTATATGTAAAATCAAATATATTATTTTTTAAAATTACATTGATCACATGTAGTTGATAACCAATATAATAATAATAAAAATCAATCAATCTTAGATTTCGTAAAAAAAAATTATACTAAAAAATATATCATATATAATAAATAAATTACGTTAAATATAATTTTTATCTTTTACTTATGTTTTAATATATAAATAAATATTTTCCTTTGTATATACGTTACCGTTGAGATAATGATATTATGCTACTATTACAGTTATAATAATGTAACGTACATATATAATCGATAACTCATCAGAATATAATGAATGTGTTCTATTATGAGGTAATATAATTGTGGATATGATGTATATAGTACGCATTCAAGGGTTCATATATATAAATATCTTTATATATATATATATATATATAATGTAGTGATCGATCGATGAACAGTATAGTCAAAAACTAGTACAATTTATCCAAACATATTGAATACCTTGATTTGAAACGATAGAAGTAATAATATACTATACATTGAAGTTATATTAATGTAAGCTAATCAAATTAATTGATAACTCATCAAAGTATGTATATGAAATACGTCGCATTATATTATTGAATAATATACTCGTGTATGTATATGATATATATAGTACGTATTTAGAACTTGATATAGCCGATAGTGTGTATATGTGTGTGTATGTATAGGTATTTATATCGTATATACATATTATGTAGTGAAGGTATATTAATGACATAAGATAAACTAACCGATAATTCATCGGAGTATATGTGAAATATATTGTATATTATTATCGGGTAGTAAAATCATGTATGTGATGTATATAGTACGTATTTGAAAGCTGATAACCAATTTAATATATGTATATATACATACATCTCGTGTAGTGGCGTATGTAGTAATCGAAAGCTAGATAACTGAATCTATATATCAAAATATTTTGAATAATACGTTGATATCATACTATTGAGGAAATAGATATACTATTTTGTGTCAATGTAGACACGCGTGTATTCTTGAAGATGTAATAATGTAAGACAAGTAATCGATAATTTATCTGATTAGTACGCTGTATTACGAGGGATATATATATATAATATCATATTTAAAAGCTAATTAACCAAAAGTTTATCGTAATTCATAAAAGTCATTGATATTATTATACGATTGACTAAATACACTACTCGTGTTAATGTAATGATACAATAACTAATTATATGATTTAACTTTTTAAAAAAAATTGACCACATGTGATCGTTTTCCAATAGTAACTTTTTAAAAAGTAAATTGAACACTTATGTTTTATTTTGTCAACAATTTTGTAAAAATCGACCATATATAGTCGGTTTTCAAATAGATTTTCAGAAAGTGGTCGGTTTTAAGAAATATTTCCATAAAACCGACCACATGTGATTGGTATTACTGGTATTTTTTTAAAAAAACGACCACTTTTGGTCGGTTTACTAAAATTAATTAAAAAATATTTTACTAAATAAATTTAACCCAACCCGACCCGACCCAACCATTATAGCAACACCGCAATACACACACCCTAAATTGCGACCCACACACAGCAACACACACACACACACAAACACAGCAACACACACACAAACTTAGGCGAACCTCCGGCGACGGCAGCTCGGCAAACCTCGGCCAGCTTCTCCGATCTCTACTCCGGCGACTCCAACTTGTACGTTGTTCTCTTCTTCTCTAACTTCCCCTTTCCCTCTTAGTTACTACATGACACATACGAAACCCTAGTTGCAGATTTAAGTTTTAGAATTGAGTGATTCTATGTTGACAACTCTTATAAGCTTAGAATTGAGTGATCTCGTGTTGATAACTCTTATCTGTTAACAGTTGATTCCCATTATATTGATAATTCTTATGCATGTAATGTGTTTGAAGAAAATTCTCTTTGATGCTTGGATTTGTTTGATTCAGCTGCAGGAGCAAGACCTCAGCTCAAATTTTAATAATTCATTGTGGTTTTCACTATTCCTAGTTGATTTTTTATAATCTTATGTGATAATGCAAGTTTTTGCTTGTGGTAATCTGAGTTTTGGAATAAAAACCAGCATTTTCACAAAATAAGAAAAAATATTAATTTTATCTATTAATTTCAAATTATCAACAATTAATTTTAAAGTCAGAATAGTAGCAGTGCATTGTCTGATCCTTCAATTTCAGTTATTGTTGTTGTTAGTCAGAATGGAAGTCATAAATGTGATATATTTTACTAAATTGTTGTAATTGTTTAAGCCAAAGATTATTATTTCTAATAATTTTACTGTTTGACAGAATCCATATTCGGGAAAAGGATTACCTTACTATTTTTTGGTGATCACTTATCTCTTTCTCTTTAATTTAGGTCAACCAAAGGTAAGTTGATTTCTCTCTAGTTTCTTATAATGAAGTCTTTAAATGTAGTGTTAAGGTGATATTGCTCGCTGGAGAAGGCTTTGAAAGCCATAGAAATTTTGTGATGATTATATGGTGTGAGAGGGACATGGGACGCCTCTACTTATATGATTTATTACACTTGTTCAATTTTTTGACTTATACTATAAATGAATATGTTACTTGAAAGTAATTAAGCGTAGTTACTTGAAAGTGAACTTTTATTTTGAATTTTTGTTTTGAATGTAGTTTAGCTACTTAGGAGGTGACTTAGTGATTTGAAAATATTGAAGTGTAGGTACTTGAAATGTGAACTTTTCATTTTAAATTTTTTTATGCTTGGTAACTTGGGAGGTGACTTAGTGACTTGAAACTGTTGAAGTGTAGGTACTTGAAATGTGAACCTTTCATTTTGAATTTTGGTAATCTTCGTAACTTGGGAGGTGACATAGTTACTTAAAAATGTTAAAGTGTGGGTAGTTGAAATGTGAATTATTGTTTTGAATGTATTTTAGTTTGGTAACTTGGGAGGTACTTGAAAATGTTGAAGTGTGAGTACTTGAAATGTGAACTTTTCATTTTGAATTTTGTTAACCTTGATAACTTGGGAGGTGATATAGTGACTTGAAAATGTTGAAGTGTGGGTACTTCAAATGTGAATTTTGTGTTGAATGTAGTTTAGTTTGTTAATTTGGGAGGTGACTTAGTGACATGTTGAAGTGTGGGTACTTGAAATATGAACTTTCAATTTTGAATTTTATTAAGCTTTATAACTTGGGAGGTGACATAGTGACTTGAAAATGTTGAAGTGTGGGTATTTGAAATGTGAATTTTTGTTTTGAATGTAGTTTAAATTGGTAACTTGGGAGGTGACTCAATGACTTAAAAATGTTGAAGTGTAGGTACTTGAAATGCGAACTTTTTATTTTTAATTTTGTTAAGCTTGGTAACTTGGGAGTTTACATAGTGACTTGAAAATGTTGAAATGTGGGTATTGAAATTTTTTATTTGAATGTAGTTTAGTTTGGTAACTTGGGAGGTGACTTGGTGACTTGAAACTGTTGAAGTATAGGTACTTGAAATGTGAACTTTTCATTTTCAATTTTGTTAAGCTTGGTTGGGAGGTGACATAGTGACTTGAAAATATTAAAGTGTGGGTACTTGAAATGTGAATTTTTGTTTTGAATGTAGTTTAGTTAGGTAACTTGGGAGGTGACTTAGTGACTTGAAAATGTTGAATTGTAGGAATTTGAAATGTTAACTTTTCATTTTCAATTTTTTTAAGCTTGGTAACTTGGGATGCGACATAGTGACTTAAAAATGTTGAAGTGTGGGTACTTGAAATAGGAATTTTTGTTTCGAATGTAGATTTGTTTGGTAACTTGGGAGGTAATTTTGTGACTTGAAAATGTTGAAGTGTAGGTATTTGAAATGTGAATTTTTGTATTGAATATGGCTTTTATTTTGAATTTAGGTACTTGAAATGTGAATTTTTGTGACTTGAACTAATTACTTTAATGTGACTGATTGTGTAGATGGAACCTGATTATTGTTGGATATATCAACGGAATAATGATTATAGAATGGGTCTTAGGGTGGAATTTTTTTTAAAGGTTTCAATCAATTTATTGCACATGCCAAGACACTTGATGTTCAGTTATGTTTTCGGGAAATTCGTTGTCCTTGTGTTAACTATGATGGTACAAGTCTTTTACAAGAAGAAGTTGTGAAGGATCATCTTTTCACAGAGAATTTTTAAGATTTCATACTATTCATGGTGATGTTGATCAAAATAACTTTGTTGTTGGTGAAAGTAGTAGGTCTGCAGGGCATAATAACTATCATGATACTAGGATGACAGAGAGGGTGCATGATTCTTTTGGGATTCAACACGGGGGCGACTTTAGGAAAAATGTCGAAGATATTCCCAATAAAGAAGCGGGCCATTTTTATGAACAATTGCATGTTGCTAGTTATCCTTTGTTTGAAGGGTGTTCTCACTCTCGTTTGTCTGTTGCTGTTAGATTATTTACTATTAAATCAGATTGGAATATTGCTGAAGGAGGAATGAACTCAATGATAGACCGTGTTAAAGAGTTAGTTGGCCCTGCTTTAGAGGTTCCTGGTTTTCTTTATAAGGCAAAAAAGATGGTGTCAAAGTTAGGTCTCTCCTCAGGTAGAATTGATTGTTGTGAAAATGGTTGTATTCTATACTTTAAGGAAGATGCTAACCTAGAGTCCTGTAAGTTTTGTCAACACCCTCGATATAAGAGAGGTTGTCGTGGAAATAAAATTACTATTACGGCGATGCATTATTTACCGCTAATACCAAGGTTGAAGAGGTTGTATGCTTCAAACAGCTCAGCTCCTCATATGAGATAGCATAGTGAAAATAGAAGGCCCACTGGTGTTATATGTCATCCATTAGATGGAGAGGCTTGGAAGCATTTTGATGCAACTTATCCAGATTTTGCAGCAGAGACACGAAATATTCATTTGGTATTATGTGCGGATGGTTTCTCACCTTTTTCTGTTGGTGTTGCGCCATATTCATGTTGGCCTGTATTTATCACCCCGTATAATCTTCCTCCTGAAATGTTGATGACTAGTCCATATATTTCTGAATTGTATTATTCCTAGCCCACGTATTCCAAAATGCAGAATAGATGTCTACTTGCAACCTTTGATTGATTAACTTCAAATTTTATGGCATGAGGGGGTTGAAACTTGGCACATTTCACTTAAATAGAATTTCAATCTGGGTGCATATCTAATGTGAACTATTAATGATTTTTCTGCTTATGGAATGTTGTCTGGGTGGATGACAGCTGGAAAGTTGTCTTGTCCATATTGCATGAAAAAAATAAAATCTTTCACATTGAGACATGGCAGGAAAAATTCATGGTTTGATTGTCGTCGTTGTTTATTGCCACCTAACCATGAGTTCAAGATACTCAGGAATGCATTTATAAACAATAGAACTGAACATGATGGTCCACCTTCAAGGTTATCTGGTCATGACATCATGGAGATATTTCAGGATTTGCAAAAAGTTAGTGAGGAACGATTGTTTAGGCTTGATGGATATGACGTTTCACATAACTGGACTAAGCAAAGTATATTTTGGGAGTTAGAATATTGTCTAGATAATTTACTTAAACATAATATTGATGTCATGCATACTGAGAAAAACTATTTTGACAACTTGTTCAGTACAGTTATGGATGTTACCGGCAAGACAAAGGATAATCCTAAGGCTAGACTTGATTTACCAGAATTCTGCAAGTGTAAGAATTACACTTACAGGAGGGGCCCAATAGCAATGTTCTTAAACCCAAGGTTAGTTATACATTCAAGTTGGACCAAAAGCGAAAAATATGTGAGTGGGTCCAAATTTTAAAAATGCCCGATGATATGCCTCAAATTTGGGAAAGAGGGTTGATATGGCACAAGGAATCTTACATGGAATGAAAATCCATGATTTTCATGTTTTCATGGAACAATTACTTCCGATTTCTTTTATTTGTTTACCTAAAAACATATGGAAATCGATAGCAGAGATTAGTTTGTTCTTTAAAGACTTATGTGCCACCACATTCAAAGAAGAAAATCTGGCTCGAATGTAAAGTAATATTGTTGATATCACCAACTATTTAGAGAAGATTTTTCCGCCTGGGTTGTTCAATGTGATGGAACATCTTCCCATTCACCTTGTCTACGAAGCTCGGCTAGGCGGTCCAGTTAAAACTAGGTGGATGTATCCAAGCGAATGGTAAGAAATTGCAACATATTTAAATTCATACATATCTTTTTTTATACAGTAAACATCTAATCTAAAGATTATGCAGGACAATTGAAAAATTTAAAAGGGGTCCCAAAAATAAACATAAGGTGGAAGGCTCTATAGTTGAGGCATATTTTGAAAGAGAAACGTCTCAATTTTATTCATACTACTTTGGTGATGAAGTTACTTGTTTAAGAAATAGACCGAATTGTCATTACGACGAGGAGAATGAGCCTCATTTGCAACCGATATCAATTTTCAATCAATCTGGTAGTAAGGCTAAAAACACCATATTTTTCCGACTCACTACCATGGAGCACAAATCAACAACTTTGTATGTCTTTTTGAATTGCCCGAAAGTTAAGCGCTCTCTGACGTAAGGATATTAAATTTTAACATATCATATTTATTTACTTATTCTCTTAAGGAAACTAATTGTGTTTCGCATGTTGGATCTTCAGTTCATTTAAGACTCAATTTCACGAAAATCATGTGTATGCATCCTTTGCAACATGATTTAAATATAAGGTGTGTAAGTGTACAAATATTTCTACAAATTTTAAATATTTACGCACTCTTCAACTAATATATATATATATATATATATATATATATATATATATATATATATATATATATATATATATATATGTATGTATGTATAATATTTTTAGGTATACCATTCACCAAATACGGCCGCATACGATCAGTTCTTGAAAGATATTTCTTTGGGGCCAGTTGAAGCTCATATAGTGTCCCATTACACAGTAAATGGATTTAAATTTTTCACCAAAGAACAGTCTAGAACAAGGAAAAAAAAATAATAGTGGTGTTTGGGTTAAGGGAGATGATGTTGCTACTTTGACATCATACAAGAGATCTTTGAAATAGAGTATGCTGGTTTGCCAATATAAAAAATTATCCTCTTTTGATGTAAGTGGTTTGATCAAAGAACAAGAGGAACAAGAGTACATAAGGAGCATAACATCATTGAAGTGAAGCACAATAGGATGTATCACGTTTACTATCCCTTTGTTCTCGTGCAAAATTCTAAAAAAGTGTATTATGCTCCTTATCTGTTGTGCAGTGATAAGTCTGATTGGAGGGCTGTAATCAAAACAAAGCCTATAGGATGGGTAAAAGATGAGAATATGTTGGAGACTGTGTATCAAAATGAAATGTATATTGATCACCAATTAGTGGACATTGATTTAGTGGATAGTTTGAACCACCCGAAAAATATATTTAATGAAGTTAATATTGTAGAAGAAGAGGCTGAGTGGGAAGGAGATGGGGAAACTTCTGAAGAAGGTGAATGGTTTAGTGGAGAATCTTCGGGAGAGGATGATTAGTTTGTGTAGGTTGTATTTGTTATGTATTGATGTCTTTATGCTTTGTACTATTTACCTTTATGTTTCTTGTTTAAGATTGATATGTAATATACTGTGTAAGATTGTTGTTGTCACTTTTCCATCTTTTCTGTAGTAATATATTATTTTAATACTAATTTAGTGATTTGAAATGTGAATTAGTTACTTAGAATGTTTTACCACAGGTGTTTTCTTATATTCATTATATAAGGACTAACTACTTGTTAACTTTACATAATTTAGATGGGAGTTAAAGGTGACAAAGGTAAGCAAAAAGTTGATTCTAAAAAAACAAAAAAGAAAAAAACAACCTCCGCCTTATAGACTACCGTCAGGTATTCATATATCTTAGGATCAGTTTGATGATATGCCAGCACGACCCTCTTATTCTAGGTCATCTCATCATTTAGTTCCTGCTCCTATACATGTGAGTCCACTTCATAGGTCTACAACAACTCATTCTACTCCCATTTCTATGTCACCACCTTTGCACTATTCAGTTCCTGTCCTACGTATGTGGGTCCACCTCATGGGTCATCACATCATTCTTAGATGATCGCTGGCACATACGATCATCAACCATCATCTGCAGTACCCTCTACTAGTAGTCACCCACGTTCTCATAGTGATTCTGTTGAATCTATGAGTTGACAGATCTTCATCTTGGAGGCACACCATCCAGTGCTTCAAATCCACCCACGCTAGTACATCCACCAACATTTGTTCCGTAGCCCGTAGATAGAGATGCTTATCGGAGGCGGTATATTATTCCATATGGAGTAGGGTAAGATTTCTAAATATAACAACATTATTCATTTTTCATTTACTATATTATTATGCTCTGTGAAATTAATGTTTGATCTTGTGTTGTAGGTTTTTTCCCAATGATGGAATTGCAAAAATTATGACAAAATGCATTTTTCGGCACTTCAATGGCTATTGGACCAGTTGGCAAAAGGTTCCATAATTTGATAGAAAAGAAAAGTTTAAAGAATTTCAGGTAATGATTTAACTTATCGACTACTTAACACATTGTTAGAATAAAAAATTAAATATTAAACTTTTGTTTTTATTGTAGAAATATTACTGGTGGGATGAAACAAATGATGATGATATACGGAAGAATTTTTATAGAAGTGCAAGACTCAAAATGAACAGTCTGTTGGATTATGCCAGAACGAAGAGGGTATGACCAGAGTTTATACTTGAACTAATGTGGCAAGACTATCTTTACTTTGGAATAGTGATGAATACCAAGTGTTGAGTGACAAAGGAAAGAAAGTCAGGGCATCATCCAAGGGTGGCTCTCTACATACTACAGGAGCAATTAGTCGTATTAATGTGAAGCAAAAAATGGTATGTAACTTTTACAGGTTTAATTATTTTTTTCTATTTTAATTTTTAATTATTTGAAGATGAATAATTTTATTATATACAAAAATTGGGTAGGAAGATACAACAACATGAGGTATTCGAGGCAACCCATGTAAGTAAGAAAAAGAACCCAACCAATGAAGATGTCTGGGTTGAGCCTCGTGCAAAAGCTACCCATGTAAGAACCAAATTTTGTATTTATGAATCTTTTTCTCAAAGTTGATATTATTGAAGTACGAATAGTTTAATATTTTTTTACTATTAATTTTAACTTTACTTTGAATATAGGTCAAATATATGTAATTCATTAATGAATATCGTAGTACTCAGTCTCCTGAAAGTCTAGGTGAAATAATACCTGAAGATGTAGAGGAGGAGTTCTGAAAACACAAAGTGTGGGTTCTCTAGTTAGAGGACAATACTACGGGTACCACAGAAAATGCTTTAGCCAGAATATTAGGTCTTCGTTCGGCGATACATCCTATCTATCATCAGCTTATAGAGAAACCATTGATTTACTAAAAAATATGATTTCTGAACTTACTAAAGAGCTTGCTGCACAGACTGGGAGAGAGAAGCAGAAGGATGAGGAAACATCATCACAAATCAAAATGATGCTGGAGCAGATCAACTCTTTAATTCGATCTGCAAGTTCTTCCTCCTTGTCCTGGTGATGCAGTTCATGTTGCCAAAGGTATAGGCCCAATGAATTATTATTACACCATAGAAGAGGAATCAGATCCTATGTGTGAGGCTGAGGATGCGAATGGCGAAGAGGATGATGAGTTGTAGGTTTTAGACTTTTGTATGTTTTATAGTTTGGATTTGAAACTTTGATAAATTTTGTAAATAACTTGATGTTAAATGTTTGTATTGTTATGCTGGTTGATTGTTATGATGTTATTTTTTAAAAAACAATTACCAGAAAAAATGGCCACATATGGTCGGTTTTTAGAAGGATTTCTAGAAAACCGACCACATGTGGTCAGTTTTTCTGGTAATTTTTTTAAAAAACGACTACACGTGGTTGGTTTACTATAATTAATTAAAAGATATTTTATTAAATAAAAAAATCGACCACAAGTGGTCGGTTTTGTATTTAAAAATTAATTAAATACAAAAGCGACCACATGTAGTCGGTTTTGTATTTAAAAATTAATTAAATACAAAAGCGACCACATGTAGTCGGTTTTGTATTTAAATTAATTGATTAATTAATTTTAAAAAAATCGACCACATCTGATCAAATTTGTATTTAAATTAATTAATTAATTTTAGTAAAACTGACCATATATGGCCGGTTTTGTATTTAAATTAATTAATTAATTAATTTTAATAAAACCAACCACATGTGGTCAATTTTTTTAGAAATTAATTAATTAATTTAAATAAAAAAACCAACAACTTTTGAAAATTTATTTTTGTTTAAAAAATATATATATATATATATATATATATATATATATATATATATATTAAAAAAAAACGACCATACGTGGTCGGTTTTAAAAAAGCTACCACGTTTTTTCCGACCACGCGCTTTGCTCGATTTTTTGGTCTCAAATTTAGGAAAACCGACCACTTGTGGTCAGTTTTCCTATTATTTTAGTAATGTTTAAATTTTGAGCTTAGAAAGATGCATGTTTAGAAAGGGTTAAAAATAGGCTTAAAGAGAGTTAGGTGGTTACCCAAAGAAGACACAAGTTCAGATAACTCATTGCCCGAAATCGTGTTTTGCTGATATGGGTTTTGCTATGTCCTAAATAGGGATTATACGCTGACCTTGTGCCCTTTGGCATATCAGAATCAGAAACTCCATCCCTTGCGGCAAACATGGATTGGGGGCTTGGTTGCCGAGTCAAGGGCGGATTCCATATAGACTGTGGGATTGTAGACTTGTAGGGTGTGCCATCTAACTCAGAAGTAAGGCAAAGAGTTGAGATTTAAAGAAATGTTTTGAACGCTATTGAAACTACCCATGTATTTAAAGATGTTTTACACTGACATGTTTTAATGAAATGCTCTCACTTATATTATATAAAGACTATATTTTTGCTTTTGGATTGTCGTGCGTACCAGAACATCTGTATTGACCCCTATATTTCAAGATTTGAGGCTCAATCTCGGAGTCCCGCTAAGCAGTAGATTGATCTTGTCATAAGTTGCAGTTGGTGAGCCTCCCTTACTTTGGAAGGCCTGGTCATGACACATTGTTATTTATTTTGGTTTATGGTCCGACTAGAGACCTTGTCCCAGTTTAGACAGATGTTGATTTTCGTAATTGTTAGAGATTTCGCAGACTGGTGTCACATGTTTAGAATGTTAAGGACTAAATTTCGTATTGTTTAGTTGAAGTAAAAGAATGATCATGTTTCCGTTTTGTTATCTTTCTGTATTTCTTTATAGAGTATGAATGGTGTACATGAATGCCAGATTAAAAAGGGGCGCTCGGGCCTTAATGGTTCGGGATGCTCATTGCGGCCAGGGCCTCAGTCCGAATCGTGACATCTCACTTGTTTTTTCTCTAGTAAGCTCCAATTTCTTTGTAGATTTTAGGTTAGTTACTGATTTTGTAAAAGGAAAAATAATTAGATTTCTTCTTCTCGTCACAAATTTTATATGAAAACTAACTTAGTCTCTCTTAATTTCTCAAAAAGAAAGTGAAGGAGAAAGGTGATAAATGAAGTGAAGGAAAAAAATATGATTAGAGAAGAAGCAATGAATAGCAAGGGGAGAGGAGTGGGTCTAAAAGAAATTAAGTGAAAAATAGCAACAACAAAAAAAAAAACTAGCCAACTCAGTAGTCATTCTACATGTCATGTGAACGAAATTTTATGCATAAATAAAGGTTTTACACATCTTGTATTGGAGGAATGTACATGTGGCGAGATATGAGATGGACACAAGGCACTGCAGTAAGGAACGAACACATGGAACTGGCTAAGGATATGCCGGAGGGTGCCGGATCATTATGCTTCAGAGGAAACTTTGATAGAACTCAACTCCGACTCATAATCAGAGCCATGTGGTAATTGGCTTTGTGAAAAGGTGGCCGCTCGTGATCCAAGAATAAAGAAGGGACATGTGTCCCAATAACACAACAAAAAGGACAAACACGTTAGATATGGGCGTACATCTTTCCGGCTGCGATAGAGGAATGTTATTGACATGCGCAGCTAACGATTTTTCCATGTGAGGATTTTGTATTGGTTAATGTATACCTTTGTTATCTTTTAGTAGCAATGTTCACAATTGTTAGAGATATTTGAAGTAATACATATATAATTTTTGTTCTCCAAACTTTTCATTTTTTTACCAACTCTTTACGGTAGAATCAATAAAGATTTCTTTTTCGATTCATCCCTAGCTTAATAAAAAAATATGAAGATCATCACTAGGCCAATTATCTTCATGTTTTTTCCCTTCTTGAAGCTATAAATAGAGGCATTGACACCAACTAAGTGCATCACATATTTGAAATTGAGAGTATTGTTTAGTAGCCAAGATGACTTGCCTACTCCATTTGATAGTTCAAAAGTATTAATGATCATTTTTTCATTTGGTTGTAGGCATGTCATCCTAGCTAACTTGACATAGATCTTAATTATCACATTTCTTCGTTATTGTATTTCCTTTTAATATTATTTTTTATATGTGTTACTTCAGCCAAAGGATATCACGGAAACAGTCTCTCTACCTTTACAAGATAAGAGTAAAATTGCATATACACTATCATCCCCAAACCCTACTTACAATTTACACCAAGTATATTGTTGTTGTGTGGCCTTCTTCTCTATTGATTTTCTTGAATGTTGATTCTTTGTCAAATTTTCAAATGGGAATATGGTGCAAAGAGTTTTGAAATAGAGGTTTAATATGAATATCTTTTGGATAACCATTTGGTATTTGAAATTCCGTGATCCAACTAATAAGGATAGTATTCAGGATTGAACATTATGGTTTCGAGTTGCGACTTTCATAGTTGGTGGATTCGATCCATACATTTATTTTAAAAATAAAGAAATATTACACTATAGTACCTGATAATATAGTATTATTTTATACACCATGGTACGTAAAATATTGTCCAATCTACTTCTTGATTTAACAGGCCTGTCTAAGTTTCTTTTAAATGAGCATCAAACTCGAGGTGTTTCACAGATCGGAGAAACTGAATGTGGTTGGAGAAATATTAAACATTTTCATTATCCGTCTACGGTAATAGTAATAAAAGGAGTTACACTTCATGTTTTCTGCTATTTGTTAGCTCTTTTCTGGAATTTGTTTATGATTTTGAGAGTTTATTTTGCACATAGCATTAAAACGGTAGAAAAATAATCTAATATATTAAATATTTTGGAAGACACTTTCAAAGTGAGGCGGCTAAAAGAGGAGTCACATAAGTGCCAATATTTCAGTTATTGACACATCAAATCCAGGTTTGCACCTTCAGAAAATAATAATCTTGTTCTACGTGGATGTTGAGAAAAAAAAAAAGAGCTGTGGATAATTATTAGAAGTACATTTGTATTGTTGACCTAAAAACTACTTCGTGATTCAAACCTATGGTTATACATTGTGATAACCTAAAACTTAATTATAGTTGAAGTAATGCCCACTGTCATGTAATGGTTGAATTGAAAGCTCTTTATGCAGGTTTACAAATGGAGCAGAACTATAAACTTTGGCCTATGGAAATAGAAACCGACTCCATAGAGACTATTTCTTTACTTCAACATCCCGCTTTCCCTTATGTTAACATAGTGACTTCTTGCATGATACAAGAATAATCACGGATATGGGTTTATGAGAGTACGCGTTGGACCCGAGACTTGGTGTGTACAATTGAAGAGACAAAGAGGACTTAATTATGTACCAAAACCGTCCATACACTACACTTGGACTACACTCCATAGGCGCCTTTTGTCTTCCCTTCATTAAGGGCTTTTTGGACATTTCACTTATGTTGTAATAAGTCTATAAATAGGCTAGTATTAGGTCTTTATTTTTTTAGTTGTTTATTGATATTGAAAGTTGTAACACTTGAACCAAACTCTCTCTAGTGTGAGGAGTGTACCTCCTTAGTTTAGGGCTTGGAAAATCCACCAAATCCGAAATGAGGATGATGCTAGGGTGGAATCGCTAGTATTGTCAAACATTGTTAGAAACCTTGGTGCTTGAGTGGTTCACACCCTCTTGTGTCATTGTAAGAGTGTTGGTGTTGCTTATTACAAGTATTAAGGGTCTTAGTGTGTGACATACACTTAGGTTCTTAGTTCTTGTGAGAGTTGATGTCTCACTTCCTATCCTTACACTTCTTGTAATCGTGTTTGTGTTCTTGTTCTAGTAAAGCCGTGTATTGTTGTTATCTTGTTGTTGTTGTCTTATCATCTCATGTTCATCTTGTTGCTGGCTGTTTTTGATGTAAAATACACCTTGTATCATCTCATTCTTGTGGTATTATTATTGGCCGAGACTTGTTCCCTTTTTGGTCCTCTATTTGTCTTATGTTTTGTGTCTTGTTTCTGTGTTGTGGGTTGATTCCGTTATCATTTGGTATCAAAGCTAAGGCTGGTTGTGTTCCTACACTACCAATCTTAGGCTCTCTAAGTCGAAAAATTAAAAAAATAAATGTTGAAAAAATAAAAATTCCAAAAAAAAGCAAATTTGTCCATTCCTGTTGTCTTGGCCAAAATTGTGTCTTGTTGTTGATTTGGGATGAGATTTGTGTCTAGATTTTGGTGTGTTTTTTGTTTGACTTAGTAGTTTATTGTGTTAGTTTATTGTTCACTAACACTTGTTGAGTCAAAGTCCAAGATTTGAGCTCTTGACAAGATTGTTGTTGAAGGTTGTGGCTGACTAGAGGTGTTGAAGTTCTTATTGTTCTTGGAAGTGTGATGTGTTGTTGGTTCAAGGTTTGAACGTGTATTGTGGATATTGTGCTTTGGTTTTAATCCTGAAAATGTGTTGTTGTTGTTTGGTAGGTACAACTTGAACCTTAGGACTCCAAGATTCAAAAGTGTGTTCTTGGTGTTCTTTGTAGACACCTAATTTCGTCCCTCCACGATATCGTTTTTACCTATTGTTTACCTTATCCTACCGTGTACCCTCACCCGCGTGATAATCCCTCCACAAAATGATAAAATAACAACCCCATAACTAAGTTTGTTTTATCCTAATATTCTAACAACCCACCCAATAAAAAAAACAACACCTCACCACTACCCCCTACCCCACGTGACCCCACCTACCCTACCCCAATACCCACCCACGTGGCCCTCACAATAAAAACATACGCAATACTCTCGCACAAAAGGGACTCCATTTTTTTCTCTGACCCTGGTCTTCTTCATCGTCACTGCCATATACAAACAACCATATACACGAAAACACTCAAAAGATGGAAAAAAATTCATCTTCTTGACCTCACAAAAATCATCAACACTCACTAGAACACACACATAAAGAAAATCGTGAGTGAGAGATATCTACGGGAAGGAGAGAGATTCGAGAAATGAAAAAATAATAAAGAGAGAGACAGATCGAAAGAGAGGTACGGCGAGGGTGAGTTTATTCCAGTGAAAACCTCACCGGAATTGTCACCGAAAAACTCTCTCTCCCACCGAGAAACACATACACACGGATATTAGTGAGGAAGGGGTCGGAAAAAGGGAAAGAGCTTGAAATTTTCGGCCAGAAACAGTGAAAATCGGGAGAAGTTCGACCTTATCGAGTTTTTTTTTTTCGGCGAAAGCTTTTGCCGAAATCGGTATCCAACACGCCGGAATCTCCATTAAGCTCGCCGGTTGATTTTTGTCTTCTCGTTGTTTGACCGATACCATCTCAAAATCGCTAAAAAATTTCTTATTTTCCTTTGATACTTGGACGAGATCTGGTCGGCGTCCACTGTTCTGGTCGTCTCTGTCGTTGTCTGCCCATCGAAGCTCCGATGAATCGCAAGCGGTGACCTGGTTACGACTCCGATGGGATCGGTCACGGATGGTTTGAAATCCGAGTGTTGGGGGTTCGTTTCCAAGGTTTTCGTTCCGATTTTAAATCTGTGTCGTTTGTATTTATCATACTGAGTTGGATTCTTGGTCGGATTGAGGTTCTCCAGTTGAGTATTTTGGGCTTCAGATTTCTTTATTATCGATAAGGATCAGTTTCATCAAGGTCCATTTCTTCTACCGATCTTTATTTTATCTCGATTTTTTTTATGTTGTGGGTGTGGATGATTTATTTGTTGTGTGTTTAGTTTGAATCTTTGTTGTTTGTGTTGTGTTTGATGTTGGTTTCGGATTATGAGATGTGACTGGAAGATCGAAGCATGCACTAATCATGTGGTTAAAGGGAATGCGGGGTGCGAATAAAAATTGTTAAAGTGAATTAGGATTAATTTTGATTTGTTTTATTTTGATTCGTCGTTATTGTTACTTTCACGTCTAATTATCAATTTCGTGATGGTATCATGATAGGTCAAGTGGGTAGGCAATCGTAGGTTTGGGTAGGCGAAATTTTGAAATAAGTGTTTTGTTGAATGATTGAGTGTGATTGTATGTGTTGAATGGTTTCTACTTTTCGCATTCGATTCAAATGTATTCATTTAGCCGGGGAATGCCCCGAGGTCTTCTGTACTTATTCACCGGGGAATGCCCTGAAGTATCATGTTGGCGGAAAATGTTTGTGGTGAAGGCCCTAGGCGTCGGGTGAAGCGGTAGAGCGTAGTAAAGGATTAGTCTAGGGTAGAATAGATTTATATTTCCGCATTATTTATTTTTGGACTGTATAATTGGACTGGACTTTACATTTTTTGTTTCGTTTTGTTTATTGTTTGATTATTTTGCGTTGCTTTTGTGTGGTTTGTACATTTCGTAATGCCAAAATAGTTGGTACGCTCTACCAAGCGACTGTGGTTGAACCACGGGATCGAGGGGCGCCTAACACCTTCCCCTCGGTCAACAGAATTCCTTAGCCGGAGTCTCTGTTCGCAAACCAGTTTAAAGAGTCGAATGGTTTTGAAAAGGATTTTCCAATGGTGACTTGGCACACCAGATTATGCCAAGTGGCGACTCTGAGTAAAAATGTAAATAATTCTTTTTCGAAATAAATTTTTCATTTCTTGTCACTTCAATAATAAAACCCTTTCGCACTTAAACATAATCTTTTGGAGTACGTAAAAAAGGGGTATGACACCTTTGGCGACTCTGCTGGGGATCGGATTTTTTTGGCATTACGAGTGTATAAGCATTGTTTGTGATTATTGTTTGTGTTATTGTTTTCACTTTTGTGCATTTTTGTGCTCTTTGTTAATAGTATTTATCTTATGTGTTACCGTTTTATATCTGTCATCATGAGCCCGCCCCCTTGCCTTCTTTTTGCAACAAGTCCGTAGTACACGTATTGTACACAACCTCTAGTTGAGTCACCCTTATTTTAGGGGGGGAGCCGTCGGTGTTATGGAGTAGGTGGAAAGCAAAGCAGCCGCTATCGACCATACGCTCCCCCGAACAGCCTTGTTAGTAAACCACAACATAGGTCGGCCTTTAGGTCATGCTTATGTGCATCATGCGGAGACCTAGCGGGACTCACATGGCCCTTTGTTGGAGATTCACCTCTAAAGCATCCCTACGTGCAAATTGTTGCATATTTGAGGGTAACGTGGTCATTTGACGGACTGATTTAAAAATAAATAGAAAAAGTGAGTCGAAAAGAATGAATCAAAAGGAATGTCGTAGTTTATTTTAGAATTCTTTATGGCTTTTGTTCTTCACGATCCAAAAACTCAAAAAGATTTTTTTTACGTTTTGCATTTATCTTCTCAAAGTACCGTAAATTCAAAAAAAAAAAGAAAAAAAAAGGGTTTTGTTGGCCTTTTCTACTTATTTGTCAAAAATAAAAATACCAAAAAGATTTTTCTTCATAATTGGTGGTGTCAGTCTTAGTTAAAGTGTCTAGCTGAAAATTCAAAAATTTTGATTCGTTTATTTTTTGTTGTGTCTTTTAAGTTAGGGTCAATTCATTAGTTAATCGTTAATTGTCCAATCTGGATGAACACGCATACCTGATTCCCTTCCCTCGGGTTGGGATATGTAGGCAACCCTCGGTGGGTCCGGTAATTCTTTGTGTTGACCTTTGTCTTATTATTAGCCTAGGTCTCTTGCCCCGTAATCTAGAGTCGTTTGCCAAGTAGACTGATTTCGCTCAGTACTTCTGTTCGACAAATTGGAGTCATGAATGTGGTCTGTCCCATCGACATATGTTTGCGTCAAAAATCCCAAGGGTTGGGAATCTTCTACTCCTGTCGAATTTTTGAGATAACGTCTTATGTGTTATTACAGGATGGATTTTTCCACCAAGTCTAGAGTTCTGATGGTTGTCAAGGTGCCCAAAAAGTTATTCAAGTGGTGGGAAATGTTTAACTATGTTGATCAGCAGAAACTGATTAAAATATTAGGTGATCTTACGGAACTTCTGCATGTTATCCCTCGTCCAGATTTAATAGAGGCTTTGTTGACCTTTTGGGATCCAAGTAGTTTGGTGTTCAGGTTTGGGGAATGTGAAATGACTCCTACTTTGGCAGAAATATCTGGTTTGTTGCATTTGCCCTATATCGAGAAGGATATGATCCGAGCACGAAATCATACTGGCGTGAGATTTTTACAGTCTTGTGGTTTAAAAAGTAAGGGTATACGTTTGGGTTGTTTAAGTGATTCGTGGGTTTCCTTAGACTTTTTGTTCGATAGATTCGGGCCCTCGAAAGGTTTTGATTGCTTTTGGGATGAATTTCATGTGACTAAGGAGAAGTGGGAGAGAAAGCGTCTTGAATTCTTTGCCCTCGCTTTGTTAGGCATTTTAGTGTTTCCACTAGAAGAAAGACGTATTAATACCCGTTTGCAATCTGTGGTGATAGCTCTATTTCATAAGGATCAAAATGACAAGGGCATTAATCAAAAGGGCAGGTTCACTCTCATACCCATGATCTTAACAGAAATATATAAGGCTTTAACCGAAGTGAAGGGGGGATGAGATTTTTTTAGGGAAGTAACCTGATATTGCAGTTATAGATGATGGAGCATTTGCATGCGCCTTATTTAGTTAGACCAGATGTAGTAAATCGTTGTATTCCCAATCGAGTGAAAGCCATGGACTCCGGGTTGCATTTGGATAAATTCTCGCTACCCATGGGAGTCGAGGCTTGGATTGAATTTCTTGAATCAAGAACCAGGGATAACATTTTGTGGACTTATCTGTGGCTTCGATCAAAGACAATCTTATTGGGTTGTCAGACGCAACTCCCTTTAGTTATGTTAGGGCTCAATTTCACTAGACCATATAGTCCTTCTAGGGTAATGTGCCAGTTGGGTAGGCTGCAGGACGTGCCACCAGCAGTGGATCTTCTGAAGGATGTTGAGTACTTCAAGGACCAAGCCTTAGGTGAGAGCAAGTACGAGCAGTTTTGGAAGCATGCAACAAAGCTAGGTGTGGACACACTCAAAGAAAGTTTGGATAATCCGGGGTACACTCAGGGATATGGGTTCTGGCTTTAATCTATCCCTCGGGGTATCAATCAACCTTTACCACCGCAGCTTAGAGGGAGAATACAGGAGGAATGCATAGTAGACGACTATCAGGATGAAAGTCTAGGGTCCAAAGTAGAAACACTGAGAGTTCAGTTAGCAGATTTGTTCAAGATGGTAGAAAGGTGTCAGAATAATCTTTCCAAGTACACTCCTCATGAGGCAGGAATACGGGCCCGAAGCTTCTTCCCAAATATCAGGGTGTCTTTACAGGATATACTACAAAGTTTAAATGGGAGAAAGAGAACTTTACAGGCAGGTCCATCTCAGCCAGGGTCATCACGCAGAGCACCAGTCTGATTCAGTTGAGTCTTTTATGTGTCTGTCATTGTAGGGTGGTGTCTGCTTTAAGTCGAAGTCAAGTTGTTTTGGTATTAGGGTCTTTATTAGTAATTTCATCTATGTCGTCTTAGGGGTCTAGAATGTTGTTTCGTATTTGTTGTTTAGTTTTAAAGTGGTCCCAAACTTTTTGTACGTTTTTGTTAGGCATTCCTTTGTTTGTTTATTTTCGTTTTCGAAAAAAAAAAGTGAGTGATGTTTATGCACATGTTGCCCGAACTACGTAAGATCTGATTCATGTACAACATGATACGTAGGCAACCTACTTTTGGGTTCGATCTAATCATTTTGTTTCGTTGTTTTTCATTATTTTTCCTCTTTTAAAGAAAAACAAAAGCCATAAAGAATGATAAAATAAAGGTAGATAACGAGAGAAAAGAAAAGAACAGAGATGGATACGAAAAAATAATAATAATAAGTGTAAAAAAGTGTAGACAAAAATCAGGATGATGTTAAAATGACCTTGCTACCCTCAAAAGCTGGTAGAAATGAACATGAATTTAGGACAATTTTACCAATGTGATTCCCATGCTTGTTGTGTGCCCTAATCCTAACGGATGTCGTCTTTGATGAGCATGTTCTTTCAGATAATAGTGGTAGGTTTGCAGCACTCTATCTAGTCACCCATAATTCACTAGATCCAAAGCAAAGCTCGCCATGGCTAGCAGGGAGATTGAAAATTCGCTCATTGACCCGGAACAGGATCACAAGGACGAAAGTTCTGAACACAATGATGAGGTAGTAAGGCTCAGGCAACAATTGATAGATTTACACCGGGCATGGGCCAGCGGAATGCCTCCTCCTCCGTTCCCTGAAGGTCTTGGGAATATCTCTAATTGCCCACCGCTCTCTCAGGCGCAATTCTCTGCTCCTACTGAGTCACCTGAGCACGCGCCGGGATTCACTCCATGACATTATTATCCTGGCAGTTCTGGTGTTCCCTTGGCAGCTCCCCAATCAAGACCCGCTGCTCAGCCAGCGCCACCGGTCACACCGGTATTGTGGCTTCGCCACCACATGAAACTCCCACATATGCTGTGCGTCCCGCAATGAGGCTTCCTAGGTCTGCCAGTGAGCCAGTACTGAAGGTTTCAGATAGTCAGTATTATGCCTCGGAGCCTACTTTGTAAATGAATGAACCGTATGGGTACACTCAGCCGCCTGCATTTCCATTTGATACGGAGAAACCTGTCGCAACAGAGGAACAGGATATCATAGCTCAAAAATTGAAAAGTTTAGAACAGGCAATGAGGAATTTGCAAGGAATCGGAGATTATAGGAGTGTTTCCTATAAAGATCTTTGCATGTTCCCAGACATCAATCTTCCCCCCGGTTTTAAGATGCCTAAGTTCGAGAAGTATGCAGGACACGGTGATCCCGTTGCACACTTGAGACGTTATTGCAACCAGTTGAGGGCTGCAGGAGGAAAGGAAGAACTGCTTATGGCCTTCTTTGGCAAGAGTCTTTCTGATCTGGCCTCAGAATGGTTTATCGATCGAGATATCGATAAATGGAACAGCTGGGATGATTTGGCTTCTGAATTTGTTCAACATTTTTAGTACAACATCGACCTGATTCCGGACGAAAAATCCTTGGTCAACATAAAGAAAAAGAGCACTGAAGGTTTTAGGGAATACGCGATAAGGTGGCGTGAACAGGCCTCCAGGGTAAAGCCTCCAATTAAAGAAAGTAATTTGGTAAAAGTTTTCATTCAGGCGTAGGATGAGACCTATTTTCAATATTTACTTCCGGCAATGGGAAAGTCTTTTATGGAAGTCCTCAAAATGGGGGAGATGATAGAGGGCGAGATTAAGATCGGTCGAATAGTGAGTTTTGCTGCATTAAAAGCCACCACACAAGCGATTCAAGATGGATCTGGCGCATTAGGAGGTAAAAAGAAGAAAGAGGATGTGGCGACTGTCGTAGCTGGTACCCATTCCTATCCCAAAAGACCACCTCGCCCCTATCCCCAATCCCAAGCCCAAGTCTACGTCCAAGCTCCATATATTCCTTCCCACCATTACTACCCTCCACAAAACCCTTTATATTCCATTCCACCACCTCCGTACCCCATATATAGCATGCAGCCATATGCCCAAACCCCTTCTTACCCACAGTGGCGCGCGCAAGCTCCACAAAATCGCCCATTCGCTCCACCAAATTACCAAAACCCCTCCAGACCTAGTTTTCAGCCTAGGCCTAAGTATAAGAAGGATAAGGCGGTCAAAAACCAATTCACACCTCTTGGGGAGTCATATTCTAGCTTGTTTGATAGGTTGAGAAAGTTGAAAGTTTTAAGCCCAATTCAAGGAAGTCTTTCAAATCCACCGCCGAGGAATCTCGATTATTCTTTAAGGTGTGCGTACTGTTCTGATATGCCAGGCCATGATATTGAGAAATACTGGCATTTAAAGAGAGTTGTCTAAGATTTAATTGACATAAATCAGATGCAGGTCCAGGCCCCGAAAGGCCTAAACATTAACCATAATCCGCTGCCAACCCATGCAGAAGCCAATATATTAGAAGTGATATATGATAGAAAAGAGTCTTCGAGGGATTATAAGCCTATTGTCAAGATACAGACCACTGAGGAGAAATCAATGAATGTAGCGGAGTCTTTGAAAGCAATATCATTGAACTGAGAAGGAATGAGAGAAGATAAAGCCCAAGAAAGCACAAAGAAACCCCTGATCATAGTACAAGGCGCCAGAAGGTATGTTGATTTAAGTCAGGATAAACCTAAGTTGACAGTGGTGGGAGCTCTGAGTCAGCCCATCTTAACGGTGAAAGGAGCACTGGCAGCGCCTATTGTCCTCAAACCGGTAACCCAACCTCTGATAGTTGATACGAAAAGTGTTCCCTAGAATTATGAGCGGACTGTGATGACCTATCACGGGAAAAAAGTTGTGGAAGATGTAGATGAGGTAAGGGGTTTGACTAGATCAGGAAGATGTTTCGTGCCTGAAAGCTTAAGAAAGTCCAAGCCAACGGTGAGTGGACCGTCATCTATCAAAAATTCTATCACCGAAGAAGAAGCCGAAGAACTTTTGAAAAAGATGAAATTGCCAGAGTATTCAATATTAGACCAGCTGAAGAAAACCCCTGCTCAAATTTCCCTTTTATCTTTGTTGTTGCACTCCAAGGAGCATCGTGATGTTTTACTGAAGGTATTAAATGAAGCATATGTTCCAAGGGAGATTACAATCAACCAACTTGAGAAAATGGTTGGAAAAATCTTTGAAGTCAATCGAATCAGCTTTTCTGACGATGAATTGCCTGTTGAAGGTATAGGGCATAACCGGGGCCTTTACATTACAGTGAAGTATAAAGATTTCTACGTCACTCATGTTATGATTGATGGAGGTTCAGGTGCAAATATTTTCCCTATTTCTACTTTGCAAAAGTTGAATATTGGTGCTGACAGGATCAGGCCCAACAATGTAAGTGTTAGGGCTTTCGATGGTGCAAAATCAAATTCCATTGGCGAAATAGAACTAATGTTGACCATAGGGCCTGTTGAGTTCGCCATAGAGTTTCAAGTATTGAATGTAGAATCCTCTTACAATCTGTTGTTGGGAAGGCTGTGGATCCACAAGGCCAAGGCGGTTGCATCTATACTGCACCAAATGATTAAGTTTGAGCATGACAGGCAAGAAGTAATTATTCATGGTGAAGGAGATTTGTCAGCTTACGAAAATTCTCCCTTGTCTCTTATTGAAGCAAATAACGTAGAGGAGACATTCGTCTATCAAATTTTTGATACAGTGCCAGTGAATCGTATTCTTGAATGGAAGGTTATACCGGGACCACAATTGTCTTCCTTCTATCATGATGGTGAGTGAACTTTGGAAATATGAATTTAAGCCAGGAAAGGGTTTAGGAGCATCTCTGCATGGTATAGTTCATCCCATATGTCCAAGTGAGAATGTGGGCACGTTTGTTCTGGGATTTAAGCCTACGGATGAAGATATGAAGAGAGCCAAGGGAAAGAAAAAGGAAACATGGTCACTCCCTCACCCAATACCACTACTCAGTGAATCATTTGTTAAGAGCGGTGTCACGAAGCATGTGGAATTTGAAGTTGAATTGGTTGATGACTGCCAGAACCATTTTATTGATGTTGGTATGGTTGAAGAAGGAGAAGGTACCAGTATGGCAGACGTGCAATTCATAGGTCCAGTTGTCCGGCTCAATAATTGGGAAGTTACTCCTCTTCCCATCAGGAGGGAGTTTTGGTAGTTTATTTTGTTTTTCTTTCTGTTTTATCCGAGTTATTTCAGGGTTGTAATTCAAATTTTTAGTTTTGTTTATGTTAAGTTGGTATCTATGTTTAAACCCTTCTATCTTTTTATTTAATGAAATGCAATGTCCCTTTTGATTCGTGTCTAATATATTTTGTTTTCTTCTTTTGTTTTGTATATACAGTTCTCTTTATACTGATTCTAATGACATAACATGCATGTGAAATTTTCAGTCTGACCTTAAAATCCAAACTAATCAAGATGTAATGAAGCAGGATGGGGAATATGATGAAGAGCAAGCACTAGAAGAAAAAAGCAAAGAGTTGGAACAGTTTAAAGACAAACCGAATCCTAATTTGAATAAGACTGGGCCAATAAATCTAGGGGATCAAGAGGATATTAGGGAAACTAAAATCAGTGTACATGCTTTTCCACAGCTAAAAGAGGGAATGATTCAAGCATTAATTGATTATAAGGATATTTTTGCATGGTTTTATGATGATATGCCCAGTTTAAGCACTGAATTAGTGGCTCACAAATTGCCAACTGATCTCGCATTCCCTCCTATCAAACAGAAGTTGAGGAAGTTTAAAACTTATGTAAGTATTAAAATCAAAGAGAAAATCATGAAACAACTTAAAGCCAAAGTAATTCGAGTGTCTCGTTATCCCATGTGGTTATCCAATGTTGTTCCCGTACCAAAGAAAGATGGCAAACTTTGAGTGTGTGTTGATTACCGTGATTTGAACAGAGCAAATCCGAAAGATGATTTTCTACTGCCCAATATCCATATTTTGTTAGACAACCGTGCTAAACATGAGGTTGCCTCTTTTGTGGATTGCTATGTCGGATATCACCAGATCATTATGGATGATAAAGACGCGGAGAAGACGTTTTTTATCACACCATGGGGGACTTATTGTTATCGAGTGATGTCGTTCGGTTTGAAGAATACGGGATCAACCTACATGTGAGACATGACCACTATGTTTCATGATATGATGCATAAGGAGATTGAGGTCTACGTGGATGATGTGATTATTAAGTCAAAAAGTCAGGCCGACCATGTTAAAGATTTAAGAAAGTTCTTTGAAAGGCTTCGCAGGTATAATCTCAAACTCAACCCGACAAAATGTGTATTTGGAGTTCCATCTGGAAAGCTGTTGGGGTTTGTAGCCAGTCGTCGGGGAATTGAATTGGATCCCTCAAAAGTCAAAGCCATTCAGGATTTGCCCCCACCCAACAATAGGACGGAGGTGATGAGTTTGCTTGGTAGACTGAACTACATTAGCAGGTTTATTACTCAACTCACAACCACTTGTGAGCCCATATTCAAGTTGCTGAAAAAGAGTGTTGCGGTAAAATGGACTGAAAAATATCAAGAAGCGTTCGATCGAATCAAAAGATATTTGTCAAATCCGCCCGTGCTGGTACCCCCAGATCCTGGTAGGCCTTTGATCTTATATTTGTCAGTTATGGACAATTCTTTTGGTTATTTCCTGGGTCAACATGATGTCACAGGCAAAAAAGAGCAGGCTATTTATTATCTTAGCAAGAAGTTCACCGCATATGAGGCCAGGTATACTCTTCTTGAAAGGGCGTGTTGTTCCCTAACTTGGGTAGCATGGAAGTTGAAGCATTATCTCTCATCCTATACTACTTATCTCATCTCCCGCATGGATCCTTTGAAGTATATCTTTCAGAATCCTATGCCAACGGGTCGATTGACAAAGTGGCAAATATTGATTACTGTGTTCAACATCGTATATGTGACTCGAACCGCCATGAAAGCCCAAGCCTTGGCAGATCATCTGGCTGAGAATCCCATCGATGAAGAGTACGAGCCATTAAAGACATATTTTTCTGATGAAAAAATGTCGTGTGTTGATGAAGTCATTACAGATACTGATCCAGGTTAGAGGTTATTTTTTGATGGAGCTGTCAATACGAAAGGGGTCATAATAGGTGCGGTTCTTATCTCTGAATCGGGACAATATTTTCCAGTAATAGCACAACTTCAATTCTACTGTACTAATAATATGGCAGAGTATGAAGCCTGCATTCTAGGTTTGAGGTTAGCTGTTGATATGGGAGTCCAAGAATTATTGGTGTGGGGAGATTCGGATTTGCTCATCCATCAAATTCAAGGCGATTGGGAGATGCGAGATTTGAAGCTCATCTCGTATCGACAATGCTTGCAGGAGCTATGTCAACGGTTTGTGTTAGTGAAATTTAGGCATATTCCAAGGATTCATAATGAAATTGCTGATGCTTTAGCCACTCTGTCTTCAATGCTCCAACATCCTGATAAAGCTTATATTGATCCAGTGCATATACAGAGTCGTGATCAGCATGCTTACTGTAATGCGGTTGAAGAAGAGCTCGATGGAGAACCTTGGTTCTTGGATATCAAGCGGTACATTCAGTCAGGAGAATACCCAACATATGCCAACAACGATCAAAAGAGGACTATTAGGCATTTGGCTAATGGATTTTTCTTAAGTGGGGGAATCTTGTATAAGAGAACCCCAGATCTGGGACTTTTGAGGTGTGTAGATTCAAAAGAAGCCTCGGTATTCATGGTTGAAATACACTCTGGAGTATGCAGGTCGCATATGAACAGTCATGTCTTGTCAAAGAAGATTCTTCGAGCAGGTTATTACTGGCTTACTATGGAAAGGGATTCTATTCAATTTGTTCGAAAGTGTCATCAATGTCAGGTACACGATGATCTGATACGTTCTCCTCCTATTGAGTTGCATGCAATGGCCTCTCCATGGTCGTTCGTGGCTTGGGGAATGGATGTGATTAGACCGATTGAGCCGAAGGCATCAAATGGGCATAGATTCATTTTAGTAGCCATTGACTACTTCACAAAGTGGGTAGAAGCAGTAACTTTCAAGTCAGTGACAAAGAAGGCTGTGGTAGATTTTGTTCATGCCAATATCATTTGTAGATTTGGAATTCCTAGGATGATCATTACAGACAATGCTGGCAATCTCAATAGTCATTTGATGCAAGATGTATGTCAACAGTTTAAGATCGCACATCGAAATTCTACTCCATATCACCCAAAGGCCAATGGTGTTGTGGAAGCCGATAATAAAAATATAAAAAAAATACTGTGAAAAATGGTACAAGGTTCTAGACAGTGGCATGAAAAGTTGCTGTTTGCATTTCTAGGTTATCACACCACTATTCGTACTTCAACAGGGGCAACTCCATATTTATTGGTGTATGGGACAGAAGTAGTCATCCCTGCGGAAGTTGAAATTCCCTCTCTTCGAGTCATTGTAGAAGCAGAGATTGATGATGATGAATGGGTAAAAACCCGACTGGAACATTTGAGTTTGATTGAGGAAAAAAGGCTAGCGTTTGTGTGTCATGGCCTGTTGTATTAGAGGAGGATGGCTCGAGCGTATAACAAAAAGGTCCGTCCCAGGAATTTTGAAGTTGGTCAGTTGGTATTGAGACGTATCCTTCCTCACCAGGTTGAAGCGAAAGGCAAGTTCTCCCCTAACTGGCAAGGTCCCTTCGTTGTGAAGAAAGTGTTACCCAATGGAGCCTTATATTTGACAGATATTGAAGGCAAAATGGCAGAAATGGCTATCAATGCTGATTCAGTCAAAAGATACTATGTATGATATTTGATCCTTTCTTTGATTTTATTGCATGTTTAGTACTTCCATTTTTGAAGATTGATATGATGAAGGCATTTTATTCTTCTATCCAAAACATTGTGTCATCCCTTGTTTACCCATTTGTGCTTCTTTTTATTTTTCTTTCATATCCCTCTTTTGGAATCAAAATAGAGTCAAAGATAAATGTCGAGGAAATGAGAATAAAAGAAAGTGTTTGAAAAAAAAAGTCAATCAAAATTAAATCAGAACAAAGAACAAGCTGATGGAACTACGTCCGACCTGATTCTCCTCTCTCGGGAGTGAGATACGTAGGCTGCCCTATTTCGGGCTCGGTCCAACCAAATAAAGATTTAAGATTCACCCGGTCAACAAAACTGGGGCATGAGTTAATGTGTTGTTTGAGTCAATTCCAAAAGTTGTAAGTACCACCCCCACTTCAAGTATTGTTTGAGCCCCTTACCATCTTTTCTAACCTTAACCAAAAGCCAAGTTACAACCAAAGAAAGTCCTTCAGATCAATTTTTGATAATGTTAAGGCTAAGCATGCAATGGTAGGATGATACATTGTGAGGTACCACTTGTCTCCCTCAGCATAAGAAATCAGGAAAGAAATACAAAAATGAGAGAGTCTTATGGGTGAAAACCCCCGTGGGTATCATAAGGCGATGGTGAGTTGAGAGAAATACTAAAATGAGAGAGTCTTATTGGTGAAAACCCCCGTGGGCATTATAAGGCGATGGTGAGTTAAGAGAAATGAAAATGAGAGAGTCTTATTGGTGAAAACCCTTCCAGGCACCATAAGGTGATGGTGAGTGGAGAGAAATAAAAATAAGAGAGTCTTATTGGTGAAAACCCTCACGGGCACCGTAAGGCAATGGAGAGTTCAAGAGAAAAGTGAAAAGTGAGAAGAAAGAGATTTGTTGGTGAAAGTCTTTGAAGATTTCGTCAATCGAATGCGATGTATGAGTCCAATGGATTTGAAGAAGCGGCTCAGTAGCAAAAGGCATGAACTCAACAACAAATTGGGAGTTTGGATAGGAAGATCAGGCAGCTTAATCCAAAATGCATGTCATACTCATTGGAGTTGGGTGTCGTATTCAGATAAGTTTTTCTTTTTGAATATGGGACATTTCCCTTTTCTTTCATTTACATATTCATGCTTTTTGTCTTTGCTTATGTCATTTATCAAAATAAAAGTCACCATCATTTCTTTACATTTTAAGTCAAGTCTGTGTCAACATAAGCGAGAAAGGATTTCAAAATTTACAACCAGTCTTTCCAATTATATGAGGAAAAGCCAAGGAACAGCACAGGAAAGAAATATGATCGTAATTCAAAACGAAGCAAAGAAAGTCTATCAACCGACAGGCTATTGGATTCATGGAAGCATTCAGATTTGGGAAAAGAGTGCACCTCAGGGGCATGGTAAAATGGAAACCCATTGTTCGAGTCAGAACTCATTTCCCTCAATCTGGATCCGGGGCAATGATGCGGCAATATAGGGCAGGTGTCAGCGATTTGGAAGAAAGATGAAAGAAACGAGTGCTGGGGAAGATACCTGAGAAGCCAAGAGTTGCAAGCCACCATTAAGCTTTTAACTGACAAATTTTCTTTGTTGAAATAGGGGCAAATTCGCTTCACTTAATTCAGCAACCATTGGAAATGCACATCCGTGAGATTTTACTTTATGTTCAGGACCCTCCTGAAAAATGGGATTTTACTTTCTGTTCAGGACCCTCCTGAAAAATGGGATTTTACTTTATGTTCAAAACCCTCCTGAAAAATGGGATTTTACTTTCTGTTCAGGACTTTCCTGAAAAATAGGATTTTACTTTCTATTCAGGACTCTCCTGAAAAATGGGATTTTACTTTCTGTTCAGGACCCTCCTGAAAAATGGGATTTTACTTTCTGTTCAGAACCCTCCTGAAAAATGGGATTTTACTTTATGCTCAAGACCCTCCTGAAAAATGAGAATTTACTTTCAATTCAGGACCCTCCTGAAAAATGGGACTTTACTTTCTGTTCAGGACCCTCCTGAAAAATGGGATTTTACTTTATTTTTAGGACCCTCCTGAAAAATGGGATTTTACTTTCTATTCAGGACCCTCCTGAAAAATGGGATTTTACTTTCTGTTCAGGACCCTCCTGAAAAATGGGATTTTACTATCTATTCAGGACCCTCCTGAAAAATGGGATTTTACTTTAATGTTCAGGACCCTCCTGAAAAATGGGATTTTACTTTCTGTTCAGGACCCTCCTGAAAAATGGGATTTTACTTTATGTTCAGGACCCTCCTGAAAAATGGGACTTTACTTTTTGTTGAGGACCCTCCTGAAAAATGGGATTTTACTTTCAGTTCAGGACCCTTCTGAAAAATGGGATTTTACTTTATGTTTAGGACCCTCCTGAAGAATGGGATTTTACTTTCTGTTCAGGACCCTCCTGAAAAAATAGGATTTTACTTTCTGTTCAGGACCCTCCTGGAAAATGGGAATACGCTTTCGAAAATGAAATACTACTTTACTATAATTTTTGTTTGGGATAATGTTTGTTCTAGTTTTAATTTTGGGTTTCAGGAGCCCGCCTGAAGAACAGGGTGATGAAATAGCAAGTCAGGAGCTCGCCTGAAGAACAGGGTGATGAAATAGCAAGTCAGGAGCCCGCCTGGAGAATAGGGTGAAGAAATGAAAAGTCAAGCAACAAAGCGAAGCAATTGAAAGCCAAGCAACAAGTTGAAAGAAATTGCAAATCAGGAGCCCGCCTGAAGAATAGGGTGATAAAAGTCGAGTCAAGAGCCAACAGAAGTTGTATAGATAGGATTTTTGTAATTTCATTTATGTTTTAACTTGTAATTTTAATTTTTTGATGTAATGATAGAGCCGCGGACCGAAACCTCGATGGAACCTCACTCGACTCTCCAACTCGGTATAGTCCACTTCTCTTCCAATCCGTTGAAAAACTCGTGACTTGATTCTCTCATAATTTGGGTAGGAAGGATGTCTTAAGTCAAGACCCGGTTGTCCTTCTTCCTTCTGTTTCTTTCTTTGAATAATGGTCGGGTCAAAATTTGGTCTCGCTGTCTACTTCTTTGCCTGAAAACACTTCGTGTTTACATTCAAAGGGGGCATGATGTAGACACCTAATTTCGTCCCTCCCCGATATCGTTTTTACCTATTATTTACCTTATCCTACCGTGTACCCTCGCCCGCGTGATAATTCCTCCACAAAATGACAAAATAACAACCCCCTAACTAATTTTGTTTTATCCTAATATTCTAACAACCCACCCAATAAAAAACAACACCTCACCACTACCCCTACCCCACGTGACACCACCTACCCTACCCCAATACCCACCTACGTGGTCCTCACAATAAAAACATACATAATACTCTCGCGCAAAAGGGACTCTATTTTTTTCTCTGACCCTGGTCTTCTTCATCGTCACTGCCATATACAAACAACCATATACACGAAAACACTCAAAAAATGGAAAAAAAATTCATCTTCTTGACCTCACAAAAATTATCAACACTCACTAGCACACACACATAGAGAAAATCGTG
The DNA here is from genome assembly GCA_030864215.1 of Capsicum pubescens. NCBI lineage: Eukaryota > Viridiplantae > Streptophyta > Magnoliopsida > Solanales > Solanaceae > Capsicum > Capsicum pubescens. The sequence continues at coordinate 68,079,185 of CM061544.1, read as the reverse complement.
AGCGAGAGATATCTATGGGAGGGAGAGAGATTCGAGAAACGAAAAAATAATAGAGAGAGTGAGACGGATCGAGAGAGAGGTACAGTGAGGGTGATTTTATTCTGGTGAAAAACTCACCGGAATTGTCACCGAAAAACTCTCTCCCACCGGGAAACACATACACACGGATATCAGTGAGGAAGGGGTCGGAAAAGGGAAAGAGCTTGAAATTTTCGGCCAGAAACAGTGAAAACCAGGAGAAGTTCGACCTTATCAAGTTTTTTTTTTTCAGCGAAAGCTTTCGCCGGAATCGGTATCCAACATGCCGGAATCACCCTTAAGCTCGCCGGTTGGTTTTTGTCTTCTCGTTGTTTGATAGATACCATCTCAAAATCGCTAAAAACTTTCTTATTTTCCTTTGATACTTGGACGAGATCTGGTCGGCGTCCACTGTTCCGATCATCTCTGTCGTTGTATGCCCATCGGAGCTCCGGTGAATCGCAAGCGGCGACCCGGTTACGACTCCGATGGGGTCGGTCACGGATGGTTTGAAATCCGAGTGTTGGGGGTTCGTTTCCAAGGTTTCCGTTCTGATTTTAAATCTGTCCCGTTTGTATTTATCATACTGAGTTGGATTCTTGGTCCGATTGAGGTTCTCCGGTCGAGTATTTTGGGCTTCGGATTTCTTTATTATCGACAAGGATCAGTTTCATCAAGGTCCATTTCTTCTACCGATCTTTATTTTATCTCGATTTTTTTTATGTTGTGGGTGTGGATGATTTATTTGTTATGTGTTTGGTTTGAATCTTTGTTTTTTGTGTTGTGTTTGATGTTGGTTTCGGATTATGAGATGTGACTGGAAGATCGAAGCATGCACTAATCATGTGGTTAGGATTAATTTTGATTTGTTTTGTTTTGATTCATCGTTATTATTACTTTCACGTCTAATTGTGAATTTCGTGATGGTATCATGATAGGTCAAGTGGGTAGGCAATCGTAGGTTTGGGTAGGCGAAATTTAGAAATAAGTGTTTTGTTGGATGTTTGAGTGTGATTGTATGTGTTGAATGGTTTCTACTTTTCGCATTCGATTCAAATGTATTCATTTAGCCGGGGAATGCCCCGAGGTCTTCTGTACTTATTCACCGGGGAATGCCCCGAAGTATCATGTTGGCGGAAAATGTTCGTGGTGAAGGCCCGAGGTGTCAGGTGAAGTGGTAGAGCGTAGTATAGGATTAGTCTAGGGTAGAATAGATTTATATTTCCGCATTATTTATTTTTGGACTGTATAATTGGACTGGACTTTACATTTTTTGTTTCGTTTTGTTTATTGTTTGATTATTTTGCATTGCTTTTGTGTGGTTTGTACATTTCGTAATGCCAAAATAGTTGATATGTTCTACCAAGAGACCGTGGTTGAACCACGGGATCGAGGGGCGCCTAACACCTTCCCCTCGGTCAACAGAATTCCTTAGCCGGAGTCTTTGTTCGCAAACCAGTTTAAAGAGTCGAATGGTTTTGAAAAGGATTTTCCAATGGTGACTTGGCACACCAGATTATGCCAAGTGGCGACTCTGAGTAAAAATGTAAATAATCCTTTTTCGAAAAAAAAAATTTATTTCTTGTCACTAAAATAATAAAACCCTTTCGCACTTAAACATAATCTTTTGGAGTACGTAAAAAAGGGGTGTGACATTCTTCACCATCTTCATGTTTTGTTGAAGAAAAAGTCTTCAGAGTTGTTTGTTTGATCTAAGTGAGTGAAGAAAGAGTGTGTGGTCTTGTTAGTCTTGAAACTTATTCCAAGACTCTTACAAGAAAGGAAAGGGACCAAAAGACTTTCAAAAAGTCTTGTTATCAAAAGGGAGAAAGGGCACTTTCCAAGACTAACAAAAGAGGAAAGAGCCAAAAAGCTTTCAAAAAGATGTTTTGCCGAAAGGGTACAAGGAAAGTCAAAGCCCTTTTGAATTTGAAAAGGCTCCAAATCTTCTTGTTTTTCTCCCAAAACCAAAACTCCTCTCTTCCAAAGTGAATTGACAATTCCAAACTGAAGACAAGAAAAAAAAATTCAGATTTCCACAAAATTCCACAATCATTCCAAGGCTGCCACATCACTATCCGCAACCAATCAAAGGCTGCCACATCACCCCTTTGTACAACTAACTTATTTTCTATTTTGTAGGTAACTTCTTGGCCATAATGGAAGCCATTTTGGCCCACCTTGATGCTATTTTCCGAGACATGGCTAAGGCGAATGCGGTCCTTGAAAAAGTTAACTCGGATATGTCTACTATACTTGAGATGATGGAACGAGTGGAGAGTCGAAGGAAATCTCGTATTTCTACTCCTGAAACCTTACCTCAAATGATCAATCCTCCAAGACCACCACCAAGTGACATAGACATAAGCTAAGCTACCAAATGTCCTCCAACCCAAGATCTAAATAGGTCATTTCCCTCTTAATTTGATCAAGTCCAACAAGAGAGACTTGGAAGCCAATTTCCTCCCATCCAATCTCTACAACCGAAGCTCCACATTAACAAAACAATCCTCTCAACCAAAACTCTACTTCCCCAAAACCAATATGTCCATATAAAGGAGTATGGTAGAAAGGAACATGAGGAATATAGAGTCTACAATAATGCTTATATGATGGAAGGGAATTTGAGGGGAAGACGTAGGGAACCACAAGGAACCCTCCACCAAGAAAGGAGTTGGGATATGCTTTGGATGAGATTGAAGACAAGTCTCAAGATGGAGAGGAAGCCGAGGTTCAAAATGAAGATGTTGGTCAAGCCTTATGTTATTGAGCCCTCGGCTTCCTCATGTGTTTTGCGGACTATTTTGTGCCATATTCATGTTTTGTGGACTGTTTTGAGTGATTTCCTTAAAGTGTCCAATTGCATGAAGTGAAGCCGTGAATTTGTGGGTAAATTCCTCTCAAGATGGAGAGGATGATACAAGAATAATCACGGATATGGGCTTATGAGAGTACGCGTTGGACCCGAGACTTGGTGTGTGCAATTGAAGAGACAAAGAGGACTTAATTATGCACTAATAACCTTCCATACACTACACTTGGACTACACTCCATAGGCGCCTTTTGTCTTCCCTTCATTAAGGGCTTTTTGGATATTTCACTTATGTTGTAATAAGTCTATAAATAGGCTAGTATTAGGTCTTTATTTTTTTAGTTGTTTATTGATATTGAAAGTTGTAACACTTGAACCAAACTCTCTCTAGTGTGAGGAGTGTACCACCTTAGTTTAGGGCTTGTAAAAGCCACCAAATTTGAAATGAGGGTGATGCTAGGGTGGAATCGTTAGTATTGCCAAACATTGTTAGAAACCTTGGTGCTTGAGTGGTTCACGCCCTCTTGTGTCATTGTAAGAGTGTTGGTATTGCCTATTACAAGTATTAAGGTTCTTAGTGTGTGACATACACTTAGGTTCTTAGTTCTTATGAGAGTTGATGTCTCACTTCCTATCCTTACACTTCTTGTAATCGTGTTTATGTTCTTGTTCTAGTAAAGCCGTGTATTGTTGTTATCTTGTTGTTGTTGTCTTATCATCTCGTGTTCATCTTGTTGTTGTCTGCTTTTGGTGTAAAATACACCTTGTATCATCTCGTTCTTATGGTATTATTGTTGGCCGAGACTTGTTCCCCTTTTGGTCCTCGATTTGTCTTGTGTTTTGTGTCTTGTTTCCGTGTTGTGGGTTGATTCTATTATCATTGCAGGTCAATGTTGAGGATCTTGAAAAATCCAGCACTGCTACAAAATTTCAGGGAAGCAAATGGAGTAGCCAATGATCTATCCAGATTAGGTTATCAACTAACAAGGATCAGTTCAAATCACCTTTTGTTATTTCCATCCGACGGTATGGAAGCACAGCTAAAATAAGATCGCGATGGAGTCTTATCTTGTCGACTAATTTCGTGGTCATCGTGTAATAAGTTAGTTAGCTTAGGGAACCAATTTGTAATATATGGTAATAACTCTAATTTGTCAGATGAGCTTAAACTCTAGCACTAGGTGTGATTTGTTATTGCATATTACCAGCAGAATTACTTTTTCTATTCCATGTAATTCTCGTTAGCAATATATATATATATATATATATATATATATATATATATATATTATATATATATAATATCTCCGTTTCTAACCAAAAAAGAGAAAATTAATCAATTTTTTAATATTTCATGGATTCTTCATCCTTTTGTTACTCTATCCATCTTATTTTAGTTGGGTATATTTTATTTTTACACAGTGATTCAGAAATCATAAATTGAATGATGAAGTTTATTATTTTACCCTTTACCCATATTAATGATATTTATTGGGCATCCAATGGACATTGAAATTGCATTTCTTGAGTTGAAAAGATATTTATAAATTCTAGAAATCAGAGGAAGGTTTGAAACCCTAGTAGCAGAATATTATCAGTCCGCTCTCGGCCATTTCACACGCTGCCTAGTAGAGATGTGGTTATCTGTAGTGGATTCTCTCTTTTGTAGTAGATGTCGAACCTGTTGTACCTTACAACGAACAGGAGTTTTTTCATTGTAAATTCATACGAAGCAATCAACGAATTCCGATGAATATTTTGAGAATATGCCTTAACAACCATTGGTTAACGATGACTCTGATGGGTGGTTTTCCTAGAATAGGCAATAATGAGATCACTTCTCATCTATTGCAAGTCTTCACCCTGATATTGGTCGTGTCTTTGAGTTTCTTGATGAAATTAAAACTTCATTCAAAGAATGAAACTCCCTTCTGGAAAAAGTTCAGTAGATCTATCAGATTATCAGAAATGACTGAAGAACAAAAGAAATTGCACAAGTCGACATGAAACTAGCTTGCTAGCATGGAATTGCAACAATAAGGAACGACGGGCGTGCTCCGACAACCTTGCCCGAGCCTCCCTCCCTTCATTCAATGCTTGACAGAATTGTTCACATTTAATGTTTTATTTTGAGATGTGAACAATATGTAACTTTCACCTATTCATGTTCATGAGTTGATTCAAATATAATGCACATAAATTCATGATTTTTCTATAAAATTAGATATTTTATGTATGTATTCCATAGTATTAGTCTAATACAATCTGATGATGTTTAAAAAGGCTAAATAATGCACTTAATTAACTGTCAAGTTATTTTCCTAATGAAACAAGGATTAATTAATCCTATCAGGATCGGTTACACCTTCTGAGCTTGGGTGGTTTTCCACTTAACATCTTCTTTCTTACCTTACTTGCACTTTGCATTGTTCTTATTGTAATCACCACTCTTAAATCACATAGGCGCATAAATAACAATTGCTATGATTAACCTTAATTGGTTTGTTAGTGGAGGAAGGACAAATGAATTTTATGCCCAAAGTCTTATTCTTTCTACCAATGCTTTTCCCAAAGGTTCATCCATATTTAGTCAAAATGGTATATGTATAATTTGCAGCTTTATCCATATTCTTCGCTAGGGGCTGGATTCATCTTCTGTTATCTAAAATTTGGTTGGAGGGCCTCCTAGATCAGGACAAGGAAAAATAAAGAGATTATGGTCAAAAATGTATCTGAATTATGTTTTCACGAATTTTAAGCCTCAACTATCCATTATTTCCTTTTTTTAATATATGAACTATCACCATTTGTGTGATGTACACACTTACTATGTTTAAAAGGGGTTATATGTGACACTCAACATGAATAAATATTCACACCTATACGCAGATTAAAGTAATCATTAGCGTAAAACTTAAGGTATGGGGTCGTGGCTAATATTTTTTGAGAAAAATCTAAATCTAGTCATTTATAAAAAAAAATCATGGGTTATTTGTAAAAGGAAAAAGGTTGAGATATGTCACTGAACTATCAAAAATGAATCATTTATGTCATCAGTTAAAAGATCGGTTCATTCATGTCATCGTCGTTACAAAACCAGCTAATCCATACCATTACTTTTAACAGTGGGTTTTCAAAAACCACTTTGCCATGTGACCTCTTATTAGAGGTCCACGTCATTAAATTGGATTCACTAAAAACTTGATCCATTAAAAAGAACCCACCCACATCCGACCAATTACCCTAACTCTCTTTCATATTTTTCTCTCGCATGCATGGATCAATCAGATATCCAAAAAAACTCATACCATTTTCGTCTATCATTTTCTCGGAGCTTTGATGACCGAAATATATGATTATTAGGATGGAGCACTATTTCGTTACTAAGTAATAAGTTGCATCATTTCTCTATCTTCATAGTGAAAAAATAATTACAGGTTTCCATTTACAATTATTTAGGAAGAAGCAAAATGGATTGCTGCTTATTTACAATTACTTATAGCTGTACATAAGAAAATCTCTTTAGTTCTTCAAAACTGGATTGTCTTAATGAGAATTCAACGACAAAGCCACATGTCTCTCTGGAAAAAAGGGATAAATGAAATCATAGTTAGAAGTTGGCTAAAGACTAATGTACAATGAAACATTATGGTACTAACCCACTGTCGCATTGAGCTTCTCAACACACGATACAATGTGTTTTTAGTCAGAAGTGTATTTCTTGAGGGCAGTAAGGTGTATTCTAATACGCGAAAGAATTAGTTCACGAATTTGATCATCACATTTCTCAGGAACCTTTTGCACCATATAGTTATAAAAATCCTTGGTAATGAAATAGTCCTCCATCCTTATAATCATAGTTTTCAAACATCAAAGCTCGGAGAAGATGATACAAGAAAATAGTATTAAGATTTTTTGGATATCTGATTGATCCCTGCGTGCGAGAGAAAAATATGAAAGTTGGTTAAGGTAATAGGTTGGGTGTGGGTGGGTTCTTTTTAATGGATCAAGTCTTTAGTGGGTTCAATTTAATAACGTGGACCTCTAATAAGAGGCCACGTGACAAAGCAATTTTTGAAAGCCTACCGTTAGAAAGTAATAGCATGGATGAGTTGATTTTGTATCGGTGATGGCATGAATGAGCCGAACTTTTAACTTATGGCATAAATGAGTCATTTATGATAGTTCAATGGAATATTTGACCCTTTTTCCTTTGTAAACTTTTCACTAGACATCATCCTAAACCCTAAATACATCACATCATCTAAACATAAACCCAAATCCAGTCTAAACCAGTCTACGAAGCTTATATTGAAACACTAGTCTATCTATACCGGGAATAGGCCCCCATATGGACCAGGAAACTGAATGAAAAAAACATATGGATAAAACTCCTTCCGAAGTAAGGGAGGCTCTCCAAGTATGAATTTCTGAAAGTAATATATTCCTGAGCTAGATCATGGGACTGTGCCTCAGAACCTATATTATGAGACAATAGCACCGCCACAAGGACGGTCAATACTTGAAATGTATTGGTATGCAGAAAAATCCAAAAAAACATATATCTCGTATAAAATAACCAAGAGCATTATGAAAACAATTTGACATAATGGAAATCAAAGTACATGGGCATACTTAAAAGCTTCAATTAACCTTGTAAAACATAGACTCAACTCTTTACTTTAATTCTGAACTAGATGGTCCACCTATATGGGTCTGCCATTGACTCGGAGACCAATCCCCTAATCCAATTTTTCCACAAGGATCGAAGCTTTTGTAAGTTGGTATATCCCCATGTGAGCATACCGTAGGCATCCCCCAACTTAAGATGTCCTAATTATCCTCCCATATAGGATAACATATCATAAATCCCGCATCGGAAAACACGATTTCCATTAATGAGCCCTTGCGCTCATGCTTTCTTCGGGTAACCATTTAGCTCTCTTTAAGCCCAACTTTAATCCTTTAACAATCATTCTCCTTGCTCAAAATGTTTACTTCTTTCTTGTTAAGGGCATTCCATAATAGGCATCGTCAAACCTAGACCTGTAAGCCATGTCACATCATATCATAACCATAGCCCTTTTTATTAAAAACATGTATAATGACTACCAAAAAATGTAAAAATCACTTGAGAGTAATTATTTCGAATACCATATTAAACTTATGCAGAAACCTCTCTTTTCAAGACCTTAACATATGGTGACCAATTCTGTCATTAATCAAATGTATTTTCTTTGTTAGGATAGAAGAGCCTTTATCATGAGAAACGCCCCTTCAAAAACTTTCAAAACAACAATGCATAATAGTTAAAGAGGCATTTAAAACTCAAGAATTATCATCATTCAGAATTATCATCATTCATAAGACATCCCCAGTACTAGTCACAAATAAATCTCATAATTGAAAATGGGAACTTATAGTTCATGCTCTCAAATACACTTTAAAATCCATAATACATGCACACATTCCGTATTTATTTGAGAACCTAAAATTGTTGTTAAATACATAATTTTTATCATAAAACGGGGTTCATGTTTCAAACACTTCAAAGCCCATATCATATGAACATAAATGAAGTCTCAAGTTCATGGGAAAACCCCATATCATATGCAAATAAATGAAGTCTCAATCTCATGGAAAAACTCCTTAGTAGATACATAAGTTCATCATAGAAAGGAGACTTTGTTATTCATGACTTCCAATCAATTTCAAAGCTTTCACATATACATAAATAATATAAGGATTATTAAAATCATATATTTATGTAGATGAGAGTTAGAATAGTTCTACATACCTTAGAATGGAGGAAACATAGCATAAATTGATCCTTAGAAATTAGAATCCTCAAACCCTAGGCAGTTTTTTCCTCTCTTGCTATTAGAGTGATTGTTAGGGAATTACAGAGATGTAATAATGTTTTTAAGGCCTTAAATTCATATATAAGGGATTGGGAACCTCTTGGGGTGTGAAAGTACCCCCATTCCCTTCAAATATACTAAAAATGCAACAATTTTGATGTACGGAGAGGGGGTTTGCGGTGCGAACCCCATCTCAAACTAGGAGGTTCTCTGCGCAACCCCTAGGGCAAACCTAGAGGTTCGTGGCATGGACCCCAATGTAAACCCGAGGAAATAGTCCATTGTGGGGGTATTTTCGGCATGGGGCTGCCGTGGGGTGCCCATTTTGCGATGCAAAATCCTTTTCCAAGCTTAAAAATGCCCCAACCTATTCAAACCCAATCTTAGGTGGTTTGTCTTCGATACTGGGGTCTTAAAGACTTGTTTTATTGCAATTTTTAAGCATCTAAAAGGACAGGGTGTAACATTATCCCCCATTGGGATCATTCATCCCCGAATGATAATTTGGAACACATTAAGCACGATTTAAAAAGTTACATGGAATAAAATGAGTAAGATAGGATTAATACCTTCCATGATATCGTTCGATTATTAGAAATGTGATGGGTATCTTGCATATATATCATTCTCTGATTCCCAAGTATCTTTTTCTATCTTTTGATTCCTCCATAACACTTTAACCGAAGCCATCTCTTTACTTCTCAACTTTCAAACTTGTCCATCTAATATCGCTATGTGTACTTCTTCGTATGACAATAAATCCCTTACACCTATATCCTCAACTGGAAAGACAAGAGAATGATCTCTAATATATTTCTTAAGAATCGATATGTGGAAGACAGGATGAACCAAAGCTAAACTTACGAGTGAATCTAACTCAGACACAACTCCACCAATCCTCCTCGTAATCTGATAGAGACCAATGTAACAAGGACTAAGTTTCCCTTTCCTCCCAAATCTCATCACTCATTTCATAGGGGAGACTTTCAGAAACACCCAATCATCTACCTCAAATTCTAACTCCCTTTTTCTTACGCTGGCATAGGACTTTTGGCGACTTTTATAACGCCCCAGGAGTATACTCTGGATGCCACACGGTGCTTATGGTCATGAGTGACCCCAAGCTAACCCATGAGCTGGTACCTGCAGTGAGCCCTGAATAATAATAACGAAATACACATGTGTGGAATAACTGAATTCGCCATAAAGTTTTAAATCCTAAAACATTTTTGAATCATAAGTTTAAAAACAATTTAGACTAATCCAACTGATCTACGATGGTCGGGTTCTTGCTTCGGGTCCTTGAATTTGCAATCATTTCCTCCCAAAACTAAGACTAAAGCACTTCTCTTTCACCCACTATTTTTCTTCCAACAAGACCGGAAAGACTAAGAACATCGGATACGGGGAAGGAAAGGTCATTTCAAAAAGTGCATATATTTTATGTGCACCTCTTACATTCACAACTTTTATCTGATAAATTTTTAAAGGAACAAGGGGAGCAGCTATCTTAGAGATGGAGCAATCCTTACTCGACAGCTCAAAGTTGACCGGTACAACCCGCGTGCTTGCCTACTCGTCTTTCATAGGCCTATTTATACCCAGCTACATGATGGAAGTCCCCTCATCCAATCCTCACTCGACAGCTCAAAGCTGACCGGTACAACCAGCGTTCTTGCCTACTCGTCTTTCACTACTCGTCTTTCACAGGACTATTTGTACCCATCTACAATATCTTCCCTTATAAAATAAAAAAAGGGCCCCTCGGCCAATCCTCAATCGATACTAAAAAAATTGTCTAAAAACTGATAAAAGTAATGACAAACTGACTGACTATCTGAAGTGTCTGAAAGCCTCTAAAACTGACTAAATAAGAGTTGATGGGATAGGCCCCAACTAACTCCAACTAACTACGGAATTGAAAATACTGAAATAATCATAATTGGTCCTCGAAATATGAGGACTCACCACCGTTGTTGTTACTGATGTGCTGGAATTTCTAAGTGCGGTTGGAAACCTGAGCATCCGAACCTATGATATGAGACATCATAGCACAAGAAATGAGTATGCAATCAGTACTTTGAATATAATGGTATGATAGATGAGGTTAGGCTGTTATGCATGGGTTGTGTGAGTGAGTAATAACTGACTGAATGAGTAGCATGAGGTAACTAAATAACTGATATGAATGCGTGAATAGTTTAAAATATGAGAATGCATGACCAACAATATAACATGATTCTGAAATAGTTGCAAACTGAAATACTGAAATCTAATAACTGAATAACTGATAAACTGTATTTTATGGTCAAGTAAAACAAAACTGAGTTCTAGACTGAATACTGAAACTAAAACTGTGGGAGGTATCATCTAACTGACATGCCCCAAATCTAAGCTTATAGGGGTCCAACCTGTGACCCTAGTTGGAAGGGTTCTAGTACCATGCCATGGGCACTAACAATGGTTGTGTCAACTCTAAACTAGAAGAAAGACAACTTGTCAACCCTAAACTAATAGGAAGACTCATGAGATATGTGTCAATCCTAAACTAGCAGGAGGACATCTCAAACCTATGCGGGCTACGTAGTTCTGTAACTTCGGGATTGCTACTAAGTGTCAAACCCTATATTAATAGGAATGCCCTCATCCCTGGGTTCAATCGGTGTTGAATCCTACTCACAACTGAACTGATACTGATTACAGGACTGAACTAAGTTTAACTAAAGAATGAACTGACTCAGATTACTGAACTGGTCTAAGTTTGACTGACATGATAACTGACTGAACTGATAATGCTCATACGTGTCTAAAACCACATTGAAAATACTGAGACTAAGTAAACAGCTAAATTTCGGGTATTCATAATTCCCAGGACTCGATAAAAATAGCAAATGGGACACATGAAAGCTTTGAAACCATAAAAGGAAATCATTGTTCACAATTATTCACTTAAGCATTTTATCTAACACATGGGGACCAAGACTTTAACATGGGGGTGCCATTAAACATGATAAGATAGCATGATCATATGACCAAATAATAAACTAAGGTTTTTATTCTAAATTTTCATGAACATGACATGGAAACCACAATATTTAAAACATACTATAATGCACTCCACGTGAAAACAATTGAAATCATAACTTGAAATAAAATTACCAAGATATAGATAAACATACTTAAACTTTCAAATGTGTAAGGGCTATTTCTATCAAAACTCTTGTAAAGGTAATACATGATCGAAATTCATAAGAGTTTCATGGAGGTAATTCATTATAAACATGTAATTTCATTATAAACATGTTATAAGTAGTCATTGTTCAAAACCCAATCATTTAGTCATTTCATCAAACACATGGGGGTCAAGTGTTAAAGCGTGGGAATAGTTGAACATGAGATAATAACATAATTTCACTACTAAAATTCATGGGTTAAGGACATGACATGCAAAAATCACCCTTCGAACGTGTTATGGACAAATTCCATCAAAAATAATTTGTAAGCATGATATAAAATCAAGATTCATGGAAGTTCATGGATATAATTCTTAATAACATGTAAAGATCAAAAATTTAAACTTGAAAATGGATTCTTGGACTCCATGGGTGAAAAGGAACCATGGATGAACATCTAACATACCTTAACGATGGATTTTGTGAAAATATTAGACCTTTAAGCTTGATTGTTCAAACCCTTGTATTTTTTATCCTCTTGTATTTTAGATGATGAACTAATGATATTAATAGGGTTAAAAATATGTTTAAGAGCTATTAATCTCGTGAAGTTATGTTTACGGACGTTTAAGAAGTGTCAAATGACTTAGTTTCCCTCGGAATAACTCAAAAACAAAGTGTCTACGCCTCTTGGCCATAGGGTTTGTGTTGCACAACCCATGGAAATCCTTAAGGTTTGCATCACACAACCTATGGAAAACCCTAAGGTTTAAGACGCAAAACTTATGGAAAACCCTTTCCAGTAGCCTTATGCAATTGCTAGGCGATGCATACTCCTTTGCAAAGCCATAACTTTTCGCTCGAGTATCAGATTAAGGAAAAGTTGGTATCGTTGGAAAGATAATTTGATTATCTATATTTTTTCTGGTCTTAAGCTGAAAAATTCCACAACCATCAAAAGTTATACACGTTCAAAGTATATCCTTATAGAATCAAATACCAAACTTTGGACGAATCAAATGCTCTTAGCTTAACTTTGTTCCTAGTGATTCTTATGATCATTTTCACGTTGAAATCACTTCACAAACTAGCATAAAGATCATGACACATTTATTAACATACAAATCACGGGATTAAATTTTACACACATACGAATGACGGTTCAATTTCTAGCTCAAAAATATGAGGTATTACATTATCTCCCCCTTGGAATTATTCATCCTCGAATGATACTGATTAGGTTGAGAATATTGAATTTGGGCAACTGAGATCACATACTTAACATGCATGGTTGGGAACGTGATTACATAACTGAGTTTGAAACATATTCTACATGAACTAAACTGATTTTGTGAAATGCATGCAATGACATGAGAGTAGTTATAAGGCTGAGATAGAAACATGAGAGTCCACTTATGAGTACTCTTTACTTCAAGCTGGATCTTATTTTTTGAGAAAATCTAAGAGGTTTAGGACATGGAAACTCGAGGTATTACAACATCTCTCCCTTGGGATATTTCGTTTTCCACCCCACCCCGAATGATACTGACTTGGCTGAAATACTGAGGAAAGACTGAGATTATGCATAGGGAACTTACCAGCTGAATCATGATTGAATATGGGGAGTCAAAAATTAAGGTCTGAGGAATAGAGTATCAACGATATGAATGCATCAAAGAAATAAAATTTGAGGATATGCATGACATAATCAGAATTTCGCTGATCATTAGGAGTGTAGCATGAGTCATGAGAACTAAGCATACTGCAAAACATGAATACATGAGTCATAAGCTGCTTGACCTGAATTTGGAGTTCATAAATTCATGGAATATGATCTGGACTGCAATGTGAACTGGAACTCCTTATACTAGGAACTGAAAATGTACATGATTTTCAATGAAGTGTACGAATACGAGCCATGATCATAGAGCTGACATGTAAGGCATGAGTAGATATCATGACAACTGAAGCACAAAGACTGAAATAAGAATGGGTTGTGCATCTTCCTCCCTACAGCTTTTCTATACATACTGACATTACTACTAGGATCTAAGATCCTGACTTGGTTACTTGTTCTACCATCCCCCCTTATCTTAAATTCATCATTCTAAGTGTATGGTACTAGACACTGATAAGGGCTCTACTAGATTTATGGGACTAACATCAAATTTAACCATTATTTAGGGGGTTACAAAAAGAAAGTAAAGTTTTGAGGTCTACTAAAACATACACAAGAATATGAAAGGCTTGTAACATACCCGTAACCACATCAGGAGAACTTTCCTGATTGTGTCAGGACTAAAATGCATAAAGTCTGTTCTGGTGTTGACCACTGATGGCACTGGAAGTGGCGCCCTGCCAAGTCGGACGACCTACTGGAGCTGAGGGATAACTATGTTGGCTCCATGGACCAACCTGAGGACATTCTCTAACTTTATAGCCTAGCTCACCACATCCAAAACACATATCACTGCCAGCTCTACACATATCTTTATGAATCCTACCACATTCACCGCAAAATGGATAGGTACGACCACTATTCCTACTACCCTGGGTCAACGAGCCTGACGCCCCATCTCGACCATCATTTCTAAACTTTGGTACTGGCGCACTAGATGAAGATGGAGATGGGGCAAAAAACTTTTGACAGAACTGAGAATGGTTACCACCCTATGACACCAGCTGAGCAAAACTAAAACTACCTCTCCTAGGCCTCTTACTCTCTCTCTCTCTCTCTTTTTCCTTAGCCTTTTCCTCCTTAATCTGCTGAGCATGGACCATAATCCTAGACAAGTCCATCTCCTTAATCAACATAGCAGTCATACACTCCCTGACTACACTATCAACTACACCATAAACAAACTTACTCATTCTAAACCTCTTATCAAACACCACATTATGAGCATACCTCGCCAACTGAGTGAACTTAAGAGAATACTCCTTCACATTCATAGTACCCTATTTTAGATTAATAAAATCCAGCACCTTAGCTTCCTTAACTCTAAAGAAAAAAACCTGTCTAAAAATGTCGTGGCAAACTTCTCCCATTCTAAAGGCCTTGCATTTGCACGTCTATCTTCATTCCACCTCTTATACCAGGTGTGAGCTACATCTTAAAATTGGTAAGCGGCAAACTATGTACTCTCATGTCAATAAACTCTTGTGGATCCTCCTCAGACTTGGATCCTAAAAACAAAGGAGGATTCATCCAAGTAAAATCCTGGATTCTAGTTGCGGCGGTATTAGCCACTAGATTGGCTAGGATAGTAGCCTACTGGTTGTTCTAAGCTGCTACTGAGTGGGCTAAAGTGGTGAATATAGCTCTGAACTTGGCATGGGAAATATGCTCATTCATGGGATCTTCCTAAACGGGTGAAGGTGCGGGCTGATTTTTATTTCTTCTTCTTTTAGTCTTTCTAGGAGGCATATTCTATAAACGAAAGGAAGATTGAATTAGAAAGAGCGTTTAAATAGAGCTCATGGTCTATCGCATGACATGAATACTGAAAGAAAGGAAACATTTCCTAAAATGCCTCGTAGTGTGGCACGTTTCACACCCATGCATAAGACTCAACTCAACCCAGCTTTCAGACTCCCTAGGACACTTTAAGACCTTAGGCTCTGATACTAAGTTTGTAACACCCCGTGAGTACACCCTGGATGCCACATAGTGCTTATGGTCACGAGTGACCCCAAGCTAACCTATAAGCAGTTACCTTCTATGAACCCTGAATAATAATAACAAAATACACATATAAGGAATAACTGAATTCACCATAAGGTCTTAAATACTAAAATATTTCTAAATCATAAGTCTAAAAACAACTATCTAAAAACTGATAAAAGTAATGACAAACTGACTGACTGTCCAAAGTGTCCGAAAGCCTCTAAAACTAACTGAATAAGAGTTTATAGGACAGGCCCAACTAAATCCAACTGACTACGGAACTGAAACCACTGAAATAAATATAACCAATCGTCAAAATATGAGGACTCACCACTACTACTGTTGCTAATATGCTAGAATGTCTAAGTGCAATCGGGACCTAAGCATCCAAACCGATGATATGAGATATCATAGCACAAGAAATGAGTATGCGGTCAGTACTTTGAAAATACTGGTATGATAGATGAGGTTAGGTTGTTATGCATGGGTTGTGTGCATGAGTAATAACTAACAGAATGAGTAGGATGAGGTACATAAATAACTGATATAAATATGTGAATACTGTAAAATACAAGAATGCATGACCAAGCATATAACATGATTCTGAAATAGTCTGTAAACTGAAGTACTGAAATATGATAACTGAATAACTGATAAACTGTATATTATGGTCAAGCAAAACTGAACTGAGTTCTGTACTGAATACTAAAACTAAAACTGTGAGAGATATCATCTAACCGACATGCCCTAAATCTGAGCTGATAGGGGTCCAACCTATGACCCCAGTTAGAAGGGTACTAGTACCGTGCCACAGGTACTAACAATGACTGTGTCAACCCTAAACTAGAAGAAAGATACCTTGTGAACCCTAAACTAATAGTAAGACTCATGAGATATGTGTTAACCCTAAACTAGCAGGAGAACATCTCAAACCTATGATGACTACGTAGTTCTGTAACTCAGGATTGTTACTAAGGGTCATACCCTATACTAATAGGAACGCCCCCATCTCGGGGTTCGCTCGGTGCTGAATCCTATTCCCAACTGAACTGGCATTGATTACGAGATTGAACTAAGTTTAACTAAAGAAGAAACTGACTCGGATTACTGAACTAGTCTAAGTTTTACTGACACGATAATTGACTGAACTGATAATGCTCATACATGTCTGAAACCATACTAAAAATACTGAGACTAAGTAAATAGCTAAATTTTGTGTATTCATAACCCCCAGCACTCGATAACAACAACAATAGGGATACGTGAAAGATTTGAAACCATAGAAGGAAATCATTGTTCACAATTATTCACTTAAGAATTTCATCTAACACATGGGGACCAAGACTTTAACATGGGGGTTCCATTAAACATGATAAGAGAGCATGATCAGATTAAAAAATCATAAACTGAGGATTTTATTCTGAATTTGCATGAACATGATATGGAAACCACAATTATTTAAAACATACTATAATGCATTCCATGTGAAAACAATTGAAATCATAACTTGAAATCTAATTACCAAGATATAGATAAACATACTTCAACTTTCAAATGTCTAAGGACTCTTTCTATTAAAACTATTGGAAATGTAATACATGATCGAAATTAATAAGAGTTTCATGGAGGTAATTCATTGTAAACATGTAATACGTAGTCATTGTTCAAAACTCAATCATTTAGGCATTTCATCAAACATATGGGGGTTAAGAGTTAAAGCATGGTAATAGTTAAACATGAGATAATAACATAAGTTCACTACTAAAATTCATGGGTTAAGGACATGACATGTAAAAATCAACCTTCGAACATGTTATGGACAAATTCCATCGAAAATAATTTGTAAGCATGATATAAAATTGAGATTCATGGAAGTTCATGGATATAATTCTTAATAACCTGTGAAGATCATAAATTTAAACTTGAAAATGGATTCTTCGACTCCATGGGTGAAAAGAACCCATAGATGAACATCTAACATACCTTAACGACGGATTTTGTGAAAAGATTGGACCTTTAAGCTTGATTGTGCAAACCTTAGTTGTTTTTCTCCTCTTGTGTTTTAGATGATGAACTAATGATGTTAATAGAGTTAAAACGTGTTTAAGAGCTATTAATCTCATTTATTTATGTTTAGGGACATTTAAGAAGTGTCAAATGACTTAGTTTCCCTCGAAATAACTCAAAAATAAAGTGTCTATGTCGCTTGGACATAGGGTTTGCGTCGCACAACCCATGGAAAACCTTAAGGTTTGCGTCGCACAACCTATGGAAAACCTTAAAGTTTGCGTTGCATAACCTATGGAAAGCCTTAAGGTTTGTGACGAACAATTTATGGCAAACCCTTTTCAGTAGCCTTAGGTGATTGCTAAGCGACGCACACTCCTTAGCAAAGCCATAACTTTTCACTCGGGTATCGAATTAAGGAGAAGTTGGTATTTTTGAAAGATAATTCGATTATATAAAATTTGGTGGGTCTTAAGATGAAAAATTCCACATACATAAAAAGTTATATACGTTCAAAGTAGACCCTTGCAGAATCGAATACCAAACTTTGGACGAATCAAATACTCTTAGCTCAACTTTGTTCCAAGTGATTCTTATGAACATTTTTCACGTCGAAAGAACTTAACACACTAGGATAAATATCATGACACATTTATTAACATACAAATCATGGGATTAAAGTTTACACACATAGGAATGATAGTTTGATTTCTAGCTCATAAATATGGGGTGTTACAACTTTAGGCAATCTTAAGTCTCTATCTAATGACTTTCACTTTCTCCATTGCATGATATACAAGGTCAGGTTTAAATAAATGAGTTTCACCCACCTCATACCAACCAATCAGTGATCTATATCTTCTTCTATAGATAGCCTTAATAGAAGCCATTTGGATACTAAAGTGTAGCTATTGTTATAGGTGTATTCTATTAGAGGCAAGTGACCTACCCAACTACCATTAAAGTCAATCACGCGAGCCCTTAACATATCCTCTAAAGTTTGAATGGAACATTCTGTTTGCCCATCAATTTGAAGGTGGAAAATGGTGGTAAGGTTCACCTGGGTACCCAAACCTTTCTAGAAAGACCACCAAAACTAAGAAGATAATTGTGTACCTCAATTGGATATAATGGATAATCGATCCCTATGCAATCGAACTATTTCCTGAATGTATACTTCGCATGGTCATCCCTTGATAATTAGTCCTCGCAGGAAAAAAGTGAGCAGACTTGGCCAACTTATCAAAAATATTCCAAATAGAATCGTATTGGTTTCGGGTTCACGAATGGCCAGTAACAAAGTCCATGTTGATCATTTCCCATTTCCATAAGGGCAAAGTTATGTCCTGGGGGGTACCACCTAGCCTCCAATGCTCCACATAAACTTGTTGACAATTCAAAAACTTAGCCACAAAGTTAGCAACATCACTTTTCATGTTATTCCACTACTAAATCTCCTTTAGGTCATGACACATTTTAGTAGAGTCAGGATGGACAACATGCCTGGAAGTATGAGCTTCATCGATAAACCTTTCTCGCAACATATCCACATTCGACACACATAACATACCTTGGTATCTCAAAATACTATCTCCTCTAATTTCAAATGTCATAACCTTTTGTTGACCAACATCTTCCTTGATCTCAATATGGGATCTCTAGCTTGTTTTTTGTTAACTCGGCACATAGGGATGATTTAGCTACCTCTTGGATAAATAACCCTTCATTCTCGGAGTCTAGGAGTCAAACTCCCAAATTAGCAAGCCGCTGAATATATTTGACCGAATTCCTCTTCTCTTCCTCGACATGATAAAGACTGTCCATGGACCACATAATAAGAGTATCAACAACCACATTATCTTTACCTAGATGATAGTGCAGGCTCATATTATAATCCTTCAACAATTCAAGCCACTGCCTCTGCCTGATATTCAACTTCTTCTGGGTGAACACATACTATAAACTCTTATGATCAGTAAAAATGTCTACATTCACCTCTTCAAGATAATGACACAAAATTTTGAATGCAAAAACCACAACAACTAATTTTAGATCACGGATGGGATAGTTTTTCTCATTGACTTTCAACTGTCTTGATGCATAGGCCACCACCTTTCCATGTTGCATAAGTACACACCCAAGTCCCACTCGAGACGCATCGAAGTATACCATAAAACCCTTTGTACCATTAAGAAGTGTCAAAAAAGTTACAGTAGTCATCTTCTCTTTTAATCTCTCAAAACTATTCTCATAAGCGTCAGACCATAAAAAATTTCCCTTCTTCTGAGTCAACCTGGTAAGCGAGGCATTTATAGATGAAATACTCTCAACAAACCTCCTATAATATCTTACCAAACCCAAGAAGCTCCAAATATCAGTTGGAGTCGTGGGTTGAGGCCGTTTATTTACTGCCTCAATCTTTTGGAGATCAACCTTAATTCCCTCACTAGAAATAATATTCCCCAAAAAAGCTATTGCACTGAGCCAGAACTCACACTTACGGAATTCGGCAAACAAGTCATGGTCCTTAAGGGTCTGAAGGATGATTTGGGGTTGATTGGCATGATCTTCCTCACTTTTAGAGTAAATCAAAATATCATCAATGAAAACTATGACAAATAGGGCCAAAAACCTCCGTTTTACCCTATTCTTCAGGTCCATAAAAGTTGTAGGAGCATTAGTCAGTCCAAAAGACATGACCAGGAATTCATAATGACCATATTGGGTTTGAAAAGGGGTTTTGGGAATTTTTGCCTCCCTAGCCTTCAACTGATGGTAACCCGAACGAAGGTTAATCTTAAAGAAACATCTAGCACCCTGAAGCTGGTAAAAAAAATCATTAATTTTGGGAAGAAGGTACTTATTCTTGACTGTGACTTTACTGAATTGAAGGTAATATATACATATACTTAGGGAGCCATCTTTCTTATGTATGAAAACTGCAGGAGCACCATAGGGAAAGGCCCTAGGACGAATGAAGCTCTTCTCAACTTTCAGTTTTCTCAATTCCATAGGAGCTATTCTATATAGCGAAATGGAGATAGGTTGAGTGTATGGAAATAGGTGAATACTAAAATCTACCTTTCTATCTGAGGGTGTCCTAGGGAGTCATAAAAAACTTCAGGGAATTGATTAACTACTGGAACCGACTGGAAAGAATGACTTTCAGTGCTAGAATCTTTGAACTGAACATAAGATGATAAAAACAACCCTTAGATATAAGCTTATGGGCTCTAAGAGAATATATTAATTTCCCTCTAGGTGTGAGAGAATACCCTTCCTATTCTATAACTGACTTATTAGGGAAATAGAAGGTGACCTTTCTGGCTCTACAATCTAATATAGCATAACATAAATATAGACAATCCATCCCCAGAATTGCATCAAAATCTGCCATATCGAGTTCTACTAGGTCTACCTTGGTATCCCGATTAAAAAAAACACTACACAATTTCTATAAACTCTTCTAGCAATAATAGAGTCACTAATAGGGGTGGAGACAGACAAGGGTTTCCAAAATATTTTTGGGATCAAAACCAAAATTCACTGACACATAAGGAGTCATTATATAAGGTAGATCTGGGATCAAGAAACACATAGACATCACGAGAGAAGATTTGTAGCATACCCGTAACAATATCCGGTGAAGCCTCTAAATCCTAGGGAGTGGATAGGGCATACCAGCGGCTATGACTCCCGCCTGCTCGAAGAGCATTCCTCTTAATATTTGGGGTAAAAGATGTAGTAGTTGGGCCTTTATTTCTCCTAAATGTCCCCCTCTCTGAGGGGTAATCCCTCTTAATATGGCCAGACTGACCACAAGTATAGTACACTTTCTCCCTAAAATAGCACCTTCCTGGATGATTCCTTCCATAATTGTTACAGTGATGATGGAATCTAGAGGTTTGAGACACACTCCCCTTAGACTGAGTGTTTTGGTTTCGTGGCCTACCATTAGGATAGAACCTCTACTCACTAGAAGGACGAGGTGCAGGCGTACTAGATGATGACTGAACATTGCCCCAAAAAATTTTCTTAGACCACTACCTGCCCCATTTGCCACCCTACTGCTAACTAACATTCTAATTCGCTTACCTAGCTTTCTTGGCCTGCCTCTCCTTATTCCCTGCATGATTTTTCTTCTCCTCTTTCACCTGTTGCATAAACATTACTAACCTAGAGATATCCATATCACTTTTTCAGCATTTCCCCCTATATTCTAACACCAAATCATTCAAATGACCTGATGCAAACTTTCTCATACTAGTCCTCATGTTGCACACCAACTTTGGAGAATAACGGGAAAGCTGACTAAATTTCAATGCATATCATTTGACTCTCATCTTTCCCTACTTAAGATTAACAAATTCTTCATCCTTATCTTCCCTCATTTCCTGGGGAAAGAATCAATCACAAAAGCACTCAAAAAATTTTCCCATACTGTAGCTTTTACATCCTCACATCTAAAATCATATCACTTATCATACCACTAGTAAGCCACATCTTTCAGCTGAGAATCCACAAATTCTTCCACCTCAGTACCACTGGCATGCATGACTTTAAATAGCTTCTTCATCTCATCTACAAACCCTGAAGGATCCTCCTTAACCTTGGTACCCATAAAGGTGGGTGGCTTCAACCTCATGAACTGACCAACCCGAGTGATTTCAGAAGGACCAAGGACAGAGCTCACATTTACGGACCAAAGAGCCTATAAATCCACAAGTTGAGCAAGCATATAGAAAGACTGACTGAACTCAGCATTCGAAACCTCATAATGTGGAGACTAAGTAAGGTTTATAGCGATAGAGGGAGCTCGAGAAGGTCTAGTCTGAACTGGTGGAACCCCTGGAGGAGTATTATATTCCAGAGTACAGGTTCTATATCGGGTCCGCATCCCATGAGCAGGGCAGACTCCTCACCATTTATCCCAATAGGAACGGAGTGTCCGATTGAGAGGTTCTGACCGTTGGATCTATGAGGAGGCATGATCTGAAATGCAGAAAATTAGGAGTTAGGATACATTCAAATCTTATATCACGAACTAAAATATGAAGAAAAGAGATATATTTCTAAATGTCTCATAGCTTCTTCCTTATAAGTATGGGGCGCTACACACCCACAAAAAAGGACTCTACTCAACACAGCTTCGTAGACGCCTTGGGACCCTGAACCGTGATCTAATACCAAGTTTGTCACGGCTCAAGCCGGGGAGCTGGCCATGACGGGCATCTCAAACCATGAAGGACGGAGAGACCTCTTAGCACATTATCATAAGCATCATTCATATGAAATAGAAATGCGGAAGATAAACTAAAACATGGGAAGTCTCATAATCAAACTTAAATACATCACATCATCTAAACATAAACCTGAATCTAGTCTAAACCAGTCTACAAAGCCTCTACTAAAACACTAGTCTATCTAAGCCAAGACAAGGCCCCCCTCTAGACCATGAAACTGAATTAAAAAAACATATGGATAAAATTCCTTTTGAAGTAAGGGAGGCTTACGAACTTTGAATTTCTGAAAGTAATCTACTGTTGAGCTGGACCACGGGACTGTGCCTTAGAACCTACAATATGAGATAATGTAGCTTCCACGAGGAGGGTCAACACTTGAAATGATTTGGTATGCAGAACAATCCAAAAACAACATATATGTCGTATAAAATAACCAAGAGAATTATGAAAACAGTTTAACATAATAGAAATCAAAGTACATGGGCATACTTTAAAGCTTCAGTCAACCTCGTAAAACATAGATTCAACTCTTTACTTTAATTTTGAGCTAGATGGTTCACCCTACAATTCTTATTACGCTAGGCTATATGGGTCTGCCATTGACTCGACGGCCAAGCCCTCAATCCAAGTTTGCCGAAATGATTGGAGTTTTCGTAAGTTGGTATGCACCCCATATGAGCATACCGAAGGCATCCCCCTATGTGATATGTCCTAATTATCCTCTCATGTGGGATAATATATGATAAATCCTGCATCGGCAAAACACGGTTAGGGCATTCCATCATATGTATTGTCATACCTAAACTTGCAAGTCATATCATAACCATAGCCCTTTTTATTCAAAACATGTTTAATGACCACCAAAAGATGTAAATATTACTTAAGAGTAATTATTTCAAATAGCACATGAAACTTGTACAAAACACTCTTTTTTCAAGACTTTTAACATATGGTGGACAATTCTGTCATTTATCACATGCATTTTCTTTGTTAGGACACAAGATCCTTTAGCATGAGAAACGCTCCTTCCAAAACGTACAAAATAGCAATGCATGATAGTTAATGTCACATTTAAAACTTAAAAATTATCATCATTCATAAGACAGCCCCAATACTAGTCACAAATAAATCTCATGATTGAAAATGGGGACTTATAGTTCATGCTCTTAAATCCACTTCAAAATCCATAATACATGCACATATTCCATATTTATTTAAGAACCCACAACCGTTTTTAAATACATAATTCTTATCAAAAAATGGGGTTCATGTTTGGAACACTTTAAATACTTCAAATCCCATATCATATGCACATAATGAAGTCTCAAGTTCATAGAAAAACCTTATAGTAAATACATAAGTTCATCATAGAAAGGGGGTGTCATTATTCATGATTTCCAACCAATTTCAAAGCTTTCACATATACATAAATGATATAGGGATCATTAAAATCATCATACTTACGCCCATGAGAGTTAGGATAGTTCTACATACCTTGAAATGGAGGGGACGTAGTGTAAATTGGTCCTTAGAACTTAGAATCCTTAAACCATAGGTAGTTTTTTCCTCTCTTGTTATTAGAATGTTGATTAGGGAACTACTGAAGTGTAAAGATGTTTTTAAGGCCCTAAATTCATACCTAAGAGATTGGAAATGTCTTGGGAGTTTGAAAAGACCCTCGTGCCCTCAAAATATACTGAGAACAGAAAAATTTCGACGTACGGGGAAGGAGTTCGAGGCGCAATCCCTGGGGCGTACCTAGAGGTTCGTGGCGCAGACCACAGTGCAAACCCAAGATAGTAGCCTATGACAAGGCTATTTGTGGCGTAGGGCTGTCGTGGGGTGCCCATTTCGCGATGAAAAGGCCTTTATAATCCTAAGAATGCCCTAAACCCATTTAAACCTATTCTTAGGTGGTTTGTCTTCGATATAGGGTCTTAAAGACCTATTTCATGCACTTTTTAAGCATCGAAAAGGATGGGGTGTTACATGGTCTCTCTTAATATCTTAAAAAAAAAAAAGTGAAGGAAAAAAGTGATAAATGAAGAAGTGAAGGAAAAAATATGATTCAAGAAGAAGCAATGAAGAACAAGGGGAGGGGAGAGGGTCTAAGAGAAATTAAGTGAAAAATAGCAACAACACAAAAAACTAGTCAACTCAGTATATCATACTACATGTCATGTGAACGGAATTTTATGAATAAATTAAGGTATTACACATCTTGTATTGGAGGAATGTATATGTGGCATGATATGAGATGGACACGGAGTACTGCAGTAAGGAACAGACACATGGCACTAGCTAAGGATGTTCTGGAGGGTGATAGAACTCAGCTCGGACTCATCATCAGAGCCATATGGTAATTGGCGTTGTAGAAAAGTGGCCGCTCGTGATCCAAGGATAAAGAAGGGACATGTGTCTCACTAACACCACAAAAAGTACAAACACATTAGATATGGTCATACATCGTTCCTGCTGCGACAATGGAATATGCAGCTAACGATTTTTTCATGTGGAAGGCAGTCATTGGAATGTTGTACTTTAGGATTCAAGTGAAGTTTTTGTATTGGTAAATGTATGACCTTCGTTATCTATAAGTAGCAATCTTCACAATTGTAAGAGATATTTTAAGTAATACATTAGCAATACATATACAAATTTTGTTCTACAAACTTTTCATTATTTTTTACCAAGTCTTTACTTTATAGTGCTCATTATTTGAAACGATTCCAGAGATAAGACCAACATCACTTTAATCTATGTGATGTTATTTATTTGCTTTATTTTTCATTCATCCCTTTTAACAAATGTATCTAACTAATTAATGTTTGAACCTTATGGATTAACTCAACATGTGTCTTTGACTTCATAAAAATTCAATTATATTATCTTTCTGATAAACGCGACTTTTATTGATTGTTTTCATAACATTTAACCTAGTCAGTTTTGGATGTGTTTTAATACATAGATAATAATAGTTCTACAGAAAAAGAGAATAACTTATAATTAAGGTGTAAAATTCACGAAGAAATAATAGTTCATTGTGTTGAATTCACAAGCTATTTTGGACTGAATGTAAAATACATGATAAGTACTTCAATAATGAGCAATCACTCAATTATTTTTTTCAAAAAATAAAAGTAGCATTTGTTTTTCCATTTGTTTTTCCAAGTCAAGAAAGTAGTTCTTTTTCCGGTTGACAAATAAGACTATGCAATTTTCTGAAAAAAAAAATTATGTGATGGAGAACTTGCTAGAATAATTGTTCCTTTGAAGAACAATATTCTAATCCAAAATCATCAACGAATATATTCCAAATATGAAGGGATCAAACAGGAAGAATGTCAAATAGGGAATATTTAAAGAAATATGAAGATCATAGTAAAAACAAAAATATGAAGATCATCACTACGCCAATTATGTTTCCATTTTTTTCCCTTCTTGGAGCTATAAATAGAGGCATTGACACCAACTAAGTGCATCACATATTGGAAGTTGAGAGTATTGTTTAGTAGCCAAGGATGACTTGCCTACTCTATCTGATGGTTCAAAAATATTAATGATCCTTTTTTCATTTGGTTGTAGGCAAGTCACCCTAGCTAACTTGACATAGCTCTTAATTAACTTGACATAACTCTTAATTATCTTTCATGTAAGGCCTTCTTCATTATTGTATTTCCTTTTAATATTATTTTTTATGAGCATTACATCGGCCAAAGGATATAATGGAAACAGACTCTCCATCTTCATAAGATAAGAGTAAAGTTTACATACACACAATTCTCCCCAGATCTTATTTAAACTGGATATGTTGATGTTGTGAGGCCTTCTTCTCTATTGATTTTCTTAAAAGTTGATTCTATGTCAAGTTTTCATGTGGGAATATAGTACAAAGAGTTCTGAAATGGAGGTTTAACATGATTACTTTTTGTATAACCATTTGGTATTTTCAGAATTCGAACATTATGATTCGAGTTGCATTGCGACGTTGGTGGTCAGTGGATTGTATCCATACATTTATTTTAAAAATAAAGAAATATTGCACTATATTAACTGATGTGGTATTATTTTATACACCATGGTACGTAGAATATTTTTCTTAAACAAGTAATTAAATTATATAATCCAGGTATAAATCTTATAAATTTTGCTCTATAGTCAACAGAGATAATCGTCACGAAGCATCGAATTTTATTTTTTTTCTGTTTTTGTGAATTATCTCAAAGTAACAAAATACAATTAATTCTACAATAATCCTCCTTTCCGTTTTTGTGAATTATGTCAAAGTAACAAAATACAATTAATTCTATAATAATCCCCTTTGAGAAAAGGGAAAATTAAAATTAAAATATAAACAACCCTACAAATTAAACATTCAATAAATAAGTACATAAAGGGGGGAAATATACTCAACGACTGATATCTTATAGTTAAATTAAGAAGAATAAAATCTAAAAACATTGTAATTTGACTTATTTAGCTACTTTATTGTACATGTTGATCTGCTCTTTCATCTCCTTTCACAATCTTGGAGCAGAATTGTCTGAAACTGTCGAAGCATATATATGATTAATAGCCAAATAATAAGAATAATGTATTGATTTATTAGATTATAATAACGTCAAGAGATAAAGGGCAGTATGGTGCATTAAACTCTTATTATATGCGGGGTCTATGTAAGGGCAGAGCCACCTTTAGACCAAGGGTTCATCAGAACCCCTTTGGCGGAAAATTATACTATCTATATACAATTAAAATTATTTTTTATGTTTATATAGTAGATGTTGATGAACCCCTGCGATTAGTTTGTATATTTATTTATTTTTGTCTTTGAACACCCTTAGTGAAAATCTTGACTCCACCACTGAATCTAGGAGGGTTAGACCATAAGGGTTTATTGTAGCAATCTTATCTGTATTTATTCAAGAGGTTGTTTCACAATTCGAGATCGTAACCTCTTAATCACATGACAATAACTTTACCGGTAAAAGCAAAATGTCTTGCGTTAAGAGAAGAGTTTTTAAACAGTTGTACATATATAAACATAATATATTTCCTCCATTCTGAACCAATTGCATCTAAACTTGAAAATATGTCCTTGTGATTTTATTTTATTTTATTTTAGGGATAATATTAACAAAAATACTTGAACTTTGATCGGATTTTCAGTTGAGCATAGTGAACTTTGCGGGAGTCCTATTACCCCTCTAAACTTTTTTTTTCGTATTTTAATGACATATATCTGCCCACTTGGATACGTGTAAATATGAGGTTGGCGCGTGTATTATACGCACCAATACACGTGTAAAACGAGATTGGTGTGTGTATTGCACCGCCAGCCGCCGAAACTGAGTATAGAGTTTTGGTGGGGGGGGGAATTAAATCCACTTTAAAAAATTTAGGCGGGTAATAGGACCCCCGCAAAGTTCAGTATACTCGACTGAAAATTCGGTCAAAGTTCAGGTATTTTTATGAATATTATCCCTTTTTTCTAATATTCAAGAAATTCCAAAGGGCTATTGAGGAATGACTAAAACACATTGAATAATGGGTTGATTCCTCTATCGTTATCCACTTAAATACTATGCTTTTGTCTGCGGGATTAAACAAACCTGTGACGTGCGCTATTTCACACATCACATCACGCCCTTACCACTAGACCAAACCTTAGAGACAGCAACAAGTAACTCTTCATATCGTACAGTAGCCACATTTGAGTAATGTGCTGCAACTAAAATCAAAAAAGATATTTACCGGCAATTAGTTAATAATAATAGCATAACTATAGTTAGATTATTCTTTTGCAGACAATTATTAGTGACAACTACATATTAGCAATCTTTGTAAATATCCCCAAAACCTTTGACAAGGATCCAATGACAATTAACTGATTCATATAAAAGCTTTAGCATTATTTGTAAAAGTTCATATTGTAAACACTTAATTTTGTTCCTTCCGAAGACTCAATCTATCCATTCGTTTACCCTCGCCTTACCACGTATCCTACCCCATGTAATTATCCTTCCATAAAATGACAAAATAATAAATCTCTAACAAATCCAACCTTCAATTATTCTTGTGATAACTAATTAACAACCCTACCTATTAAACTAGGACACCTCACCACCCCACCCCTACGTCACCCCCTACACCATCCTTTACACGATTTTCCTTTTCTTTTCTAGAATAAAAGACAACAGATACACAAGAGAAAACGGACCCAGGCCCATTATAGATGAAGCAATTTTGGGAAGGGGCCCACTAGGGATTATATTCTTTTCTTTTCATATGTATTTCTAGGTACAAGAGAAAAAGGAGGAGGAGGGGGAGGGGGGAGGGGGGAGGGAGGGACGGCAGACAGAGCAATTGAGGGCTCTCCATTTTTTATAAGCACACACACACTAAATCCCTTCTCTTCTACACGAAATTTGGCACACACTCACTCTAAAAAAAAAAACACCCAGATCATCGTGACTCTCGCCAGAAGTACACACTCTCACGATAAAAAATGGAGTAGATTCGGAAAGGAAGAACGTAGCCATGCATTCGAATCTCATCGGAAACACCGGTTTCGCGTCTGGGGTACGATTCCGGCAAGTTCTTTGCTGGATTCGGTTGTTCACTAGTCTGACTCAGATATTGTAGGTCCAAATTCTGTCTCGACCTTGAAATATGGCGAGAAATCCCTTTTGCTTTTTTTTTTTCTCTTCGAGTTTCTAGCCCCCAAAAATCAGTGTCGGCTCTCTCGGAATCACGTTCGAGTTCTGGGGTCTTAATGCAATTTTTGTTCGGACCTCCGTTTGTTTATACTGATCTGAGATTTAGCCGTTGTTCGTTTCAATCAAGCCGTCGCGGTCAATTTCTTTAGCTGTCTATTTCTCCATTTTGAGTTTGGATCTTGTCGCTGTTGAGAATCTCTGTTCGAGTTTTTGGGTCTGATTTTCTTAAACATTAATATCATCGTAATATTTGAAGGTCCATTTTCTCAACATTATCTCTTTGTTATTTCGAATATGGCCTTGGCGTGATTTCTTGATATTTTTAGTGGTATTAACTGTTGTGGTGGGTATGAATGATTCATATGTTTGAGTTTTTGTTAGCTGATGTATGGATGTTGGTTCTGAATTTTGAAAAGGTGTTAAACTGAAAAATCTGTTAATCATTGTTTGATTGAAAAGGAAGCTATTTTAGGAGGGGGTAGGAATTGAAATTGATAAAAAGCAAGAGTTAATTTATTTTAATTCATTGAATATCATTGACGTGATAGTATCATGGTAGGTCGAATGAATAGGCAAAAGTAGGCTCGGGTAGGCAAAAATTTAGGAATAAGTTCTGCTCGTTGAATTATTGAGTGCTTGAAATGCGTGTTGAATGGTTTGGTTTTATTGCTTTTGGGATCGAATGTATCATTTGGTCGGGGAATGCCCCCGAGGTATTTGTGTTCATTCACCGGGGAATGTCCCGAAGTATTATGTACCCTGAGAACGTTTGTGCTGAAGGCCCGAGGCGTCGGGTAAAGCACGAGAGCGAAGTTAGAATTAGTATAGGTTAGATAGGATTTATTTTTTTGCATTTTTCTATTTGAACTGTATAAATTTGACTAGACACTATTTTTTTGATTCGTTTTTGTTTGATTTGTTTGATTGATTATTTTGCATGCTTTGTGTGGTTTATACATTCATAGTGTCAAATTAGCAGATACTCTCTACCAAGCGACCATGGTCGAACCACGGGACCGAGGGGTGCCTAACACTTTCCCCTCGGTCAACAGAATTCCTTAACCAGAATCTCTGTTCGCAGATCAGTTTTTTTTATAGTCAAAGTATTTTGAAAAGGATATTTCAAAGGTGACTTGACACATCAGATTATGTCAAGTGGCGACTCTGAATAAACATTTAAATAATCATTTTTTAAAATAAATTTTCATTCTTTTGTCACTTTTATAATAAAAACCCTTTCCACCCTTAAAATGAATCTTTTTGGAGTGAAAAAGAGGTGTGACAACTCTGGCGACTCTGTTGGGGACCATTTCAGAATTTGAGCTTATTTTGGATTTGTATCAGCTTAGTTTGGCACTATAGGTGTATGGACATTTTGTTTGTGTTGTTTTATGTTATTGTATTATCACTGTTGAGTGCCTACGTGCTCTTTCTTTATAGTTTTTATCTCATGTGTTACCGTTTTATATCTAGCATCATGTGCATAACCCGAGTCATTCTTTCTGCAACAAGTCCGTAGTACACGTGTTATACACGACCTCTACTTGAGTCACCCCTATTTTAGGGTGGGAGCCGTCGGTGTTATGGAGTAGGTGGAAAGCAAAGTAGCCACTATCGACCATACGCTCCCCCGAACAGCTTAGTTAGTGAAACCCAACGTAGGTCAGCTTTTAGGTCATGCTTATGTGCATCATATTGAATACCTAGCGGGGCCCACTTGGTCCTTTGTAGGAAACTCACCTCTAAAGCATTCCTGTGTGCTAAATGTTGCATTCTTTAGGGTAACGTGGTCATTTGATAGACTGATTTGGAGAAAATTTGTGTTAGAAGTAAAGTGAAAAAAAGGAGAAAAGAAAAGTGAGTCGAAAAGAAAAAAAAAGAGTTTCGTAGTTTTAGAGTTCTTTATGGCGTTTGTTTTCACAATTTAAAAATTCAAAAAATATTTTTCATTTTCTGCACTCATTTGTTCAAAAACCAAAACATCAAAAAAAAATTCTCTCTTTGTCTCCTTTAGCATGCATTCATAATTCGAAACTTTCAAAAAAAGACTTTTCTTAATAGTTTTTATAAAAGAAAATGCAAAAAATGGTAGAAATTTGTACATTTCATTGTAATGAAAATACTAAAAAGATTTATTCTTTTATAATTGTTGGTGTCATTTTTATTTGACGTGTCAAGTTGAAAACTCCAGAAAAGATTTTATTGACATTTTTCATCGTTAGTCTTTGGTCGTGTCTCTCAAGTTTGGTGTAGTTTGTTAATTAATCCTTAATTGTTCAATCTGGATGAACTACGCACCCCTGATTCTCCTCTCTCGGGAGTGAGATACGTAGGCAGCCTATTGTTGGTTCAGGGATCTTATTTGAAAACTTTCAAAAAAAAATTAGAGATTTTCTTCACTCTTTATTAGAATAGGTGTTTCATATACATCTTTAAAAGAAAACTATAAAAAGATTTTCCTTTAATAGGTTCAAGTTTCATTTTCACATGAAATTCAAAAATCGAAAATCCAAAAAGAGTTTTCTTTGATCATAGGTTTCATTTTGTATAGGGATGTTAAACCTGAAAAATTCAAAAAGATTTTTGTCAATTATTTTAACAATTTGTTATTTTCTTTTCTTCTTAAAGTTTCAAGAAAAGAAAGAGTTCAACTGGCCATTATGTCAAGACTTCACGAACTACGCACACCTGATTCTCCCCTCTCGGGGGTGAGATACGTAGGCGCCCTTCTTGGGTTCGGTGATCTTTTCAAAATAAAAAAGATTTTGAAAAAGGTTGAACTCTAACATATTTGTTGCCTTTTGTTCAGTTAGTTTAAGGTGATTGATTTTTGGCTTCTTGGCTGGTCCTCCATATCACACCAAATCCAAGGAAGGTTTAGTTGTGTCTAACAAGGATATAGAGAGTGACATCATGGATGAAACAAAGAGTCAGGAAATTGAGTGTTTAAAGGAAGAGAATTTGAGACTGAGACAACAAATGATGAAAATGTACCGAGCTTGGGCCAGTGGGCTGCCTCCACCTCCGTTCCCCACTTTTCACCCTGCAAATACCTTGATTCTTCCACCAAAATCGCAAAGTCAGTTTCCTATTGTTGTTGATGCACCACAGCATGCCTCAGAATCCATTCCACATCAAATGCACCTCAATACGTCCACCACTCTTTCTTTAGCTCCTCAGTATAAGTCTACCACATTCACAGCACCACATACCGTCTGTGCTTTTGTTGCTCAACCTTCTACTAAGACCTCCACTTCGGCTATCAATCCAAAGATTGTGCTTTCCCAGTCCACTAGTGAATCCCCGTTCAATACTCTTGATGATCATTGTTATACTCTTGAGCCTACCATTAAATTAAGTGGACCGCCAAAATTTCTTACTAAGAAGCCTAGTATGCTAGAAGAGCTAGAGAAAGTGGTTAGGAAAGTTAAGAGTGTAGAAAATGATATGAAAAATTCCCCTGAACTTATGGGCTATGAAGATGTTTCATATAAAAACTGGGGCTTGTATTCAAGTGTTAACCTTTCTCCCAGCTCTGAGACATCAAAATTTGGGGAGCCTGATGGACAGAAGGATTCTGTAAAACATTTGGAACGACATTGCAATCAACCAAGGAAAACTAAAGGAAAGAAGAAGAAAAACACACCTATTGTCATGCCAGGGCCAAAGCAGAGTTTGAGAGGTCCAACCCACCAATACTGTCATCCTCAATCCCGAGCTTACATATTAGATCCACATAACTACTTGCAACAAGGTTTATTTCCCCAAAATCTAAGAAATCTCATTCCACTTCCTCAATATCCTTTGAACAATACACAATTGTATTCGCATCCATCTTCTTATCTACAATGGCATTCACTTGTCCCTCAATATCGTCCTCGACCCCCACAAATTTACCAAGGAACCTCTAAATCCAAGTTTCATCCGAGGCCAGAGTTCGCAAAGAGGAGGAAGAAAAAAGATAATTTCACTCCTATTAGGGAATTCTATGCCAGTTTATTCCAGAGATCGGTACAGCAGGGCATGATCACTCCTCTCCTTGGGTATACTCCTGACCCACATTCAAGAAGTTTTGATCCTAATGTACGATGTACATATCATTTTGATGTTCAGGATCACAGTATTGAAGATTGTCCTGCTTCGAAAAGAGAAATTAAAAAGATAAATCAATTATGGTGCAGAACATTGACAGTGAGGAAAGCTCTAGTCATGCTGATATGCAAACAAGTGGCTAAGATGTCAGGATGAGCAATTGAGAAGTCACCTCTCCCTACTAGGAGGAGGTTTAGTAGTTTGTTTTATTTTATTTTCTTTTATCTGAATTATTTCAGGATTGTAGTTCAGGATCTATCTTGTTTAGTCCCTTTGTCGTTATGTTCAAACCCTTCTATCTTTCATTTTTATTAAATGAAGTGTCTTATTTTTCTTTGTGTTTTAAATATGTGTTGTTTGTTTGTTTTCTTTACATAGTACATTTTATGTTAACTCTAGTGACATGACATGCTAGTAAAATTTACAACTAGATCTTAAAATCCAGTTTAAGAATGAACATTGAATCAGAGTTTTAAAGTTAGAAAAAGAGAGCACCTGAGAAAATAGATAGAGTGATGGGGCATTTGGTGATCAAGTTGAAGCCTTCTTTGAAAATTAAGGCTATTATGGTGAGAATCGTGAGAATAACTTGGTCATCAATTGAAAGACATGTCTCAATTGGGTCAAACAGTGGCTGTGTGATCCTATATCAAGAGGAACAAAAAGAAATCATCTCCACAAAAACATGAATCATTCAATGTGAGAGATGCATAACAAAGGTGGAGATGTATGCTAGACAAGGGTAGAAGAAGAATTGGCACATGCTCAGTTGAAGTTAGTGTTTTTAAAGTGTCACAAATGATCTTCATCTTTCATTTCATATTGCATGATGTGTACTTGCATTTTCAAGGATTGATATGATGAAGGCATTTCATTCTGCTATCCAAACAGTGTGCCATCCTTTGTTTACCCCATTTGAGCTTTTGTCCTATTTTCTTTCATACCTCTCTTTTGAAATCAAGATAGAGTCATCAAATCTTAAAAGAAAAGTGTCGAGCAAAACAATATAGTC
This sequence comes from Capsicum pubescens, assembly GCA_030864215.1. Lineage (NCBI taxonomy): Eukaryota > Viridiplantae > Streptophyta > Magnoliopsida > Solanales > Solanaceae > Capsicum > Capsicum pubescens. The sequence continues at coordinate 68,044,581 of CM061544.1, read as the reverse complement.
AGAAAAATTTCAAAAAAAAACAAAAGGAGAAGAAAATATGTCCAAAAAAAAAGTGTCAACAAAAGAAAGAAAAAAAACAAAAAAATTAGAATCAATCAAAAGAACAAACGGCCAGAACTACGCATGACCTGATTCTCCTCTCTCAAGGGTGAGATACGTAGGCTTCCCTACTCAGGGCTCGGTCCAACCAAATAAAAAATTTAGAATTGCCCAGTCAAAAAAAACTAGGGCATGAGTTAATCCTCATTGTTTGAGTCAATTCCAAAAGTTGTAAGTCCTACCCCACTTCGAGTGCTGTTTGGGCCTCATGTCATCTGTTTTTTCTAACCTTATCCAAAAGCCAAGTTACAACCAAAGAAAGTCCTTCAGATCAATCTTTGATAATGTTAAGTCTAAGCATGCAATGGATATGATGATGCATTTTGCGGTACTGTTTGTCTTCCTCAGCATAAGAAATCAGGAAAGAAATAAAAATGAGAGAGTCTTATTGATGAAAACCCCCGCGGGCACCATAAGATAATGGTAAGTTGAGAGAGATAAAATGAGAGAGTCTTATCAGTAAAAACCCTCACGGGCACTATAAGACGACTGTGAGTTGAGAGAAATGAAAATAAGAGAATCTTATTGGTGAAAAACCCTATCGGATACCATAAGACAATGGTGAGGTGATAAAAAGAAATGAGAGAAGCTTGTTGGTGAAAATCCTTCAAGGCGCCACTAGTCGAATGGGGTCATAAATGCACTTGACCTAAGGAAGCAACTCAGTTTCAAGGTCATTAACTCAACAACAATGGTAGAAACATTGGATGAAAAGATCAAGCTGCTTAATCCAAAATGCATGGCGTAATCATTAGTGTTGACTATCATTTTTAGATGAATTTTTTGTTTCTTTATTTCAAAAAGGGACATTCATTGACTTTTATTTCTTCTCTTTATTTTTATTTTATCTTTCTTGAGTCAGTTATCCAAACAAAAATTGTCATTCTTTTTTTTTGTTTCTTGTCTTTGAGTCAAGTCCGTGTCAAAACAAGTGAGAAAAGATTTTAAAACTGGATACCATTTTCTTTAATGGCACAAAGAAAGACAAAAGCTAGCACATGAAAGAGACATGATTGTGAGCCAAAAAAGGGCATGCAGAAAGTTTTGTCAATAGAGAAGTCAGGGAACTCATGGAAATACCAAGGTTCAAAGGGTCTATCTGAGGAGCATGGCAAAACAGAGATACTGTGTTTGTTTTAGAGTCACCCTTAATAAATCGGAGTTTGGTCAATGAAGCAGTAAGTCAATGACATAGGCTAATGGTTGAAAGCAAGGTTAAATGTGATAAAGTCAAGAGCGATCGCCGCGAAAGCTAAAGCCACAAACCAACCACCATGTTTTAAACTCACAAGTTTTCTTTGATTAAATAGGAAACATATTACCTTCAAAGTAAGGACTTCAGAGCATAAATATCAAGGGTTGTAATGCCTTACTTTTACAAATGCAGGAAGATATGTTGCTGCACTAGTTTGATAGTCAAATCATGGTAAAAATTCATCATCTTATATCCCTCAGAGACATACTTTCTTGTTCAAGGATTTCAGTTTTCATTTGCTGGGTGATACACTTCTTAAATTAAACCTTCACTCCTAGAAGACGTGTCTTTTAGTCGAGTCATTCCCCTTGATTCTTAGAAGACTTACCTTTTAGTCGAGTCATCCCCTTTGATTCCTATAAGACGTACCTTTTAGTTGAGTCATTCTCTTTGATTCCTATAAGACGTAACTTTTAGTCGAGTCACTCTCCTTTGATTCCTATAAGACGTACCTTTTAGTAGAGTCATCACCCTTGATTCCTATAAGACGTACCTTTTAGTTGAGTCATTCCCTTGACCCCTAGAAGACGTACCTTTTAGTCGAGTCATTCCCTTTGATTCCTATAAGATGTACCTTTTAGTCGAGTCATTCCCTTGACCCCTAGAAGAAGTACCTTTTAGTCGAGTCATTTCCCTTAATTCCTATAAGACATATCTTTTAGTCGATTCATTTCCCTTGACCCCTAGAAGACGTACCTTTTAGTCGAGTCATTTCCTTGACCCCTAGAAGACGTACCTTTTAGTCGAGTCATTCCCTGTGATTCCTAAAAGATGTACCTTTTAGTCGAGTCATTCCCTTTGATTCCTATAAGACGAACCTTTTAGTCGAGTCATTCTCTTTGATTCCTATAAGATGTACCTTTTAGTCGAGTCATTCTCCTTGATTCCTATAATTATGTGACTTTCACAAAAGTACTTTGATGATAAACAGGGGCAAAATTCAATTCTTTTGTTTGGAACTTCATTTTTCTGGCAAATGAAATCACTTTATAATAATATTTGTTTGGGATAATTTTCTTTTTAGTTTTGATGTGATTTCAGGAGTCCACCTGAAGAACAGGGCGAATAAATAGAAAATTAAGCAACAAGGTAAAAAGGTTGGAAGTCAAATAAGAAGATGAAGAAATTAAAAGTCAACAGATTGAAAAATAGCAAGTCAGGAGCCCACCTGGAGAATAGGGTGTTGAAATTGAAAGCCAAGCAACGAGTTGAAGAAATTGCAAGTCAGGAGCCCGCCTGAAGAATAGGGTGATGAAATAGCAAGTCAAGAGTCAAGGAAAGCTGCCTAGATAGGATTTTTGTAATTTTATTTATTTTTAACTTGTAATTTTCATTTCTGATGTAATAACAGAGCCGCAGTCCGGAACTTCGATGGGACCTCACTCGACTCTCCAACTCGGTATAGTCCGTCCCCTTCCAATCCTTTGAGATACCTATCACTTGATTTCCTCATAAATTGGGTAGGTAGGAGTGTCCTCAGTCAAGACTCAGTTGACTTTCTTTCTTCTGTTTCTTTTTTCAAATAATGTTCAGGTCAAAAATTGGTCTCGTTATCTAATCCTTTGTCTGAAAACACTTCGTGTTTACATTCAAAGGGGGCATGATGTAGACCACCTAATTTTGTCCCTCCCTAAGACTCAATCTGTCCATTCTTTTACCCTTGTCTTACCACATACCCTACCTCGTGTAATTACCCTTCCACAAAATGACAAAATAATAAACCCCTAACAAACCCAACCTCCAATTATTCTTGTGATAACTAATTAACAAAGAAACTAAAAATAGTAGGATTGCTGAATTAGAAAAAAAAACTACAAATGCTAAAAGATTTGTATGAAAAAAGACAGAAAGAAAAAAAATAAAAAGATAAACAACAAAAATTATTAATTAAGATAATTCAATTTAAAGAAAAATTAGAAATAAAAAATAAAGAACCAGAAACCAGTGAATTAGAAATAAATACAATAGATGTTGAAGAAACAGATAATTATGATTTAATTACTATAGATCTATTATAGATCTATTATAGATCTATTATAGATCTATTATTAATTAATCTAATAACTCCAAACATATATTACTTCCGTAACTTTAATTAGCATAGGCTTTGATACCATTTGTAGGGGGTATGGATAACTTGGGTAAACATACAGATAAATAGATCTATTATAGCTCTAATGGATCTATTTTTATTTGTGTGTGGATATTTCTTAACTTCTCTAAACATTTTTATTTTTAGTGTATTTATTTTAATTTTATTAATGTTCATATCTTTGGGGGTGATTAGATGGTATTTGATTAAATGCTTTACTGTAATATTCTTTAGTTTTTTCTATTAGTCTTTATAATTCTTGTATATTATTTTGGAGGTATTCTAAATATTCTATATCTTTTGTTCTAAAATATTCAATTAAATTCTCTTTCATAAGTATTTCTGTTAATCTTATTTCTTCCATATCTTGTCTCCAATATTTTAAATACTCATAGTCTATCATTTTATCCTAAAGTAGTTGTGATACTGCAAATTTCTTTGTAATAATTTATTCTAATTGTACTATATCTAATATTAAATTCTAGGTTATCTATTTCGTTAATTATCCTGTCTTTTTCGTCTATGAATAATTCCATGTCTAGATCATATTCTAAATTGTCTTTTAATTCTAGTTGTTTTATGATTTTATTTATCCAAATTAATCTTTCTTTTAATTGTTCTCTTCCTTTTCTAAGCTGGTTCCTATAATTAATTTCTTTGTATAGCCAACTTTGTTTTTCTCTAACTCTTTGAATATATTCTAGCATTTCTTAATCTGTATAATATCCATCTGAATAATAATCTAGGTAGTAATAGTGATTGTCATCACTTAAGTATATTTCTCCTAACTCGTCTTCTATCTGATTTATATCTAACTCTTTATCTTCAATGTTAAATATTTTTTCCCATATTATTTTTTTTACGTCTATAATTTCTATATCTCTAAGTATGTATAAAACTAGTACTTCAAAATTATCTGTCATTTAGGTGGGTTAATTAAATGCTTTTTCATAATATTCTTTAGTTGTTTGTTTTAATCTTATTAATTCCTCTATATTTTCATTAAGGTAGTCTATATATTTTATATCTTTGGTTCTCATATATTCTTCTAAATTTGTTTTCATTAGTTTTTCTATTAATTGTATATTTTTCATATCAATTTTTCAATATTCTAAATATACGTAATTTATCATGATTGATGTGTAGGTTTGGTATGTAAGTATTTATAGGAGTAGTTAGGTAGGTGAGGTATGTAATTTATTCTAGTCATAACATATTTATCAAATATTTTTTCCAATATGATTTTTCTTATATCTACAATTTCTATATCCTTAAGTACATACAAAACAAGTATTTTAAATTTATCTACCATTTCGTCAGATAAATAAGTATTAATTTTTCATATGATGCTTTTTCAAAATATTCCCTTCAATCATACACATAACAAAATATGATCATTTTAGATTACTATATACTAGATTATTCTTAAATAACATATTCTTCAGTCACTATTAGCATGGTAATCTAGATACTTTTCCCTTAAACAACGCCTCTACTCTGGCTACTCCCCTATCACGGCTTTCTTGCCTTATCGGTTTCACCTTTAGAATGGCATAATTCTTAAGGATTTTTCTCCTGTTCCACTTTGCTAATAAACTTCTTAACATGCTATTTTTCGAATAATTCTACTATAAAGTAACTAACATGAACTTATTTTATCATATCATGATTGTCAGGAATTTATGAATTTAGTTATTCATAACCATAAATAAATATACCTGTTCTGGTAGATTTGATAATTCTGGGCTTTGTTCATCCATAACTTTTGCTTTGAAATATATCTGTTTTTTTATTAAATATTCAAAAGTTTTTTGTTTACAAAGGAGGGCTTTTTGCTTCAACACATGAAGACTTGCCCTTAACTTCCCGGAGGCTTACATATTTATAGCCTAAGAAAACGCGTAAAACTTATCTACACTGTTCTTACTTTACACGTTTCCTATATACATTTGTCCTAAAAAAGCCAATAATGGTAAGTGCTAAAAGCTAATAAATGAATAAAAGAAAAGTCAAAAAGTCTACCCTAGAAATAGTAAAGCTATTAAATATTTACATGATTCACGTATCTTATTTTTCACAAAGTTAGCTTTTTCTCCATATGTTGTTTTCTTCCTTTAATAATTTTGTCTCCTTGTCTTTCTATTATTGCTCCGTTGATTTTTATCTTCTAGCTGGCGTCCTTATCTTCTTGGTTTTATTCTAGCTGGACTTCTGGGATAATATTATCTCCTCCATTACATTTCGAACATTGATGGTCTGGATATTTGTGTTCAATTATCTTGCAATATCTTGTTAATAATCCGTCTGAAATAAATCCTTTCTTAATTGCTCTTGCAGTAGATAGTTTTTCTGAGTTAAGTAACGTCATTATCCATTGTCTAACATCTTCCATATCTATTTGTCGTAGCTCTCTTGAATTTGAATAAATCATTTGATATTCTCTTGAATAATAGCTCCATATTGGGTTTCCATTGATGTAATTATTTGCTAATTCTTGAATAATTGTAGCTAATCCAATAAGTCGTTTATTTGCATAAAAATCAGGTATCTCGATTTTGGGTATCTCTGGCTGCTGCACAATATCTTTCGGTATAATCATATCTCTGGTTAATCCTACTTTTACAACTTGTATAACTGGTTTGATCTCATCGTATAATATCTCTGCTGGTGCAGTATAAAACTTTATATAAAATAGATTTCCATTGGTTACTCTTTTATAGGTGGTGAATACTTTATGTAATTCTTCTATAGTTGTTAGTTCTTCTCCATCTTGGGTATATACAGTATTTAATAATCCATAGTCGAAACATGTTTTTATTAAGCTTGGATTGGTTTTGGGTAGTGCGATTAGCTTGTTGTAACCTTGCAATTTTTGAGTTATATAGTTTGTGTTTGGTTCTTGGATATTTGTAGCTCTGGGGTTAAAGTTTAGAAAAGTTTGTACTTTGTAGATATTTTCTATATATCCTCGGGCTATATGGTTATAAACTTTTTTATCTTGGTTCAAACTATCTCGATATGTGGTAATTTGTGGGGGTATATACAAGGGGCCTTTTTGTATTTTTGGTATAAATGGTTTTTCAAATATCTTATTCGTATTCATGTTCTGATATCTTTGTCCACTAACTCCTTTTCTTGTACCTGCAATTGTAGATTGATAAACGTTATGGGTTTTATGGAGTGTCCCAATGTCTCCTTTTAGCTCTGGAATTTTAATGTATTCCAATCGACATAGCTCTGCACACTTATGAGTTCTCTGCTTCATAGCTTTAGACTTCAGTTTAACTTATTAGTCTTTAGCTTTTCTATTTCATTACCCATACTGTCCACTTTCATTGAAAGCGTAGTTAGGGTTTTGAGTATCTTTTCTAAAGCATCATCTTCTATTATATCAGTCTGTGTAGCTTTGTCTTGATATGTAATCTGCAATAACATTTCTGTTAGTACTAATTACTTCAATTGTAAATGTAAAATTTAATATATTTAATACTAGTCTCCGAATCTCTTTCGTTGTAACTAAATTTTGTATTTTCTTTGTTAACCACCAACGTACCTGTGTATTATCTATCCATACAATAAGCTTGTTATATACAATATATGGCTCAAATGCTAATAAACATTTATATAATGAACATAATTCTTTTTTATTTATTTCTCATTTTATTTCTGTTTCATTAAACGTACCTGAGTAGTATCTACAATGATGTTCTAATTTTTCTTCTTCACATCTATATTTAAGTACACCTCCATAACTATATTCACTAGCATCTACTTCTACTATATATATATATAAATTTTTTATTTTCGTTTGGGAATGGTAATTTTGGTAATTCTTTACAAAGTATTTTTATTTTTTGGACTTATTTTTTATCTTCTTTGTTGTAATTATATTCTACGGCCTTTTTAAATTTTTTCTGTAAAGGCTTTAGGTTTTCTGCTAGTTTTGGTATATATTCTCTTACTTGGTTTACTAATCCTAAAAATGATTGTAATTTCTTTTTTGTATCTAATTCTTTTTTTGAATTTATTATTTTTTGTACTATATGTTGTTGCATTTGTACTCCACTTTTATCTATTTGTATTCCTAAAAACTCTATATGGTTTTTCATAATTTCGTTTTTTTTTCACTTAAACTTAGTCCCGATTTTTTTATTATATCTGTAAATTGTTCTAATAATTTTAAATGTTCTTCTTTAGTTTTTGTATATAGTAGTATATCATCTATGTATACTATACAATTAGGTAATTGTTTAAAATAATTATCCATTAAATATTGATATCTACCTGGTGCATTTTTATATCCAAATAGTAATACGTTTCATTAATAAAATCCTTATGGTATCGTAAATGCGGTTAATTCCTTAGAACTTTCATCTAACTTTAAGTGGTAAAATCCTGATTTACAATCAAATTTACTAAAATAATTATATCCTTGTATTTGTCTTATTTTTAATATCTTATTTGGTATTGGATAATTATATGTTATAGTTTTTGAATTTAGGTTTCTATAATCAATAACCATTCTACTTTTTCCTCTTTTTTGTTCACTATATTTATTTACTATAAATGCTGGACTATTGTGTTTACTATTGCTTTTTTGTATATACTGTTTTTCTAATAATTCATCTATATGCATTTTAAATTCTTTTAAATCGTCAAAATTATATGTTAATGGTTTTTGAGTTATTATGCTAGTTTTATTTATTAATTCATTTTTTATAGTAGTTTTATGTTTTTTCCATCCTTTTAATGAATCTTCACTATATAATTGTCTTAATTTTTTCTTTATTATTTCTACCTTATCTATTGAAAATATAGTTATTTCTTTTTTATTTATCGAAAATACAATTAGTTCTACTGTGTCTTCTGTATTTTTTTATATTTTTTAGCTTTTGTGTAACTTTTTCACTTCCTTCTATCCAATCAGTTTTCTTTCTTATTTTATTAATAACTCTTTTTGCCCTTACTTTTTGTTTACATGGTGTTGTAAACCACCAAAATATTTTAGTTATTATATGTGGGTATAATTTATCTAAAAATGGCATTCCTAAAAGCATATCTTTTGATGTTAGTTCATAATTATAGATTTCTTCTATTGTTATTATTTTATCCCATATCTGTATTTTTACATTTTTAGCTTTATATGTAATTAAGCTTCCTTCATTATTAAATCCTTTGACTACTATCGGTGTTTTTAATTTATCTCATTTACTTTCTGGTAAACAGTTGTATCTACATAAGTTTGCTTTTGCTCCTGTATCTATCATAGGTATATAATACCTATTATAATATCCTTCTACTATTATTTTTACAAGTACATATATTTTCATATCATGTTAAACTCTTTTTATGAATAATCTTTCTTTATTATATGTTATAGATAATTGTGTATTTTCTATATTGTATGGTTTTACTTGTTCTAACTGTTTTATTCATAATATTATGTCTGTTTTTTGCATTTCTTCCTTTATTTCAAATTCTATTTTTATTTTTCTGACTCCTATTATTATTTCTTTTTTCTGTCGTATCTTTAATGTTTATTAGACTCCTTGGTAGATCTGGGCATATATCACTATTAGATTTTATTTTTTCACTTTTTACTAGATATTTTGCTATATAATTTTCTTCTTGTCCTGTGTTTAAGAGTATTAAATATTCTTTTTCATTTATTGTTCCTGTTATATAATATTGATTTAAATTAACTGTTGAAGTTGTTTCATAACTTGTTCTTTTTTATGAGCTTGATGATTCTGGCTTTTCATGAGCTATTCTTTTTGTTGTACTTATTCTATCATTTATTATTTCTAAATCTTTTTTATATCTATGTCTTTGTAACTATAATCATTATTATCAATTGTTTTTACAAATTGTTCGAAAGAACTTTCTATTTGTATTTTATTAATTTTATTTTTTTCCCGTTATTTTATGTTTTGTTGTTAATATATATAGATTTTTACATCTTGCTATAAATATTTTACTTCCTGGGGTTAGTTCTATTCCTGATATTTACCAATATAATACTAATGATTTATCTATATTTTTATCTGTTATTGCTACTGAATAATTCACACTTATTATAAATTTAAATTTTTGGTATATTAAATTTCCTTTTATGGCTGTTATTATACTTTTTTCTATAGGTTTTATAATTCTATCATCTGCTAAATATAATTCTATTGGTGTATCTATTCCTTCTCTAAAACATGCTTTTATTAATATCTTTATTCCTCCAAGGTGTACATATTTTATTGGGTCTTTACTTTTTATGTTGTTTATTTCTTTATTGATTTTTCTTTTTGTTACTAATGGTATACTAGCTCTTCCTTTTGCATAGCTACAGTCTATTACATGTTCTTTTTGGCTTACTACGTAGTATTCTTCATTTTTTCTACTAAATATATTTTTTATTGTTGGTATTTTAAATATTTTTTCTACACTTAAGTCTAACTCTTTTCCTTTTATTTCGTTAAATATATTACTGTCAAATATTATTTTTTGATTTGTTCCTTCTTCATTTAAATAATCTTCCTTTGTTATTATTTTTATATCTTCTTCAGTTATTTGATTCATTTTTATATCTTCTTCAGTCATTTGATTCATCTAATTCACTATCTATTTCATTATCTGTTTCATTTTCCGAAATTTCATATATACTATCTTCACTTTCTAATTCATAATCTATATAATCTATCTGCATATATTCTGTATTTTCTATTTTTATTTCTGATATTTGTTTATTTTTTGAGTTTTTTGGTAATTTACAATCTCTAGCTAAATGTCCTAATTTTTCACAATTATAACAAGTACATTCTTTTATAGATTTCTTTTTTCTATATGGTCTTTTATGTTTATAATTTTTTACATAATATCTTTTTCTTGGTTTCTTATATTTATATTTTGATTTTTTGTATTTCTTATATTTCTTATGTCTTTTTCTTTTCTTATAATATCTTTCTTTACATCCAAGTTGAGGTGCTATTTTGTCTTTGTAACATGCTAAATTTCTTATTAATGTTTTTTTCATTTTTATTTCTTCTCTATATTTTTCACATAGATTTCTTTACCATTGTTGTAAGAATTTTATTCTTGCTCCTAGGGTATCTACTATTTTTGCTTCATCCCAACTTTTTATTATTTTTGAACTAAATGGTTCAGGTAATTTACTAAAATATAATCTTCTTATTTCTTTACTTTCTTCTGTATTATATGTTCCTTTATAATAATATTCTTTAAATGTGCACGTATACTCATCTATATACACTACAAAAAAAATCGTGTTTAGCAACAAATCGATAACGTTGCTAATCAACATATATCCGTCGCTAAAGCAATTTAGAGACGGATCAACGACGGAATATGTGTCGTTGCTATATTGCGCGTTGCTAACCATTTAGCAATGGAAAAAATAAAATCTGTTGCCAATTTTGCAACGTCATAGAGACGACCTATATCCGTTGGCATTTTGTAGCAACGAATATATTCGTTGTTATATTTATAAATATCGTTACTAATTTCATGTTGTATTTCGTCATTTTGATTATTTCGTGATCAAATATTTCATTGCAAGTCCGTCACTAAAAATTTTATTATTTAGTCCTCAATTTTTTAAAATTCTTAAAAAATCCAACATTCATATAAAAGAACCCACATATATAGATAACAAAATCTTCTTAAAATATCCAACATTCATACAAAAGAACCCACATATATAGACAACAAAATCAAACATCCACAATACCAAACATAGCGCGCAACATCTAAACACATAATTATGTCCAAAACATCTATAGTACCAAACATCAACCAGCTATCCTTAAAACAATCCACATCATCCACAATACCAAAGATAGCAAAAGCTAAACACAATTCATGAGAAGCTGAAAATGAAGTCTTTCCACAAGAAACACAAAGAGTTTGCCCGTAGTAGCCTTTTGCTTCAGATCCAAGACCAAATACTCTTCACTTCTTTCTCCTCCGGCATCTTGGTAATATTCTTCAATTTAATCAATATCAGATTCTGATAATGTTTTTTCTCATAATATTTCTTCAAATCTTTCCTGTAATAGAGGAAGTGAAATTATAACGGATTGTACTTAAAAATGATTAGATGCCAAAAACTACTTTAAACTAAAAAAATAAGAATTAAGTAAACTACTACATTAAGATTTAGTCTTACATGAACGATTCGGGAACGTTCATCAACGAAAGATTTTCCATCATGACCATGTGTGTATGAAATCACATGGGAGAGAACATTCAACATTTCAAGGGGGTGTAAAATTTCACATACAGACAATAATCCTTGTGTTAGTCAAACTCTCTTTACATAAGAAAAGTGTATTCAAGAAATAATATATTTAAATATTTATAGCTAATTACAGAAGTTTAGAAGTTGTAGTTCATGTTTTACTAAGACAGTTGAAACCAGATGAAATTATTGATACTTGAATGATCATATGCACTCCAAAATTATAACAGCAGACCACTACTGAAATAAAAGAAATAAGCAAGTTGTAGATGATCATTGTAAAGTGTGAAATTTCATCAGTAGGGTAGATAATACAGAGGATTCATATGTGACATAATACAACGCCATATAAGACATGAATTTACCATGTAGGATGCCACACAGAAGATATATGTCTACGCAGAGGTGGAGCCAAGATTTCTGGGATTTATATATACTTAATCTTTTTGTCATGCTTTGCCAATTGAAACTTTCTTAACGTGTTATATGTACACCAAAGATTAAAAACTTCATGGGAGTATCAAACAGGAAACGAACAACTAAACAAGACTATATCCTTCAAAGCTCTTACATATACGAGAAAATTGATACTCACATTTTGCAACTTTAACTAAAATGGCATGACTATTTTCTGATACATATACTATGGTCTCCTGTATGTTCAATTCATATTTGAAAGTATTGTCTGGTGGGGTAATCCAAATAAGTTGATAATTAAGTGGGACATTTCCAACCACGCTAAGCATAATTACTGATTTTTTTAATGGCGATCAGTTAATACTAAAGTTTCATTAAGTGAAAATAAGTAAATATGGTGGTGGTCATATAAAAATTAAGATTCATTATTGTTATTCTTTAACAGAAACTGAAGGACCCAAAAATATGTCTATAATAATATTTTAGAAACCAAAATGCTAGTTGATTCGTATTAAAGTCATATAAACTTGAAAAATCTGCTCACTATTCATCAAAGAAACATATATGATACAGAGGATTCCAATAGACAACCTCAACTAGTCCGAGATTAGAGTTGAACAGAAATTAAGTGGTAATTTTGTTGATCAACACAATGTCGAAAAAAATAAAAAATGTCACAGTGCAGGCAACAAGATATAGACATGTATGCACCTGGTAAATCCCGCTTAAGGTCTACTATCAATTTCACTGCAGTGAGAGAATCATCCTCGCCTCTCGTAGCCAACACAGCTCTAGAGTCCCCAACATTAATTACCAATAACAAGATTCTTACCCTGCCAAAAAACAAAATAAAAGAGTTCATATTTAGAATAAAATGGTAGAAAAACTAGCTAGCTTTAACTTGCTGAATATTGCATTGCATTTGTAATTGATCTTCTTCCACAGATATACACATACAACATAGACGTCAGAAAATAAAGTATTTGTTCAACTTTCAAATGATTTTTCATGTAACTGTGTACTTATCCTTGACAGGAATGGGAAGTAGATAGCCATAATATAACTATTTATAAAAAGTATGCAATATCCAACCGTCTCATAACATCATTCTTCATTAAACTTCTTCCACAGATATACACTTGCAACATGAAAGTCAAAAATTAAAGCATTTGTCTAACTTACAAACAACATTCCCAATTTATTGAATTTGCTTATATGAGGTCATTCCCATCCTTCATTCCTTTGCAATGAAATAAAGAAAATATAATGCAGTGAATTTTCACAACTATATAAAAAAAAGTGCTAAAAAATAACTTGACGGGGTCAGAGAAAAATTTTCTGTTTAACAGATCCAAACACGACTTTTTCAGGAGCAACTTAGAGAAGATAATGCCAAACACTTACAAAATTAGCAAGTTGTAGATTGTAAAGGAGTATATGATCGACACTTGAGATATCCCACTGACCAACCCAGGAATCCTTGCAATCAACACGTCCTTGGAGAAGTAGTTCTTATGTACTCTCAACAAATATCAACACATGAACAACTTGATGGTAGTCTCCATCTCTGCGAACCACCCCTCTGGGTTTAGAGAAGCAATTTGTTTCTCTAGTTTTTTCAAATCTAGACTTTTAATCTCATTAATAATACTCAATTACTAGAAATAAGTCAAAATAAAGTCCGCAAACAACTTTTAAATTCAAAACAAGAAATCCAAGCAGATATGGAAATTTTCTTATACTACACTGAGACAACTAAGAGAGAAAATATGGTACATGCTATTGTCCACCGATTAACCATAAAGACATATAATATCAACAGTAGTAAGGAAAACCTAAGTGAAAGATCTCAAACAACCCTAAACCTACCATTTACAAGTGACTTCCAACATAGAAATTAAGAAATTGAAAGAGGAAAAACAACTCACATTACGCGATTTAGAATAGTAACTCTAATTTAGATTCAAAATTGAGCGATTGACTCCGTTTTTGATTGATATTGAGCGATTCCCTTTTCTCAATTGAGAGAAAAGGGAAAGGAGAGTTTTTTTTTTAGAGAGAGGCGGATGATACTATGTTTTGGGAACAAAGTGAAATAAAAGACTTTGCCCTAATATTTAGTTGGTAGGGTGACAGATTCAGCAACGAATTTACAATCCGTTGCTAATTATTTATTAAAAATATAACTAATATATTTTTAAAAAATAGTAAAATAATTTTAGTGACAACAATTTCGTTGCAATTTCCGTCTCTACCATGTCAAAAAAAATTTCCACCTTTTATGTCGCTAATTTTGTCACCAAAATAAAGGCGCCAATATTTATCGTCAAAATATAGCAACAAATTTTATTTTTTGTCGCTAATCCTTCACTAATTAGGCTACTAATTTTAATTTCATTTATTTAGCAACAAAAATTCTATTTTGTTGCAATTCCGTCGTTAATTAGCGACGAAAATGTCCTTGTTGCTAAAAATTCGTTGCTAAACGCGATTTTTTTGGTAGTGATAACACATATTACATATTGCTAGTTTTAACATTAAATTTCTATTTATATCTTTTTCTTTATTTTGCTCTTCTTCTGTTGTTACACTGCTAAATTCATCTCTTATACCTATTTCATATTTTTTCAATTTTCTGTTAGTAGTATTTTAGTAGTTGTTGTTGATGTTCCTTCTGTTTTATTATCAGATCTTAGTACTTTCTTACTTGCTTCGGCTAGGTTTAAAAACCATAATTTTACTGTTCCTATTAATGTCTTTTCTATATATTCTGGTGTATTTGTTGTATCTATTTTATTATCTAATAATTGTTTTGACATGTATCCTACCCATAGTTGTATTATTTTATTTATGTCTATTACACAGTCTAAATCTAAAAAGTTGTAATTAATTATTTGTTTTGGTGTCCATTTATTATATCCATCATTTGGTTTATATCTTTTAAACTTATTTTTGTAATTATAGGTTGACTTTCTTATTTCTGATGTACTAGGTATTATATTTTTATCTAGAGTATTTACTTATGTATTTATTAGTTCTAGATTTTCTTTATTAATTACTTCTTGTTTTTCATTAATTTCTAGTTTTCCTATGTTTTCTAGAATTTCTGTATATGTTTCACTATCTTCTGAATCATAATTATCTGTTTCTTCAGCATCTATTGCATTTATTTCTAATTCACTGGTTTCTGGTTCTTTATTTTTTATTTCTAATTTTTCTTTAAATTGATTTATCTCAATTAATAATTTTTGTTCTTTATCTTTTTCTTCTTTTTCTTTCTGTCTTTTTTCATACAAATCTTTTAGTATTTGCAGTTCTTTTTCTAATTCAGCAATCCTACTATTTTTAGTTTCTTCTATTTTTCGTATTTCTTCTGTGGTTTGTTGTTTTATTTTATCTATTTCCTTTTTTCTGTCTATCTCTTCGTTTTCTCTTTCTATTCTTACCATGACTGCCAACTTATCTTCTAATTTTAATTTTTTTTCTTCTAACATTAAATATAAATGTTCACCTATTTTCTTATATCTCCTTCCTAAATTAGAGAATACTATTTTTATTTTTAATCCTTTGTGATTTTCATATGTTTTTTCATCTATTATAAATTCTTCTTTGTTCATTTTATTTAAATGTATATAGGTTATGTTGATATATATATTCTAGACTATCTATTGTTGATTCTAAATTTGATATTTCTTCTTTTTGTGCCTTTATTGAGTTTTTACTAACTCCGGCAATTATGTTATACTGTAGTCTTTCTATTCTTATTTTTAAATCTTTACGTTTTTCAGATATTATTTGTTTTAATTCTTTATATTGTTGTGATTTTTGTACGTTATTCATCTAAACAATATTTATAATATTTTGGTGGATATCTAAATCTAATTTTATCATAATTAATAAATTAATCTAATAACTCCAAATATATATTACTTCCGTAACTTTAATTTGCAGAGGTTCTGATATCATTTGTAGGGGGTTGCGGATAACTTGGGTAAACATATACATAAATAGATCTATATCCTCCCCGTTATTAGATCTATAGTAATATAATTGATGTGAAACTGAAACATCTCCAAACATTTGATGGTAAGGTGAACCAACATAATTCATGGAAACATCAACACTAGAATATGGTGGATAAATATATATAGAGAATGATGAAGCATATTGTTCAAGATCTCATCATCTATTATCCTCCCCGAGTGATGATTTTGATAATGATATTGTAGACCATTGCAGCCAACACGGGACAATAAACAAAATTATCAAGCCTTGGATAGGTACCTATTGGAGCAAAATTCACTGCATTTTGCTGAAATAGAACTTGTTCTTGCTGTGGCTTCTGATTTACAAACATGTTTATATGAAATTTCAGGCCTTGTGACATAGTGCCCTGGAGGATCGCAACTTGTGGATATTGTACTATCTTGAATCAAGTTTTCTTTGTGCTTCTTTAAGCCATTCCTAAACTTCTATAACACACCCCAAATAAAAGGTTACATCTTTTACAAATCTAGAATAAAGACGGATAGAGAATAAATGGAGAATAAAATTAAAAAAAATACATTCGCTAGTCAAATATACAAAAAAAAAAAAAAAAAAAAAAAAGAAAGAAAGATATACCTGAAGATGGCTTGAAACTTTTTCTCTAGTTACCTCAGGTTCATTCATGATTTCAAGAATTCTCTTGGGAACAACCTCTGCATTCAATGTCAGAGAAATTCAAAGCACTAATTTTATCTAGCTAATCAAGTTTAGTACACAGGGAATATGTAACATATAATCTATGGATTTGATGTTCGACATAGATATCATGTAACATTCTGTTCACGGGTTCAACTCAATCCAGTATTTTTGACACACATGATGGGCATATATGTGAAAAGCTACTAAAACTTAAAATGACGCAATGCGTATATTAAAGATAAAAATAGCTACTCCTAAATTGATGGCCGAACCATAAGGATCCATTGTTCCACGGAAGTTTGAACTTGTGACCCCTGGTCACTTGGCGGCAACTTTATTAGTTACACCAAGGCTCCACTTCAAAATTTTGGACTCACAATCTAAAAAATGTCCACTACTACAAAACATAAATTCCTACCTGTTAAACTGTATGTTTCAAAGGTGATTTTGTCTTTCTTAAACTCTATACTCAATCAAATGGTGACATATGAATGAAAACGATGCTGACTAATAAAAAAATTGAAGAAGAGAAAACCTTGCATGAAAGAGGAGAGCTTGTCAAGTTAGCTAAAGATGACCTGCTTGAAACCAAGAAAGAAAGGACATATGAAAGACCTTTCCAATTAGCGGTGCAGGCAAGTCATCCTTGGCTACCAAATAAGACTCTTCTCATCATGCTAGACTTCTCTTCTCTTCTCTTGATCTATTCTGCCAAATAAGACTTCTCACATGATGCTAGAATAATGAAAAGAGTCTTGCATAAAAGAGAAGAGCATGTCAAGGCAGCCAAGGAGACTGCCTGAAACCAAACTAAAAGGTCACCATTAAACACCTTTTAGACAATGGAGCAGGCAAGTCATCCTTGGCTACTAAACAATATGACCCTCCTCTTCATGTAAGACTTTCCTTTTCATTGAGATGATTATCATATGCCAAGTTAGCCATGTATTTATAGCCACAACAAATTAGTACTAGTAATGAAGAACTATATAAGCATCTTTGACTGCTTTGACTTTGTGATCTTAACCACATTATCTGATTTTCTAAATTTGAATAAGTTCGTTTCATTTGTAAGAACATTTGAACTCACTTTATCTCCAAGTAATTCTATGGGGGGACGAGCTAGACTTAGAATTGCATTGGAAGAAAATTGTCTCGAAAGACCTACAATATAATTTCTTGAAATTAATGCAGATTCAGCTAAAAATAGGACATAATAAAAGAAAAAGATTCATATAGGTGATATCTAACTGTTAAGACTACTTAGTGTATTGCTATTATTACATTTATTTACATATATAGCTTGTATTCACTTTTATTTTTCTTTGTTGTGATGATGATGACATGACGAGTTGAGCTTAAATGGAACGAAGAGGATTCATACGCCGACCTCAACATGTTTGGGATTGAGGTGTATAAGTTGTTTGTATAGCATCCCAACACCATATATACAAATGTAAGTAGCTAGTGGCCAGTCAAGAGTATGCCATGCATGCACGTTGACACTTAGTAGTTTAGTGCATATCTATTTTCATATCCTCTTGTCGTTCTCAATGCAACACAAAATTCTCTATGTTATGAATTATGACTAATAACTGGTAAAGTTGTTGGCATGTGATTAGAGGGTTACGGGTTCAAGTCTTGAAAATAACTTCTTGTAGATGTGCAATGTAAGGCTGCATACAATAGGGGCGGAGCTACCCGTGGGCTAGGGGTTCATCCGAAACCCCTTTAGTGGAAAATTATATTATATATATATCGTTAAAATTATTCTTTATTTATATATAGTAGATGTTGAACCCTTCAGTTAGTTTGTATATTTACTTTTGAACCCCTGAGTAAAAATTCAAACTCCTCCACTGCGTATAATAGACTCTTGTGGCTGAGCCCATCCCCCAACTCTGTGCATGACGGAAGCTTTAATTCGCCAGGCTACCTTTTTATGAATTATGATTGACCTTGATTATTTTGTGGGGCTGAACAATTTGATTTGATGCCAAATTTTCATATTTAAAGGGTATTCCTTCAAACAATATGCTTTCCCAAAAGTTCCAGCCATTATATCGATGATCCAACTTTAGTCAAAATGGTATAGTTTGTAGCTTTACCCATATTATTCCCTACTTGCACATGCATGTGCACATTTTGAGTAATTTAAATTTAAGTTTAATACTACTTTCGTTCCAATTTATTTGTTTCCTAATGTTATGGCCTTCAAAATATATATAGAATGTATCAAAATATGCTTTAATCTTATAGTCTTAAATAAGTCATGCGAAAAGTTAGAATTAAAAAGTTGACGAAAAAAACACATTCTTTTTTAAAACGGACTAAAAAAGAAGATAAGACAAATAAATTAAAATATAAGTAGTATTTTTTTTTATATTCATACATAAAAATTAATTTGAACTGAGTTAATTGTTGGTATCCTTGTTGAATTAATATCATAAGTATATAACCTTTTAAAACTCAAAATGAGCATTTTATTCATATTTAGCAAACGGATAACATTTGATGCAGACCTTGTCTTATTTTGAGATGTGAAAAATATGCAACTTTCACCTATTCAAGCTCATGAGTTGGGGAGGATTTATTGTCTAAAATATCGTGCACGTGAATGAATGATCTTTCTACAAAATTAAATATTTTATGTATGTACTCTCTCCGTTTTATATTAGTTGGCCCCTATAGACTTGACATATCTATTAAGAAAATATTAATTAGGGAGGCTATTTTACCAAATTAGCCTTATTAATTATGCTTTGAAAATATAAATTTGAGTAAATATACTTTGTTTAGTTATTTACTGTTAAGGGTAGTATTGGAAGAACATAATAAAATTCTTTTAATTTCATCAAAGGAACAACTAAATTGACACAAATATTTTTAGAAAGGGATCAACTAAAACGAAACAGAGGAAGTATTTCTAGAATTGATCTAACACAATCTGATGACACTTGTGTTCTAGAAAGGATAAATAAGGCACTTAATTGAATTTCAAGTTATTTTCCTAATGAAACAAGGATAAATTAATTAAACCTGTCAGGAAAGGTTACACCTTTTGAGCTCGGTGATTTTCCACTTAACATCTTCTTTTCTTACCTTACTTGCACTTTGCATTGTTTTCTTATTATAATCATGTAACACCCCATATTTTCGGCTAGAGTTTGAACTGTTGTTCCTATGTATATAGATCCGAACACAATGGTTTTTAGTGAGAAATAAGTTTGAATAACAATGCTTTAGTGTGAGAGCATCTTTGGAGATGAGTATACGCCATTAAAATCTCCTAGCTCAAACTTAAGTTGAGTACTTTCTTACTGATTGAGTTTTAGTTGATGATTTGCTTGGGTCAATTTCCAACGAACATTATTCCTGGAATATAAGGAGGTATGTGGCCCATTAATCTCAAATTAAAAGATCTTTGAGCCCTCTTTTCAACGCAACTGGCCGTTCGTCAATCCGAGTTCTGAATCAAAAGTTATGAGTGTTTCAGTGAGACACTGTCTCAGGTCTGCTTTGGCCTTGCCGCAAACCTTGAGGTTTGATTTGTCCTTGCACCGCAAACCTTGTGGTTTGTTTTTGCCTTGCACTGCCAACCCTTTCCTAAGCATCAAAAAGTGGATTCTCAAACCAAAGAAGCAGTGGCTACCATTGCTGAAGTCCAGCATCAGGAATAGCCTCAAGCTGGTGGCCCATCCCAAGAAGTTGTACTGGAGCCAAGCCTGAAAGGGCGAACCAAGGAACTCAGATTGTGATGTTCTGTTTTGAGTTATTTTAAGGGAAAGGGGGTCTTTTCACATCCCTAAATGGTCCCTAATCTTCATTCACTACTAAAAAAACCTGAAAAACGACCACAAAAAATCGACCACAAGTGGTCGATTTTTTATGTATTTTTTTTAAAAAAATTTATTTAAAAAACGACCACATGTGGTCGCTTTTATATTTTAAAATTTTAAAATAATTATTTATATAATTTTTATATTAATTAATATTTATTTTGAAATAAAAATTAAAAAAATAACAAAACAGTGGTCGTTTTTTTTTTAAAAAATATAATTAAAAAATATTTTTAAAAACTGACCATTTTTGGTCGGTTTTTAAAATTTATTTTTAAAAAAATCGACCAATAGTGGTCAGTTTTTTTTTTTTTTTTTTTTAAATATTTTTAAAAAATCAACCACTTGTGATTGGTTTTTGAACTAAAATAAAACAAAAAAGTAAATAATTTTTAGTAACTAATAATTATATATATTATGTAATCAAATATATATATTATTTTCATTAAAAATTATTATATATCTAATCTAATATATATAATTTTTTGAAATTACACTGATTAGACGTAGTCGATAACTAGTATAATAATAATAAAAATCAATCATTCTTAAATTTTTTAAAACATTACACTAAAACATATATCAAACAAAATAAACAAATTACGTCAAACATAATCTTTATCTTTTACTTATGTTTCAATATATAAAATAAATATTTTCCTTTGTATATACGTTAAATGACGTTAAACATGAATAATCTTTGTATAATAAATATGTGTGTATATATATCATACCGTTTATATAATGATATTATGTTACTATTCCAGTCATAATAATGTAATATATAACCGATAATTCATCAGAAGATAATGAACGTGGTCTATTATAAGGTAATATACTTTTGGATATAATATATATAGTATGCATTCAAGAGTTCATATACATAAATCTCTCTCTCTCTCTCTCTCTCTATATATATATATATATATATATATATATATATATCATGTAGTAATCGATTGATGAACGATGTTGTCAAAACCTAATATTATACTAAGCTAATCAAATATAATTAATCGATCACTCATCTGAGTATATATAGTAAACACATCGCATTATATTATTGGATAATATACTTGTATACGTATGTGATATATATAGTACGTATTTAGAACTTGATATAGTCGATAGTGTATATATGTGTGTGTATGTATAGGTATATATATATATATATATATATATATATATATATATATAGCATATACATATTATATAGTGAAGGTATATATATTAATGACATAAGATAATGTAATCGATAATTCATTTGAATATTTGTGAAATACATTGTATATTATTATGGGGTAGAAAAATCGTGTGTGATGTTTATAGTACGTATTTGAAAGTTGATAGACAATTGAATATATGTATATATACGTATATCTCGTGTAGTGACGTATGTAGTAATCAAAAGCTAGATAACTGAATCTATATATCAAAATAGTTTGTATGATACGCTGATATATATCATACTATTGAGAAAATAAATATACTATTTTGGGTCAATGTAGACCCGCGTATATTGTTGAAGTTGTAATAAAATAAGACTAGTATTACGAGGTATAAATGGGGTGAGGAAGGAAGTAAGGGAGGGAGATAGAAAATTAAATCCTGAAACTAGCATGCATAAACTTACTATTTGCTTTGAATTTCGAATTTTTAACGACCGCCAAATTTTGGCGGTGAATTTGAATTTTTTCGCTTAAAAATTTTGTATCTGAGTATATGTGAACTACGTTGTATATTATTATGGGGTAGTGAAATCGTGTATGTGATGTTTATAGTACATATTTGAAAGTTGAAAGACAATTGAATATATGTAGATATACGTATATCTCGTGTAGTGACGTATGCAGTAATTGAAAGCTCGATAACTGAATCTATATATCAAAATATTTTGAATAATACATTGATATCATACTATTGAGGAAATAGATATATTATTTAGTGTCAATGTAGATATGCATATATTGTTAAAGTTGTAATAACGTAAGACAAGTAATCAATAATTTATTTGATTAACATGTTGTATTAAGAGGTATATATATATAATATCGTAATTAAAAGGTAATTAATAAAAAATTTATCGTAATTTACAAAATTCATTGATATTATTATACCATTAGGAGATATACTACTCGTGTTATTGTTATAAATATTATAAAATTTATTAAAAAATTAATTTGTTAAAAAATAATTTAATTTATTTATTTATTTATTTTAATTTATTAATTTATTAATTATAGTAATGAAATTATTTTTTTATTATTTTATTAAAAATCGACCACATGTGGTTGATTTTTAACAAAATATCTGGAAAACTGACCACAAGTGGTCGGTTTTCAAGAAAATAATAAGAAAAAAATATTTCTAAAATAACTACTACCCGACCCCACCCCACATGGCCCGACCCGACCCGACCCGACCTAAACACACATAAAAATTGACCTAATCATACCCAAAACCCCTAATTGAACACACACACACAAATCGACCTACACACGCACACAAATCGACCTACCCGACCTAAACACATCCAAAATACATTTCCAAATTCTTCTCCAGCAACTGCTCTGGCTATACTCCGGCGACGATAGCTTAGGTATGAGGTTCTTTTGAAGTTTTTTTTAGCTCACTTATAGCTTTAATTTTGTTTTATTTTGTGAAATTTGTGCTTTTTGAGGTTGATTTATAAGCGTACTGCAATGGTGAAGATTAGGTTAGTTTGAACTAGTTCTTTTAAGCTCTTTTGTAGCTCGAAGTTGGAATCTTTAATTGTGATTTTGTAAGATTCATAAGAACTCCACTTCTATAGAGAGACATGTATAAAATCTACAACATTGATGTTCTTTGGGTTGCATTCTGACTAAAGTTGGAATCTCTAGTTGTGATTTGTTGAGATTCTTGATTTACATTTATGATTTAGCACTTTAGGTTGTTGTTTTTTTATATGAGTTTTGTTAAATCA
Source organism: Capsicum pubescens (assembly GCA_030864215.1). Taxonomy (NCBI): domain Eukaryota; kingdom Viridiplantae; phylum Streptophyta; class Magnoliopsida; order Solanales; family Solanaceae; genus Capsicum; species Capsicum pubescens. Next base: position 68,020,980 of record CM061544.1, on the reverse strand, counting down.
CTCAAAGTTGAAATATTTTGTCGTGATTTTTGTTGGAATACACTGAGTTTGTTGTTGTTGTTGTTGTTTTTGAGGTTCTTGATTATTTTTTTTTGGTTGGATAGAAGTTATTATTGGTCGGAATTTCTCAAAGTTGGAAACTTTAGCTGTGAACCTTTGAGATTTGATTTGCTTTTAAGTTTGGTAGGAGGAATTTGATATTGGTTGAAGATATTCACGGTAGAAATCTATTAAAGTTGGAATTTTTCAAATTCTTGATTTCCTTTTGTGTTTTTTCTTGTTGTTGTTTATATGGGTTTAGTTGGATCGAAGGTGTTATCGGCTGAAAATTATTCGTCTGCTAGAATACTGTTTATTAAATATTTTGTTTTGAATGACAGGTTGAAAATTATTTTTCTGATCCTAATTTAGTATCTTTGCGCTACCAACACTTCTGAATCTAGATTCGGTGACCGCTTATCTCTTTTACTTTAATTGAGGCCAAGCAAAGGAAAGTTCATTTCTCTCTATTTTCTTATAATGAAGTCTTGTTATTGTTCATATTGAAGTCTAGTGAAGCCGTGTGTGGCCTTGTTCGATTCACTAGCATTGTTGTTGACATCTTATTGGTCTTATTGTTGCTTGTCTCTTGTATTGTGAACTAGATCTTGTATCATTTGGTATGAAATCTCAAGCCTTAGTTTTGAATGTGTAGGGACTTTAAAGGTGACTTAGTAGGTTGAAAAAGAATAAGTGTAAGGACTTTAAAGATATTTTTTTATTTTGAATGTGGTTATGTTTGGTGACTTGGTAGGTTAAAAATGATTAAGTGTAGGGACTTTTTAGGTGCTTTTTTGTTTTGAATGTGGTTATGCTTGGTTACTTGATAGGTTGAAAATGATTAAGTGTAGGGACTTTAAAGGTGTTTTTTTATTTTGAATGTGGTTATGCTTGGTTACTTGTTAGATTGAAAGTGGTTATGCTTAGGGACTTTAAAGGTGACTTTGTAGGTTGAAAGTGGTTATACTTGGTGACTTGGTAGGTTAAAAGTGATTAAGTGTAGTGACTTTAAAGGTGATTTTTTGTTTTGAATGTGGTTATGCTTGTTGACATGGTAAGTTGAAAATGATTAAGTGTAGGAACTTTAAAGGTGAATTTTTTGTTTTGAAAGTGGTTATGCTTGGTGACTTGGTAGGTTGAAAATGATTAAGTGTAGGGACTTTTAAGGTATTTTTTTATTTTGATAGTGGTTATGCTTGGTGACTTGGTAGGTTGAAAATGATTAAGTGTAGGGACTTTAAAGGTGAATATTTTATTTTGAAAGTGGTTATGCTTGCTGACTTGGTAGGTTGAAAATGATTAAGTGTAGAGACTTTTAAGGTATTTTTTTATTTTGATAGTGGTTATGCTTGGTGACTTGGTAGGTTGAAAATGATTAAGTGTAGGGACTTTTAAGGTGTTTTTTTGTTTTGATAGGTGGTTATGCTAGGTGACTTCGTAGGATGAAAATAATTAAGTGTAGGGACTTTAAAGGTGATTTATTGATTTGAAAGTGGTTATGCTTGGTGACTTGGTAGGTTGAAAATGATTAAGTGTAGAGACTTTAAAGGTGTTTTTTTATTTTGAAAGTGGTTATGCTTGGTGACTTAGTCACTTGAAATTGAAAAAGTGTAAGGACTTTAAAGGTGATTTTTTTTTTTTGAATATGGTTATGCTTGGTGACTTGGTAGGTTGAAAATGATTAAGTGTAGGGACTTTAGAGGTGAATATTTTGTTTTGTAAGTGGTTATTCTTGGTGACTTGGTAGGTTGAAAAAGATTAAGTGTAGGGACTTTAAAGGTATTTTTTTTATTTTGAATGTGGTTATGCTTTGTTACTTGGTAGGTTGAAAGTGGTTATGCTTAGGGACTTTAAAGGTTACTTGGTAGGTTGAAAGTGGTTATGCTTGGTGACTTGGCAGGTTGAAAATGATTATGTGAAGGGACTTTAAAGGTGTTTTTTTATTTTGAATGTGGTTATGCTTGGTTACTTGGTAGATTGAAAGTGGTTATGCTTAGGGACTTTAAAGGTGACTTGGTAGGTTGAAAGTGGTTATACTTGGTGACTTGGTAGGTTGAAAGTGATTAAGTGTAGAGACTTTAAAGGTGTTTTTTTGTTTTGAATAAGGTTATGCTTGGTGACATGGTAAGTTGAAAATGATTATGTGTAGGGACTTTAAAGGTGAATTTTTTGTTTTGAAAGTGGTTATGCTTGGTGACTTGGTATGTTGAAAATGATTAAGTGTAGGGACTTTTAAGGTATTTTTTTGTGTTAATAGTGGTTATGCTTGGTGACTTGGTAGGTTGAAAATGATTAAGTGTTGGGACTTTAAAGGTGAATTTTTTTGTTTTAAAAGTGGTTATGCTTGCTGACTTGGTAGGTTGAAAATGATTAAGTGTAGAAACTCTTAAGGTGTTTTTGTATTTTGATAGTGGTTATGCTTGGTGACTTGGAAGGTTGAAAATGATTAAGTGTAGGGACTTTTAAGGTGTTTTTTTATTTTGATAGTGGTTATGCTTGTTTACTTTGTAGGTTGAAAATAATTAAGTGTAGGGACTTTAAAGGTGATTTATTGATTTGAAAGTGGTTATGCTTGGTGACTTGGTAGGTTGGAAATGATTAAGTGTAGGGACTTTAAAGGTGTTTTTTTGTTTTGAAAGTGGTTATGCTTGGTGACTTAGTTACTTGAAATTGAAAAAGTGTAGGGACTTTAAAGGTGTTTTTTTGTTTTGAATATGGTTATGCTTGTTGACTTGGAAGGTTGAAAATGATTAAGTATATGGAGTTTAGAGGTGAATATTTTGTTTTGTAAGTGGCTATTCTTGGTGACTTGGTAGGTTGAAATCGTTTTTGTTACTTAATCTAATTAGTTGAATCTGATTTAATGCGTAGATGAAACCTGATTATAGCTAGATATATCAACGGAACAATGATATTAGAATGGGTATTAGGGAGGAATTTGTTGAATGTGTCAGACGATTTGTTTAATATGCTAAGAGACTTGATGTTTGGTCACGTTTTGGGGCTATTCGTTGTCCTTGTGTTAGATATGTTGGTATAAATATTTTAAAAGAAGAAGTTGTGAATGAACATCTTTATAGAAAGAGGTTTCAAGAGGACTTTTTAAGATTGTGTGCTATTAATGGTGATGTTGGGCAAAATAACTGTTGTTGGAGAAAGTAGTATGTCTACAGGGCATAATGAATATTAAGATACTAGGATGACAGAAATGGTGCACGATGCTTTTGGGATGCAACACGGGGGCGACTTTAGGAAAAAAAAGTCGAAGATGTTCCTAATAGCGAAGCGGGCAAATTCTATGAACAATTGCATGCTGCTAGTCATCCTTTATTTGACGGTTGTTCGCACTCTCATTTGTCTGTTGCTGTTAGATTATTAAGTATTAATTATGACTGGAATATTGCTAAATGAGGAATGGTCTCAATGACAGACCTTATTAAAGAGTTAGTTGACCCCGGCTTGGAGGTTCCTGATTCTTTCTATAAGGCAAAAAGATTGGTGTTAAAGTAAGGTCTCTCCTCGGTTAGAATTGATTGTTGTGAAAATGGATGCATTTTATACTTTAAGGAAGATGCTAACCTAGAGTCCTGTAAGTTTTGTCATCACCCTCGATATAAGCATGGTTCTAGTGGAAATCAAATTGCTATTAAAGAGATCCATTATTTACCTCTAATACCAAAGTTGAAGAGGTAGTATGCTTCAAACAGCTTAGCTCTTCATATGAGATGGCACAGTAAAAATAGAAGGTCCACTGGTGTTATGTGTCATCCATATGATGGAGAGGCTTGGAAGAATTTTGATGTAACTTATCCAGATTTTACAGCTGAGCCACGAAATATTCGTTTGGGATTATGTGCGGATGGCTTCTTTTCTTTTTTGTTGGTGCTGCGCTATATTCATGTTGGCCTGTATTTATCACCCCATATAATTTTCCTCCTGAAATGTTGATGACTAGTCCCTATATATTTCTGAATTGTGTTGTTCGTGGCCCGCATAATCCAAAAACCGGAATAGATGTCTACTTGCAACCTTTGATCGATGAACTTCAAATTTTACAAAATGAGGGGGTTGAAACTTGGGACATATCACTTAAATATAATTTCTATCTGCGTGCATATCTAATGTGTACTATTAATGATTTTCTTACTTATGGAATGTTGTCTGGGTGGACGACAGCTGGAAAGCTGGCTTGTCCATACTGCATGGAAAAAACAAAATCTTTCATATTGAGCATGGCAGGAAAAATTCATGGTTTGATTGTCATCGTTGTTTCTTGCCACCTGATCATGTATTTAGGAGACTCAAGAATGAATTTAGAAGGAATAGAAAGGTACATGAGGTCCACCTTCAAGGCTGTCTGGTCATGACATCTGGGAGATAGTTTAGGATTTGCCTAAATCCAGCGAGGAACCATTGTACAAGCTTGATGGATGTTGGATTTCGCATAACTGGACTAAGCAAAGTATATTTTGGGAGTTAGAATATTAACCAAATAATTTACTTAGAAATAATGTTAATGCCATGCATACTGAGAAGAACTATTTTGACAACTTGTTCAACACGGTTATAGATGTCACCGACAAAACAAAGGATAATCCTAAGGCCAAACTTGACTTACCACAACATTGCAAACATAGAGAATTACACTTACAGGAGGGGCCCAATGAAAATGTTCTTAAGCCCAAGGCTAGTTTTACATTCAAGTTGGACCAAAAGCATCAAATATGTGAGTGAGTCCAAAGTTTGAAGATGCCCGATGGATATGCCTCAAATTTGGGAAAGAGGGTTGATATGGCATAAGGAATCTTGCATGAAATGAAAAGCCATGATTGTTATGTTTTCATAGAACAATTACTTCCAATTTCTTTTATTGGTATAGCTGAAAACATATGAAAACCCATAGCAGAGATCAGTATGTTCTTCAAAGACTTATGTGCCACCATATTAAAAGAAGAAAATCTGGCCCGAATGAAAAGTAATATTGTTGTTATTACCAATAAGCTGGAGAAGATTTTTTTGCCAGCGTTCTTCGATGTGATGGAACATCTTCCCATTCACCTTGTGAACGAAGCTAGGCTAGGCGATCCAGTTCAAACTAGGTGGATGTATCCATTCGGACGGTAATCAATTACAACATATTTAAATTCAGACATATCTTTTTTTAATATAGTAAACATCTAATCTTAAGATTGTGCAGGGCAATTGAAAAATTTCAAAGGGGTCCCAAAAATAAACATAGGGTGGAAGTCTCTATAGTTGAGGCATATCTTGCAAGAGAAACGTCTCAATTTTGTTCATACTACTTTCGTGATGATGTTGCTTGGTCAAGAAACCAACCAAATCGTCATCAAGAGGATGTGAATGAGCCTCATTTGAAATTGATATCAATTTTCAATCAATTTAGTTGTAAGGCTAAAAAGACCATACATCGTCGGCTCACTCCCAAGGAGCGCAAATCAGCAACTTTGTATGTCTTGCTTAATTGCCCGGAAGTTGATCCCTTTCTGAAGTAAGGAGATTAAAATTTTAACATATCTTATTTATTTACTTATTCCCTAGAGGAAACTAATTGTGTTCCGCATGTTGGATCTTCAGTTCATTTAAGACTCAATTCTACGAAAATCAAGTGTATGCATCCTTTGCAATATGGTTTGGATATGAGGTTCGTAAGTGTATTAATATTTCTACAAATTTTAAACATTTACACATTCCTCAACTAACATATATGTATATGTGTGTGCGTGTGTAGTATTTTTAGGTACACCAGTCACCAAATGCAGCCGCAAACGATCAGCTCTTGAGAGATATTTCTTTGGGTCCAGTTGAAGATCATGCAATGTCCCATTACACAGTAAATGGGTTTAAATTTTCCACCGAACAACACTTCAGAACAAGGAAAACAAACAATAGTGGTTTTTGGGTTAAGGGTGATGATGATGTTGATTACTTTGGCATCATACACGAGATATTAGAACTGGAGTATGCTGGTTTTCCAATAAAAAAAATTATCCTCTTTCAATGTAAGTGATTTGAACCAAGCACAAGAGGCAAAAGAGTACATAAGGAGCATAACATCATTAAAGTAAAGCACAATAGGTCGTATCCTATTTACGATTCATTTGTTCTAGCGCAAAATGCTAAACAAGTGTATTATGCTCCTTATTCGTTGCTCAGTGATAAGTCTGATTGGATGGGCTATAATCAAAACAAAGCCTATAGGATGGGTGGAAGTTGAGAATGTGCTGGAGACTGTGTATTAAAATGAAATGCAGATTGGTCACCAGCTAGTGGACATTGACTTAGTGGATACTTTGAATCACCCCAAAAATATATTAGAAGAAGTTAATATTGCGGAAGAAGAGGTTGAGTGGGTAGGAGATGAGAAAAGTTCCGAAGAGGGTGAATGGTTTAGTGGAGAGTCTTTAGAAGAGGAGGATTAGTTGTGTAGGTTGTATTTATTATGTATTGATGTCTTTATGCTTTGTACTATATATTTACCTTTATGTTTCTTATTTAATATTGATATGTAATATACTATTTAACATTGTTGTTTTTATTTTCCATAATTTATATAGTAATAAAAATATTCTTGTCTATCTCGTATTATTGGAGCGATTTGAAATGTGAATTAGCAACTTGAAATTAGTTACTAGGAATGTTTTCTTATATATTCATTTTGCAGGAACTAACTACTTATTAACTTTACATAATTTAGATATCAGGTAGGGGTGACAAAGGTAAGGGAAAAGTTGATCCTACGAAAACAAAATAGAAAAAAAAACCTCCTCCACCTTATAGACGACCGACAAGGATTCATATATATGAGGGTCGATTTTTTGACGCGACAGCATGACCCTCATATTCTAGGTCATCTCAGAATTCGGTTCCTGTAGCACGACCCTCATATTCTGCTCCTATCACCGTACCACCGCCACTATAGTGCTATCGAATAACCGCTGGCACATTCAGACATCTACCATCGTCAGTACCCTCCTGTAGCAGTCACCCAGGTTCGCACAGTGATTCTGCTGGATCTATTGGGTTGTCGGATCTTTATCTTGGTGGCACTCCATCCGATGCGTCATATCCGCCCACGCCAGTGCATCCACCATCCCTTATTCTGCGACCCAGAGACCGCGATGATTATGGGAGGTGTTATCTTATTCCATATGGGACAGGGTAAGATTTCTACATATAATAACATTATTCATTTTTTCATTACTATATTATTATGCTTAATGAAATTACTGTTTGATCATGTATTGTAGGTTTAGGCCGGATGCTGGAGTTGGACAAAATGCAAGCAAATGCATTTGTCAGAACTTTAACGGCTACTGGACCAGTTGGCAAAAGGTTTCAGAAATTGACAGAGAAAGAATGTTTTAAGAATTTCATGTAAGGATTTAACTTATCGACTACTTAACAGATTGCTAGAACAAAAGATTGAATATTATATTTTTATTTTTGTTGTAAAAATATTACTGGTGGTATGATGCGAATGCATGTCTTATAAAGAGGAACTTTTCAGAAGATGCAATTCCAGATTTAACGATCTGTTGGATTATGCCTGAACCAACTTGGTATGACCTGACTGGATAAGTGAATCCTTATGTCAACAGTATATTCGCTATTAGAATAGCGAAGAATACCAATTATTGAGGGACAAAGGAAAAAAAGCCCGGGCATCATCCAAGGGTGGGTCCCTACATACTGCGGGTGCCAAAAGTATGATTGATGTGGAGGAAAAAATGGAATGTAACTTTTACAGTTTTAATTATTTATTTCTATTTAAATTTTTAATTATTTAAAGATTGATAATTTTTTCATATGCAGGAAAAAGAAAAGGGTAGGGAGATACCACACGATGAGCTATTCGAGGAGACGTATCTGAAAAAAACAAAACTCGACTGATGAAGATGTCTGGGTTGAACTTCATCCAAAATCTGTCCATGTAAGAATGAAATTTTGAATTTATGAATCTTTTTCTCAAAGTTGATATTATTCAAGTGCAAGTACTTCAATATTTTTTGACTAGTAGTTTTTACTTTACTTTAAATATAGGACAAATATAGGTAGCTCCTTAGTGAGTTTCGTAGTAGTCAGCCTCCTGAAAGTCAGGGTGACCTGATACTCCAACATGTAGAGGAGGAGTTATGGGAACAAGATGTGGGTCCTGTAGTTAGAGGTCATTCCTATGAATACCACAAAAATAAATTTGGCGAGAATGTTAGGTCTTTGTTCAGTCGTACATCATCCTATACCTCTTCAGTTGATAGAGAAACCATTGACTCACTAAAAAAATATGATTTCTAAACTCACTGAAGAGCTTGCTGAACAGAGAGAGAGGGCATAGAAGAAGAACGAGGAAACATCATCACAAATCAAGATGCTGCTGGAGCAGTTCAGCTCTTTTATTCAGACTGTAGGGATTATTCTTCCATGTCTTGGTGATGCAGTTCGGGCTACAAAAGAACTACGCCCACTCGATGATATCAGCACAGATAAGGATGCGGAAGACGAAGACGATGACGATGACGATGAAGATAAGTATTAGTTTTTTGACTTTTGTATGGGTTGTACTTTGGATTTGGACATTTTGTTGTAGTCTTTACACTTTTGTATGTATTGTTGTAGTTTTTACACTTTGGTTTGTTGTTGTTGTTGTTTTATGGATTTGGACATTTTGTAGTACTTTAGTTTGTTGTTGTTGTTGTTGTTGTTGGATTGTATGGGTTTCATTTGTTGCTTTTATTTTTTAAAAAAAATTTCCAAAAAAATCAATCAGGTCGATTTTATTAAAATTAATTAATTAATTTTAAAATAAAATCGACCACTTGTGGTCAGTTTATTTTGCATTTTTTATTTTTAAACTCATTTTTTTCTATTTTAATAAAATAATAATGAATTTTTAAAAAATATATATATTTTTTAAAAAACCAACCACACGTGGTCTGTCTTTAAAAAGCTACCACAATTTTACCGACCACGCACTTTGGTCGGTTTTGTGATCGGAATTTGAGAAAAACTGACCACTTGTCGTTGGTTTTTGTGGTCGGTTTTTCTCTTTTTTTAAGTATTGAATTTGGATGAATATTAAGTCTTAAACATGTTATTTTCACCTCACAAAATCCCTAAATATCACTCCATAAGTATGAGAGGAGAAACCACCTAGGATTTGAAGATTTTAATCTCCAAAGGTCAAATTTCTCTACGTTCTCTTCAATTTTAAGGTATGTGGGACTATCCTAACTCTCACGGGCGTAAATTTTACGTTTTTAACAAGCTTTAAAGACATATATGTATGTATATGTAATTGGTTTTGAAATCGTTTCAAGAGCATGCATTCATGAACCTATTTTGATGAAAGTATGTGTATATCGTAAGGTTTTAATATGAATTTGAATTATAATGTGTACGTATGTTATGAGTTTTGAGAATCTATATGAGTGCATGATTTATGAAATCCCCTCTCTTGTTATGAAATCCATTGCCTTAACACATTGTGGTTGTTTATATGAATGGTTAAAAGATTGAGCTTAGATATTTTACTATAATTTGTGAGGGTATTTTATTAATCTATAAATGTTTTAGTATCCTAATGAAGGATTTCATATGATTTATGTAAGAATTGGCCACCACATGTTCAAATATTGAAAAAAGAGTGCTTTGTATAAGTTCATGTGATTTTGAAATAAGAACCCTCTTGAAGGATTTAAATATTTTGGTGGACCAATATCACGTTTTGAATGAAAAGACTAAGACATGATACAATATGGCTTATACAACTTGCGAGTCTTGGTATGATGATACCAAATCAGATAAATGCCATGACAGACTCAAAATAGAATAGATTATAGACTATTTAGATTTCAAATCATGATTTCAGTAAGATACATGTTTTAAAATGCTAAAAATAGGCTCTAAAAGAGTTAGATGGTTACCTGAAGAAGGTACGAGTTTAGATAACTCATAGACAAAAATCGTATCTTGTCGATGAGGGTTTATTATGAAAAGGTGTGTCATCAAGAAGGCATATCCTTTTTCATTAAAAAATATGTCAGCAAGGAGGCATACTTGTGTTTATTACATACCCCAATTCTTGCGGCAAACTTGGATTGGAGGCTTGGATTCCGAGTCAAGGGTGGACACATATAGTTTGTGGGTAATCAGAATTGTAGGGTGTACCATCTAGCTCAGAAGTAAAGCAAAAAGTTGAGTCAAAGTTTTACAAGTATGAATTGAAATTCTTTAAATTTTGCCTATGTCTGGGTAATCAGAAGTCTTTTTATGATAAATTGCTTTCATAGTTCTCTCAATTATGTTATATGAAATATATATTATATTTGGGTTGTTCTACATAGCAGTACTTTCCAAGTATTGACCCCCTTCCCCCTCATAGTACAGGTTTTGAGGCACAGTCTCATGGTCCATCACATCAGTAGAACATCTGAGATAATGACAATGTTGGTAACCCATCCATCTTTCAAAAAACACTTACTCATATGTTGAACTTATTTTAGTTTATGGTCTGATCGGAGGCCTTGTCCCAGCCTAGACAATTAATTCTCAATAGAGGCTTCATAGACGAGATGTGATTTTTGTACTGTCACTACTTTGTTGATACAGTTTGGATGATAAGCTTCCCTTGAATTTCACTATATCTTCCATACTTTGATTTATGTATGAATTATTCTTATGATAGTATGCTAAGGGGTCTTTCAGGCCTTCGTGGTTTGGAATGCCCATCGTGGCCAGGGCCTTAGCTCCGACCATGACAAGCTTGGTATCAGAGCACAGTTCTTGGTCCCAAGGTATCTACGAAGCCATGTCTAGTAGATTCTTGCTTATTGGTGTGTTGTGCACCACACTTATAATCAGAAGGCTACCAAACATTAGGAGATATTTCCCATTCTCTCAACACCATACTTATAATCATGAGGCTACTGGGCATTTAGGAGATGTTTCCCATTCTTTCATACTCTAGATCGTACGATTGTGTTGTCCATATGGAAGCTATACAAATTCCTTCCTTACTCTGATTTTGTTAGTTATGTCTTATTTTCGAGGCGATACAAGTGCAAAATCTTAGAGTCTAAATGATGTGGTCCTTTTAAATTGAGTCATAAGAGTTTATGCTATAGCACAAGGACTTTAGAGGAGTCTGTTAGTGCTTCAAAGTTCATTGATTCCAGTGTAAACCCCTATATATATCAATCATGCATTTAAGCCTGAGGTCAGGAGTGTATACCATCCATTTCAGAATTCTTATTGCAGATGTCATACTTAAGGGCAGGGATATGTTGCAGAATATTGGAACAATATTTCCACCTGAGTAGTAGTATATATTAAGGTGTCATGACCTATTGGTATTAAGATGGTCCATAAGTTAGTGATATGAAGTCACAAGTTTAGAAGTCAGAGTGAGGGTGACTTTTGCGTAAATAAGCTAGTTTTAGTTGTATAAACTTTGATTGAGGGGTGGGCTGCCCTTTTATAGTGATTGACTGATGTTGTAGCAAGATTTGTAGATTGCATGGTAGTCTGTGGAGGAAATGATTAGCTATGATTGTTATTTATTCAAAACAAGGAAGGAGCTCAGAGTGGATAGTTATGGTGGTTGTAGAAATCATTTATAAGTGGTAAATGGAAAGAGGTAGATTAGTTTATAAGTTATGGGTAGATACTAATTAGTGTTTATGGAATTTGAAGGTAGTGGGGATGTATGTATGGGTAAGTAAATATGATGTGCGAAAGTAGAATATGCTAAATAATTGTAATGGGTTATATTATGAGATTAAGTCAACTATCCTTATTATGTGACTTTAACCCCCCTTGATTGTCTTTTCTCTAGTAGTTGTAAACTAGTACTGCATGTGAGAAGATGTGTAGTAGATTCTAAGGTGTGGTAGTAAGATTCTGGAGAGGATGAACTTGTGAGATGTAGTTAAGTGAAATGAGGTATTTGGGTTGATTTTCCAATTTAATGGACTAGTATAGTATGTGGCATGCTTCATTGGTGGTACATGATTGATGTTAGACTATAGACTTGAACTTTAGATATAGAGTGTGGTGGTAAGAATAATGCTTAAGATTAATGATGCATGTTTTATGGGAATGCATCAGTAGGCTTGAGGTAATGTGTGAAAGAGCCTAGGTTGATAAATTACAAAAAATTGAGTGGATAATTATGATATAAATACATGAGGACTAGTGTTAACATGATGAATTGCGGTTGAGTCATTAGGTGGATAAGAGGATTAGGTTTATAAGAATAAGTTGAACCCCGGATAGCATGTGGTTAGATAAGGTTTTATGTGTATAATTGTCCTATTTACCTAGTTCATGTTCTTGAATTTCTTAGTATGGATAAGCCTAGAGAGCTACTATATAGTGTTTTTAGAGCTGAATTGGGGGAAATATAGATAGATGGTGTGAGCTCTTGGTCTAGTTTTTTTTTGTTAAATGTTAAGTTGTAAGGGTATGTTAAGTAGTGGGGAATGGATTGTTATGCAATAAGAAGTGTGGATGTGTATGCTCATGAGAGTGTGAGTTGTAGGGTGATGTCTATAGAGGCTAGCTAAAGTTAAGAGTACTATTCCCAGAAAGCAATGCCTTCAAAATATAGTTTATCAAGGAGATTTTAACGTCTATGTGTATGGTGATACCCCCATTGTGTTGAGTGTTATTCATGTAGATTTAATGAGAGGAAATGTCCTCAATTCAAGGATTGTAACTTTGATCTAAGGGGGAGATGATGAATTAAGATAGTTTCCGAATTTTCTCGTGGTGTTAATTTTAGGGAAGAGTCATGATAAATCTATTCCTATTAAAGCAAACTCCTCCTAGTTCTATTTAAGGAGGACACTCTACTAATGTCTTATGTATCCATGTCATGCCTATGCATAAAGTTTGAGTTCTCTATGGAACTTATGTCCATGTTCCAACCTCCAAACTAGAAGTAATGAGGTTTCAATAATCTAATCTTACAAGTATTCAAGCTCTATGTTATGATGCTCATGATCCATAAATCCATGTCTTACATTGTGTTTTGTTCTAAGAAATTATGTTTTTTATATGTCACCAACTTATTGTATGTTAGAACTAGCCAAAGTGATAAAGTTTATGCAAACTCATGGCCATTTTCAGTTCTTAAAATGAGGAGCAATAGCTCTAATAGAAACCCTTGTCTCAATCATTGACTACACGAATTCCAGCTTTATGCTATACAACTCATGATATATGCGCTTATGTTTCTCACTGTGCTCATTCCTAAGAACTCATGTTGTGTTGTGTTGTGTTTATGACCGAACATCTCTCTATTTATAATCTAGGTGGTTGTTATATGAAACGCTTTATGCCTATTGTATCGTATCATACGTCTTGGGCCCCACCTTGAGTTGATCACTAGTATAAGTTATAATCAAATAGTGTTACTCCCATTCCTGATGCTTATGCTCGGGTTCTTCAATGACCCCCCATATGTTAGTATGATGGTAATTATGGAAGAATAGTAATGTCTTAGATAAGGAAGTAGATGTTTCTTATGGTGTTAAATTTTTGTGTGACTACTCGAGCCAAGGTTGTAGGTGAAGAGGGAAGAAGGAGATGAACTTTTGTTATGTGAAATAGTTAGGAAGAGGGAATATGTAACAAAAATCTTTGTAAGGGTGAGTGAAGTTGTTGGTTTTAATAGGGAGATCCATAATGTAGGTATAGTAAAGATAGGCTTGAATATTGAAACAAAAACCAATATGCTATGTGGTTGGTATTCCTTGATTTAAGACCTGAGGTTGTTTGATTACAGTGACAAGGTGAAGTGATATTTCTAAAGGGGACGTAGAGTATAGGGTCCCATAGCTTAAGATAGCACCATTTTACTCCGAGTTAAGCTTCAACATGGAAGTACTATATAATGGGACTCAAACTCTTATAGTTAGGTGTGTTGTGTGGGAATTCTAAGTTGGAAATAATGAAGCATGTTATTTATTGTTTGGGGCATAGTAGACTAGTGTCTCTAAGTGTAAGTTCTGTCGGTCGTATCATGTGAGATTGAGGATACCGCTATTCCTATGTTCAGCGAAATCTTATCTCATGTTTAGTGTCAATTTAAATTAAGACCCATGTCCACCAAATAAACTCATACCTTATGTTGTGATGATTATGATCCATAGAACTCATGTTTAAGGTCATCTATCAATTCTCATTATCTTATGCTCCATACTTACATGCTTCACTTGGTGGTGTCATGAAGCTCCTCTTGAATGCCTATGTATGTTTCGTTGAGGGAAAATTCCTAAATTAAGGTTACGTTCTTTATTTCATACTTTTAGAGCTTCAACAAGTTCCTACCAATCATTGGAGGACGAATGATCCCAAGGGGGAGAAAATGTAACACCCCGCATTTTTGTCTAGAGTTTGAACCGTTGTTCCTACGTATATAGACATAAGCCTAATGGTTTCTAGTGAGAATTAAATGTGATAATAACAATTCTTTAGTGTTAGGACATCTTTGGAGATGAGTATATATAAATATCTCCTAGCCCAAAGTTAAGTTGAGCACTTTCTTACCGGTTGAGTTTTAGTTAATGATTTTCTTGTGTCAAAATCCAACGAATATTACTCCTGGAATATAAGAATTTATGTGGACCATTATATATCAAATTAAATCTATTTGAGTCCTCTTTCCAGCGCAACTGACCGTTCATCAATCCAAGTTCTGAATAAAAAGATATGAGTGTTTTAGTGAGACACTGTCTCAGATTTGCTTTGGCCTTGCGTTGCAAACCCTGAGGTTTGCTTTGGCCTTGCGCCACAAACCTTGTGGTTTGCTTTGGCCTTGTGCCGCGAAGCCTTTCCCAAGCATTAAAAAGTGTTCTGTTTTGAGTTATTTTAAGGGCAAAAAAGTCTTTTCACATCCCCAAATCGTCCCTAATCCTCTTTGGATGAATATTAAGTCTTAAACACGTTATTATCACCTCACAAAATCCCTAAATATCACTCTATAAGCGTGAGAGGAGAACCACCTAGGGCTTGAAAATTTTATTCTCCAAGGATCAAATTTCTCTACGTTCTCTTCAATTTCAAGGTATGTGGGACTATCCTAACTCTCATGGGAGTAAATTTTATGTTTTTAACAAGCTTTAAAGATATATATATGTATGTATATGTAATGGGTTTTGGAATTCGTTTGAAGAGCATGCATTCATGAACCCATTTTGATGAAAGTATGTGTTTATCGTGAGGTTTTTACATGAATTTGAATTATAATCACGTATATGTATGTTATAAGTTTTGAGAATCTATATGAGAGCATGATTTAGGAAATCCCCTCTCTTGTTATGAAATTCATTGCCTTAACATTTTGTGGTTGTTTATACGAATGGTTAAAAGCTTGAGTTTAAAGATTTTACTATCATTTGTGAACTCGCATTGCTTTATAATCCAATAAGAAGGTATTTAATTAATCTATAAATGCTTTAGTGTCCTAATGAAGGATTTCATATGATTTATGTAAGAATTGGCCACCACATGTTAAAGTATTGAAAAGATAGTGTTTTGCATAGGTTCATGTGCTTTTGAAATAAGAACCCTCTTGAAGGGTTTAAATATCACGTTTTGAATGAAAAGACTAATACATAATACGATATGACTTATACGACTTGCAAGTCTTGGTATGACGATACAAATCAGGTAAATGTCATGACAGACTCAGAAAAGAATAGACTACAGATTATTCAGATTTCAGATCATGATTTCAGTAAGATGAATGGTTTAAAAGGATAAAAATGGGATCTAAGCGAGTTAGATGGTTACCCGAAGAATGTACGAGTCCAGATAACTCATAGCCCAAAATCATATATTGTTGATGCGGATTTATTATGAAAAGGTATGTTAGCAAGGAGGCATATCCTTTTTCATTATTCAATATGCCAACAAGGAGGAATACTTTGTGTTTATTATGTACCCCAATTCTTGTAGAAAACTCGGATTTGGGGCTTGGCTGTCGAGTAAAGGGCGGACCCATATAGCCCGTGGGTATTAGAATTATAGGGTGTACCATCTAGCTCAGAAGTATAGCAAAGGCTCGAGTCAAAGTTTTACAAGCATGAATTGAAGTTCTTTAAATTTTGCCCATGTGTTTTTATATATATATTATGCTAAATTGCTTTCATAATTCTCTCAATTATGTTACATGAAATATATGTTATTTTTGGGTTGTTCTACATACCAGTACTTTTCAGGTATTGACTCCCCCCCCCCCCCGCCATTGTATAGGTTTTGAGGCATAGTCTCGTGGTCCATCACATAAGTAAAACATCTGAGATAATGACAGAGTTGGTGAGTCATCCATCTTTCAGACGACACTTATTCATATGTTGAGCTTATTTGAATTTATGGTCCAGCCGGAGGCCTTGTCCCGGCCTAGATAGTTAGTTCTCACTGGAGGATTCATAGACGAGATGTGATTTTTGTACAGTCACTACTTTGTTGACGCAATTTGGATGATAAGTTTCCCTTGAATTTCATTATATCTTCCGCACTTTGATTTATGTAGGAATTATGTTTATGATAGTACGCTAAGGGGTCTCTCGGACCTTCGTGGTTCGGGATGCCCGTCGTGGCCAAGGACTCGGCTCGGGTCGTGACAAATCACCCCTCCTAAATCACATAGGTACATAAAATATCAAATACTATGATTAAACTTAATTGGTTTGTTAGTGGAGGAAGGACAAATGGATTTGATGCCCAAGATTTATTCCTTCTGTTAATGCTTTTCCCAAAGGTCCATTCATCCATACTTGGTCAAAATGGTATATTTATAATTTGCAGCTTTTTCCATATTCTTCATAAGGGGCTGGATTCATCTTCTCTTATCTTAAATTTGGGTTGGAGAGGCCTCTTGAATCAGGTTAATTAAGGAAAAATAAAGAAATAATGATAGAAATTTACTTTTAACATTAGGTTAATGGGTTGGAGAGGCCTCTTAATTATTGTATTTCCTTTTAACATTATTTTTGTATGGTTTTCTTCGGTTCACGAATATAACGAAAACAGCCTCCCTACCTTCACAAGATAAGAGTAAAATTACAATATACATTATCATCCTCAAACCCTACTTACATATTACAATGAATATGTTGTTGTAGTGAGGCCTTCTTCTCTATTGATTTTCTTGAATATTGATTCTATGTCAAATTTTCATGAGCGAATATGGTGCAAAGAGTTTTGAAGTAGAGGTTTAACATGATTATTTTTTGTATAACCATTTGGTATTTGAAATTTGGTGAACCAACTAACAAGGATTGTATTCAGATTGAACATTATGGTTACGAGTTGCAACTTTCGTAGACGGTGGATTCTATATACATTTATTTTAAAAATAAAGAAAGATTACACAATAGTATTCCCTCCGTTTAAAAAAGAATGATCTACTTTCATTTTTAGTCTGTTTCATAAAGAATGACCCTTTCCTATTTTGACAATACTTTAATTTCACCTTTTCACATGGCATGTTTAGGACCACAAGATTAAAGGGCATTTTGGTACATTTGACACAACTTTAATTTAAGGCCACAAGATTCAAAAGTCTTCTTTGTTTTCTTAAACTTTGTGCCAAGTCAAAGTAGGTCATTCTTTTCTAAACGGAGAGAGTATTATTTTATACACCATGGTACGTAGAATATTGTCCAATCTGCTTCTTGATTTTAAGAGGCCTGTCTAAGTTTCTTTTAAATGAGAATCAAACTCAAGGTATTTTTTTGTTCACGGATCGGAGAAACTGAATGTGGTTGGAGAAATATCAAACATTTTCATTATTCGTCTACAGTAATAGTAATAAAACGAGATACACTTGAAGCTTCCTGCTATTTGTTAGCTCTTTTCTGGATTTTGTTTATGAATTTTGAGAGTTTATTTTGCAGATAGCATTAGAACGGTAGAAAACAATCTAATATATTAACTATTTTGGGACGACACTTTCAAAGTGAGGCCGCTAAAAGAGGAGTCATATAAGTGCCAACAATTCAGTTATTGACACATCAAATTCAGGTTTGCACCTTTTGAAAATAATGATCTTTTTCTACGTGGTTGTTGAGAGAAAAATATGAGCTGGGAATAATTATTCAAAGTATATTTGCATTGTTGATCCAAAAACTACTTAACGATTCAAACCAATGGTTAAACATTGTGATAACCTACAACTTAATTATCATAGAAGTAATGCCTACTGTCATGTAATGGTTGAATTGGAAGCTCTTTATGCAGGTTTGCAAATGATTCATAACTATAAACTTTGGCCTATAGAAATAGAAACCGACTCCGTAGAGGTCATTTCTTTACTTCAACATCCCGTTTTCCCTTATGTTAACATAGTGACTTCTTGTAGGTCAATGTTGAGGATCTTGAAAAATCCAGCACTGCTACAAAATTTCAGAGAAGCGAATGATCTATCCAGATTAGGTTATCAACTAACAAGGATCAATTCTAATAACTTTTTGTTATTTCCACCTAATGATATGGAAGCACAGCTAAAACAAGATCGCGATGGAGTCTTATCTAGTAGACTAATTTCCTAATCATCATGTAATAAGTTAGTTTGCTTAGGGAACTAATTTGTAATATATAGTACTGCTAGTAGTAGTATAACACCACATTTTTTGGGCTAGGCATTGAGTCGTTGTTCCTACGTGTGTAAACTCTAATCTCATGATTTATGTTTGAATAAATGTTTCATGATCTTTATCGTAGTGTGTGAAGTGCTTATGAGGTGAAAAATATTCATGGAAATCACTAAGAGCAAAGTTGAGCTAGGAGCCTTTGATTCGGCCAAATCTTGGTATTCGATTCTACAAGGTTCTAATTTGAACGTGTGTAACTTTTGATATATATATCGAATTTTTCATATCAAGACCCACCAAATGATATATAATTGAGTTAGCTTTCCAATGATACCAATTTCGCCTTAATCCGATACCCAAGCGAAAAGTTATGACTTTTTCCGTGAGAGGAAGTAAGGGCAGGCGATAAGCCCATGCCGCGGGGGTTATTCCCCCGGAATAAGGCAGGCATCGTAGAGGATACCCCCATGGACTAGAGGGCGCGCCTCAGGGACTATTCCTTCACTATTTCAGCTTTTAAGGATCAATGGGCACTTTGGTTCTTTTCCCTCAACCCTAAACATCCAAAGCACGGATTATAACAGCAAAAAGGGCATTAATTGTCATCTTCCTCAAAACAACTCACGTAAAATCCCTCTCCTTTTCCAAGAACAATAATTCAAGATTCTTGTGTCAAGAACACAAGGATTAAAGTCCCCAAAGATTCAAGCTTTCTTCACAAATCAAGAAGCTTAAGGTATGTGGGACTATCCTAAATTTCATAGGCATAAGTTTTAAAGTTTTTACAAGTTTTAAAGTATATATGTATGTACATATTATGAGATTTGAGATTGTTTTGAGAGAATGTATTGGGAACCCCAATTTATGATGAAATCTTGTTTAAATTATGGGATTTTTTCCTAAACTTGAATTTTGTTCATGTGTATGGATGTTATGAGTTTGAAAAGTAATATGAATGATTTACGAAATTTCCTCTCTTGTTATGAAATCAATTATTTTAATGTACCGTGGGTTGTTCAAATGCATGAATTACAAGCTTGAGAATAAATTCTTTATTATCATTATGAATTGTTATTGTTTTATGAATGAATAAGAGGGTTTTTCCTTGATTTACAAATGCTCATGTTTCCTAATAAAGAATTAGCATGTGATGGATAAAAGAGAAGACCATCGTATGATAAAGTATTGAAAAGGGAGTAGTTTGCATAAGTTTTCATGTGTTTTGAAACAAGAACTCCTACATGTGGTGTTTAAATATTTTGGGTGGTCATTAACATGATTTTGAATAAAAAGGGTTATGGATATGATGTGGTATGATATGAATGACTTGCAAGTCTAGGTATGACGATACCCTGTAGTGATATGCCCTTACAGATTTATAAGCATGAGATAGGTTTTGATGAGGCTAAAATTGGGCTTAAAGAGAGTTAGATGGTTATCTGAAGAGAGCATGAGTTGAAAGACTCAATGTTGGAAACCGTAATTTGCCGATGCGGAAATATGGTACCCTGCTTTGTGATCTTATGTACCTTAATTCATGTCATTCCAATTTGGAAATATGGTTAGGATCCCTATTTTATGATCTTGTGCACTACCATGACATGTTGATTTGATTGGGGCTTATGGCACCTTGCTTTGTGATCTTGCGTGTCTCCCTTACTGATGCTCCAATCCTTGCGACAAACTTGGATTGGGGGTTTGACCGCCGAGTCAATGGCAGATTCTATTTATCCTGTGGGATTGTAGACTTGTAGGGTGTACCATATAGCTTAGAAGTAAAATAAAGATTCGAGTCATGATTACAAGAAAATGTTTTGAAGTTCATCTAATTATGCCCATGTATTTTTCATTTACCTTATGCTAAATCGTTTTATAAAATTCTCTCACTTATGTTGTATAAAAAAATATATTATTTTGAATTGTTCTACATACCAGTACTTTTAAGTACTGACCTCCCCTTCCTATATTTAGGTTCTGCGGTATAGCTCCATGGTCCGTCACATCAGTAGAACACTTAGGATATGACAGAATTGGTGAGCCATCCATCTTTCAAAAGGCATTTACTTATATGTTGAGTCTTTTAGTATATGGTCCTGGCGGGGGATTTGTCCGAGCCTAGAAAGTTAATTTTCATTAGAGGCTTCGTAGACTAGATTTGAGTATTGTATTGTCATAATTTCGTTGACACATTTTGGATTATAAATTTCCATTGAATATTATTATATCTTTCGTACTTTGATTTATCTATGGATTATGCTTATGGTAGAATGCTAAGGGGTCTCTCGAGCCTTTGTGGTTAGAGATGCCCATCGCCGCCAGGGCCTTGGTTCGGATCGTGACAATTACTAACTCTAATTTTCCAGGTGAGCTTAAACTCTAGCACTAGTTCTATTTTGTTATTGCATGGTACCAACAGAATTACTTCTGCTTTTCCTTGTAATTCACATTAGCAATATATATAATATCTCTGTTTCTAACAAAAAAAGGAGAAAATTAATCATTTTTTCAATATTTCTTGGATTTTACATTCTCTTGTTACTCCATCCGTCTCACTTTAGTTGGACACATTTCATTTTACACAGTGATTAAGAAATTATAAATTGAATGATGAAGTTTATTATTTTACCCTTTACTCATAATAATTATATTCATTGGGCATCGAATGGACATTGAAATTGTATATCTTGAGTTGAAAGGTATTTATAGATTCTGGAAATCAGGGGAAGGTTTGGAACCCTAGTAGCAGAATGGAATCAGTCCTCTCTCGGCCATTCCACACGCTGCCTGGCAGAGACGTGGTTATCTAAAGTGGATTCTCTCTTTTATAATAGATTCTGAACTTGTTGTGCCTTACAACGAACCAGAGTTTTTCCATTATAAATTCGTACAGAGTAATCAACAAATTCCGAAAAATATTTGGAGAATACGCCTTAACAACAAATGGTTAACGATGACTTTGATGGGTGATTTTGCTAGAATAGGCAATAATAAGATCACTTCTCATCTATTGCTAGTCCTCACCCTAATATTGGTCATGTCCTTGAGTTTCTTGATGAAATTCAAACTTCATTTGAAGAATGAAACTTCCTTCTGGAAAAGGTTTAGTAGATCTATCATGTTATCGAAAATGACCAAAGAACAAAAAAAACTGCACAAGTCGACATGAAACTAACTTGCTATCATAGAATTACAATAATAAGGAACAACGTACATGCTCTGACTGCCTTGCCCGAGCCTCCATCCCTTCATTCAATGCTTGACAGAATTGTTCACATTTAATGTTTTATTTTGAGATGTGAAAAATATGTAACTTTCACCTATTCATTTTCATGAGTTGGGAAGGATTTATTTATCAAACTATGATGCACGTAAATTCATGTTTTTTCTACAAAATGAGATATTTTATGTATGTATTTCGTAGTATTAATCTAATACTATCTGATGACACTTGTTCTTTAAAAAGATTAAATAATGTGCTTAATTGAATGCCAAGTTATTTTTCTAATAAAACAAGGAATTATTAATCCTATTAGGATAGGTTACACCTTTTGAGTTGGGTGGTGTTCCACTTAACATCTTCTTTACTTACTGTACTTGCACTTTGCATTGTTCTTACTATAATCACCCCTCTTAAATCACATAGGTACATAAAATAAGAATTATTATGACTAACCTTAATTGGTTTCTTAGTCGAGGAAGGACAAATGGATTTGATGCCCTAAGTCTTATTCCTTCTGCCAATGCTTTTCCCAAAGGTTCATTCGTCCATATTTAGTCAAGATGGTATATGTATAATTTGCAGCTTTATCCATATTCTATACAAGGGGCTGGATTCATCTTCTCTTATCTTAAATTTGGGTTGGAGAGATCTCCTGGATCAAGGTTAAGGAAAAATAAAGAAATAATGTATCTTAATTATTTTTTTCATGAATTTCAAGACTCAATTATATATCAATTGTTTCTTTTTTTTCTATATGAACTATATGTGTGCTACAACATACCTGATTGAGTAACAGATTGTGTGTGGTGTACACACTTATTTATGTTTAAAAAGGGTGGTGATGACAGTCAACGTGAAAAAATATTCACACCTATATGCAGTCTGAGATAATCATTTTAAGTGTAAAACTTAAGGGTGGGGTTGGGGAAATATATTTTGAGAAAAATCTAAATCGATTCATTTATAAAATAAATCATGGGTCATTTGTAAAATTTTCACTAAACATCTTCTTTGTCCAACAGTGGTCCGTCGTTCCTCAGTTTTGGGTTGTGCTTTCAAATCGTTGTCTTTTACTTGTTTTTTTCTCTATTATTAAGCTCCAATTTCATCATAGATTTTGTAAAATGAAAAAATCAAGGTTCTTCTTCTCATCACAAATTTTATATGAAAAACGACTTAGTCTCTCTTAATTTCTGAACGGAAAAGGCTCAAATATGCCACTGAACTATCAGAAATGACTCATTTATGTCATCCGTTAAAAGTTGGGCTCATTCATGCCATCGCCGTTATAAAACTGGTTCATCCATGCCATTACTTTTTAACGGTGGTTTCTAAACACTGTTTTTCCATGTGGCCTCTTATTAGAGGTCCACGTCATTTTTTTAAATTTTTTTCTTTTTTTTTCTTTTTTTAGTTTTGATCCATTAAGAAGAATTCACCCACATCCAACCTATCACCTTAACCCACTTTAATATTACTCTTAATTTTGACCCTAGATTTAAACATATATATAATCATTTAGTTTTCGAACATAAAATTTACACACTTGAATACTACGTTTAAAATAATATAGGTTAGAATAATTAATAATTTAAAATGACAAATGAATAAATTGTGATTAAAAACTAATATGTTTTGACTCTCGAAATCCGAACATCATCACATAATTTAGGACGAAGAGAACACCACAAAAATGAAGGACCACAACTTTTAATTAGGAAGAATACCTAAAAATTTCTTTTAAATTTGGATTATAAGTTTTATAATTGAATTATTGGTAGTCTTAATTATTATGTGAATTTGGCTATTTGGTAGCCTTTATACTCTTTAACGTGGATGAGACGTATAGCATAACTTTTTTTTGCATGGGTGGATTCTTTAATATACACATTAAAGATCCATTAATATACACATAAATAGTGTCTGCGTGAGTAGGTACCAAACAACACTAAAAAATATGTGGACTTAAAACACCCTACGTACCTGGATGATGGTCTTTTATTTATTTTATATTTTTTTAAACTCTAACACGCCTAAAAATAAATTATGCTCTACGTCTCATCCACGTTAAAGAGTATAAAGGCTACCAAATAGCCAAGTCTACAAAATAATTAAGACTACCAATAATTCAATTATACAACTTATAATCCAAATTTAAAAGAAATTTTTAGGTATTCTTCCTAATTAAAAGTTGTGGTCCTTCATGTATGTGGCATTCTCTTCGTCCTAAATTATGTGATGATGTTCGGATTACGAGAGTCAAAAAAAATTATATTTAATCACAATTTATTTATTTTCCATTTTAAATTATTAATTATTCTAACCTATATTATTTTAAACGTAGTATTCAAGTGTGTAAATTTCATGTTCGAAGACTAAATGATTATATATATGTTTAAATCTAGGGTCAAAATTAGAGTAATATTAAAGTGGGTTAAGGTGATAGGTTGGGTGTGGGTGAATTCTTCTTAATGGATCAAAACTTAAAAAAATAAAATAACGTGGACCTTTAATAAGAGGCCACGTGGCAAAACAGTTTTTTTTAAACCACCGTTAAAAAGTAATGGCATGGATGGATCGGTTTTATAATGGCGATGGCATGAATGAGCTCAACTTTTAACGAATGACATAAATGAGCCATTTCTGATAGTTCAGTGTCATATTTGAGCCTTTTCCCATTTCTGAATAAGAAAGTGAGGGAGAAAGGTGATAAATAAAGAAGTGAAGGAAAAAATATGATTAGAGAAGAAGAAATGAAGAACAAGGGGAGAAGAGAGGGTCTAAAAAAGATGAAGTGGAAAATAGCAGCAACAAAAAAACTAGTTAACTCTGCATAGTCATTCTACATGTCATGTGAACGAAATTTTATGGATAAATTAAGGTTTACACATCTTGTATTGGAAGTATGTACACGTGGCATGGTGTCAAGATATGAGATGGACACGAGGTACTACAGTAAAACACATGGCACTAGCTAAGGATATGTTGGAGGGTGCTTGTTAAGTCCTTCATTTTGATGATTGACAAATTGTATGGTGAGGACCTATTTCCTAGAGATTGTGTGATGACTAGGCTTTTACTACATAGGGAATTGGTTGGTCTTACCCGTCACTATCACAGTCAACCTCACAGCTGGACGCAAGTACAAAAATTGATGAAAATCTGATGTCACCTATTTGTTTCAATCAATGGTGTTCCTCCTAGGTTTTCAAGTGTCATACATAAATAGCTCATCTTCTCCAACAAGAAATTTAAGCTTCCATATACTTACAACATATATCTCTATCGAATCTTTTGGATCAAAGACTCATTTTGCAATAGGGAACTGATTGCTCATCAAGTTGTATTTTACTTTCTTTTTATATTTGAGTCTTTGTATTGTGATCTCAAACATTGCCTACTTATGTTTGTTTGATTATTGGTAGGTGTTGTGGTATAAACCTCATTTCCTTGTAACCATCTAGAGTTAGGTGACTCTCAAGCTAGAGTTAGCTTGTCATTCCAGTTAGAGTTAGATGTTGTGTGGGTGCAGTAGAGTTACTGTGTATCTTCCTTATAATAGAGTTATTACTAGGAGAAAATGATTAGGACTTTAATCCTTGATGTCTAGAATCTATATTCAAGTTATTTGAATATAGTGGAGCTTAGTGTAACGCCCTGAGTCTACATCCTAGACTTCACACGGTGCTTACGACCCCGAAGGATCACAAGCTAACCTATGACTAGTACCTGCTGTGAGCACTGAATAATAATACTGAAAATATATGCGGAAATATAACTGAAAATGCCATAAGGTTCTCAAAATACTGAAATAAATACTGAGTGTCCTAATAATAACATCCGAAAAGCTAAATATCTGACTGTGCTAGTCTGAAAGCCTCTAACTGTCTGAATATGGAGTTGATGGGACAAACCCCCAACTAACTCGGACTGAAATAACTACTGAGGTAACTGAAATATTGATATAGATAAACTCTGTCCTCAAAATATGAGGACTCACCACTGAATCTTCTGCTGATAGCCTGAGCTGCTAAGTATGGTCAGGACCCTGAGCGTCTGAACCTATGATATGAGACATCATAGCACAAAGAAAGAGTATGCATCAGTACATAGAATGTACTGGTATGCTAAGTGAGGTAGGCTGATATAAATGGGTTCATATGCATGAGATGATAACTGACTGAATAAACATCATGAATTAACTGAATGGGAGTACATGCAAAACTGTAACTACTGAACAGGCTGAATATGCATTACTGCGCATATAACATCTTTCTGACCTAGACTGAAACTGAAGTACTGAGTTCTGATAACTGAAAGTTTAGACTGATTCTGAGGTACTGATTTCTAATGGCTAAATAACTGATAATTGATAGCCATGATTCTGTAGAATTGTCTGAGTTCTTTACTGAATACTAAGACTGAAACTGTAACTGTGGAAGTTATCATCTAACCAACATACCCCGATTTATAAACTGGTTGGGGTCCAGCCTATGACACCAGTTGGAAGAGTGTTAGCACTTTGCCACAGGATACTAACAATGTTGGGTCAACTCTAATCTGGCAAGAAGACTCATGATATATAAATATGATTGCGTCAACCCTAGTTTGGAAGGAGGACGACTTAACCTACGCTGGATATGTAGTTATGTAATGCAGAGACTACTACTAAGGGTCAAACCCTCTACTGGCAGGAATACCCCCATCTCTGGGGTCGCTCAGTGCTGAATCTTACTCCCAACTGAATTGACACTGAACTGATCACTAGACTGTACTAGGTGTTGACACCTAATTTTTTCCCTCCGCGACTAAATTTAATCCTGAGTTTCTTCGGTTTTTAATAAAATTAAAATATTTATTTCATCCGAATAAAAAAAATTAAAATATTTTTTGTACGTCATTTTAAGTAGAGATTATATATTATCGTGTTCAGTTATACGAGATTATATAATTTGATTACTTAATTATTTATTCTATGGAATATTGGATTTTAATTATGGATTATTTTGAAAATAAATATAATGATTAAAATATTGATTTTAATATAATTTATCATCAAAATAATTTATTTGGTTAAATATGCATTTGATTTTATTAAATCAAGAAGCTCGGAATTAAAAAAAGTATTAATTCGTATCGAATTTCAATTTAATTTAGCCAATCTATTAGATTTGGCCATAACTGAAATCAAATTGGCCATAATTACAATGCAATTTGTCAATTGATTTTTAATTCGGTCAAAATTAAATAAATATGGCTAAATTTTAAATCCCAATTGGGGTTATATTTAAAATAACCCCAAAATTCCTAAAAACTCTCATAACTTCTACCTAATTCCCATCAAAAAATAATTTCAAATTGTACTACATTGTATTATTTCTCCCCAACTTTGTCTTTTCCCAATTTTAAAATTCAAAAGTTGTACTACATTGTACAATTTCCTCCCACATTATCTTCCACCTCACCTTATCTTCAATTTTAAAATTCCAAAAATACCCTTAATTACTTTTTCTCCCACATTGGTGGATGACAAGAAATAAATCTTCATCCTTTCCTATAAATACTTTTCTTCCACATTGGTGGAAGAAAGAAAGAAAAACATCATTCTCTCCTATAAATACTACCACTACTTCGGTAGAAAAGGAGGGTGGAAAATTTAAAAAAAAAAAAAAGGCTAAAAAGGTGAAAAATCCTTTTGAGCAAAATAGTTATTTTTATGTAGTAAAAATTTTTGTTTCACGGAGTTGGTCGGCTAATCAAAATTTTCAAGTTGCCGGCAACGTTTTTCGGTGGTGGTTGATTCCAACGAAGGTCGTAGTCTCGTTTTGCTTCCCCCAAATGATGCAAGTATCAAGCCCTCAAGACCTTTTACAAAGAGCCAAACAAAGGAACTTCAACAACTTCAAGCTTTGTTCATGCATTTGAATGTTTGTGAAGGTGTTGTAGATTCGGCCAAGAGAGGGAATGCTTTGATTTGTGAAGAAGGGACTTGAAGAGTCTATATTCTACAAGGGGAAAGATGGACTTTCACTTTAAAATCCAACACTCAAGGGGCGCCCCTTTCTCTTTAGTTCATTAAGGGTAGTTTTGTCATTTGGCATGTAATAGTATAAATAGACAATTTCTTCACTCTTCTCATTAGACTTTTTATGACATTGAATATTACTCATAGCTTGTAGTTTTAGTCTCTAATTTGTAGCTTGAATCCGAAACTAGGCCCTTGAAACATTTGAAATTGGTTTTTCACTTGTCTTGGGTAATTTGGCAAGAAAAGCGTGCTTGAGGAAGTGTGAGTCCTTTGGGTCACCTAAGCGAATGGTTTGAACTTTCATTTGTAAGGTGTGATTGGAGATTTGATACATCTCCTTTTGTTAATCGTCTAGTGGAAATAAGGGACACTCTACTATCTTTACATTCATGCAATTCTTCTCCTTCATCTCCTTTCTAAGTGTTATTTTCTCTTTGTGTGCTTGCTGATTTTTGCATCTTGTGTCCATTTTCGTCGGGTGATAATCCTTTAGGCTATCACCAAAAAGGTAAACACACCTTTTCTTTTTTATTTAGTTTTATTATCGTTTTCTTCTTCATCTTTTTCTTCTTCGTAGTTCTTAGTTATAATTTTGTTTGTTGAGATTGTTTATTGTAGATGGCCTTGAAGGTCATAGGACGTTGTGATATCGATATTTTAATTATTTTCATGTTCATGATATAAAATTGAGCTAGCAATAGTTGTACGTGTCTTTTTTTACTTTATTCTTCGATTATTATAGATAAAGTTTCAATCTTTGCTTAAAAGATATACTTATGCTTTGTTTAAACTCATTGTTGGTGGATATATTTATTTTTATCATGTAAAATTATTTTCTTTATGTTGAAAAGAATAGTTAATATTGATTGTTTCGCCTTTTCACCTTATTCTTTGATTATTTTGGATAAAGTTTAGATCTTTGCTTGAAAAACATACTCATATCTTGTTCAAACTCTTTATTGGTAGATATGTTTATTTTTAGCATGTAAAGTTAACTTCTTTATATTGAAAAGAATAGTTAATATTGATTGTTTTGCCTTTTGACCTTATTCGTTGATTATTTTGGATAAAGTTTAGATCTTTGCTTGAAAAACATACCCATATCTTGTTTAAATTCATTGTTGGTAGATATGTTTGTTTTTAGAATGTAAACTTATTTCCTTTATGTTGAAAAGAATAGTTAATATTGATTGTTTTGCCGTTTGACTTTATTCTTTGATTGTTATGTATAAAGTTTTGATCTTTTCTCAAAAGACGAATTCACGCCATGTTTAAATTCATTGTTGGCGCATATATTTTTTTTTAGTATAAAAAGTTATTTCTTTTATGTTGGAAAAATAGTTACTATTGTTTGTTTCACTTTAATAAAAATAGTAATTGATTAAATCAAGAATTTGTCATTTTCTTGTTAATTATTTTAAGAAATTTCCAAAATCCTCATATAAGAGATGAAGTGATAGCTTTATTTTCCATCCACGATGTTTATTTCTTTTTTTCGTATGTTTTTAAAATTTATCAAAATGATGAGAAAGTTCAGATTTTTGTGTCTAAATAGAATTATTTAGATATTTTCGAGCCATGCATAGTATGATTGTGAAATGATATTTCACTTTTAGAAATGCTAAACTTTTATTCTAATTTCCTTACTCCCTTTGGATTGTTATATGTGCTCTTTGTGAGTGTAAAGACTTGATTTGTGTCTCTCCTTGATTCATAATATTAAAAGAGAATCAACGATGTCTTATAAAGATAAATCATAGGTTGTTACACGTTTTTCCCTAAAATGTTAGTTGTAATTTAGATGTATGAATCTTTTTTAATGTCGCATTAATTGAAATTTAAGGATTCTCTTTCTTGAAAAATTAGCCTTTATTTTATTTTGTTATATGAATTAGTGTCTATGTTTGTTCAATTTTAGAAGTCCTGGTTATTTTTCTTATTGCCTCATCCCTTACTCTAGCAAACTTGCGTTGTTTGTTCTCGCATTAATTCATTGAATATGGTCTTCTTCCTTTTACCTTTATTCATTCTGATATGAACATAAATCACGAGACATGTAAGTGGGTGTCTTTGCTTTGCATTTTATTTGTTGACTCTCATTCTTGTGCAAGTGTTCTTATCATTGTCATTCAAAAAATGATTCTTGATAGTTTATTTTGCTTTGAAATATATCACTTTTATGCCTTGAATGTATATTAATTTCTTTATCTTTTTTTTGCATGCAAAAAATATCTCGAGTCCAAATGGACTCCTCTCCTCTTGCATTTCGTAATGGATCAATGAGGCCCACCTCTTCGAGTCAAGTTTAATTTTAAATCCAAGGTCGACTATATGGTGTGCGGGTGCTAGAAGATAGACGAAGAAGGAAAATAGATCAAAATCCATTGATGAGGTCACTAAGAGACTTGAAAAGTCTCAATTTTTATTATTGTCTTCTTTTTATATATTCATTTAATCATTTACTTATTCATTTATCTGGGGCCTTGAAGCCAAAATTGTAAATTAATACAGGTGAGGCGGATTTTGGGCCTCAAAGGTCCAAAAAGTAGCTTAGGACAGGTTGTGGGCCAAAAGCCCAATATTTAGATTAGGACAGGTGCAAGTGGATCAAAAGCCCAATTAGATTAGGACAGGGTCTATTGATTTGGGTCCAATAACCTAAGTCTTTTATTTTCTCCCCTTCCCCTTTTACATGCTTTGTTATTAATTTGTTTAGACTCAGTTAAAATCCCTACTAAGTCGTCCAAAACTATTTTACACAAGTCTTTTCCTAAAATCAATTACTTTTCAACAATCAATCTTTCTTTTTGAAGTTAGTCTAAAGATATTTTCAAACAGTCCAGATAACCACAAGTTAGCGGATACTCTTGGTGCCTTAACAACCCTCCAAGAGTATTAATAGGAACCGTTTACTCAAAATTTTCAAATTTAAACGTTTTTTCTGTTTGGAGCCTTTAAAGTATCGTATAAAGGTTTTCTTAATTCCTTTTCACATAAATTAAGTGGAGACTCTAAATAAGTCAAAATTTTTACAAAACAGAAATTGCGACTCTGCTGGGGAATTTAACTAGGTTCTAACCAAATGTTTGATTTTGTCTTTTGATTAATTGTTTACATGTTTATATGTTTTGATTTTGCGATATTTAATTATTGCATCACATAGCATAATCCTGCATTGATTTTTTAAATTCTTTGGGGTTTCGTGGATGTCCCAACCCTTGTTGTTCAACTCCAAATAAAGTATTGGAAATACAAAGATTTATTAGAACGTGAGTCGTCTGATGGTCGTTCGTATTTTCAAACCCAAGTCATGCGCTTGGGAACATGGTTGATACCCACTCTAGACACCTAGGATAGAGCAAAAGCAAAATCCTATTTTAGGCACGAGCCTAGGACGATCCAATACCCGATGGGGTATTGGGCCCATTAGAAAACTTGCCCTACGTCTATTGACCTCGAGTCAATTACAGACGAATCATATATATGTGTTGAAGAAATATATGATTGTTTAATCGAATCCATTATACTTTGGGGGTCGGGAGAAGACTTGCTTTGCTTACTTTCGTGTAAGGATGCCTCAATCATACACCAATTGAGGAAGGAATTGGAGCAAGCCAAGAAAAAAATTGATCGATTTGGATGGTTGCATCTAGGGCACAACTATACAGAAATCGCTTGATCATCAACGGATCTCGCCAATGACAAAAAGTGGACAAAGCTAAGAGGGCAAAGGCCGATAGAAAATTATCCAGGAACTAGTATTTCCTATCCCCTGTGCGGGACATTATTATTTTTCTCATGTTATTTTCCCTTTCCCTAAAGATTGTATCCCTTTTGTACAACTTTTGTAGAAATTTATGTCATTTATGTATACCTATGAAGGTTTTTGGGGATAATGGATTGGCTTTAAAAAGGCATGTATTTTCTTCAAAATTCGTTAGGCCTAAAACCTTGGCTCAAAAGGGTCACCCAATTAGGATGCACGTTTATTACAATATGCTTGTGTAATATAACTGTTTATGTGCTTATACATGTTATGTTAATTCGAATCAAAGGCGAATTGATCCAATCCCATTTTTCATAGAGCATCTCAAGGCAAAAATATACCCCACTATACAAAAGTCCGACCAAACGTACTCCAATTCTCCCAAGTTTCTCAGAAAAGTTCGTAGTCATTCTTAAAACTTCCAAAATGATCGTACCATTTTAGCAAAGTTGACTTTAGAATCATAAAATGCCATTATAGTTTTGAACTACGTAGGGCCTGATTTCTCCTCCATGAGATACGTAGGCAGCCTTTTGGCCCAGCCCCCATCTTCAAAAACTTTGTTGTCCTCCACTTTCTTAAAGGAATAAGAAGAGTTGAACCTTCCTGAAAAATTCCACTTATCCATATCATTGAGAAAAATCTTGTTGATTGAAATTCTTGAGTCATCATTATTTCATGGATTAATTCACATGAGATAAGAAACAACTCTGTGTTTAATTCCTACCTTATCTTCTTGCTTTACTTATTACTAACGGAATCTAACACGTCAGCGTTTGAGTTGTTTTTACTTTGCAGGTAATAGAAACTACTCTGTGCTGGCACAAAATGGCCCTGCTTCACAAGATCAAAATGAATAAGAGATCCCCATCTTGATTATAGCTTTGTTACAGGAAAAGAAAAATGACTAGTATTAAAATTGAATCTACCAATCATTTTTCAAAACCTGTAAGCGATGGACTCGATAATGGAATAAGGAAAATGTGAGGGCAGAATTTTTTAAGACAACTAGGATCATAGAAGATTAATTAGAGGAAACATTGTTGAATTGGACCTTTATTCCACTTATGACTCATCGCCTGTCGTATAACAATAACTTAAAACCTGTCATTGTTATGTCATGTCAAGAAGCAAGATAATGATAGCCCTAGAAAAGTCAACAGAAAAGTCAAAGAGTTCAAGAATCAAAGAAGCCTAATCTAGAGAAAACCGGAGTGGTTAACTAGGAGGGCAATGACTAAAGGAATTGGACAATTGATCCTTCGTTCTATCAAGACAAAGACAATGAAAACGCCATGTTATCCGTAGAAGATCTTATTTGTATTATAGTAAGATGGATAATAGTATTCAGGGCTATTTAACCCTGAAAATTCTTTTTATTTACGAACTACGTTTGACCTAAATTCCCAAGAAAGGGATACGTAGGCGGCCTATGTCAGCTTTGGTCAACCCCTTAGGACAATTTATCCTTTCCTTTCATGTATGAACTACGTGATAACCTAAATTTCCAAAAAAGGGATACGTAGGCAGCCTAAGTCGGCATCGTTCAACCCATTAGATTTTTCTATATATCCTTAGCGTAGTCTCAAATTACGTTTGACCAGATTTCTGCTTCAACGGGATACTTAGACTCCCCAATGGCTCGGTCATGTAACCCCAGGAAATGGAAACTAGGACAGAATTTTCAAGAAGGAATCTCAAAAATTCACAGGAGGAATATCATCATCCAACAAAGAGAACGAGAACTAACAAAGGCTTCGGATCCTCTCGAGTTGAGATCGTCTCAAACAACTTTAAACTGGAGCAAAAAAATTTGAGGAAGGCCTCAAAATTTCCACCAAACACTGAAATATATTTCAAATACCCCAGCACTAGGGGTCAAAGTTAAGCTTTAGAAGTCACCAGTTGCTACAAAGTCTAGGCAGACTAATCCTTCGGCTGTGAAAGAACTTTTTGAAGAACCCTCCAGCAATGATGATGAGTTTTGGAAATCCTCTGTCAAACGTTAGACTTAGTCAGAACCAAGATAAAGGCGTTCGGTAGGCTTGTACATTACATGACCGGCAAGGATTTTCTAGATCTTTTACAGAAGTTTTGAAACTAGTTCTTAAAATTAAGACTACTTTAAAAAATTTATGCAAATCTTTTTACTTAGTGATTACCTAGGCATCTATTGAGACGGGGAGTCCGGGTGGAAGTCCCAACATGATGGAGTACCCCAAAGATGTCGAGGAGCAAACCAAGGATCGAAGAAAGGTCAACACGGAGTAGTTTTACTCAAAACTAATCAATTTTTTTTGGATGCAGGGATCAACACACAAAAATAAGAGTCTTTTTCAAAATTCCCCGAGCAAGTTGGGAGCCACACCAGAGCATATAATACTCAAGAATGGTATTTTTGGGTAGCCCCAAAAATAGATTTAATACCCATTTGTCGAGGGCCTTTTGAATTTTCTATCTCATTTCTTGAGATCGTGAAGGACAAACAAAAGAGTCTTATCTTTTTATGAATATTGTATTTAGAATTTTTCTAAAAATAGTCGCTAGAAAAATCGACTTTGTGTCTATTAAATATTTACCTTGAGCACAAGTACATTCAAGGGAGTTGGCACAATAAATACAACAAAAAGGATCACTCAATAGGAGGAAGAGCAGAAAGTCATCCTTAAAATTCGCCTTGAAGCAAAGGAAATGGTATTTGAGTAATCCCCAAATAAGGGTTTTGCCCCATTTACTTGCATTCGGTGGATTTGCTAGTTAATCATTTCTTTAAAAAGAGAAGATTAATAGCAGAATAAACCATTCAAATTATGATGACTCAGTATTTGTCATTAAACTATCATAAATCTTGACTTTGGTCGCCAATGAGAGAGACATTGTTCCTAATAATTGTCTACCTTGAGTACAGGTACATGTAGAAATCAAGACGCAGACAAACAAACTCAGGTGAAACTGTTTTCAAATCACCGGAAAAACCATTTCATATCATCTCATTGCCGAGAGGGACATTGTATCAATATTTTTTGACACGCAAGATATCATACGCCGGCGTCTAGGATATCATCATCATCAATATCTGTTGACACACGAGATATCATATGCTAACATCGAGGATATCATCATCTAATATATGTTGACATGTGAGATATCATACGCGGGTGTTGAGGATATCATCATTATCAATATATGTTGACACGTGAGATATCATACGCTGGCGTCGAGGATATCATCATCTAATATCTGTTGACACATGAGATATCATACGTTGGCGTCGAGGATATCATCATTATTACTATATGTTAACGCGTGAGATATTATACGCTGGTGTCGAGGCTATCATCTGCATTAAATATCTGATGACGTGCGAGATATCCTAAGCTGGCGCCGAGGGTATCATCTTCATTAAAAATTGAATGACATGCGAGATATCATACGCTGGCGTCGAGGGTATTATCTGCATTAAATATCTGATGACGCGCGAGATATCATACGCTGGCATCAAGGGTATCATCTGCAATAAATATCTAATGACGCGCGAGATATCATACACTAGCGTTGAGGGTATCATCTGTATTAAATATCTGATGATGCGCGAGATATCATACGCTGGCGTCGAGGGGATCATCTGCATTAAATATCTAATGACATTTGAGATATCATATGTTAGCGACGAGGGTATCATCTGCATTAAATATCTAATGATGTACGAGATATCATACATTGGCGTTGAGGGTATCAACTGCATTAAATATCTGATGACACGCGAGATATCATACGCTAGCATCGAGGGTATCATCTGCATTAAATATCTAATGACGCGCAAGATATCATACGCTGGCATCGAGGTATCATCTGCATTAAATATCTGATGACATGCGAGATATCATACGCTTGAGTCGAGGAAATCATCAGCATCTAATACTGTTGACACGCGAGATAGCACACACTGGCGTCGAGGTTATTATCAGCATCTAATATCTGGTAACACGTGAGATAACATATGTTGACGTCGAGAATATCTCATCATTTTATGAATCAACATCTGAATGCATCAAAAGCACATGATTCAAAGGGATGTCTATAAGTCACTATCTGAAAACGAACGACATATGAGATTTCTTTGAAATTGACAATTTTAAGGATCATCTATAAGTCATATTATTTGAAAATGGATAGAGTCCAAGATTACCTATGAGTTGATATCCTATAGGTCATTCCTAAGCCGCAACAACATCCTAACCGGATAGTGTGCAAGGTTACCCAAAAATTGATAGTCCAAAGGTTATCCGTAAGTCGCAACTAAATCCTTACCGAAGAATATGCGAGATTGTCAAATTGATAAGTCCAAGGGTTCTCTATAAACCGCATCATATCCAAGATCGATTATGTGCAGGATTATCCAAAGACTACCAATTTGAGAGATATCTATAAGTCATATTGTATCCAAGGTCGGATGATGTACAGGAATACCTGAGAGCTAGCGATTGGAGGGATCTCTGTAAGCCATATCTTATCCAAGGTCGGATAATGTGCAAGATCACCTAGAATCTAGAAATTCAAAGGATATTTGTAAGTTGCCTCATATCCAACATTAAATAATATGAAAAATTATCCAAAGTTTGTTAATTCAAGGAAAATCTATAAGTAGTATAGATACAAAAGATGCGCAAGACTTACCCGAGATCATATGCAAAGAATTATTGGAAAAAACTGGAGAGGCTATCATTTCAAAAGTATTATAGGTGAATTCAAAGAGTTTCCGCATCAACATAAGATTACACGATTGTAGGGAGCGTTCTGCATAAAGTATCATCGGTATCCAAAAGGGCCTCCCCACTTTGAAGACATATTCAATTGACAAAGGAGCTAATTATGCAACAACCAAGAGGGTAGCTATGTCTGTTATTGCAAATTATTTATTTCTAAACAGGTACATGAAAGGATGACTTCGCTTTTCAGGCGACAACTCACATGGAGATAAGGTAAACACTATATACCTTATTCGTGAATTATGTTTAGCACTAACAATTTTTGTTTGAGACATTGTCAAGAACATCCGAGGGGATAAAAATCTCAAATCAAAACTACAGGAGAGGAAGACTCCAGATAAGACGCAACACAATGTGGAACTCTTTCTTAGCAGCAAAACGAGATGTAGTCTAGAGAGGGACGTCAAACTCTTTGGACGCGAGCTAAAGGATGATCGCCACCACCAATCAAATCACACCTCTGTTAGAAGGCATGTGGGTATTTTGGGATATTTCAGTTTCAGTTTCACCTTCGGGACATTTCTAAACTCATATCGAGGGTAACCTTCTCTTTCTTTCAAATTCGAGTGATGGGACACCTAGAGTTTTGGAAATTTTGGAAATTATGTCCAGGTAAATTCTTACCTATGGATGTGAAGATCTCCATGTTCATGGTTAAGAGGTTACAAGCCTCTTTTTCATAACTCGAACAACTTGTCACTCATCCTGGGCCAAAGATCGTCAGAAATAAAAGGCTGTCTTTTCTACCGATTGAGTCGAACTACAAACAGTCTGATTATCTGAGCCTTGGAGATATGTAGGCTGGTCTCTTTGTTAAAAACTCAACTTCATTCCAACCTCCCCCTAAATCCCTTTATTCTCTAGCTTTTCGGTTTCATCAAAAACTCCAAAATCGAGATAGCTGGTGAATTTTTTGAAAATCGTGCTTTAAATCAAGTTTTATGAACTACAAGTGGCCTGAATTCTCATGTAACCTGAGATATTGTAGGAAACCTGATACCAAGGTATGGCCATAACTCTATGAAACTCGTGCGAAAGCTAACCTCTTTCAGATTTAAATTTGTGGTCAAACAAAAATTAGAAACGTCAACCTCCCTTTGCCCAGGGTTACTTGCATCCACCCTACCCAAAGGGAGGGGGAAGTTGTTGACACCTAATTATTGCCCTCCACAACTAAATTTAATCCTGAGTTTCTTTGATTTTTAATATAATTGAAATATTTATTTCATCCAAATAAACAAATTTCAAAATATTTTTTGTACGTAATT
Source organism: Capsicum pubescens (assembly GCA_030864215.1). Taxonomy (NCBI): domain Eukaryota; kingdom Viridiplantae; phylum Streptophyta; class Magnoliopsida; order Solanales; family Solanaceae; genus Capsicum; species Capsicum pubescens. Next base: position 67,983,273 of record CM061544.1, on the reverse strand, counting down.
TTGCCATTTTTAGTAGCGATCATATATTATCGTGTTTAGTTATACGAGATTATATAATTTGATTACTTAAATATTTATTCTATGGAATATTGAATTTTAATTAAGGATTATTTTAAAAGTAAATATAATGATTTTAATATAATTTATCATCAAAATAATTTATTTGGATAAATATGCATTTGATTTTATTAAATAAAGAAACTGAGAATTAAAAGAAGTGTTAATTCGTATCAAATTTCAATTTAATTTAGCCAATCTATTAGATTTGTCCATAATTGAAATCAAATTGGCCATAATTGCAATGCAATCTATCAATTGATTTTTAATTCAGTCAAAATTAAATAAATATGACTAAATTTTAAATCTCAATTGGAGTTGTATTTTAAATAACTCCAAAATTACCAAAAACTCTCATAACTTCTATCTAATTCTCATTAAAAACAAAAATTTCAGATTGTACTACATTGTACTATTTCCCCCCAACTTTGTCCTTTCCCAATTTTAAAATTCAAAAGTTGTACTATATTGTACAATTCCCACCTATATTATCTTCCACCTCACATTATCTTCAATTTTAAAATTCAAAAAAACACCCTTAATTGTTTTTTCTCCCACATTGGTGGATGACAAGAAATAAATCATCATCCTTTCCTATAAATATTTTTCTCCCACATTGGTGGAAGAAAGGAAGAAAAACTCCATTCTCTCCTATAAATACTACAACTACATTGGTAGAAAATGAGGGTGGAAAAGAAAAAAAGAAGACGCTAGAAAGGTGAAAAAATTCTTTTGAGCAAAATAGTTATTTTTATTTAGTAAAAATTTTTGTTTCATAGAGTAGGTCGGCAAATCAAAATTTTTGAATTGTCGGCGACGTTTTTCGGTGGTGGTTGATTCTGACAAAGCTCGTAGTCTCATTTTGCTGCCCCCAAAAGGGTAAACACACCTTTTCTTTTTTATTTAGTGTTATTATCATTTTCTTCTTCATCTTTTTATTCTTCGTAGTTATAATTTTGTTTGCTAGGATTGTTTGTTGTAGATGGCCTTGAAGGCCATAGGAGGTTATGATATCGATATTTTAATTATTGTCATGATCAAGATATAAAAATGAGCTAGCAATAGTTGTGCGTGCCTTTTTGACTTTATTCTTCGATTATTATAGATAAAGTTTCAATCTTTGCTTAAAAGATATGCTTATGCTTTGTTTAAACTCATTGTAGGTGGATACGTTTGTTTTTAGTATATAAAATTATTTTCTTTATGTTGAAAAGAATAGTTAATATTGATTGTTTTGCCTTTTCACTTTATTCTTTGATTATTTTGGCTAAAGTTTAGATCTTTTCTTGAAAAACATACTCATGTCTTTTTTAAACTCATTATTGGTAGATATGTTTGTTTTTAGCATGTAAAGTTATTTTTCTTATATTAAAAAGAATAGTTAATATTGATTGTTTTGCCTTTTGACCTTATTCCTTGATTATTTTGGATAAAGTTTAGATCTTTGCTTGAAAAACATACCCATGTCTTGTTTAAATTCATTGTTGGTAGATATGTTTGTTTTTAGCATGTAAACTTATTTCCTTTATTTTGAAAATAATAGTTAATATTGATTGTTTTGCCTTTTGACTTTATTCTTTAATTGTTATGTATAAAGTTTTGATCTTTGCTCAAAAGACAAATTCATGTCATGTTTAAATTCATTGTTGGCGCATATATTTGTTTTTAGCATGAAAAGTTATTTCTTTTATGTTGGAAAAATAGTTACTATTGTTTGTTTCGCCTTAATAAAAATAGTAGTTGATTAAATCAAGAATTTGTCATTTGCTTGTTAATTATTTTAAGGGATTTCCAAAATCCTCATCTAAGAGATGAAGTGCTAGCTTTATTTTCCATCCACGATGTTTATTCCTTTTTTCTCATATTTTTAAAATTTATCAAAATGATGACAAAGTTCAAATTTTTGTGTCTAAAGAGAATTATTTAGATATTTTCGAGTCATGCATAGTATGATTGTGAAACGATATTTCACTTTTAGAAATGCTAAACTTTTATTCTGATTTTCTTACTCCCTTTGGATTGTTATATGTTCTCTTTGTGGGTGTAAAGACTTGATTCGTGTCTTTCCTTGATTCATAATATCAAAAGAGAATCAACGATGTCTTATAAAGATAAACCATAGGTCGTTACACGTTTTTCCCTAAAATGTTAGTTGTAATTTAGATGTATGAGTCTTTGTTAATGTCGCATTAATTGAAATTTAAGGATTCTCTTTCTTGAAAAATTAGCCTTTATTTTATTTTGTTATATGAATTAGTTTCTATGTTTGTTCAATTTTAGAAGTCATGGTTATTTTTCTTATTGCCTCATCCCTTTACTCTCGCAAACTTGCGTTGTTTGTTCTCGCATTTATTCATTGAATCCTTTTACCTTTATTCATTCTTATATGAACATAAATCATGAGACATGTAAGTGGGTGTCTTTGCTTTGTATTTTATTTGTTGACTCTCATTCTTGTGCAAGTGTGCTTATCATTGTCATTCAAAAATTGGTTCTTGATAATTTATTTTTCTTTGAAATTTGTCACTTTTATGCCTTGAACATATATTAATTTCTTTATTTTTTCTTTGCATACAAAAAATATCTCGAGTCCAAATGGACTCCTCTCCTCTTACATTTCGTAATAGGCCAATGTGACCCACCTCTTCGAGTCAAGTTTGAAGTTTAAACCCAAGGTCGACTGTATGGCGTGTGGGTGCTAGAAGATAGACGAAGAAGGAAAATGGATCAAAACCCATTGATGAGGTCACTAGGAGACTTGAAAAGTCTCGATTTTTATTATTGTCTTTTTTTATTTATTCATTTAATTATTTAATTATTCATTTATTTGGGACCTTGAAGCCAAAATTGTAAATTAATACAGGTGAGGCAGATTATGGACCTCAAAGGTCTGAAAACTAACTTAGGACAAGTTGTGGGTCGAAAACTCAATATTTAGATTAGGACAGGTGCAAGTAGGCCAAAAGCCTAATTAGATTAGGACAAGGTCTATTGATTTGGGTCCAATGGCCTAAGTCTTTTATTTTCTCCCCTTCCCCTTTTACATACTTTGTTATTAATTTTTTTATACTTAGTTAAAATTTCTACTAAATCGTCCAAATCTATTTTACACAAGTCTTTTCCTAAAATCAATTACTTTTCAACAATCAATCTTTCTTTTTGAAGTTAGTCAAAAGATATTTTCAAACAGTCCAGAAAACCGCAAGTTAGCAGATTCTCTTGGTGCCTTAACAACCTTCCAAGAGTATTAATAGGAATCGCTTACTCAGAATTTTTAAATTTAAACGATTTTTCTGTGTTGGAGAGTTTAAAGTACCGTATAAAGGTTTTCTTAATTCCTTTTCAAATAAATTAAGTGGAGACTCTAAATAAGTCGAAATTTTCACAAAACACTAGGCTTGACTGAAATCAGTGTTGACTGACTGAACTAGACTGAGTTCACTGAGTTCTGCTAACTGACTGAGTACTACTATTCTTGATCTTTACTAGAACGATTCTATAACTATGAAAACTAAGTAAACAACTAGATTTTGGGTGATAAATATCCCCAGGACTCGATAGCATATTGGATAAAACATAGAAAATCTTGAAACCAAAGCAGTAGTCAATTGTTCACAATTCATTCATTGAGTCATTTAGTCAAACACTTGGAGGTCATGAACTTGTACATGAATGAGAACAAATGATAACATGTCTTGAATAAACTATTAAATTCACATGGACATTCTATCCAACACTTGGGGAGCATAATTAATGTACATGGTAATGAACCACACATAAGCATCATGAATACGACGTGAACTTTCAATTTCAAGGGTTTTAACATGGGAGATTCATAATTCAACATACATGCTAACATAATTGCATGGAAATCATAAAAGATCTTAACTTGAAATCCATACAACAACACAACCATGAGCATAATTAAAGTCATAACATAGGAATCATAATTCAAGTTTTGAAAAGGGTTCTTGAACTCCAATGGTGGAAGAAAACCCAAGGATGAACACCTAACATAACTGAGTGAAGGAATTCGTGAAGATTGTTGAGGATTTATTGGAACTTGATCTTGAGCTTGATGAACTAGGATTTCTTTTATGAGAGGATTTTGTGAATAAAGAATGATTTTTTTCCCTTTAGGATATTAAATTTCGTGTTAAGGCTGAATAATGTAAGGGGAAAATGATCTATTTGCCCCCACAAACCCAGATAAAAGAATGCTGGACAGGGTCCTCATCGCGCTGAGACCCCTGCTTGGGTCAAGCGACCCTCGCGATGCGACCCCTGCTCATGTCAATCAGCCCTCGCGGTGCAACCTCAGCCTGGGGTAACTAGCCCTCACGGCGCGGCCCTATCGTGACCCCTTGCTATTTTAGACATCCAAACTCACCCTTACGCTAGTCCGAAAAATCCGAAACTTGCCTAAGATGACTTACAAGTGACCCTGATCATGAATCAACTTGGAAAATGACATTCTAAGGTCGGAAAGATAAAAAACAAAATCATCCAATCTCAAAGGAAGAAAATGATTCTAAGTCTTAACACTTCGCTGAAATTTTCTATGTCTAGGACATTTTTTTGCATGCTATATAGGACTAGAATGACTAGGATTTTGCGGGATCTTACAATACCTCGCCCTTGGGATCATTAGTCCTCGAATGAGACTGACTGAACTGAGAGTAACTAAGGAACTTTACTTACACTAACATGCGTAACTGAAGCATGACTAAATTTTGGAGTCATGACACATGACTGAACTGTTTCATGAATGCATGAATGATATGAGAATGTTATGTAGCTGTAACTGAACTTGGAATAGAGTAAATCTAAGGAAGACTATTACCTTAGGCTGGGTCTGAGTTTGCGGAGAAAAGGTGAGGATACTTGGTTTGCATGTCTGCTTCTGCTTCCAAAGTATCTCCCTCAACGAACTGATTCCGCCAAAGAACTTTGATCAAAGGAACTTCTTTGTTCCTTAGTTTGCGAATCTGACGATCAAGGATTTCAATTGGGATTTCCTCATAAGAGAGATTGTTCTTAATATCCACACTCTCTATAGGGACTACAACTGTTAGGTCACCAATGCCCTTCTTTAGCAAGGAGACATGAAACACTGGGTGCACTGATGCTAAGTCTGCAGGCAACTCAAGCTTACAAGCTACCTTACCGAAACGACTGAGAATCCTATAAGGACCAACATATCGGGGACTAAGCTTCCCCTTTTTACCATATCTCTTCACTCCCTTCATGGGAGAGATTTTCAAATACACAAAGTCGACAATCTCAAACTCGAGATATTTTCTTCTCATATTTGTAGACATGCGATTTTGACCCTCCCCGAGTTTAATAAATATACTTTTTTCGGTATTAAATATTTATATTTAGTCCACTATTATTCTAACTATTATTTCATTTCTAATAAATTTTTAGCTGAAAATAAATAAATAAATAAATAAATAAAATTACATTTTGAAATATTTTATTTTTATTTTATTTTAAAAATAATAATAATTAAAAAAATATTTTCTTTTTTAAATTTTAAATAAATAGGCTAGTAGTTTTAGTATTATTTTAATTATATTTATTTTTGGCTAATTTGTTAGCTTTTATTGTGTTTTCTTAAATATTAAAATTAATTAGTTATTATTATATTATTTTTATTATTATTTTATTTATTTATTATTTTTATTTGTTATTACTAATTATCTTCTATTAAAAAAAAAGAAAAAAGAAAAAGATTCAAACTTTAAAAAAAAACCTATCCTATTTGATATTAACTACTCCTCCCAAAATCATCATATTTAAGGACTCCTCACCCTTAGGCATTCAACCGACGTACTTTGACACACAAAGACTGGAAAAAGAAAAGATCAGACAGTGAAACAGAGAAAAAAAAGAGACAGAAAGTACGTACATAGAGAGAAAACACAACGACAAAAATCAGGGTGAAAAAGAGAGAAAAAGAAAGGAGAGAAAAGCTAGAGTTTGAGTTCGGAGTTTCGTTTGAAGTTTCTGGTGATGGTGTTCTTGCTTCTTGTCTCGGTTTAATTCATCACACAGGTTTTTATTGAATTTGTATTGTTTATTCTATAAGTTTCCTTGGAATTGAAGCATGAATAAAGTTTTTCTCATGGATTTTTATATTATTTATTATGGGTTGTTTATTAGTTATATGTAATTCGCAACTACATCTTTATCTATAACATATTAACATGTGTATTATTTCAAAAAAATAATTTCAGTTACAGTAATTTTGAAAATTAATGTATAATTGTGTGATAAACCGTAATATATGACTCACACATGCATGCAAACTTAAGAAAAAAAAAGGACGCATAAAATTGGAAGGAAAAGATGGAGCAATGACTAAAGTGGAAGGCCTTATTGCTCTACTTCTATTAAAACTTGCAGTAGCTACTAATGAAAAAAAATTATAATAATAATAGCAAATATGTAGTCAGGTGGGCTTGTGATTATTGTAGTTTATTTGGAATTCTGGATTAATGTATGTATTTGTTGTATTTGAATTTATTTTGTTTATGAGGAGATTGTTAATTTGAATTGATATTTGAAGTAATTGATTGATAAAAGCAAATCTTTAACTACTTAGTAAATACAGTAACTAAATTTCATGTGAGTTATTTTTATATTTTATTATTTACACCTATTAATTTTATTTTTATTGTTTTATGCAAATCATTTATAAGGAAATAGATGATGAAAGGAATAAAGATCTATTAATTTGATAATATATGGTAATAATATCATAAAAAATATTCTTCAAACTTTCTTCGTACAAGATAGATGGTCCAGATTATTGGCAAAAAATTTAATTACGCCTTCTTGCTATTTTAATATGAATAAAGGAGTATAGTTTTTTTAAAAAAAATATTCACAGTCTTCACTATTTGATTAAAGTTATATTGAATTAATTTATTTTTTTATTATTAGATGTTTAACTAATGAGTGTTGATTACTATTTAATAAGACGCATGTGTTAGGAAATATTTCAAATTAGGAAATATTTCAAATTTAAACACTAGTGTTGTGGATTAGCAATAATTTGAGTGTTCATAAATTTACTTTTATGAACTCGATTAATTGGGTCACAAGGTATTCGTCTTAAAACAATCATTTGAGATTAAACATTTTTTTCCTCATCGGCCATAAATAGGAAACTATTAAGATTTGTTAAAATGCTAGGCAAATTTAGGCGCGTTTAAAATTTTCATTTCATCTAAGAATGCGGCGCACGCATCTTTTGGAGATATTTTAAAGTAATTCAAGGATGCAATAATGCACCTTGGTAAATGTTTTTCTAAAATCAACTTTAACCGATTTAATATAAGAGGCATAAACAAATAATTTTAGATATTAAAAACGAGCGAACCTAGGCCTAAACGTAATTTATCAAAATAGTTTAAGTCAATAAAAGCGACTGTGCTAGAACCACGGGACTCGAGGGGTGCCTCACACCTTCCCCTCGGTCAATAGAATTCCTTACCCGGTCTTCTGTTTTTGCAGACCAACAAAGAGTCATTTTCTTTTGATTAGGGATTCAATAAGGTGACTTGGAACACCATAACTCAATTCCAAATGGCGACTCTGAAAATGATAAAAATAATTCCTATTCAATATAGTCACTTTAATTGAAAAAAACCTTCGACCTCGACTCCCTGCGAGCGAAAAAGGGGTGTGACAATATCTGCATATGATTTATGTCGGCTCTAGGCTATCGTAAGACTCTCTCTGATTAACTGTATTTTCTCTAAGGCATCAAACACCAAGACAGGCCCTACTACTGTGGCCTCACCTACTTCAAACCAACCAATGGGAGATCTACATCTCCTCCCATAAAGGGCCTCAAACGAAGCCATCTAAATAATGGAATGATAGATGTTATTATACATAAACTCAATCAAAGGTAACTGGTCATCCCAACTGCCCTTAAAGTCAACAACACACGCTCTCAAAATATCTTCTAAAGTATGAATAGTTCTTTCTACTTGACCATATATCTGAGGGTGAAAGGTTGTACTAAGGTGAACTTGGGTACCAAGCACCTTCTAAAAAGCTTTCCAAAAGTGAGAGGTAAACTGCATACCTCTATCTGAAATGATGGAAAATGGGACACCGTGTATCCTAACCAACTCTTTGATATAGAGCCTGGCATAGTCCTCGGATGAATACGAGGTATGAACTGGTAAGAAATAGGCTGACTTGGTCAACCTTTCCATAATGACCCAAATCGAATCATGCTGACAACGAGTATGAGGCAAACCCGTCACGAAATCCATGTTCACTTCCTCCCAATTCCAAGTGGGAATACTGAACTTCCGTATAGACCCACTAGGCTTCTAATGCTTAATCTTAACCTGCTGACACGTGGAGCACTTAGCTACAAACTCTGCAATGTCTCTTTTCATCCCACTCCACCAATAAACTTCCTACAAGTTGCAGTACATCTTAATGGCCCCTAGATGAATCAAGTAACGTGCACCATGCACTTTTGCAAGAATCCACTGTCTCACGCCATCCACACATGGAATACATAACCTACTCTGACAACGCAACACACCATCTCCTCCTTGGGAGAAAACCTCAACCTTCTAGTCTCTGACTGACTCTTTCAGCTTAACTAAACGGGGATCTTTGTCCTTCTTTTCCTTTACTTCGGAAACCAAAGATGATTCTGAACTATTCTGTACCTAAATAATACCCTCAGTCGAATCAACCAAATGGACACCTAGCCTAGAAAAGTGATGAACTTCTTGAACTAACTTCTTCTTACTATCCTCAATGTGAGCAACACTACCCATGGACAATTTACTGAGGGCATCTGCCACTACATTGGCCTTTCCTATATGATATCGAACACTCATGTCATAGTATTTCAACAAATCCATCCACCTTCTTTGACGCAAGTTCAAGTATTTCTGAGAAAATACATACTGCGGGCTTCTGTGGTTTATGAACACATCAACATACACCCCATACAAATAGTGTCTCCAAATCTTTAAGGCAAACACAACAGCTGCTAACTCAAGATCATATGTGGGATAATTCTTTTTATGGGGCTTAAGCTGTCTAGAGGTATAGGCCACAACCTTACCCTTCTGCATCAAAACCCACCCCAAGCCAACTCTGGAAGCATCAAAATATACAACAAATCCATCTAAATCATCGAGCAAAGTCAAAACTGGGGCTGTAGTGAGTCGAGTCTTCAACTCCTGAAAACTCTTGTCACAAGAATCTGAACAATGGAATTTAACTTTCTTTTGAGTCAATCTGGACATTGGTGATGCCATAGACGAAAATCCTTCAATAAACCATCGGTAATAGCTAGCCAAAGCCAAGAAATTTCTGATATCTAATGAAGAGATGGGTCTGGGCCAGTTCTCACTGCTTCAGTCTTTTGAGAATGAACTCTAATGCCATCACCGAAAACTATATGACCAAGGAAAGCTACTAATTAGCCAAAATATGGATTTACTAAATTTGGCAAACAACTGATGGGCTCTCAGAGTCTTTAATACTATTCTGAGATAGTATGCATGATCATTTTCACTTCAGAAGTAGACAAGAATGTCATCTATAAAGACTATAACGAACATGTCCAAGTACTGCTTGAACACATAGTTCATTAAGTCCATGAAAGTTGCTGGGGCATTGGTAAGACCAAATGACATGACTAAAAATTTGAAGTGATCATATTGAGTTCTAAAAGCTGTTTTCGAAATGTCACATTCTCTAACTCTGAGCGGATGATAGTCTGATCTGAGGTCTATCTTAGAGAAGTAACTAGTACCCTGAAGTTGGTCAAATAAGTCATCAATTCTAGGAAGTGGATACTTATTCTTGACTTTAACTTTGTTCAACTGATGGTAGTCAATACACATTCTTAGAGAACCATCTTTCTTACACACGAATAGAATTGGTGCGCCCCACGGGTAGACACTGGGTCTGATGAATCCCTTATCTAGGAGATCTTTTAACTATTTTTTTAACTCTTTAAGTTCGGTTGTATCCATTATGTATGGCCGAATAAAGATGGGTTGAGTATTTGGAGAAGGTCTATTCTGAAGTCAATTTCCCTTTTAGGAGAAACTCTGAGAAAATCTTCGAGAAACACATATGGAAATTCACTTGCTACTAGAATTGACTCAAGATTAGAAGTCTCGGAACTAGAACCTTTAACTTGAATGAGATGATATACACACCCCTTGGATATCATTTTTCTCGCTCTAAGGTATGAAACCAGCTGACCCCTAAGTGTTGAAGTACTACCCCTCCATTCTAGGACAGGTTCATTCGAGAACTAAAAATAGACAACTCTATTTCTATAGTTAACTAAAGCATAACATGAATGAAGCCAATCCATGCCGAGAATGACGTCAAATTTATCATCTCTAACTCTACTAAGTCTGCTGAGGTAAATTTCTTAGATACCACAATCGGATAGTTTCTGTATACCCGTCGGGCTATAATAGATTTACCCACTGGGGTAAAGACTGAGAAGGGCTCTACTAGGATTTCGGGATAGACTCCGAAGTCAACAACTATATAAGGAGTTACAAAGAACAAAGAAACTCTTGGATCTAGCAAGGCACAAACATGTAAATGGTAAACTTGTAATGTACCAGTGACCACATCAGGAGAAATTTCCTGATCCTGTCGGGACTAAAGTGCATACAGCCTGTTTGGGCGTTACCCACTGGTGGAACTAAAAGTGGCACCCTACTGAGATGGGCGACCGGACTGAGTTATGGGATGATTAGGCTAACTCTGTGAACCCACCTGAGGACACTCTCTGATCCTATGTCCTGGCTTGCCACATACAAAATATACATCACTGCCAGCCCTGTAGATACCCTGATGGTTTCTGCCATACTTCTGAAAAAAAGGATTTATTCGGGCACTGCTAACACTACTCTAAAATTTAGAGCTTGGCGCCCTGTCCTTGTTACCATTTCTTAATTTAGGCACCGAAGCACTGACTGAGGACGGAGTCGGGAATGAAGATTTCAAACGAAACTGAGGACGATTACCACCATTTGACTTAGGTTGAGTGAAGGTGAAGCTACTTGTTCTAGACCTCTTGATTTCCCTCTCTTTCACCTTAGTTTTCTGCTCCTCTATCTATTAAGCATGGACAATCAATCTAGCTAACTCTATATCCTTAATCAATATTGCAATCCTACACTCTTTGACCACACTATTAGACACACCAGACATGAACTTACTCATCTTAGATCTGCTATCAGCTACCACATGAGGAGCATATCTGGCTAACTGAGTAAACTTGGAGGAATACTCTTTTACTATCAAGTTTCCCTACTTCAGTTTAATGAAATCTAAGGCCTTAGTCTCTCTCCATTCCAATGGGTAAAACCTATCTAGAAAGGCAGTAGAAAACTCTTCCCATTCTATGGGCCCTACTTCTGTGGCCCTATCTGCCTTTCACTGCTTAAATCATGTATGAGCCACATCCTGTACCTGATAGGCAGCTAACTCAGAACTCTCAGTAGTGGTTACCTCCATAATATATTTTACCTTCTGCACAATATCGAGGAATTCTTATGAATCCTCTTCAACTTGGATCCCGAATAAGAAGGAGGATTCATTAGGGTGAAGTCCCGAATTCTAGCTGCAACAGTATTATACACTGGGTTGGTTCGAACAGTAGCTAGGCATTCATTCTGGGCTGCTATAAAATGAGCTAGAGTGGTAAAAGCTATTCTGAATTCTGTGTGAGAAACATGCTCATTCAGGGGATCTTCCTGAACAAGCGGAGGTGCTGGCTGGTTTCCAGTTCTTTTTTCGTTGGTCTTTTTGGGAGAAATGTTCTATAAATGGAAGAGAAGATTAGATTATACAAATAATTTAACTTGAGCTCATTCTCATTCGCACGACATGAATACTGAAAGAAGGGAAACTTTTCCTAAAAATGTCTCATAGCCCCTTGTCCATAAGTGTGGAGTACTATACACCCATGTACAAGACTCTACTTGACGCGGATTTTAGACTCCCTAGGACTCTTTAGAAACTTTGGCTCTGATACCAAGTTTGAAATGCCCCGAGTCTACACCCTGGACATCACACGGTGCATACGACCCCAGAGGATCACAAGCTAACCCATGACTAGTACTTGCTATGAGCACTAAATAATAATACTAAAAATATATGCGGAAGTATAACTAAAAATGCCACAAGGTTCTCAAAATACTAAAATAAATACTGAGTGTACTGATAATAACATCTGAAAAACTAAATATTTGACTGTGCTAGTCTGAAAACCTCTAACTATTTAAAATGGAGTTGATGGGACAAACCCCCAACTAACTCCAACTGAAATAATTGCTGAGATAACTAAAATATTGATATAGATAAACTCTTTCCTTGAAATATGATGACTCACTACTGAATCTGCTGCTGATAGCTTGAGCTGCTAAGTACGGTCAGGACCCTGAGTGTCCAAACCTATGATATGAGACATTATAGCGCAAAAAAAAAGTATGCATCAGGACGTAGAATGTACTGGTATGCTAAGTGAGGTAGGTTGATATACATGGGTTTATATGCATGAGATGGTAACTGACTAAATAAACATCATGAAGTAACTGAATGAGAGTAAATGCAAAACTGTAACTACTAAATATGCTGAATATGGAATACTGAAATTGAAGTACTGAGTTCTGATAACTGAAAGTTTAGACTGATACTGAGGTACTGATTTCTGATTACTAAGTAACTGATAATTGATAGCCATGGTTCTGTAGAACTATCTGAGTTCTTTACTGAATACTAAGACTGAAACTGTAACTGTGGGAGTTATCATCTAGCAAACATACCCGATTCATAAACTGAGTTGGGGTCCAACCTGTGACCTTAGTTGGAAGGGTGTTAAAACCTTGCCATGGGATACTAACAGTGTTGGTTCAACCCTAATCTGGCAGGAAGACTCATGAGATATATATATATATATATATGATTGCGTCAACCCTAGTCTGGCAGGAGGATGACTTACCCTACGCTGGCTACGTAGTTCTATAATGCACGGACTACTACTATAGGTCAAACCCTTTTTTGAAAAGAATACCCCCATCCGTAGGTTTTCTCGGTACTGAATCCTACTCCCAACTGAATCGACACTGAACTGATCACTAGACTGTACTAGGCTTTACTGAAATGACACTGATCATTTTGACTGACTGAACTAAACTGATTCACTGAGTTCAGCTAACTGACTGAGTACTACTATTCTTTACCTTTACTAGAACGATTCTATAACTACGGAAACTAAGTAAACAGCTAGACTTTGGGTAATAAATTTGTCAATTGTTCATAATTCATTCATGGAGTCATTAAGTCAAACACTTATAGGTCATGAACTTTTACATGAATGAGAACACATGATATCATGTCTTGAATACACTACTAAATTCACATGGACATTCTATCAAATACTTGGGGAGCATAATTAATATTTATGATAATGAACAACACATAAGCATCAAGAATACAACGTGAACTTGCAATGTCAAGGGTTTCAACAAGGGAGATTCATAATTCTACATACATGCTAACATAATTGCATGGAACTCATAAAAGATCTTAACTTGAAATTCATACAACAACACAACCATGAGTATAATTCAATTCATAACATAGGAATCAGAATTCAAGTTTTGAAAAGGATTCTTGAACTCTAAGGATGGAAGAAAACCCAAGGACGAACACCTAACATACCTGAGTGACGGAATTCGTGAAGATTGTTGGGGATTTATTGGAACTTGATCTTGAGCTTGATGATCTAGGGTTTCTTTCTTAAAAGGATTTTGTGAATAAAGAATGAATTTTGTCCGTTAGGATATTAAATTTTGTGTTAAGGATGAATAATGTAAGGGGAAAATGACCTATTTACCCCCATAAACTTGGATAAAAGAATGTTGGACGGGGTCTCTATCACGTCGCGTCCCCTTCTTGGGTCAAGCGGCCCTTACAATGCGACCCATGCTTGGTTCAAGCAGCCCTCGCGGTGCGACGTTAAGCCTGGGTCAACTGGCCCTCGCAGCGCGGCCCTATTGCGACCCCTTTCTATTTTGGACATCCTAACTTACCTTACACTAGTTTGGAAAATCCAAAACTAATTGTACGGTGTATGAGTTGAGGTACCTGTGCCTGCAGCATGAAATGCAGGTCCCCCATGGGGGAGGTAAGTACGAAATATGTACTGAGTATGTAAAGTTGTAGAAAATCACATATGATATAGGAGTTCAATAGAAATCAGAAACAAGTGAATAAATCGTAATAGGAGTGGACCACACTTACTAGAACTTGTGACAACCTGTACATTGTATTTATTCAATCACTTTACCTTCGTTCTTATCATATTTTTAATCATTATTGTACTGTACTGTAACCATTAGGATGCCTCCAGTACATATCAACTGGGATCGACCCATGATAGGCTTATGCCCCTGGGATACCACCCGATAAGAGAGAACTTTCATCACTTAGTTCAACTAATCTTTGAGATTGTTATTTCGGTCGCCACCGCATTTTTGATACTTTGAAACAATGATACATCAATAAGATACATATAAATAGACCATCAATGCAATAACAATGAAGTAAGAACTCATTTGCACATCAATGAAGTGTTTTGGAGTCATCAATGCCATAACAATGAAGTAGGAACTTATTGGTATATCAATGAAACGTTTTGGAGTCATTAATAACACATGGATCTTGTTTGAGTAACCGGATACCTTCTGACATTCATTAGTGCAATAAACATGTAAGATTTGGAAAACAAGTAAGTATTGGAATGTCTTGACATCTTGTAGGGTGGAAACAAGTTCATTGGTAACGTAGGACATCATACAAAACCTTTATGGATCACATGTTATTGAATAACTTTGGAAACTTTCTTAATAGAACAATTGTTCATTTTCATTCCAAAGATATGGTATAGAGTATGCTTTACATACCTTCCTGTCAACCTTCAATACTAGTCCCAAATGGACTTCCTGTCTTTTCGAATTACTTATCTACAATGAACATATATAGCAATCTAGTATTAGCAACAAAACGTCACAATTCAATTATTTGAATTCACCAAACTAGTGGTTAAGTAGTAAGCCTTAATTACACCATAAAGGGTGTTACTTTAACTCTCTTATACTCCAATTACATTCACATGCCATGCATATTCATACAACATCCTCCAATATCAAGTTTGGATTCATTTATCCTTCCAACTAATCCATTAAACCAAATTGAGCCATAGACATAAATAATCATCAATTCAATAGTATATCACCATATCCACCTTCCATAACTCAATTACCATATCCACCTTCCACAATTCGATACAACCAAACCATGCAAAATAGTCCATAACCCTATTTCCATCACCTTTCAATAACAACCAATCATATAATCCTCTATCACACATATACATATGGAAAAGAACAAAGGCAAACAATATTCATACCTTAGAATTCACCTCTTGATTATGTAATCCTTTTTGCACAAATAATAGGTGTCATTCGAAGTTCTCGAGATGATAAACGCAGTTATCGGATTACTTTGGAATTTCTACGGTTGAATCAAAAGTAATTTAAAGGTAAAATTTGGCTAGGGTTTGTTCTTTCTCAATGATTGATGATGAAAATGAGTTTTTGAACTCATATACATGTATATATACACATATTCCCGTCCATAATATAATAGGAAATGACCAAAATGCCTTTAAAATTTAAATAATGTCAAATCTGTCCTTTGGTGGACTGTTTTGTTAAGCTAAAGTATATCTACCATAACTCTTTTCTCCGATCTCGGATTTGGGTGAAATTGGTATAGTTGGAAGGATAATTCAAAGGTATTTCATTTCATATAAAGTAGGCCACCCAGTTCGTCCTGTACAAGGAGTTATGGTCGTTTGAAGTTGACCCTAAAAATCTGTTTTGATAGGTTGAAGTACAACGAGTATAACTCCTTACTCAGACGTTGGATTTGGATAAAAACCAATTGCATTGTAAATAATACTCAAATATCTTTCTTTTCATAGGTCGTAGCTCTCCCAGTTCATTATATTAAGTGAGTTATAATCGTTCGAAGTTGACCCAAAAATTCGGCTAGCCTAAGTAGTTTGTGTGCAGGAAATTTTTCCTGCACATTTACTATTCCCAAATATCTCGGCCACCATTTTATAGTTTCGAACGTGCTCGATTATATCCGAAACCTATACGTTTTTTGAAATCTTTATATCGTTGGAAATCTTATTCAATAACCTTCGCATTGAACCATCGACGGGCAAATTCCGGTATAAATAAAATAAAAAATTAATTCCATATAAATAAGATCAATACACGTACTTGAATATGACAATACACGTACTCGAATGAAAATATAGACAACGTACCCGTAAAGCCTCTAAATTCTTTCGATCCACTAGAGCATACGTACAATTTTAAGACCCGCTAGAACTCGTGGCTCCTCTATCACCTCTAACACGACCCATTGGTTGTGCACCCCTTCATGAATAAGGCATCGATGATGATGATGCAACAAATGACCCCGTAGGTCGTGCCATACCCCCTATGCCCCTTCGTAGGCATTCTCTCATCATATGCCCCGACATACCGCACCAAAAGCAAACTTTGGTCCCCAGCCGACATGCGTCCAAATGATACCTTTCACATTTATTGCATGGCTCTCGAGGAGGTCTTGATTGGCTCATATTCCCTTTCCCTTGGTACCCCACTGTCCGCGAACTCTGACTCTCACTTCTGTACCCAAATTGATTTCCTCTGGACCCTTAGAACTGTGGTGGGGCACTAGCTGCAGAATAAGAAGATAATGGCCTAGGTAGTCTAGCAGAAAACTGTGGTCTGAACCCTCCTTGGGATGCCATGAACTGCCCTGTAGATCTGGCACTCTTGGAATATCCTCTTTCTAATTTCTGTGTTCTTCTCCTCTGCCTCTAATTTTCCATTTTTTGTGCAAAAGCTTGTATCCTTGCTATGTCCATATCTTTGTTCAAAGCGGCAATAGTACAATCTCTAACCAGATATGGATCCAGCCTATCCACATATTGATGAACTCTGTCATCCATAGTATCTACAACATTAGTAGCATATCTCGACAAGGAATTAAATCAGAGATTGTACTCCCTTACACTCATATTCCCCTGACGAAGATTTAAAAACTGATCTGCACAGGACTGACGAATCTTGAATGGAAGATAATGATCAAGAAATGCCTCTTTGAACTCTTTCCAAGTAGTTGGGGGTGCATCAATACCCCTAGATCGTTTCTAGTCCTCGTACCAATATATAGCCTCCCCTTTGAATCTATACGCCGCTAACTCCACTGTCTCTCTACCCGTTACATGCATAATATCTAAGGCCCTTTGATTTGATCAATAAAGTCCTGTGGGTCCTCGTTAAGATCTGATCTAGTAAAAGTGGGAGGATCCATCTTAAGAAAATCCTGTGTTCGAAGGCTAGCCGCCCTATCTGTACCACTAGGACCCGTGGTAGGAATGGCTTGCCCTTGAGCTTGCCCAGCAACTATACGAGTCAAAAGTTGCACTGCATTTCTAAGATCTTGATCAGCAGCATTAATAGGTGGCTCTGGGGATATAGTTCTCTTCTCTCTTATTTCTTTCGAAGTGGAAGAAGTTTCTGATGCATGCTCAGCTGGAGCCTCACTTTGATTAGCTGGTATAGTGGGTGACTTACTAGTCCCCTCTCCGGCATCCACATCTACTTGCTTATCGGTATTCTTGCTTCTGGTAACTGGCATCATTTATAATAAGAGAAACAAATGGATTCAGTGGTCAACTATGACTTCATATACAATATAGGCTCTATCGCACAATCTAAGACATAAAGAAAAGAGACATTTCCTAAATGTCCATAGCCTCTTGTTTATAGATGCGGTGCACGACACACCGATAAAGAAGACTCTACGTAGACACAGCTTTGTAGACTCACTAGGACGAACTTCTCTGATACCACTTTTGTCATGACTCAAATCCTATTGGGGCGGACTGGCACCCGTAACCGAGGAGGCCCGGGAGAACCAGCTCATAACCTTATACTTCCCATGCATACCTCTATGACAACCCGAAATTTGAACAACATCATGTCGCATATAAAAGGAAATAATAACCTGTATAAGATCGAGCACACATATATATGTATATACAATACTTGGCCGTTGGAGCCATCACGTCTATTAACAAAACACCACCTTGACTGTAAATTAGGTCTACAAAGCCTCTAGACAATACACAGAGTTTAACTAAGGTCGGGACACACCCCGTCATATAACTAACTTCTATAAATACCAAAAGTGACTGGATATGACACGAAAAGCCCCGAAGCAAACTGGAGCTCACCAAAAGCAGCTGGATATCCTGGCTCCTACTTGTGCGGTGTATGAGCTGAGGTACCTGTGCCTGCATCATGAAATGCAGGTCCCCCGTGGGGATGTCAGTACGAAATATGTACTGAGTATGTAAAGATGTAGATAATCACATATGATATAGGAGCTCAATAGAAATTAGAAACAAGTGAATAAATCGTAATAGGAGTGGACCACACTTACTAGAACTTGTGACAACCTGTACATTGTATTTATTCAATCACTTTACCTTCGTTCTTATCATCTTTGTAATCATTATTGTACTGTACTGTGACCATTAGGCTGCCTCCAGTACATATCAACTGGGATCGACCCATGATAAGCTTATGCCCCTGGGATACCACCCATAAACACATAAATAGGGATCGACCCATGATAGGCTTATGCCCCTGGGATACCACCCGATAAGAGAGAACTTCCATCACTTAGTTCAATTAATCTTTGAGATTATTATTTCGGTCGCCACCGCATTTTTGATACTTTGAAACAATGATACATCAATAAGAGACATATAAATAGACCATCAATGCAATAACAATGAAGTAAGAACTCATTGGAATATCAATGAAGTGTTTTGGAGTCATCAATGCCATAACAATGAAGTAGGAACTTATTGGTATATCAATGAAACGTTTTGGAGTCATTAATAACACATGGATCTTGTTTGAGTAACTGGATTCCTTCTGACATTCATTAGTGCAATAAACATGTAAGATTTGAAAAACAAGTAAGTATTGGAATGTCTTGACATCTTGTAGGGTGGAAACAAGTTCATTGGTAACGTAGGACATCATACAAAACCTTTATGGATCACATGTTATTGAATAACTTTGGAAACTTTCTTAATAGAACAATTGTTCGCTTTCATGCCAAAGATATGGTATAGAGTATGCTTTACATACCTGACTGTCAACCTTCAATACTAGTCCCAAATGGACTTCCCGTCTTTTCGGATTACTTATCTACAATGAACATATATAGCAATCTAGTATTAGCAACCAAACGTCACAATTCAATTATTTGAATTCACCAAATTAGTGGTTAAGTAGTAAGCCTTAATTACAACATAAAGGGTGTCACTTTAACCCTCTTATACTCCAATTACATTCACATGCCATGCATATTCATACAACATCCTCCAATATCAAGTTTGGATTCATTTATCCTTCCAACTAATCCATTAAACCAAATTGAGCCATAGACATAAATAATCATCAATTCAATAGTATATCACCATATCCACCTTCCATAACTCAATTACCATATCCACCTTCCACAATTCGATACAACCAAACCATGCAAAATAGTCCATAACCCTATTTCTATCACCTTTCAATAACAACCAATACATATAATCCTCTATCACACATATGGAAAAGAACAAAGGAAAACAATATTCATACCTTAGAATTCACCTCTTGATTATGCAATCCTGTTTGCACAAATAATAGGTGTCGTTCGAAGCTCTCGAGATAACAAACACAGTTATCGGATTACTTTGGAATTTCTACGGTTGAATCAAAAGTAATTTAAAGGTAAAATTTGGCTAGGGTTTGTTCTTTCTCAATGATTGATGATGAAAATGAGTTTTTTAACTCATATACATGTATATATACACATATTCCCATCCATAATATAATAGGAAATGACCAAAATGCCTTTAAAATTTAAATAATGTCAAATCTGTCCTTTGGTGGACTGTTTTGTTAAGCTAAAGTAGATCGACCATAACTCTTTGCCTTCAAAGGGCTTTCATTTCATATAAAGTAGGCCACCCAGTTCGTCCTGTACAAGGAGTTATGGTCGTTTGAAGTTGACCCTAAAAATCTATTTTGATAGGCTGATGTACAACGAGTATAACTCCTTACTCAGACGTTGGATTTGGATGAAACCAATTGCATTGGAAAGAAGACTCAAATATCTTTCTTTTAATAGGTCGCAGATCTCCCAGTTCATTATATTAAGGGAGTTATGATCGTTAGAATTTGATCCAAAAATTTGGCTGGCCTCAGTAGTTTGTGTGCAGGAAATTTTTCCTGCACATTTACTATTCCCAAATATCCCGGCCACCGTTTTATAGTTTCGAACGTGCTCGATTATATCCGAAACTTATCCGTTTTTGAAAATCTTTATATCATTGGAAAGCTTATTCAATAACCTTCGCATGGAACCATCGACAGACAAATTCCGGTATAAATAAAATAAAAAATTAATTCCATATAAATAAGACCAATACACGTACTTGAATACGTCAATACACGTACTTGAATACGGGGTGTTACACCTACTCCCAACTAAATACACACTGAATTGATTACTAGACTGTACTAGGCTTGGCTGAACTATTACTAATCGTGTTAACTGACTGAACTGGACATAGTTCACTGATTTCTATAATTGACCAAGTACTATTTTTCGTGACATTACTGAGACTATTCTGTAGCTACTGTAATTCTAAGTAAACAACTAGATTTTGCGGGTATTAAATACCCCCAGGACTCGATAGCATCAATAGCAAAGCATGGCAAAATATTGAAAACATTACATTAACTACTTATTCACCATGCATTCATTTAGACATTTTGTCAAACACTTAAGAGGCATGAACTTGTACATGAATGGGACCATATGATAACATGTCATGAATTCACTACTCAATTTACATAGTGATTCTATCAAACACTTGGGGAGCATAATTAATGCACATGGAATTCATCAAAATATAAACATCATGGCTACAACATTCAACTTACAATTCAAGGGGTTAACATGAAAATCACATAATTTTACGCACATGCTAATTGATTCATTTGAAACTTGTAATGAATCATGATTTGAAAATCAAACATCAATACATATATGAACCAAATTTAAATTCAAAATGTAAATCATGAAATCAATAAAATTGTAGTTTAAAAAGGGTTCTTGAACTCCAAGGGGGGAAGGAAACCCAAATATTAACACCTAACATACGTTGGTTATTAATTCTCTAAAAGTTTTTGGTGATTTCTTGAGCCTAGGACTTGAAATTGAATGACCTAGGATTTTGTTCTTGAGAGGATTTGAGAGAAAGTGAGTGATTTTGCCCTTAGGATAGCTTAATTTCGTGTTTTGGGGCTGAATACAAGTGGGGAAATTGACTTAAATACCCCTCTAAATACGGATTTAATTACAAAAAAATACACCCAGTAATGTGTAGACCGACGCACCGCATCGATGATGTTAATGTGATAGGCGATGCGCCACGTCAAGTTTTTGTCGGTTCACAATTTTAGCAATGCGATCATCGATGCGTCGCACCGAGATCGCGTTGACCCACTATTTTGGTCCTCCAAACATGCCTAAAAAAACGTCCCAAAAATTCGAAACTCATCCGAGAACACCTATTGACATGCCTGATCATGAATCAACTTAAAAATAGACATTCTAAAGTCATCAAGATAAAAAATAAGATCATCGAATTATGAAGGCCAAAAATGATTCTACGTATAAACACTTAGCTGAAATTTTTAAGTATGGGACCCCTTTTTACATGCTATATAGGACTGAATTAGACTAGAATTTTTACGGGGTCTTACAATGAATCTTCTAAGGAGATCTGGGACTATTTTCAGAAAGCTTATAAGGTAACTAGCTAGGTGAAGGAGTCCAAAGTTAATATACTGACCAATCAATATGAGACCTTCACCATGAAAGATGGAGAGTCCATTCAGGAGATGCACACTAGGTTCACAACCATAACAAATGAGATTTACTGTTTGGGAGAAGATATCAGAACCACCAAACAAATCCACAAAGTTCTGATGTATCCTTCTTAAGCAGTAGAAGAGCAAGGTTAATGTAATCACTGAATCTAGAAATCTGAAGAAAATGACCATGGACGATCTCTTTGGGAATATCAAAACTTATGAGATGTTGAGAGACCCCTTAGCATACTATCATAAGCATAATCCATACATAAATCAAAGTGTGAAAGATATAATGATATTCAATGAAAAATTACAGTTAAATCATGTCAAAAGTGTTATGACAATACAATAAGCCAATCTCATCCACAAAGCCTCTACTGAATACTAACTGTCTAGGCTAGGACAAGGTCCCTGGCTGGATCATAAACTGAAAGAAGTCAACATATGAATAAATGTCTTTCGAAAAATGTATGACTCACCAATTCTGTCATCATCCCAAATATTCTATTAATGTGATAGACCACGGGACTGTGCCTCAAAACCTATTTTATGGGGATGAGAAGTCAATACTTTGAAAGTATTGGTATGCAGAATAATCCAACATAACGTATATTTCATGTAAAATAATCGAGAGCATTAAGAAAATAATTTAGGATAATAAGTATATATAAAAACACATGGGCAGAATTCAAGAGCTCCAACTCATTCTTGTAAATCAGGAACTCAACTCTCTTTGCTTTATCTTAGTTCTGAGCTAGATGGTACACTCTACAAATCTGAAAGATATCCCACAGGCTATATAGGATCCTCCCTTGACTCGACGGTCAGGCCCCCAATCCGAGTTTGTCGTAAGAATTGGGGTACGTAGTAAAAACAAAGGATACCTCCTTACTGACATACCGTGTCATGAAAAAGAATATATTTCCTTGCTGGCATACCATTTCATAAAAACCCGCGTCTATAAAATACGATTTTAGGTTATTAGTTATTTGTACTCGTGCCTTCTTCGGGTACCCATCTAACTATCTTTGAGCCTATTTTTAGCCTCTTAAGATCATGCTTCATGCTTAAAATATTTTTTTCATTCATGTTAAGGGAATTTCGTGATAGGTATGATCATTCCTAGATTTGTAAGCCATATTATATCATATCATAACCATAGTCCTTCTTATTCAAAAAAATGTTAATGACCACCAAAATATTTATCATATCATATGAGATTTTCTATTTTAAAAGAACATGAAAACTATTTCCAAAACACTCTTCTTTCAAAACTATAACATAAGGTGGTCATCTCGTTCATTAATCACATGCAATTCTTTATTAGAAAAGATGAGCCTTTAGCATGAGAAGTACCTCTTCGAAAGAATGCAAAATAATATTGCACAATAGTGAAAGAGGCATTTAAAACTCAAGATTTATCATCATTCATAAAATATCCCCAACACTAGTCACACATAAATCTCATGATCGAAAAAAAGGAAACTTATAGTTCATGCTCTCAAACCCATTTCACACTTCATAACATGTTAAGACCATAAATTTCATCATGGGAGAGGTAATTTCATAAATCATGCTCATAAATCACTTTTTGAAACTCATATCATATATGCACGTGATTATAACTCAAGTTTATGGAAAAACACCATGATAAATGCATACTTTCATTAAAATGGGTTCATGATGCATGCTCTTCAAATGGTTTTCAAAATCTATTACATATACATACATATACATCTTTAAAGCTTGTTAAAATATTAAATTTACACCCATGAGAGTTAGGATAGACCCACATACCTTTTGACGAAAAAAAATCGAAGCATAACCTTAGTTTGAAATCTACATGCTTTATAATTGATAAATTCCTCCTTGATTTGTGCCTTCAAATCGTTGTCTCTCACTTATTTTTTTCTCTCTTAAGCTCCAATTTTATCGCAGATTCTAGGTTAGTTACTGATTTTGTAAAATGAAAAGAATCATGGTTCTTTTCGTTATAAATTTTATATGAAAACTGACTTAGTCTCTCTTAATTTCTAATAAGAAAGTGAAGAAAAAAATATGATTAGAGAAGAAAAAATGAAGAACAAGGGGAGAAGAGAGGGTCTATAAACGAAATTAAGTGAAAAATAGCTACAACAAAAAAATCTAGCAAACTCAGTATAGTCATTCTACATGCCCATGTGAAGGAAATTTTATGGATAAACTAAGGTTTCACATGTCTTGTATTAGAATCATGTACACGTGGGAAGATATGAGATGGAAACGAGACGTTGTAGTAAGGAACGGACACATGGCACTAGCTAAGGATATGCTGAGGGTGCCAGATCAATATGCTTCAAATTAAAGAAAACTTTGGTGCAACTCAACTTTGACTCATCATCAGAGCCATGTGGTAATTGACGTTGTAAAAAGGTGGGATCTCGTGATCCAAGGATAAATAAGGGACATGTGTCCAATAACAAAAAAAAAAAGGACAAACACTTTGGTTATGTTTGTATATCGTTCCTGCCGCGACAGAGGAATATTAGTTGGCATGCGCAGCTAATGGTTTTTCCATGTGAAAGGCAGTCGTTGGAATGTTGTGCTTTAGCATTTGAGTGAAGCTTTTGTATTGGTTAATGTATAACCTTTGTTATCTATAAGTAGCAATCCTCACAATTGTAAGAGAGATTTTAAGTAATACATAAGCAAGACACGTATGTTTTTGTGCTCCATACTTTTAATTTTTTACTAAGTCTTCACTTTATAGTGCTCAAGTGCAAACAAGCATAATGCGACGTTATTTATTTGCTTTATTATTTTTATCCATCCCTTTTAACAGATGTATCGTCTAACTAATTAATAACCGAACCTTACAGACTAAATCAAGATGTATGTCTTTGTCGACTTCATACAAATTCAACCATACTGTTTTCCCGATAAACACATCTTTTGGTGATTGTTTTCAAACATTTAACTTACTCAACTTCGAGGTGTGTTTTAATTCATAAATGATAATAATTCTAGAAGAAATAGAAATAACTTATAGTTAAGGAGTAAAATTCATGAAAAAGTTGCTCAATTGGTTTGGAGGGCGGTTATCCACACGGATGATCCGGGATCAATCCTCCCCTCAATGTCTTTCACAGAAAGTGCTTTGCAGGCTATTACACACTGGAAGGTTTATCCAGTGCACATAAAGTGCTCACCCGAAGGGCAGAGATTGTAGCGGTTACGAATTATCCTAAAGTTCCACAAAAAAAAAACACAATCTATTTTGGATTGAATGTAAACTACAAGATAAGTACTCCAATAATGAGAAATCACTCAATTATGTTTTTAAAAAAATAAAAGTAGCATATGTTTTTCCAAGCTACGAAAGTAGTTCTTTTTCTATATGTTGGGACCGCGTGTAACTCCGCACTAGTATGATATTGTCCGCTTTGGACCAAGTCCTCACGGATTTGTTTTTAGGCACCTTCCAAAAGGCCTCATACTAGTGGAATTGGTTGACACTTTAAATATTGGACATGTTCCCTCCCCCGTACCGCCACTACCAACCAGTGGGACGCACCGCTTGACCATCACTTGTCAAGAAGACTTTCGACACGAGTCATCAACCGTAGATCTCAACTACTAGGTCACTTCACATGATCTTCCAAACATCTTGTACCGCCGTTATCACCCAACGAGACACGCCGCCTAACCACCACTCGCCAGGAAGACTTTCGACACAAGGCACCACCTGCAGATCTCCAGTCTTGTCCTTACACCGGGAACTTCTCACCAACCGCAGTCACCACTCCGACACACCCGAACCTGGGCTTTGATACCACTTGTTGGGACCACGTGTAACTCCGCACTAGTATGATATTGTCCGCTTTGGGCCAAACCTTCACGGATTTGTTTTTGGGCACCTCCCAAAAGGTCTCATACTAGTGGAGTTGGGTGACACTTTAAATATTGGACATGTTCCCTCTATTTTTCGATGTGGGATTGTGGGATTGTGTTTGTTACTCAATAATCCCCCCTCGCATCGAAAGAGGAAAGGGTCCTTGGTCTCACGCTACAGTTAGCCTGGGCATGCGGGGGAGTATTAAGTATCCCACATCGGAAGAGGAAAGGGTCCTTGGTCTCCTTATATGGCTTGGAAAATCCTCCTCCTCATTGAGTTAGCTTTTGGGGTTGAGTTAGGCCCAAGGTCCATTTCTTGACATGGTATCAGAGCCAGACCCATTTCAAATATTTGTTCACCGATGGTGGGCTCCCATATATATTGTCCACGCTCCAGTTAGCCTGTGCGTGTTGTCCACGCTACAGTTAGCCTGGGCGTGCGGGAAAGTGATAGTATCTCACATCGAAAGAGGAAAGGGTCCTTGGTCTCTCGCTACAGTTAGCCTGGGCGTGCGGGGGAGTGTTAAGTATCCCACATCGGAAGAGGAAAGGGTCCTTGGTCTCCTTATATAGCTTGGGCAATCCTCCTCCTCATGAGCTAGCTTTTGGGGTGTGAGTTAGGCTCAAGACCAATTTTAACACTATAAGGTTGACAATTGAGATTATGCAACTTTCTGACCAAAAATTATATATGATGGAAAACTTGCTAGAATAATTGTTCCTTTGAAGAACAACATTCACATACTAATCCAAAATCATAAACGAATATATTCCAAATATGAAGGGATCAAGTACAGGAAGAATGTCAAATAGGGAAAATTTAAAGAAATATGAAGAGCATAAAGAAAAAAAAATATATGAAGATCATCACTAGTCCCTTCCTGAAGCTATAAATAGAGGCATTGACACCAACTAAGTGCATCACATATTTGAAGTTGAGAGTATTGTTTAGTAGCCAAGGATGAGTTGCCTACACCATTTGATAGTTCAAAATTTTTAATGATCCTTTTTTCATTTGGTTGTAGGCAAGTCATCCTAGCTAACTTGACATAGCTCTTAATTATCTTTCATGTAAGGCCTTTTTTGTTATTGTATTTTCTTTTAATATTATTTTTTATATGGACTACTTCGTCCAAAGGATATAATGAAAGCAGTCTTTCTATCTTAGATAGGAATAAGAATACATACACAGTATCCTTCCTAGACCCTTGATTCTATATGTCAAGTTTTCATGTGGGAATATGGTGCAAAAAGTTTTGAAGTAGAGGTCTAACATGATTATTTTTGGTATAACCATTTGGTATTTGAAAAGGAATAAGAATACATACACAGTATCCTTCCTAGATCCTTGATTCTATATGTCAAGTTTTCATGTGGGAATATGGTGAAAAAAGTTTTGAAGTAGAGGTCTAACATGATTATTTTTAGTATAACCATTTGGTATTTGAAATTCAGTGATCCAATTAAAAAAGATAGTATTCAGGATTTGAATATTATGATTTCGAGTTGCGACGTTGGTAGTCAGTGGATTCAATTCATACATTTATTTTAAAAATAAAGAAATATTACACTGTAGTAACTGATACATTATTCTTTCCCTTTCTCGTAGCAGGGCTTATATTGGTTATTTTTATTTGCATAGCAATTGCTCTTTACTATAAACTTCTTAAACCTATAAGGATTTTTTTGCCCCAATTTTTTGTTGCTAGTGTCCAATCTAATATATTGTTTAATAATTCGTGGAATTTAGTGGTCTTAGATATGAATGCCCTGATCTATCCTAATCCTGCAGGCATGAGTGAAGACTCAAGCTTTTCTTCTTCTTGTTTTTGGTTGCTTCAATTTGATGTCAATGTGAAAGATTTAAATCATTTGTTCTTAATCTAGGAATATTAAGAGTAAATATTAGATAATTACTTGTTTTTAACGGTGATGATAATGAATATGGATAGATAATGTGAATAGGGATACTTGTTTTTAACGGTGAAGATAATGAATATGGATAGATAATGTGAATAGGGATAGATAAATTCTCTAGGAATCTTAAGATATTAGATCAATTTCTTAGATAATTGATGAAGAAAATTCTTAAATTTTGATCAATTTCTTAGATAATTGATGAAGAAAATTCTTAAATTTTTCACATTTACGAAATTTCTTTGATTAGTTTGTTGTGTAATTTCTTAGATCAATTTAAGTAAATAAATAGACAATTAATTGCTCTAGGAATATTAAGAGTAAATATGAATAATGTGATTTTAAAAGAGTGCAAATGGATAGATAATTTAGGCTACCCAAGGTAAACTTGATGTCAATGTGAATAAATGTTAGATAAGGGACAATCACATAAATATACTAAATAAGATTAAATATTACAAAACAGAACATGAGTTCTTACTTTTCAAAACATAACAATAAAATTTTATCAAAACCTATATAAATTAAATAAAAAGTTTTAAAAAAAAACACCGTAAAACAGAATCAATTAATCATGCATAGCTAAATCTTCCACTATTCCTAAAAACATGGAGCATATCAATTTATGATATTTTTCAAAAATAAACACTCCCACTTCACGCATATCTTCTCTTTCTTCTTAAAAACATGGAGCATACCAAATTACCAGTTTAATGATATTTCCATTTAAAGAAAAACATGCTTTGCAATATCCTCACCTCTCGCAATTTCAAAAGTACTCTCCCCACCGCCAGTGTAATCTTCCCATAGGTGTTTCTTTTTGTCACGATCCGAACTCGAACCTGACCGTGACAGGTAATATCAAATCCACCACGGGTCAGAGACCACCCCCTAATCTTACCTCAAGAGCACATAAATATAAACAGTGGAAGTCAATCAAATCAATGATAGATAAATGAATCTAAAAGAAATCTCAAGAGTCAATATAAGACAACAATACCATCCCATAACTGTCCACAAAAACCTCTAAAACCAGAATATCGATTAAGTCAGGACATGCCTCCGACTATGACCAAAAGAACCCAAAAGAAATACTAAATCAGTAATGGATCCAATGAAATGACCCACCTTCCGAAAGATGGAGATTCACCACTTCATAGCTGATCAACAGAAGTACTCAACCACCTAACGATGCAGCGTCTGGGGACGATCAGTGGGACCTATGGACTATATGGGTTCAGCTCCCCTTGCTGAAAGGGCCCAGTGTGTGTTAAGCCGCACGAACCAAGGGAAAGCTAAAGCCACCAAGGCAATGATCGTCCCCAAATATATATATATATATATATATATATATATATATATATATATATATCAAGTGTGCACCAAGCATACGGTCATATAGACCTCCAATGCTTGCAATAGTGGTTTTCAGTGTTCGTTCCTCCGGGACTTACACCTTCACAGTGAGCTACACAATTCCCTTTAAGCTCAAATTAAAATAATTTGCACATAAATCAGTCCATTAACCTGAGAATTATTTATTAAGGCATTTACCAACTTGGTATCGTCATACCATTATGCTTGCATGCTAATATAATTATGTCAAACCAATTCATATAACCAAATTGGCTCCCAAGCTCCATTTAAAATTCAAGCCATGGACACCAAGGCCATCCAAAACCATGTTTATCTGTTTGTCCTTTAATGCAATGATATGGGTTCAAAAGATAAGTTAAGTCATGCAATTATTCATATTCAAAATCAAGTTACAAAGTGGGTTGACGTTAATGTCATTATCAAACCAAAATTCCATCAATTTGGGGAAACCCATGTCCTTCATTCCAATCAATAAAATAATGCATCAATTCAGTCCCAAAAAATTCAGAATTAAAGCATGAATAATCAATTTAAAACATGGGACAAGTAATTTAAACATTTACAATCAAAATCCCTACATCCAAGTTCAAATTCATTAATTCGAATCACATGCATATTTAATAAATTAATGCCACAATATAAAATTAAAGCCAAGGGAAGAGAAACATGTCTGAAATATACAAGAACTCGAAGAGAAATCAAAGTTTTGAGCCCGGAGTAGTAATTTCTTTTAAAACCCTTGAATGTTTTTGGGTTTTGAGTTAGAGAGAATAAAAGTAGTATTTGATCATTGACAACTGACTAAAAGGGGCTTATTTTATGTTTAAGAGTCATACAAGGGGTAAAAGGACCAAAATCCCCTCACCCCAAGTGAAAAAAATAAAAACTGATCGAAATTAGAACAAGAGTGTGGCATGCCCTTATCTCGGAGGGTAGCCTCTGTACCACACACTTATTGTGGAGGCTAACCTCTGTGGCACGCCAATATTGAGGAGGCTCACTACCTCGGGATCCCAAAATGATTCTGAACCCCTTTCAAAAAATTTAAAACTTTTTCAAAACACTCTTTTAACATCACTAATCATAACTCAAGTCAAAAATTGACGTTATGCATGCAAGAGGGTCAAAATAAAAATGATCAAATTTTTGCGTGGTCTTACATTATCCCCCTTTCGGATCATTCATTCTCGAATGATGAGTTAGGATATTTTTAGCACGATAATCATAAGAATACCTCAGAATCAAATGACAAATTCGAAATATGATATGAGGGAAATGAAATTAAGCACTTTCATCCAACCCGAGGAATAAGAATAGGTACTTTCATATCTTCTTCAGCTTCCCATGTAGCTTCTTCTATTTTTTGATTTCTCCAAAAAACCTTCACTGAGGTTACATCCTTGGTCCTCAATCTACGAACTTACCTATCCAATATCTCAACTGAAACTTCCTTATAAGATAATGATTCTGTAACACCAACATCCTTGATAGGCACTATCAAAGAGGGATCACCCACATATTTCAGCATGGACAAGTGAAACACGGGATGAATTGAAACCGAACTCACAGACAAATCTAACTCATAAGCGACCTTCCCAATCGCCCTCAAAATCCGATATGGACCAACATTACGGGGATTGAGTTTTCCTTTCTTCTAAAATCTCATGACTCCTTTCATAGGAGCAACTTTCAAGAAAAAACAATCACTTGCTTCAAATGTCAATTCTCTTTGTGTCACAATCCAATTTCTCAGGTCATGATGGCGCCTATTATGACCCATTAGTAGGCAAGACAAACCTGTAATTCAAAACGACTAGTAACAGAATTCCAAATATTTAAAGAAAAGAATTGCTGAAAATATAAAATGAGGGAGCAATTACATAATATAATCCCAAAATTTATAGTATCAGTAAAAGATCTTCTGTTATAGTAAGGGTACAAAAGTGGAATAAATGAAATAAATTACACTGATATAACTTATCTATGAATATGTTGTGTCTTTACGCACACGCAAGTGTACGTGACCGTGCAAGTAATATAATGACTTAGACAGTCAGATATCGTTCCCTTGAGGATCAATAAACTAGAAATTTATTCAATCTTTAGTTCAAGACAATTTAGTATTAAGTGTTTAATTGTATTAAGATTAAGATAATTCTGTAAATAAAATACAATTTACTAAACAATAAATAATTAGTGATGACTAAAGCAAAGTAAGCAACAGTTGTAATCAATAATGATGACGATTCCAGGGTTGAGGTATAGTGAACAATCATACAATTCTCTATTCTTTTCACAATCTAATTGGTTATCGGGTTGATGGTTCGCAAGGTTTATGCCACAATCTTAGTCTCCCGACCTCAGATCTTCTATCTATTGAATGTTGTAACTATAACTCCCACGGAGTTACAATAAATCTTCTAGATTTATGAAGTTGTCTTCCTGCAAGTGAACGAAGCAAGGCTTCTAGGTATATCCTTATCCTAGATGCTAATTCAAATCCCTTATTTTATAAAAGAATAAGAACCTTGCTCCCTAATTTCTTCGTTCTATCCTATGATTCTCCTCCCGGATTCACATAGAAATAAAAATTTATTCTAATGGTGGCCATTCATTAAAATAGTAAGCTCAAGAAATTAAGAACAACCCATATGATAATCCAAAAAGAAACTATGAATAAGAATATTAAAGAGTACTCATGTTCTTAGCCTCAACCCCAGAAAGGGGGTGTTTAGCTACTCATGTTTGAACTAACCATCCAAAATAAGTAACAAATTATACCCAAATCAATCCTTGAAATAAAGAAATTCAAAAGAATGTTTATGAACCCTAAAAGAAAGAAATTTTTGTTTTTTCCGCTGCTGCTCTGCTTGACAAAAAGTCCCCCATATTATCTTGGATTTTTCCTTTTATAGATGGGATAAAATAGTTAAAATATTCCCGATTTATCCACCCGGCGCGTCGCGCCATGCCTTCTATTGCTATTTTCCATTAAAGTCTGAGAAATCGCAAAGCTCCAGTACACCCCAACAATTGTAAAATGCACCCTCACCGTGATGCGCCACTATCGCAGTAAGCCACTGGATTGGGACAATTGCGAAATAATCATCCTCCGCGATGCGCTAAACCTTCAGGTCACCAAATCTGATAAACAAAACTTCTCCGCAATGTGGTGGTTTCACAAACCTTCACTGGAATTCGACCATTGCTATTTTGTTGCTCATCGCGATGCGAAGTGTCTTCAAATGAGGATTTCTTCGTCCCAACTTGCCTTTTTTAGCTTAATTTCAGTCCCTTGCATTTCTTTACTACTTCCATATCCTCCTTGTATCCAATTATGCACAATTCTTTATGATTTTGATCCTGAAAGTACTAATCATATCCATTAGGCACAAAACGGAATAAAAGCTAAATTATACTTAAGAATTCATACAAAAGTTCTTAAACTAAGTTCAAATCTGGGTGCATATTAGTGCTTTGAGCATATAAATATACCCAAGATCACCACCCCACACTTAAAACATTGTTCGTCCTCGAACACATGAATTCAAAAGCATAATTCCTTTCTCTTTTCATCACAATCTCAAAGTTATGTGGACATGAACACTTACACTTTGCAATAACTAATTCTTACATCATTTTGTCAAAACAATTTTTAGCTCAAAAAAAATATTTTAGTACAAATTTTTCTCTCTTCAATAATGAATTTCTAACATGTTGGCAAAATCAATTACAGAAACACAATAAGTAATCTGGCTTTCATCCGTCTGCATCCTCACTATAGGAAACTTCCCCATATTCACTCATAGTGGTAACTATGCAACAATAGGGGAGTATCAAATCAAATCGCTCACTCTCAATCAAAGAATTCGTACATGCTAGTGAACGAACCATAAGCTTTCTCTTAGTGCTCTACTCCACTAATAGTTAGATGTTTGGGTGAAGGATCAACTAGGTCTTTTCCGGGTTGTAATAAAGGCTTAGGGACAGGTAGGTACTATTTACAGGAATAGTGACTATTTCTCCAAGGCGTTTAATTACAAGAACTATCAATTCACTCTGTTTTCCAACACCAATTTATCCTTCTATTTCTCCTCATATTTTCATTTGTCAACACCTTTTTCAATTAGCTTATTTTCTCACACTAGGCTAGGAGTATTAACCTTTTCTTCCATATTCTTGTTACACACCCCTATTATAGCCACCCTTAACTTAAGCTTAAAGGCATTCATTAAGGTGCACATTATCTAACTGGACCAGGGCCAAAACAGGTTCATTGTAACATTTCTATTTACTAACTCCCAATTAACCCAGCATCATCAAACATCAATAACCTCTATTTTGGGGGCATCAACTGATTAGCCTTGTTTTCTCATTTTTGCTCTTAATCTTCTATTAGTTTTATATTAAAAACGCTCAGGAGCTTATTTGGATCAAATTATGATTCTGCAAAGAAGGGATAAGGTTTCATAACAGGCTACCAAAGAAAAAGGCTCAACAGGGCTGACTAAGATTATGCACCAAGGGAGATTTTTTAAAGTTAAAAACAAGGCTGTCAAAGAATTGCCTACATCACTCCCTGCACCCAACACCCTTTATTTTGCTTTGTAAACACACCGGGCAAGTTCTAGTCATTTTATTCATGTAGAATATATACTACTCCTCACACTCACAGTGAATGTACGGAATCATCCAAAAGTTCCCAATCATGTTCTTTATTGAATTCAGAATTAAGCCAACACATCGAATTTTATTTATCGAGATTGAATCCTCGGAACTTAAAATAAAAACACTCTTATGCTAAAATTAGTTTCAATTATTGCAAAAATGGCCCATTTCACACACTTCTCTAAGATAGTGATTAGGTTCTCCTAAATTTCTTTACTTTGTACGACCATTCCCCTTAAGACGGTCGTCATCCATCTATCATAGGGGATGGCAACTAACTATGACTGTTTAGTCCTAATTACCAAATAGGGCACAAACAAACGTAACTACTTGAAACTGAACTTGCCAATGAGGGCAAAGATAACAATAACATAATACTTTAAACTGAAGTAACATGCGATAAATGCCAAAGAGGACAAATTGCAATCCACAAAATCAAAGTTACTAACTATTACAGACCAATGTTCCGAATAGCTAATACTTCAAACCAACACAGCAAAACAGAAAAATAACATTGTTCAGTCGAATAAAAAAAATAAAAATGCAAGAGAATACGAACCCACCACCCCACACTTAAAATAAAGCACTGTCCCAGTGCTTCCAATTAAGCTTATGGTAGGATGGCAGTATACTTCCTAATCAATAAAATGGGACTATAGCAGACATGTCCTCAGCAGCCATATCCCCATCATCGTCAGCTTCATCATCATCAGATTGCTCCTTTTCATCGGACTCCATGTCGGAATCCCTATACCTGTGTTCTTAATCTGTGGGTATATTGTTCTTAACAGGCTCCACAAAATCTAGGCCAATCCTCAACACGGTCCTAGCATGATGGCCAAGTGGATAATCGAGCTCTACAACGTGGAGCTTCTCTGGTGTAGCAGGTCTACCTCCAGTCTGCGACATTGTCATCATGAGACCATACAGCCTACCCAGCACCTCATTAGTCCATGTATGTCGCTCCATCATAGTCAAAATTGGTCCAGATGCCCCAGATGTGCTTCGAGCAGTAGTGATGTCCATAGGACAAGTGATCACCTCAGGTTTATAGTCAAGCTCCTCTTCATCCACCCTATGCCTTCTTAAAAATCTAGTCAACAAACCACCAAATCCAAAGCTACGACCCATCTGGGTACGTGCTTTCTTCATAGCAGAAAAAATTACGCTTTCCACATTAATTTCCACATCAGCACACATGAGGGCATAAATTAAACATACCCTATCCCGAGTTACCTCAGTCATATATTTGCCTTGTATCAAGCATAAATACACTATACGACCCCACATTCATGATTCCTTGTTCATCTGAGAGTAGGGGAAAGAAGAATGCAAACCTTTAACTCGATGCCTCATCCAATGGGCTAAAGATTGCTGGCCACATAAAAAATGCCTGATGTGTGCATAAGGAGGAGAAACAATAAACTGGCGCAAGACATTTGGATTCATTTCTGGGATACCCAACAACTCGTTAATATCAGTAGTTGTGAATCTAATCACCTTTCCTCGAACCTTCAACAAATGTTCAGAATGGCTAGGGTCCCAATTGGCATAAAATTCTCTCACAAGATGCAAATTGCACTCAGTCGGCTGATGAAAAATGAAATTCATATTCAGTGCCTTGATTCTCCATACCATAGACGGACACTCTCTTAGCAAGCTAGCCCGATCGATATAGACCTCCAGAATATACTTAGCATCAGTATGCTTAGTATACCATTGTTTTCTATCCCTTCGTACAGCCTTGAAGCCAAATTTTTGAACCTATCCCCATTGAAGTGGAGGGGACCTAGGCACTCTAGTTAATTGCCCTTCAGACGGCCTGTTTCTCTTCCTCGCAGGAGCAAGAGGTCCTATCTTTGCCTTTACCTTGTTAGATTGTTATTCCATTATGCCTGCGCTTAAGAAAATGCAACCAACAAGTAAGAATATAAAACTGAAGATTAGATAATCTCTATGTTCATTATAGGTGCCTTTGCACCCCACACTTAGTTGTTGGCCAAACACCTACATTCACAACCAAGATACTTAGACTTTCCTTTTTATAGGCCTTAATATCACAGCTATAGATAGCACATTCAAGGTACTCAGTCCCATTATTCCTCACCATTTCCTCAGCATAAAACATCATGTCACATTCTACTAACTCAACTAATATCAGACAATAAGGGTATATACACAATGGAACGAAATCACCCCTTAATTTCCTACACGGTTTTGCCTGACACCTTCCCATCCTCTCAACTAGCATGAAAAATATTTACCCCCTAATCCCAACTACAGATACCAGTCAATTTTGCTCTCAGTGATTCAAAGTAATGATAAGTAGGCTAAGACGTCACAAATTTGACAAAATATCAAAGGCAATGCGAATATGGACAAGTATTAGGAAAGGGAAAACAAAATTTTGCATAATAACACTAACAATACTCACAAAATGTAACAAGAAGGGTAAAAAATTAACAAATAAAAATGAACATACCCTCTCCTCAACACGGTAGGATCGCGGAAACCTACTGGATAAGGCCAATTTCCATTTAAATTCCCACTGCGATGCGCTAAAATTCATGTCCACACACTGTAAATTGACAATTTTAAATTATCCAAGTTTCGCGTTGCGCTGGGAATCGTGCCTATCCACTAAAATTTGACAATTCTCAATTTACCTTTCTTCGCGTCGCGGTGAAATTCGCATACCCTTACTGGAATTTGACAATTGTCAAATTACCCAGTTCTATGTTGCGTTGTTCATCAAAGTCAGATTCCTTATGCAATTTTTCACCCTTTTCTTACCTGAGTAAATCCCCACTTACACAAATCATTTTGCAAACCTGATTGCTTTCCTCAATTGTGGTAATCTCCTCATTTCCTTTGAAATTCCCTGCAATCTCAAACGAAAACAACAAAAATTGTAAGTAAAAATGGGTTGCCTCCCACTCAATGCCTTAGTTTTGGTCGTGGCACGACTCATTTTTGTATATTTTTCTTTTCTTTTTGGTTTTACAAGATAAAAATTAAACTACCTATTACAATACATCTGTGGGTTGCCTCCCAAATAGAACCTTATTACGTCGTGGCACGACTTAGCTCATCATCACTCATCAGCAAAAATGATAGATTCCTTGTGCTTGTCCGGATGATCCGCCCAATAATGCTTTACACGCTGTCCATTCACAAGGAACTTCTCCGTCCTCTATTTATTCCACAACTCCACAGCTCCATGGGGAGTCATGCACACCACTTCCAAAGGTTCAGACCATTTCGATCATAATTTACCCAAAAACAACTTAAGCCGTGAATTAAACAACAATACAAGTTGTCAGGGTTCAAATTCACTAACTTGAATGTGCTTGTGATGCCATCATTTGGTATTCTCCTTGTAAAGATTGGAATTTTCATATGTGTGGAGTCTAAACTCATCAAGCTCATTCAGTTGCAATAACCTTCTTTCTTCCGCGGCAGTCATCTCAAAATTCATCTTTTTTACTGCCCAATATGCTTGGTGTTCCAACTCTATAGGAAGATGACAAGTCTTACCATACACTAAGCAATATGGAGATGTCCCAATGGCCGTTTTGTACGTTGTTCGATATGCTCACAGTGCATCATCCAGCTTCTCCGCCCAATCCTTTCTCTGCCCATTCACGGTCTTTTAAAGTATTTGCTTAATCTCCCGATTGGATACCTCAACTTGTCCACTAGTTTGAGGATGGTATGCAGTGTCCACCTTATACCGAACACCATATTTAGCAAGAAGATTCTTGAACCAGTTGTTGATAAAGTGCATACCTCGATCACTAATTATTGCTCTTAGTGTACCAAATCTGGAAAATATATTCTTCTTCACAAACTTCAGCACCACCCTTGCATCATTAGTCGGACTCTCCATATCTTCCATCCATTTAGAGACATAGTCCACTGCAACAAGAATGTCCAAATTACCTTTCGAAGGT
Source organism: Capsicum pubescens (assembly GCA_030864215.1). Lineage (NCBI taxonomy): Eukaryota > Viridiplantae > Streptophyta > Magnoliopsida > Solanales > Solanaceae > Capsicum > Capsicum pubescens. The sequence goes on along the minus strand of CM061544.1, from coordinate 67,945,301 downwards.
GGGAAGGGACCATGAAATCAATCCCCTAAACATCAAAGACTTCTACTTCTAAAATATTATTCAGGGGCATCTTATGATGCCTGGTTATAGTAACCAACCTTTGGCATTGATCACAACTCTTTACAAATACCACTGCATCTCTAAACAGAGTCGTCTAGAAAAAACCCGATTGCCACACTTTCCTCGCAATCCTTTCACCCCCATGATGTCCACTATATAGAGATGAATGGTAATCTTGTAAAACCTTTAAAAATTTAGCCTCTGGGATACACCTACGAATCACTCCATCTGGACCCTTCTTGAAAAGGTACGGTTCATCCCAAATGTAAGCACGAGAATCATGGAGTAATTTCTTCCTTTGTTGTGAGGTGATTTCGGGAAGATATACCCCACAAACTATCAAGTTTACAATGTCATCATACCATGAAAACTCCACTGCATCTAATAACAACAACTTCTCATCAGGAAAGTCTTCCTTGATACTCTGAAAGTCATCCACAATATGGTCACTATTTTCCAGCCGTGACAAGTGATCAGCAACATGATTTTCAGCTCTCTTTGTATCACGCACCTTAAGATCAAATTCTTGAAGTAGCAAAATCTATCTAATTAATCGTGGCTTTACATCCTTTTTGTTCACAAGATACTTAATGGAAGCATCGTCTGTATGAAAAATGACCTTGGTACCAATTAAGTAAGATCGAAACTTATCGAATGCATATACCACAGCTAACATCTCTTTCTCTGTAACTGTGTAGTTAACTTGAGCATCATTCAGCACCTTGCTAGCATAGTAGATTGATCGAAATACCTTCTTTTTTCTCTGCCCCAACACTGCACCCAGTGCACTATCACTAGCATCACACATTAGCTCAAAAGGTAATTCTCAATCTGGTGCAATCGAAATAGGTGCTTCCGTTTAACTTCTTCTTAAGCTTTTTAAAAGCTTCATGGCAATCGGCTCCAAACTCGAACTTAGATTTTTTCTCTAACAATTTGCACATAGGACGTACGATCTTTGAGAAATCTTGAATGAATCATCTATAGAACCCATCATGTCCCAAGAAACTCCGCACGCCTTTGATTATAACTGGATGAGGCAATTTTTCAATTACTTCAACCTTTGCTTTGTCAACTTCCAGCCTTTTGAATGACACTTTATGGCCGAAAACAATTCCTTCCTTAACCATAAAATGATATTTTTCCCAATTCAACATCAAGTTTGTTTCTTCGCATCGAGCTAAAAATTTGTCGAGATTTTGCAAACATTTTTCAAATGAATTCCCATACACAGAGAAATCATCCATGAATACCTCCACAAATTTCTCCACCATGTATGAGAATATCGCCATCATACACCTTTGAAAAGTAGCATGTGCATTACATAATCCGAAGGGCATGCGTATGAAAGCATATGTACCGTATGGACACGTGAATTTGGTCTTTTCTTGGTCTTTCGGTGCTATGCTTATCTTATTATAGCCAGAGTACCCATCCAGAAAACAATAATACTCCTGCCCTACCAATCTATCCAGCATTTCTGAGTTGCTTCATTCGATATTCGATTATCTATACATATTCTTCATCTGGTAACTGTACGTGTGGGAACTAACTCGTTATCATCATTCATCACCACAGTAATTCCTCCCTTCTTTGGTACACAATGCACTGGACTCACCCATTTGCTATCAAAAATTGGGTAGACAAACCACTGTCTAACCACTTGATCACCTCTTTCCAAACCACCTCCTTCATAATAGGATTCAACCTTCTTTGTTGCTGCACTCTAGGTCTGTACCCCTCTTCTATGTAAATATTGTGCATGCAAAATGTTGGATTAATTCCTAAAACATCAGACATCTACTAACCTATCACTTTCTTTCTCCTTTTGAGAACTACTATAGCTTTCTTTACTTGTACATCGTACAATCCTGTAGACAAAATAACAGGCAAGGTATCTTGATCACCAAGAAAAACATATTGTAAGTGGGGAGGAAGAACCTTAAGCTCCAAGTTAGGAGCTTCTTCAACTGAAGTCCTGGATGGTGGACCAATTAGTCTATTCAGTAGGTCGATCAACACTTTAGTTGTCTCAATTACAACCAAATTCATGCTCTGTACCAACTCCAATTCTTTCGAATCCCCATGCATATCATAATCCATCAAGGCTCGCTCTAATGGATCATCAGACAAGAGCATCCTCCAATTCAAAGTAATATCAATAACCGAAATTGATGACAACTTCTTATATATGGCTGGCAATTTCAATGCTCTGTACACATCAAAAACCTCTACTTTATCGTGTGCTCGCATTGTCATTTTTCCAGCTGCCACATCAATGAGTGACTGCCCTATTTTTAAAAAGGGTCGTCCTAAAATAAATGGAACAACTAGATCTTCCTCAAAGTCAAGAATCACAAAATCCACAGGAAAGATTAAAGATCCCACTTGCACCAGTACATCTTCAATAATACCATTTGGTCTAGAAATTGACATGTCTGCCAATTGCAACACAATAGTTATGGGTTTGGGGATTCCAAGACCCATCTTTCGGTACCATGATGTGGGCATGAGATTTATGGTAGCCCCCAAATCACAAAATCCTTGTGCACAAATAGTTTGAGCAAGGGTAATCTGCAATGTAAAACTCCCCGGATCCTTCAATTTTGTGGGCAGTTTATTTTGCATTTTAGATGTGCATTCTTGAGTAAGTACAACTGTAGCATATTCAGTCAACCGATTCTTATTAGCAATAATATCCTTTAAGTATTTCGCATATTTTGGTACACTCTGTAGAATGTCAACAAGAGGGATATTTACTTGAACTTGTTTCAAAAGATCTAGACACTTCTTAAATCTTGCTTCCTCTTGATTATTTCTTTCCCTTTGAGGAAAGGGCAAGGGGATAGTCTTCTTCCCTACACGAATCTCTTCACTATCCTCTTTTTTTTCTTTACTTCTGCCTTTTCTTGTAAACTATCATCAGTAACCATGGGATTATCCTGCTCCTTCATCATCTTCTTAGTTTGTAGACCACTCCTCGTTGTAACCATATTCACTTGTTTAGGATTAGCCTCAGTGTCGCTAGGCAATGCTCCTTATAGCCTTGTATTCTGTGATCCTACTATTTGACCTAACTGCAACTCCAAATTTCTTGTGAGTAATTGCTGACTCTTCAACTCAGCTACAAATTGTGACTGTTGAGCCTTCATGTCCACTGCAAACTGTGCGTGTTGAGCCATCAACTGCTTAAGCATCTCCTCCATATTACTAGTTAAAGCAGTCGCTGGATTATTCTGAACCGGCTGTGGATTTGGTTGAAATGGTCCCTTATACTGATTTGTATTTTGTGCCTGATTTCCACCCCATGAAAAATTAGGGTGGTTCCTACAATTTGGATTATATGTATTGCCAAAATTTTGTTGACCCTGACGATTTGCATTCCCCACGTAGTTGACTGAATCTAGATTAACAAAATATGCATCTTTTTTATGCTCACTGCTTCCACAAACTTCACACCATGCATATGCCTGTTGAACTACATTTGATGTGGCTGCAGGTTGAGTTATGCCCAACTTAAAGTTGTTAAGCTAAGTAGTCATATGGTTCTTCATTGCTGCAATCTGTACTTGTAAGGGAGTGAACTAATCAACCTCCAAAACCCCTACAACTTTCTTGGGAGCATTCCTTGAGTCTGCATACCAATCAGGATTTCCTTATGCAATTCGATTAAGCAAGGTATACAATTCTTCATATGTTTTCTCCAAAGCTTGACCCCCTGCTGCTGAATCCAAGAGAATCTTTGTATTAGACTCAAGGCCTTCTATAAATGTATGCACCAAAACATCATTCGATTGATGGTGATGAGGACAACTTCTGAGCATGCCCTTGAATCTCTCCCAAGCTTGGTAGAGATTTTCTCCATCTTTGTGTCTGAAACTCAATATCCCACTCCTTAATCGAGCCCTTTTCTAAGATGGAAAAAATCGAATGAGGAACCTTCGAGCAAATTCTTCCCATGTAGTAATGGATTGGTGTGGTTCAGCAAGTAACCATCTTTTTGCTTCCCCCAGTAGAGAAAAAGGAAAGAGTGTCAATCTGACATAATCAGCTCTCACATCTTCAGGAATATATGTGTCGCTTATCTCCAGGAAGGTTCATAAGTGCTACTGTGGATCCTCGTGTGAAAGTCCCTAAAATTCCCGCAGATTTCAATAATTGTACCATATTTTGTTCCAATTCCCATCGACCTCCTTGTTTAGGTTTCAGCATACTGTTAGTCACAAGGTGTGTAAGTAGGATTGCCACTTCTCGAACAGGTCTTGCAACTGGTTGAACAGGAATAGCTAGAGCTGGAACATTTCCAACATTTGTATCAGCAACTGTAGGATCATGTATTTCCACCATCGATCCCTGTTGAGTGTAGTATTGAGCTCTTCGTCTCTGATGAAAAATCACTTTTGGTTCTGCAAAGGGATCTACTAACTCTTTGTCTCTAGCCAGTCCAATGTTTAGCTAAACCTGTAAAAATTCAGCTGCTAAGATCAAGTTGTTAACACTTAAACTTATGATCAAAAACCAAAAATTAAAGCAATTTACTAATTCCCTTTGATCCCTCGCAGTGGCGCCAAAAACTTGTTGCGTCTTTACGTACACGCAAGTGTACGTGATTGTGCAAGTAATATAATGACTTAGACAGTCGTTCTCTCGAGGATCAATAAACTAGAAATTTATTCAATCTTTAGTTCAAGAATATATAGTATTAAGTGTTTAATTGTATTAAGATTAAGATGATTCTATAAATAAAATGCAATTTACTAAACAATAAATAATTAGTGATGACTAAAGCAAAGTAAGCAACGGTTGTAATCAATAATGATGACGATTCCAGGGTTGAGGTATAGTGAACAATCATACAATTCTCTATTCTTTTCACAATCTAATTGGTTATCGGGTTGATGGTTCGTAAGGTTTATGTCACAATCTTAGTCTCCCGACCTCAGATCTTCTATCTATTGAATGTTGTAACTACAACTCCCGCAAAGTTACAACAAATCTTCTAGATTCATAAAGTTGTCTTCCTACAAGTGAACCAAGCAAGGCTTCTAGGTATATCTCTACCCTAGATGCTAATTCAAACCCCTTATTTTATAAAAGAATAAGAACCATGCTCCCTAATTTCTTTATTCTATCCTATGATTCTCCTCCCGGATTCACATAGAAATATAAATTTATTCTAATGGTGGCCAATCATTAAAATAGTAATCTCAAGAAATTAAGAACAACCCATATGATAATCCAAAAAGAAACTATGAATAAGAATATTAAAGAGTACTCATGTTCTTAGCCTCAACCCCAGAAATGGGGTGTTTAGCTACTCATGTTTGAATTAACCATCCAAAATAAGTAACAAATCATACCCAAATCAATCCTTGAAATAAAGAAATTCAAAAGAATGTTTATGAACCCTAACAGAATGAAATTTTTATTTTTTTTTCGCCTCTGCTCTGCTTGACAAAAAGTCCCCCACATTATCTTGGATTTTTCCTTTTATAGCTGGGACAAAATAGTTAAAATATTACCAATTTATCCACCCGGCGTGTCACGCCATGCCTTCTATTGCTATTTTTCATTAAAATTTGAGAAATTGTGGAGCTCCACTATACCCCAAAAATTGTAAAATGCACCCTCACTGTGACGCGCCACTATTGCGGTGATCCACTTGATTGGGACAATTGCAAAATAATCATCCTCCGCGACGTGCTAAACCTTCAGGTCACCAAATCTGATAAACAAAACTTCTCCGCGATGCGGTGGTTTCTCAAACCTTCACTTGAATTCAACCATTGCTATTTTGTTGCTCATCGCGATACGGAGTGTCTTCAAATGAGGATTTCTTCGTTCCAACTTCTCTTTTTCATCTTAATTTCAGTCCCTTGCATTTCTTTACTACTTCCATATCCTCTTTGTATCCAATTATGCAAAATTCCTTATGATTTTGATCCTGAAAGTACTAATCATATCCATTAGGCACAAAACGGAATAAATGTTGAATTATAATTAAGAATTCATACAAAAGTTCTTAAACTAAGTTCAAATCTGGGTGCATATTGGTGCTTTGAGCATATAAATATGCCCAAGATTAGAATACAATATAGAGACTAGTCTAATACATAAGATGGAGGTAAGTAATACTCTGAAGGTCAAGAGCTCACTCTTAGTCTCTAAATCATTGAAGCTCTACACGACAAGTACATCAACAATAATAACCCGTACTACGATCTATAGGCTACAGAAGTGTAGTATGAGTACCAAACAAATAGTACTCAGTAGGCAACTACCATCTAAGCTCCAAAGATAAAGAAGATATAAACAGAATGGGAACTATACCCGAGAGTCCAAAAATCATATAACAAGCCAATGAGATAATAAGGAACAATTATCTTACTCATGCCTAAGAGTCTAACATAATAAGACTAAGGACGTATCAAGGATGAACTCTCATATTCCAGCAATATTCATGAATGTCAATACTATACCATATATCTCAGACTAATATACGAATAGAGAGCAAAAGAATGATATATAACAATATACAAGGTCAATGAATGAATATACAATATGAACAACTGAAGGAAAGGATATGCGGTAGTACCATGGCTATATATTGCTAGATACATATCTGTACATATAAATTATTAGTCAACTCAAGCATAACCTAAATCATCATGTCTTAATTTTAAGACCTCATTATGATTCTATCAGGATTTTATACTATCATACTTAGGGTTCTAATCCATATGGCTAGACATGAAATAATCATGCATAATAATACAAGCGTAAGATAGGATAGGACGGAAATATACCTCAAATCGCAATATCAAATAAATGACCAATTTGTCATAAACTAGCCATAATAATGATCATGACAATGATAATAAAAATATCAATAATAGCGCGAGTAGCCAGCTATTCTAAAAAATGAAGTACTTAGCCGTTTCTATGCATGCCCACATCACCCTAGGATTAAAAGTTTTATTCAGCATACAACAACACAAGGCATAGTCATCACCCATATCTATGCAATCGTCCTATAATGGCTGATAGACATAGGTGTATACTGGTGATAGGCAATGTGCATGCAAGCATGAATGCAAGGTACACAATCAATATCACAATCTCATCATCATAACCATCTTTCGACCTTGCTGGGTATCATCACATCATCATAATATCCTTCGGCCTTGTCGGGCATCATCACATTATCATAATATCCTCCGACCTTGTAGGGCATTATCACATCATCATAATATCTTCCATCCTTTTCGAGTATCATCATCATAAAATCCTTCGGACTTGCCAGGTATCGTCACATCATCATAATATCCTCCAGGTTTGTCGGGTATCATCACATCATCATAATATCCTAATCAATGTCAATAATATAGAGTGAGCCCCACGAGAGATAAAGTAAAGTGCAAGATCCATGAGGGCTAAAGTAAAGAACAAGACCCACAAGGGCTAAAATAAATAATCATGAAAAGAGAAGTAAGGTAGATTATATTTCCATAATTCATCGCTCATCATCAATATCACACTATTCATAAATATATATAATAGGTGCACGGAACCAAGTTGTGGCTAAAAGAGTGTAAGTTCTTAAATCTATTGCCCGGAGTGATTTTCGGGGACTAAATTGTTATGAAGTGTAGAAAGGGTCAGAATATCTCTCGATCGGAGTAAATCATAGTATCAAATCATGGAACAGAATTCACCCTGGTCAAATCTTTAAAATATCAATTATTAACCTCTTTTATATATAAGTTATCCATTAAGTTAAGCAATTATTATTATAGAGAAATCCATTTTTAAAGGTGAAAAGTGGATTTTAACCCTTATTTAGGAAAAACAGTGATAAGGTCATATTTCAACTAGGATCACAATAATTACCAATATAATAATCATGAATGTACCGAATCTATGCATATTATCACCAGTATTCAATCAATGGAATCATAAGCATCATATGGGATGGAGAAAGATGCGGTATGATGCTTATGATTCCATTGATTGAATACTGGTGATGACATGCATAGATTTGGTACATTCATGATTATTATATCGGTAATTGTTATGATCCTAGTTGAAATATGACCTTATCACTATTTTTCCTAAATAAGGGTTAAAATCCACTTTTATATATATATTCATAAACTACAATCGCATCCTTTACAAGGATAATTAATTCCTCGATGTCCAACCAAGATTATAACATGGCTCTTGGCCCAATAATATGTCCAGAATAATCACACCATCATAATCACGGTCGTAGGCCCATATACATATTCGGAACTCATATCGATAATCATATTTATAATCCGTAGAGTATCTATAATCATCTCACATATAAGATGCATCTCATTTCTAGGAGGCATAATGAATCAATGAGTATAACTCATAACTACGAGGCATCTCGTATCTATAGGTCATGTATCATGACTATAAGAAATATCATCGCAATATGCCAACTATCATATCTAGGAGGAATATCATCTCTAAGGGCCAAACATCATGTCTAAGATGACATAACATCTCTAAAGGCCCAACATCATAACTAAGAGGAAATAACATGTCTATAGGCCCAATATCATATCTAAGAGGAAATAACATCGCTATAGGCTCAATATCATATCTAAGAGGAAACAACATCTTTATAGGCCCAATATCATGGCCATAAACCATTAGTTACTATCTGGAGGAACAATACTTCATTCTTCATCAGTTCACCAAGAAAATCTCATAAATAAGGCTCATTAGTCTCAATTAGGCCTAACATCCATAACTAAGTCCACAATGACTAACATAAGTCTTGGCCAAAGTGTGCTAGGCAAACCCACTTCTAATCCTCAATTTCCACATTTAGGCAATCTACGCCCCAAACTAGGCTAAGGTATATAGTGGAACTTCTAGATGTCAAGTAAGCCATAACTAAGAGATTTCATCTAGGAATAAGGGAATTTAAGTCCACTCCACCCAAATTACGATTTCAAGTCCCCTAGACTAGCCCAACTAAGTTTAATCATACTAGCCATGTTTCCAATACTTAAACTACATCCCAAACCTAGAATTATATCATATCCATGCTACAAGTTAGTTCATGTAACAAACCGAGACTACCCCTGAGTCATTACACGGTGCTTAGGACTACAAGTGATCCCAAGATAACCCTTCTACTGGCATAACTCGAGAGCAACTGAATAAAATACACAAATCTGAATGAAATAACAACAATAACAATAGCAAACCCAATGTATTCCCGCAATGTGGGATCTGGGGAGGGAAAGATGTATGCAGTCTATACCGCTACCTCTGAAGAAGTAGATAGGCTATTTCCGATAGACCCTCGGCTAAAGATAAAGGATAGTAAACAAGGGGATGGATAACATAACCGAAATAAAGAATAAGAAATAATAAAATAAAAATCAGGGACATATGAAATATGAAAAATAAGAGCAACACAGAATGAGAAAAATAGGAACTAAGAAATAAGAAATAGGACATCCACCTAGTAGTAACATACACTCACATACCAAAGACATCTGTGTACACTGTCCTATGATTACTAACCCGGCTACACAAGAACTCTCCTGACTGCTTGCTATAACCCACACACTAACACTAGCCTTCTACCCTTATCCTATACCTTCACACTTTCCTATCTGAATGAAATAAGTGGAAGATAAATATTTTCTAAATCTGATCGATACAAAACTAAATTAAAATAATTACAACTCTGCTTTTACAAAACAAAAGTAGAATCAAATACATTAACTTTACTGACTATCTATGAAGCCTCTACTAATACAGACTATAGGTAGACGGGACATGACCTCAGCTATCCCAAATCAATACGATTGAATAAAAGAAAAATTTCTAAAATTAGACTTGACTCGAGTTCTCGAATCAAAAGAACCCATCACCTGCTAACTGGAAGCTGTAAACTATCTGATTATGATGTGAGTGGTATAACCGGTACCTATATTATGAGACAATGTAGTATATAAACGTATATATGGATAAGCACTTTTGGAGTATACTGAGCATGTGAGGGTGAATGCATCAGTAAAACAGTAACTCAATGTTTATATAACTTGTAAAGAATGCATGCTAAGTGTAAATGACTCACGTTGGCTTGAATAACTGAAAACTGAAAATCATAAATCATAGATAAGGAAGCATACTGTATAAATATTATGAGTCATCACATTTAGTTCAAAACAAATTGTACTTGTATTCTATATTTAAATCATGCAAGCTAAGTGTAGAAAGGACTCGCTTTTATATCTGAAAACTGAAAGTTGTAATGTCATGACTAATATCTGATGTATAATAACAACCGAATGAAACTGCGAGCCTTCACACTTAGTTTCCTAAAGCTTTTCTATTAGTCTTTTCTTTTAGATAGGTTCTTCTAACTGACATAAACCATGTGAGCTATCATGGAGTCCAACGTTTTATTCTTTTAAGGAAATAACCTCACGTTGGGGAGAGGTTTCATACTCTTGTCAAGGAGTATAACCAGAGCTAAGTGGTCACATCTGTAACTGTCATCCATATAGAAATGGAAATACTGAATCTGTACCTACGTTGGCTCGTAGTTCTAGGAAAGTAGGATGCGCTAAAACCACATTTTCCTCTCGGTGCTAAATACTACTCCCTTTAATCTGTATGCTCATTCAGTAGGAAATCCACTTTTAAAAGTCATAATATTTCATACCGAAAGCTAACTATGCATCTGTTCATTCAAAACTAAGTTTAAGCTGTAAAGTGGATTCATATTGTCACACCCCTATTTTTCACCGCATCCAACCCCACTAGGGAGTTGGTTTTGGAGAAAATGAATTTTTCAATTAAAGTGACGTTTAGAATAGGGATTTATTTATTTACAGAATCGCCACTTGGAATTGAGTTTGGGTGTTCCAAGTCACCTTATTGAATCTCCAATCAAAAGGAAATGACTCTTTGTTTTATTGGTCTGTGAGCTAGAAATCCGGTTAAGGAATTCTGTTGATCAAGGGGAAGGTGTTAGGCCCCCCTCGAGTCTCGTGGTTCTAGCATGGTCGCTTTAATGACTTAAATCTGGCTTAAATTAATCTCTTGGATATATAATATTTGTTAGCCTAAAAGTTACTTCTATCCTACTTTTATTCTTTTATAAATATATTTAAAACTGTATTGATGTGTGGCTTACCAATAGTAGTATTTTTCGGCCTTACCACTAGTTTTGGTGTATTTCTCCCGCCTTTGAGGCTTTTATGGATCGCTCTATTTTTCAAAGTCTAAATAAGCACCTAATATGTTCAGAATCTACCCAACTTGATTAGATCGACTTTAAAATGATAAGTTAGATTTTATTATAACGAATGGTCGTTAGCAGGGCTTTCCAACTTCATCGTTAATTTTTACTTGTATATTAAATTCTTAATTGTTTAGAGGATAAGAACCTAACTCATTCTCTTGAAAATATTTTTAATAATAGGTTTGAAAGTAATGCTCATGTCTCATTCACTCAGTTTCATACTATTAAATTAATAAACTAATTCACGTCTTAAACTCTTATTCAAACCGTCAAAGTATGTTTAACATTGATTATTTGTTGTTGTTGTTGTTGTTGTAAATCAAAGAAATAATAAGAGAGCACGTATAAACTTGGTCTACCGGGTTAATTAAAACTTACTAGTAGTTATTAATTTAAAAATCCCGACATAAATAAAATAATAAGCAAAGAGCATGTAAGCCTCCAAAAAAAAAGAGGTACGTAAAACATGAACTACGTAAAAGTAATAAATTACATACGCTAGACAATATAAAAAGCCCTTGCAATAATTTTATCAATGCTTCGATTCACAATAAAACTTATAAAATAAATAGCACAGGATCAAAATAAAAACCTATGGGATGAACTAATGAAAGTATGAATAGGAATACCGGCACCGTAAACTCAAACCAAAGATCAAGATCAAACTCCAACCCTCGGACTTTTGGAGAGAAATACTCTATTTTTTTTATTAGTGTTCTTCTTGTTTTTTATTTTTTTTTTATTTTTCTGTTTCTTGCCCTTTTTTTTCTTGTTTTCTCTAAAATTTCTTTGTTTGTTTTTTCTCTCTCCTTCCTTGTAATGTTCTCCCTAATTGTCTTTGTAATTGTATCCTCTCTTGTGTGTGGAAAGGAGGTTTTATATAAGTGCATGTGTGTGTCGTGTGTTTGTGTGAGTTGTGAAAGTGAGAGAATTATGGGATGTGGGAAAAGAATGGAACGTGGGGAAGGTTAGGGTAGTAGTGTTTAGGGAGTGGTTTTGAGGGAGTGGGTATGTGGGGGAGTAGTTTAAGGTTTCTTTTTTTATTATGTTATTATTATTTTAAAATTAATAAAAATAAAGAAAAATAAAAAAAAAAAAAACTTATCTAAAACCAATAAAATACAAGTTAAATAATTAGTCTTAAACATGATTACGGAGTATTAATATCACTAGATTATTTATTAAAAGTTAAAAGAAGAAAACAAATATAGTTTAGAAAATTTTCTTTTTCCTAAAAATAAATAAACAAACAATAAAAAACTTATTTAAAAATGTGACTCTATTTTTGTAGTTTTCAAAGTTTTGAAAAAAAAAATAGTAAAAATAAGATAAACTTAAAATATCTAATTTAGACCCTAAAGAAACAAATCGAACACCAAAAAGATGAAAAAAAATAACTTAGGTTTGGTAAAAAATTAGGTGTTTACAGAATACCCCTCTTTGCTCGGAGATATGGAGAATTTTCAAGAAAAGAAGTAAACATGACTAATTTTTTGGCCCAACCATTTATTCAAAAGTAATACGTAAGTAAGTAAGAAAGAAATGTGACCGAGCCCTGGCTTTGGGTATCCTACATATCTCGGGTTATAGGAGAATCAGGTCACATGTAGTTCAAGTGCATGTAGGAATGAACGGGTGAGTTGGAGAGTCGAGTTGAGGTCCCGTCGAGTTTCCGGTCTGTGGCTCCTTTTATTACATCAGGAAAGAAAAAATGAAAACTTGAAATGAAAGATACAAGATCCTATCAATTCTATTTGTCTTGATTCTCTTTCTTCAGATCTTCCTCTTGGATCTTCAGTTATCACTTCACCTTTTTCTAGTAGGTACCTTGATCTCAAGATTTGATCTTGAAATTAGGATTTGAGACTTGAACTTGAAACTTGGATCGAGTCATTGACACTCTTCCAAAGGACAGTTCATAGAATAACTTTGGATGTTTGTTCTCCTGATCAGAAGCTAAAAGATGTCTCTTGAGATGTTGAACCGCTACAGATGCAAAGCTGACTCTAACTATCTTCAAACTGATCATTCTTCTATATTTTGACTGAAGACGGGATTTTATTCTTGAATATACCTGTGCTTTGCAGAAAAAACTGCAAGCCATCAAAGAAAACAAAACAGAACGAACAAACTTTTCTGCCCCAGTTTTGCACTAGGTAAATTTTGTGATTTATTAGAAAAATTATAAATAAATAAATGAAAATGATAGAAATCTAGGCTAGGTACGCAATAAAATAAGAACCCTATTCTCAATAATGCAACCAAAGGAAGTTATGCCTTATGAATTCATGAAAAAGAGTTAGGATATTTGTTTTTTACAATGCAACTAGGGATTGTCATACCCTATGCAGACATAAAGAAGAAAAATAGGAAGGTTTATTTCCTAAAATGTCAACTAGGGATGGCACCCTATAAAGATGAAATAAGATGTCAACTAGGGGATGGCGCCCTATGAAGACGAGATAAGATGTCAACTAGGGAATGTCGCCCTATGAAGACGAATAAGATGTCAACTAGGGGATGGCGCCCTATGAAGACAAATAAGATGTCAACTAGGGGAGCTCTATAAAGACGAGATAAGATGTCAACTAGGGGATGGCGCTCTATGAAGACGAGATAAGATGTCAACTAGGGGATGGCGCCCTATGAAGACGAGATAAGATGTCAACTAGGGAATGGTGCCCTATGAAGACGAGAAAAAATGTCAACTAGGGGATGGCGCCCTATGAAGACGAATAAGATATCAACTAGGGGATGGCGCCCTATGAAAATGAAATAAGATGTCCACTAGGGGATGGTGCCCTATGAAAACAAATAGGATGTCAACTAGGGGATGGCGCCCTATGAAGACGAATAAGATGTCAACTAGGAGATGGCTTCCTATGAAGATGAGATAAGATGTCAACTAGGGGATGGCGCCCTATGAAGACGATATAATATGTCAACTAGGGGATGGCGCCCTATGAAGAAGAATAAGATGTCAACTAGGGGATGGCGCCCTATGAAGACGAGATAAGATGTCAACTAGGGGATGGTACCCTATGAAGACGAGATAAGATGTCAACTAGGGGATGGTGCCCTATGAAGACGAGATAAGATGTCAACTAGGAGGTGGCGCCCTATGAAGAAGAATAAGATGTCAACTAGGGAATGGCGCCTTATGAAGACATAACAAGATGTCCACTAGGGGATGACACCCTATGAAGACGAATAAGATGTCAACTAGGGGATGGCGCCCTATGAAGACGAATAAGATGTCAAATAGGGGATGATGATACGGGAATAACCAAGAACACACAAAACACACACTCAAAACAGTCCACAAGTTCAAGAGAACCGAGGACCCTTTGAGTGACCCCTCTCAGATTCAAGATCTACAATAAGAACACAATGTAATGAGGTGATTAACACCTATTTTAAGTGGATAAAAAACTAGATTAACAATATGAACTTAACAATGGGAATAACAACAACAACACAAACGGGTACAATAGGAGATACAAACATTACAAGATTGCAAGAATAGAAAGGATAGATAGAGTGACATACAGTATCTCATGAACTAAGAACCTAAGTGTATTCAAGCACCTAGACCCTTAATACAATGATAATAGGAATACCTACTCTCTTCATTGAGCATAAGAGAGACCTCAACCTCCTCTAGCACCCAACGTTCTAAGCAAGAATGCAACACTAGTGATTCCACCCTAGTATCACCCTAGTTACAAGTTTCGGATTTGTGCCTCAAGGAGAGAGGACTTGTCTTTCAATGTTATACAACATTCATTATCATCAAAGTCTAACGAATAAAATCCTAAAAAATTATATTTATAGATATTGCAAAAATAATGTGAAATGCCCATAATACCCCTCAAGGGTGAGGTGCCCATCAAGTGTAAGAAATGGGCTGATTTTAGTGTGTTTAGGCCCTGTTTTACACTTCACTTGTGCACTTCCTTGGACGGATTCATTACGTACTCATTCACGTTCGTCCTCGAGGTCGTACTTGTATCAGATGATGCCCTATGAAGACGAATAAGATGTCAACTAGGGAATGACGCCCTATAAAGATGAGATAAGATGTCAACTAGGGGATGGCACCTTATGAAAATGAATAAAATGTCAACTAGGGG
This sequence comes from Capsicum pubescens, assembly GCA_030864215.1. NCBI lineage: Eukaryota > Viridiplantae > Streptophyta > Magnoliopsida > Solanales > Solanaceae > Capsicum > Capsicum pubescens. The sequence goes on along the minus strand of CM061544.1, from coordinate 67,929,809 downwards.
ATGGCGCCCTATTAAGATGATATAAGATGTCAACTAGGGGATAGCGCCCTATGAAGACGAAATAAGATGTCCACTCGGGGATGGCACCCTATGAATACAAATAATATATCAACTAGGGGATAGCCCCCTATGAAGACGAATAAGATGTCAACTAGGGGATGGATCCCTATAAAGACGAATAAGATATCAATTAGGGGATGGCGCCCTATAAAGACGAGATAAGATATCAACTAGGGAATGGCGCCCTATGAAAATGAATAAGATGTCAACTAGGGGATGTCACCCTATGAAGACGAGATAAGATGTCAACTAGGGGATGGCGCCCTATGAAGATGAGATAAGATGTCAACTAGGGGATGGCGCCCCATGAAGACGAATAAGATGTCAACTAAGGGATGGCGCCCTATGAATATGAAATAGATGTAAACTAGGTAATGACGCCCTATGAAGACAAGATAAGATGTCAACTAGGGGATGGTGCCCTATAAAGATGGGATAAGATGTCAACTAGGGGATGGCGCCCTATGAAGAAGAATAAGATGTCAACTAGGGGATGGCGCCCTATGAAGACGAAATAAGATGTCCACTATGGGATGGCGCCCTATGAAGATGAATAGGATGTCAACTAGGGGATGGCACCCTATGAAGATGAGATAAGATGTCAACTAGGGGATGGCGCCCTATGAAGACGAATAAGATGTCAACTAAGGATGGAACCTTATGAAGATGAGATAAGATGACAACTAGGGGATGACGCCCTACGAAAACGAATAAGATGTCAACTAGGGGATAGCACCCTATGAAGACGAATAAGATGTCAACTAGGGGATGGTGCCCTATGAAAATGAGATAAGATGTCAACTAGGGGATGGCACCCTATGAAGATGAGATAAGATGTCAACTAAGGGATAACGCCCTATGAAGAAAAAAAGATGTCATCTAGGGGATGGAACCCTATGAGGATGAGATAAGATGTCAACTAGGGGATGGCGCCCTATGAAGACGAGATAAGATGTCAACTAGGGGATGGAGTCCTATGAAGACGAATAAGATGTCAACTAGGGGATGGCGCCCTATGAAGATAAAATAAGATGTCCACTAGGGGATGGCGCCTGTCACACCCCTTTTTTACCAAATTAGATTAGATATAATTTAAGTTCGAAAGGGTTTTCATTATTAAAGTGACAAAATGAAGATTTGTTCTAAAAATGGATTATTTTTACATTTAAAAACTCAGAGTCGCTTCTTGGCATAATCCGGTGTCCCAAGTCACCTTTAGAAAATCCTTTTCAAAATGATTTGACTCTTTAAAACTAGTTTGCGAACAGAAATTCCGGCTAAGGAATTTTGTTGACCGAGGGGAAGGTGTTAGGCACCCCTCGATCCTGTGGTTGGACCACGGTCTCTTGGTAAAGCGTATCATCTAATTTTAACATTACAAATGTATAAACCACACAAAACACATAAAATAATCAATCAAACAAACAAAATAAAACAAATCCAAAATATAATGTTCAGTCCAATTATACAGTCCAAAACAAAAAAAATATAAAAAATAAACCCTATTCTAACCTACACTAATCCTAACTATGCTCCCGTGCTTTACCCGATGCCTTGAGCCTTCATCACGAACTTCTTCCGCCAACATAGTACGTTGGGGCATTCCCCGGTGAAAAAATACATGAAACTTCGTGGCATCCCCCGTCCAAATGAATACATTTCAATCGAATGCGATAAACTAGAAAATATTCAACACACAACTCCACATTCAAACATCCAACGAAGCATTTATCCCTAAATTTTGCCTACCCAAACCTATATTTGCCTATCCATTTTAACATGTCGTGATCTATCGCGCTCCAACAATATTCGCACTTATTTCGAATTAAACAAAAAAAGAACAACAATAAAACCAATTATCAAACCAAATTCACAATTTTATCAACCACGTAACTCCACCCCCAAATTCAATTTTAACACCCTAATTCCATAATCCACAATTACAATTTCAACAATCTTTAATCAATTCTATTAACGAAATCTAAACAACAAGTCAACACCATTCCATATTCCGTCATCTAATGCATGAACATCAAACGAGATCAAACAACATAATCAACAAAACACATACTAGTAGCCAATTCAACCCATCAAAACAAAGAAAAGGAAAAAAGGTTAAAGAAATGGACCTTAATAGACCAATTTTTTTGATAATAAAGAAGTCCAAAAACCAAAATCCTCAAATGGGAACTCCAATGACGAACCAAACTCGGTATCGAAAATAACAATCGAACTTGAGACTGATTCGACCAACACTGACGATGGACGTCAACGCCGGCGCGTATATCATCATAAAATATAAAATGGTATCAAATTTCTCGCTATTTTTCAGATCTCTGCGCCAAATTTCCGTCAATCACCCCTCCATTTTCATTATTTCCTTTACTGCGTGCGTATGTGTGTGGGTGTTTTCCGGTGAGATGTGAGTGTGTGTGTGCGATTTTTACGTGAGAAGGAAGAAAATATAGTGATATTTTGTGTGGTATGTGAGATTTTTGGGTGTAGAAGAGAGAGGTGAGTCTGTGTTCTTGGTGTATTGTGTGTATTCGATTCAGAGCTCCAAAAATTGAAAAATCTCTAATTGTTATTGTTATCTCTGAATGTCAGCTCTGTGGAAGATCAACTGAAGAAGATGGTGTATCGGGAGGAGAGGTATACGTGAGTTTCTGTGTGTGCGTACAGGTGTGTATATTTCTATATCTACCTACTATATATGTATGTATGCTTTATGAATTGTAGCAAAAACCAAAAATTGGAATCTTTCCAGTGGGCCCCTCTCTATTGTGTATTCTTTTTTTCTTTTTTATATTATCCTAGGTGGATGAATATTATTGGGGGCTTGTGGGAATATGTGTGTGGCATGTGGAAAAATTAGTGTGGCGTGTGGAAAGATGAGTGTGGTGTGTGCCCTTTGCATGTATCTAATGGAAAATGAGGGGTGAGGTGTTGAGATAGAATGGTGAGGTAGCAAAGATGCTATGTATGTAATTATTTTCAATTCTTTTTGGGGACAAATTATCAATTAAACAAAAATATGGTAAGGTGAATAAAAATAAAAATAAAAATAAAAATAAAAATAAAAATAAAATAAAATAGTAAAAGAAAATTAAATAAAATAAAAATAATTAAAATATTTTCGGAAAGGAAAAAAATTACGTGTCTACAGCGCCCTATGAAGACGAATAAGATGTCAACTAGGGGATGACACCCTATGAAGACGAGATAAGATGTCAACTAAGGGATGGCGCCCTATGAAGACGAATAAGATGTCAACTAGGGGATGGCGCCCTATGAAGATGAGATAAGATGTCAACTAGGGGATGGCGCCCTATGAAGACGAATAAGATGTCAACTAGAGGATGGCTCCCTATAAAGATGAATAAGATGTCAACTAGGGGATGGCGCCCTGTGAAGATGAGATAAGATGTCAACTAGGGGATGGCACCCGATGAAGATGAGATAAGATGTCAACTAGGGGATGACGCCCTATGAAGATAAAAAGATGTCAACTAGGGGATGGTACCCTATGAGGACGAAGAAGATGTCAACTAGAGGATGGTACCCTATGCGGACAAAAAGATGTCAACTAGGGGATGGTACCCTATGAGGACGAAGAGAATTAAGGAGTTTTGTTCCCTAAAGAGTACTCAGGAGATGTTTTACCTGTTGAGGTAAGTGAGATATTTTAAAAGAAAAAAAAAATATGCCCATATTTTAAATGCAAGGAACTTTGAATTTTTTTTTTATTTTCTTTTATTAAAAAAAAGAATTCCCCAGTGTTATACCTTTCAGGGGTGTAAAAACTTTTATTCAGCAAGACCGAACCCTATCATAGGATTTCCTACATATCTTGCGTAACAAGAATCAGGTCTAATGTAGTTCACAAGAACATAATATTTTTTATTTCATCATTTTTTTTGAAAGTATGCGCTTTGTAAATATCTGGAGAATGAAAGAATGAAATTAATTCATTTCTTGACTTCAATTGGTACCAACAATTAGCATTATGGTTGAATTATCTCTAATTACTTTCGAGCAAAAATCAAGATCAACTTAGAAGTGATCCCTATAGTTTCAAATGGTACCTCAAATATACTTAATTTTCGACAAGATCTTTTTATCTTGCCTCAATCAAGTGTTTAAAATCCTTCTTATCCTCAAGTTTCAAGTGCCCTTACCACAACTAAAGTCCTAATTTACTCGTAATAAAAGAGTTCAGATTTGAGGACATTCAAGAATCACTCACACTCAGAAAGATATTCAACGCATCAATGAGATACCATAAGCTTGACAATCATGTAAGTATCCACTAATGTGAGAACACTCAAAATGGAATCATGCAGGACTTGTCATTGGTTGATATTGTAGGCTTAGGGACAGGTGGGATGATATTTGGGAGTTAAGTGACTAATTCCTCAATGAGCACTACACTGTTTCCGTGGTTTTGCTATTTGTTGCGGTTTGACACTCGATCTTCTTTGTTGTGCTTCTTTGCCCCTTGTTTTTTATTTATTTCGACTTTGTTTGAACCTTGTGCTGGAGCTTTTCCCCATTTATTTTTGATAAATGTATTTTCTTAATCTTTTTTTTATGATGATGAGGATTCTCCATCTTTGTTGGAGTTTTTTTTTTCTCATCTTTTTTTATGGGGGTTTTCTCTTTCTTCTTTGAAGTCGTCTTTTGTTTTTGTTCTCCTGGGATATACGTTCTTTGCCTCTGGCGCCTTTGATCTTGAATCTTCATTTGCAACTTGTACTTGTTTAGTGCGCTCAATGAAGTAGGCCAAAAGAGGGATAGTGCATATAAGCACTCGAAAGGTATAGGCTCAGATGTGGTTATCCAAAGAAAAGATTTTAGGATCAAAGATAGAAGTGTTAGGGATTAATGTCATTTGGTGGGTTGTGGAATGCAAAATCGAATCAAAGAAGGCCTACGATCCTTTTTCAAACCAAGTGTATCTCAAAATTTTGCCTCAACAGACATTCAAGCCAAGTTCTAGATCAACAGAGCGATGCCTTTGAATTTTCAATCTAAAGCTCACCACTCAATACACATGAAACAGTGAGGTAAGATTTATTTTAAATTTGACTTAGAACAAGAAAACTTTGCAAGTGGACTTTAGTATAATTAGAGGCATCAAAAGAATCTGTAGTTCACAATCAAGTTGGTCCACTCTATCATATCTCATAATACACTTAAAAAAAAATTCAATTCATATTTTTAAGTATGTTGGTACCAATTATTAGGTCAAGATTTATTTTTTTAGATGAGACCGAACTCAAAAGAAGAGTTGCTTGCGTATCTTTTTGAAACAAGAATCAGGTCAAACGTAGTTCAGGAAGCTTAAAAGATGAAACAAAAACTTTTTTTTTTTTGAATTAGGAAAAACTTTTTTTTCACTTTTTTTTCTATTTTTGTTTTTGAAATCTTAATAAACACCTTTTTTTTTACTTTATATAATTATTTATTTTAGAAGAAGACTAACGTCCTTTTTTTTCAAATTTAATGAGGATCACCGAACCTAAGAAAGGTTGCCTACGTATCTCACTGAGATGAGAATCAGGTGTGCGTAGTTCGTGCAACTAGGGAAAAATTAAATAATTTAGAAAATTATTTTTTTCTTTTATTGTAAAAGAAAATCTCGCACCTCATTTGGGTTTCGAAAAAGAATAGGTTTTTGAGAGCAATTTTCAGCCTCTCTTACGTTAATGGATTCTAAAGTCGGTCAACATTCGAAACAGCTTGATAGTTAATGCAACTAGTTGCATAGCAAATGGATAGTCTTAAAAGAGGGTACTTTTAGACATTCAAACCTTTGTCGAGCCTCCACTAAGTCAAAAATGCATGTGATGCAAATAAAATTGAATCTAATAGGGATCATCATGTCTAAGATTCGGTTCCACTAGGTTTAACCTGATGGAGGTAGGTGTCTAGACTGGCTGTAAAATGAGTGGACAACTCGAGTCGGGCAGGGACAACTTACCGGTAGCAGTGCTTTCCGGCCTCACCATTGATCCTTCCCAACCTAAAACATGTATGACTATAGAATCTTTTCCAGGAGCGTTGCTGCATCTCTGGTATCTCAAGGCTTGAGAGCGTATACCGTATCTCCGAATATAAAGTATCTCAGAAGACTCAGATGGGTGCGCGAGAGAAGACAATTTATATTGCAATTCAAATAATATCAAAGAAGTTAAACATGTAGGCAAATAACACATTTAGGCCAACAATATACAATATCAAAATTAAAAGAAGACAAACAAGTCAATATATAAGCTCGAATTCTGGTTATCCCCAGCAGAGTCGCCATCTGTCACACCCCTATTTTTTACCGCATCCAACCCCGCTAGGGAGTTGGTTTTGGAGAAAATAAGTTTTTTCAATTAAAGTGACGTTTTGAATAGGGATTATTTTATTTATAGAGTCGCCACTTGGAATTGAGTTTGGGTGTTCCAAGTCACCTTATTGAATCCCCAATAAAAAGGAAATGACTCTTTGTTTTATTGGTCTGCACTAGAAATCCAAATAAGGAATTCTATTGACCGAGGGAAAGGTGTTAGGCACCCCTCGAGTCTCGTGGTTCTAGCATGGTCACTTTAATGACTTAAATCTGGCTTAAATTAATCTCTTGGATATATAATATTTGTTAGCCTAAAAGTTACTTCTATCCTACTTTTATTTATTTCTGAATATATTTAAAACTGTATTGATGTGTGGCTTACCGATAGTAGTACTTTTCGGCCTTACCACGAGTTTTGGTGTATTTCTCCCGCCTTTGAGGCTTTTATGGATCTCTCCATTTTTCAAAGTCTAAATAAGCATCTAATATGTTCAGAATCTACCCAACTTAATTAGATCGGCTTTAAAATGATAAGTTAGATTTTATTATAACCAATGGTCGGTAGCAGGGCTTTCCAACTTCATCGTTAATTTTCACTTGCATATTAAATTTTTAATTGATTAGAGGATAAAAACCTAACTCATTCTCTTGAAAATATTTTTAATAATAGGTTTGAAAGTAATGCTCATGTCTCATTCACTCAGTTTCATACTATTAAATTAATAAACTAATTCACGTCTTAAACTCTTATTCAAACCGTATCAAAGTATGCTTAACATTGATTATTTTTAAAATTGATTATTTTTTGTTGTTGTTGTTGTTGTAAATCAAAGAAATGACAAGAGAGCACGTATAAACTTGGTCTTCCAGGTTAATTAAAACTTACTAGTAGTTATTAATTTAAAAAGCCCGACATAAATAAAATAATAAGCAAAGAGCATGTAAGCCTCCAAAAAAAAAAAAGGTACAGTACTGTAGTATCATTTGTAATGTTTTAAAATTTCACATTTTTCATAATCCATAAATTAGAAACGTAACCATTATTTAGTATATACTTACATGCATTGTCAACTATGTTCTCCCCATTTTGTTACCACTGGTTTCTCCTCCTTTCTTATTACTTTTTCTTATTCTTGTTTCTAATGCATGCATGGTGCAAGATTTATCATAAATACTTCCTAATTACACGTAGACTTAATGTAACCTTTTTAATCTTTAAACATTATTAAATTTTAAAAACCATATCATTCGAAATTCAAAACCTAATCAACATTATTTTAAGTCAACAAAAAAGTCAAAAATAAAGACGTAGAACATGAACTACGTAAAAGTAACAAATTACATACGCTAGATAATATAAAAAAACCCTTGCAATAATTTCATTAATGCTTCGATTCACAATAAAACTTATAAAATAAATAGCACAGGATCAAAATAAAAACCTATGGGATAAACTAATGAAAGTATGAATAGGAATACCATCACCGTAAACTCAAACCAAAGACCAAGATCAAACTCCAACCCTCGAACTTTTGGAGAGAAACACTCTATTTTTTTATTAGTGTTCTTCTTGTTTTTTCGTTTGTTTTCTTTTTCTGTTTCTTGCCCTTTTTTTTTCTTGTTTTCTCTAAAATTTCTTTCTTTGTTTTTTCTCTCTCGTTCCTTGTAATGTTCTCCCTAATTGTCTCTGTAATTGTATCCTCTCTTGTGTGTGGAAAGGAGGTTTTATATTAGTGCATGTGTGTGTCGTGTGTCGTGTGTTTGTGTGAGTTGTGAAAGTGAGAGAATTATGGGATGTGGGGAAAGAATGGGACGTGGGGAAGGTTAGGGGAGTGGTGTTTAGGTAGTGGTTTTGAGGGAGTGGGTATGTGGGGGAGTAGTTTAGGGTTTCTTTTTTATTATTATTATTATTATTTTAAAATTAATAAAAATAAAAAAATAAAAAAGAAAATAAAACTTATCTAAAACCAATAAAATACAAGTTAAATAATTAGTCTTAAACATGATTACAGAATATTAATATCACTAGATTATTTATTAAAAGTTAAAAGAAGAAAACAAATATAGTTTAGCAAAAACAATTATCCTGAAAATAAATAAATAAACTTTAAAAAAATATTTAAAAATGTGACTCTATTTTTGTAGTTTTCAAAATTTTTAAAACATATTTAGTAAAAATAAGATAAACTTAAAATATCTAATTTAGACCCTAGTAAAATAAATCGAACACTAAAAAGACGGAAAAAAAAAAAAACTTAGGTTTGGTAAAAAATTAGGTGTTTACACATATCTTAGCTAAAGATCAAAAGATCAAATCTTTATTCAAAGTTGTCTATAAACTTGCCATGGGATGCTTAAAAGCATAATCATTCTTGATATAGCAATATTCAACTAGGGCTTGATAACCCATGCATCAATTTCATGTTAAATCATCATAAAACTCATGCTTGATAATGAAAATATTCATAATTTAACTCAAAATCTGGAAAATATAGTCATACGCATGAATTTATGAAAGTAGAGATGTAATTCAACGCCCAATTTACTTGAAATCTCAAAATCTTCAATTAACAATAAATGAGTATGAACTCTAAATTGAAATTCATGTAAAATCATGTGAATTTATAATTAAAAACTAGTTTTGGGAACAATGAAGAAAGATTTATCCTTGTTCAAAAACCCCACATACCTTTATAGGCTTGATTACATAACTAAAATCTTGAATTTAGGAATTTACACAAAATCTGCTTGAAATAGGACATAGGTGTTTAATCATGCATGTAAAGATCATAGCTTGGACCTAAGAATGTCTTAAACATGGGTGAACAATAGAATTTACATGATAAAATTCATAACTTGGGGATTCACCTTGAAATTGACTTAACATGATATGGGAATTTCATCAAACATGTGGAAGGCACAAATTTAAAACATGGAAATATTGCTAAACATCATGAATTTAGGATCTATCATGGAATTTACTTGAAATAAGCATGGGAAATTCAAATTCATAGCATGAGAAATTTAAAATCTTGCATGGAATCACACAAGATTTGTAACGAACCGAGACTACCCCCTAGTCTTCACACGCTTAGGACCACAAATGATCCCAAGCTAACCCTTCTACTGGCATAACTCATGAGCAACTGAATAAAATACATAAATCTGAACGAAATAAGCAGAAGATAAATCTTTTCTGAATCTGATCGATATAAAACAAAATTAAAATAATTACAACTCTGCTTTTACAAAATAAAACTGGAATCAAATACATTAACTCTACTGACTGTCTATGAAACCTCTACTAATACTGACTGTAGATAGCCGGTACATGATCTCAGCTATTCCAAATCAATACGTCTGAATAAAAAAAAGCTACTAAAATTAGACTTGACTCGAGTCCTCGAATCAAAAGAACCCATCACCTGTTGACTGGAAGCTGCAAACTATCTTATTATGATGTGAGTGTTGTAACTGGTACCTACATTATGAGACAATATAGCACATAGACATATATGTGGATTAGTTCTTTTGGAATGTACTGAGCATGTGGGGGTGAATGCATCAGTAAAACAGTAACTCGATGTTTATATAACTTGTAAAGAATGCATGCTAAGTATAAATGACTCACATTGGCTTGAATAACTGAAAACTGAAAATCATAAATCATAGATAAGGAAGCATACTGTATAAATCTTGTGAGTCATCACATTTAGTTCAAAAAAAATTGTACTTGTATTCTATATTTAAATCATTTATTTATATCTGAAAACTGAAAGTTGTAATGTCATGACTAATATTTGATGTATAATAACAACTGAATGAAACTGCGAGCCTTCACACTTAGTTTTCTAAAGCTTTTCTATTAGTCTTTTCTTTTAGGGAGGTTCTTCTAACCGACATAAACCATGTGAGCTATTATGGAGTCCAATGTCTTATCCCCCTAAGGAGAAAACCTCACGTTGGAGAGAGGTGTCATACTCTTGTCAGGGAGTATAACCGGAGCAAAGTGGTCACAACTGTAACTCTCATCCATATAGAAATGGGAATACAGAATATGTACCTACTTTGGGTCATAGTTCTAGGCAAGTAGAATGCACTAAACTCACACTTTCCGCTCGGTACTAAATACTACTCCCTTTAATCTGTATGCTCATTTTGTAGGAAATCCAATTTTAAAAGTCATAATATTTCATACTGAAAGCTAACTGTGTATCTATTCATTCAAAATTGAGTTTAAGCTATAAAGTAGATTCCATATCTTAGCTAAAGATCAAAAGATCAAATCTGTATTCAAAGTTGTCTATAAACATATCATTGGATGCTTAAAAGCATAATGATTCTTGATATAGCAATATTCAACTAGGGCTTGATAACCCATGCATCAACTTCATGTTAAATCATCATAAAGTTCATGCTTGATAATGAAAATATTCATAATTTAACTCAAAATCTGGAAAATATAGTCATACGCATGAATTTATGAAAGTAGAGATGTAATTCAACATCCAATTTACTTGAAATCTTAAAATCTTCAATTAACAATAAATGGGTATGAACCCTAAATTGAAATTCATGTAAAATCATGTGAATATATAATTAAAAACTAGTTTTGGGCACAAGGAAGAAAGATTTATCCTTGTTCAAAAACCCCACATACCTTTATAGGCTTGATTACATAACTAAAATCATGAATTTACGAATTTATATAAAATTTGCTTGAAATAGGACATGGGCGTTTAATCATGCATGTAAAGATCATAGCTTGGACCTAAGAATGTCTTAAACATGGGTGAACAATAGAATTTACATGATAAAATTCATAACTTGGGGATTCACCTTGAAATTGACTTAACATGATATGGAAATTTCATCAAACATGTGGAAGGCACGAATTTAAAATATGGAAATATTGCTAAACATTATGAATTTAGGATCTATCATGAAATTTACTTGAAATAAGCATGGGAAATTCAAATTCATAGCATGAGGAATTTAAAATCTTACATGGAATCACACATGGGCTGAATCAAATTAAAAACATCACTTTAAACACGAAATTCAATCTTTCTTGAATTGGGAAGCTTGACTCTTGATTTTTTTTTAAGAGGATAGATTAGGGTTTGTTCTTGAGAGTAAAATAGGATAATGGGGGCAAATAATGACCTAATGGAGGCTTAACATCGTGCATTTACGAACTGAGTTGAGGTGGAAAAAGATCCCATTGCCCCTTAATCATTTAAAGTAAAAATTTGTAATCCATATCCCAATTTTGCACCTTACCACGATGCGGTACCATCGTGGCAGCTTACTGCCTCACACGAAAATGGCTATAACTTTTCGCTCGGGTATCGGATTAAGGCAAAATTGGTATCGTTGGAAACCTAATTAAATTTTCTACAATTTGGTGGGTCTTAAGCTAAAAATTCTGTAAATATAAGAAGTTATACACGCTCAAAGTAGAACCTAGTAGAATCAAACCCCAAACTTTGGACGAATCTAAGGTTCTTGGCTTAACTTGGCTCTAAGTGATTTCTAGGAATATTATTCATCTAATAATCACTTCACACACGAGGATAAAGGTCATTACACATGCATTTCAAATTATGAATCAAGAACATGGAAAATATTCCTTCACCGCGACGCGGTGGAATCGCGTAGTGCTACTGGAATTTTTCATTCAAAAGGACGAGTGCGATTTAGGGGCTTGGCGCGACGCGAGCTTATCGTGTTGAGCCACTAGAAATGGATGAGTGTGAATTTATACATTGGAACAATGCAGATCCATCGCGGTGCTTCACTAGAAAAAGAACGTGTGTGATTTAGCCTGTACCGCGACACGATGAAATCGCGGTGGACCACTGGAATGCAATTCGAACACGGTTCAAACCTCGCCCAAAAATTTTAAAATTTTTCCAAGATATTGTTTTTACATCCATGAACATGAATCAACTCAAAACCCTCATCTCGGAGCCCGAAAGGTCAAATTAAAAATCCGTGAAGTTAAGGAGTCAAATATATGACTAAGTCTCCATCACTTAGTGAAATTTTCAGGTTCTAAGCTTCTTATGTATGCACTAGAAGTTAAAATGAACTAAGGATAATACGGGGTATTATAGTTCAATCTTGGGAGAAAGCAATAGGATTCTAAAAGGGTCATAAACATACCACCTTACGGGTCCAAAACCCTCATCTAATCCCAAACATCAATAATCAAGGCCAAGTTATTCTACTCATAATCAAGCCTAATATTTATATTCACATATCATATAAAACACACGTCATCTTCGAAGAAGAGTAGGTAGAAGCCTACCTCAAAGCCGAACCGCAAAACCTTACATCATTTACCAACGTCCATCTTCACTTCACAATCCCAAAATGTCATAACACTATCAAAATCATAATCTACTCATCTATACGAGTCTAATGATACTCTTATTGCACTATTATGATTTCTATCCAAAAACGACACCAAAATCTCAAGTGGGTCCCACTTACGAAAATCATATTTTCGAGGTCATCCCAACGTTCATACATGATTAAGGAATCATAACCCTCTAGTACTAGTTCTGGTTTTTATTGCATGGTAACAGCAGAATTACTTTTGCTATTCCTTGTAATTCTCATTAGCAATATATATAATATCTTTGTTTCTAACCAAAAAGGAAAGGAAGATTAATCAATTTTTAATATTTCGTGGATTCTTCATTCTTTTCTTACTCCCTCCATCTCATTTAAGTTGGGCATATTTTATTTTACACAGTGATTAAGAAATCATAAATTAAATGATGTAGTTTATTATTTTACCCTTTACCCATATTAATGATATTCATTGAGCATCGAATGGATATTGGAATTGTATTTCTCAAGTTGAAAAGGTATTTATAGATTCTAGAACTCAGGGGATGGTTTGGAATCCTAGTAGCAGAATGGAATTAGTCCGCTCTCGACCATTCCACATGCTGCCTAGCAGAGACGTGGTTATCTGAAGTGGATTCTCTCTTTTGTAGTAGATGCCGAACCTGTTTTTCCTTAAACGAATAGGAGTTTTTCATTGTAAATTCGTACGGAACTTTCTAGAACTCAGGGGAAGGTTTGGAACCCTAGTAGAAAAATAGAATCAATCCGCTCCCGGCTATTCACACGCTACCTAACAGAGATGTGGTTATCTAAAGTTGATTCTCTCTTTTATAGTAGATGTCGAACCTGTTGTGCCTTACAACAAACAGGAGTTTTTTCATTATAAATTCGTACGGAGCAATCAACGAATTCTGGCAAATATTTTGAGAATACGCCTTAACAACCAATAGCTAACAAAGGCTCTGATGTTTGGTTTTGCTAGAATAGGCGATAATGAGATCATTTCTCATCTATTGCTAGTCCTCGCCCTAATATTGGTCGTGTCCTTGAGGTTCTTGATGAAATTCAAACTTCATTCAAAGAATGAAACTCCCTTCTGGAAAAGGTTCAGAAGATCTACCAGGTTACCAAAAATGTCCAGAGAATTAAAAAAACAGCACAAGCCGACATGAAACTAACTTGCTAGCATGAAATTACAACAATAAGGAATGGCGCACATGATCCGAAAATCTTGCCTGAGCCTCACTCCCTTCATTCAATGCTTGACAGAATTGTTCACATCTAAAGTTTTATTTTGAGATGATGCAAAAAATATGTAACTTTCACCTATTCATGTTCAAGAGTTGGGAAGGATTTATTGATTAAAATATGATGCACGTGAATTTATGATTTTTCTACTAAATTAAACATTTTCATAATATTAATCTAATACGATCTGATGACACTTGTGCTTTAAAATGGCTAAATAATGCACCTAATTAAATGTCAAGTTATTTTCCTAATGAAACAAGGATTAATTAATCCTATCAGGATAGGTTACCCCTTCTGAGCTGGGTGGTTTTCAATTTTACATCCTCTTTTCTTACCTTACTTGCACTTTGCATTGTTCATATTATAATCACCCCTCTTACATCACATAGGTACATAAAATAACGATTCCTATGGATAACCTTACTCTTATTCCTTCTGCCAATGTTTTTCCTGAAGGTCCATTCATCCATATTTAGTCAAAATGGTATATGTATAATTTTCAACTTTATCCATACTCTTTACAAAGGTTTGAATTCATCTTCTCTTATCTTAAATTTGGGTAGGAGAGGCATTCTGGATCAGGATAAGGAAAAATAAATAAATAACTAAATAAATAAATAAATAACTAAATAAATAAATAAATAAATAAATAAATAAATAAATAAATAAATAAATAATGATAAATAATGTATTTGAATTATTTTTTTCCATGAATTTTAAGTATCAACAATCAATTATTTCTTTCTTTTATGAACTATCACCATCTATGTGCTACAACACACCTGATTGAGTAATTGATTGTGTGTGTACACACTTATTTATGTTTAAAAAGGGTGATAAGTGACATTCAATGTGAATAAGTAATCATTAGTGTAAAACTTAAGGAGTGGGATTGAGAGGTAATATTTTTGGAGAAAAATTTAAATCTAGTCATGTATAAAAAATCATGGGTCATTTGTAATCGTTGTTCCTCACTTGTTTTTTTTCTCTATAAAGCTCCAATTTCATGGCAGACTCTAGATTAGTTATTGATTTTATAAAATGAAAAAAATCATGATTCTTCTTCTCTTCACAAATTTTATACGGAAACTGACTTAATCTCTCTTAATGTATAACCTTTGTCATTTATAAGTAACAATTTTCACAGTTGTAAGAGAGATTTTTTAAATAATACATAAGCAATGCACATATGTTTTGTGCTCCAAACTTTTCATTTTTTACTAAGTCCTCTACTTATAGTGCTCATTAATTGAAATGATTCTGGAACTAATACCAACATCACTTCAATCTCACCGAATCAAGTGCAAACAGCCATCACCTCATGCGACGTTATTTATTTGCTTTGTTATTTTCATCCATCCCTTTAAACAAATGTATCGTCTAACTAATTAATAACCGAACCTCACAGACTAAATCAAGATGTATGTCTCTGACGACTTCATACAAATTCAGCTATACTGTTTCTCGATAAAAAAATCTTTTGGTAATTATTTTCAAACATTTAACTTACTCAACTTCAAGGTGTGTTTTAATACATAGATGATAATAGTTCTAGAAGAAAAAGGTAATAACTTATAATTAAGGTGTAAAATTCGCGAAAAAGTAACTCAATTGGTTTGGAGGGTGATTATCCACACGGATGACCAGGGATCCGCCCTCAATGCCTTCTGAGTTGAGCGTTCCGCACAGGTCTTGCCTAGTGCAATTAAAGTCCCCTGTGTGGTTTACAAGTTATTACACAGTGGGGGATTTATCCAATGCTTATCCGAAGGCAGAGGCCGTGGCAAACGTTGTAATGGCTGCGGATTATCCTGAAGTTTAAAACAAAAAACTCACAATCTATTGTGGATTGAATGTAAACTACAAGTACAAGATAAGTAATCCAATAATGTGAAATCACTCAATTATTTTTTTCAAAAAATAAAAGTAGCATTTGTTTTTCCAAGTCAAGAAAGTAGTTCTTTTTGTATAAGGTTGACAATTGAGATTATGCAATTTTCTGACTAAAAATTCTATACGATAGAGAACTTGCTAAAATAATTGTTCTTTTGAAGAACAATATTCACTCAATCCTAATCCAAAAGCATAAACGAATATATTCCAAATATGAAGGGATCTAACAGGAAGAATGTCAAATAGGAACAATTTAAAGAAATATAAAGATCATAAAGGACAAAAATATGAAGATCATCACTAGGCCAATTATGTTGACATTTTTTTCCCTTCTTGAAGCTATAAATAGAGGCATTGACACCAACTAAGTGCATCACATATTTGAAGTTGAGAATATTGTTTAGTAGCCAAGGATGACTTGCCTACTCCATTTGATAGTTCAAAAATATTAACGATCCTTTTTCAATTTGGTGGTAGGCAAGTCATCCTAGCTAACTTGACATAGCCCTTAATTATCCTTCATGTAAGTCTTTCGTTATTGTATTTCCTTTAAATATTTTTATATGGGTTACGTCAGCCAAAAGATACAACGGGACAGTCTCTCTACCTTTACAATATAAGAGTAAGGTTACATACACGTTATCCTTCCCAGAATTCACTAACAGATTACATTGAATATGTTGTTGTGAGACCTTCTTTTCTATTGATTTTCTTGTACGTTGATTTTTTTTGCGTGTGGGAATATGGTGCTAAGAGTTTTGAAGTAGAGGTTTAACATGATTATTTTTTGTATAACCACTTGGTACTTGAAATTTGGTGATCCAACTAACAAGGATAGTATTCAGCATTTGAATATTATGGTTTCAAGTTGCGACTTTTGTAGTTGGTGGATTCGATCCATACATTCATTTTTAAAATAAAGAAATATTACACTATAGTAACTAATATAGTAGTATTTTATACACCATGGCACGTAGACTATTGTTCTTAAACAAGCTAATTCACTACTAAAAAATAAAGGAAAACCGACCACGTTTTGTGGTCGGTTTTTCGTAATATTTTATAAAAAAAAATTAAAAAAACAGAAGCTACCACAAGTGGTAACTTTTTTATTTTAAAAAAACATAAAAATTATCTCATTAATTTTTATATTAATTATTATTTATTTTACAAATAAAAATTAAAACAAATATCAAAACCGACCACTAGTGGTCGGTTTTTAATATTTAAAAAAAATATATTAAAAACCGATCACAAGTGGTTGGTTTTTAATATTTAAAAAAATATATATATATTAAAAACCGACCACTTGTGGTCGGTTTTTGAACTAAAAAAAAAAAAAGTAAATAATTCTTAGTAACCAATAATTATACATATCTAATCAAATATATATATATATATATTATTTTCATTAAAAATAATTATATATATGTAATGTAATTTATATATAAATTTTTAAAATTACACTGATCACACGTAGTCGATAACCAGTATAATAATAATAAAAATCAATCATTCTTAAATTTTGTGAAAAAAATTACACTAAAAAATATATCAAATAAAATAAAAAAATTACGTTAAACATAATAGTTATCTTTACTTATGTTTAAGTATATGGAATAAATATTTTCCTTGTATAAACGTTAAATGACGTTAAACATGCATAATCTTTGTATAATGAATATGTGTGTGTATATATATACACACATATATCATACCGTTGAGATAATGATATTATGTTAATATTTCAGTCATAATAATGTAATATATAACCGATAATTCATCAGAATATAATGAACGTATTCTATTATAAGCTAATATATACTCGTGGATGTGATATATATATACGCATTCAAGAGTTCATATATATAAATATCTTATATATATACATACGCATTCAAGAGTTCATATATATACATACATACATATTATACGGTGAAGGTATAGTAATGACATAAATAAGATAATGTAATCTATAATTCATCTGAGTATTTGTGAAATACGTTGTATATATATTATTATGGGGTAGTAGAATCGTATGTGATGTTTATAGTACGTATGTGAAAACTGATAGACAATTGAATATATGTATATATAAGTATATTTTGTGTAGTGACGTATGTAGTAATCGAAAGCTAGATAACTAAATGTATATATCAGTATAGTTTGAATGATACGTTGATATATATCATACTATTGAGGAAATAGATATACTATTTTGGGTCAATGTAGACACGCGTATGTTGTTGAAGTTGTAATAACGTAAGACTAGTATTACGAGGTATATATTTAAAAGTTAATTAACCAAAAATTTATCGTAATTTGTAGAAATCATTGATATTATTATACGATTGAGGAAATATACTACTCGTGTTAATGTGATGATAAAATAACTATTATCTTATTTATATATGTACGAATTGTATTAAATTAATTGGATGTTGTCCCGGTACCATACAAACTGTATGTACTTTGTATTTATATATATATGAATTGTATTAAATTAATTGAATGTTGTTATAATATCGAATTTATTAAAATTTTAATTTGTCAAAAAATAATTTTAATTTATTAACTTATTTTTGTAATTTATTAATTTATTAAATTTAATTTCAAAAAAAAATTTCAATTTTTACGAAAACCGACCACATGTGGTCGGTTTTCAAAAGTAATTGAAAAAAAATTATAAATCTTTAACCCGACCCGTAATACATAATAAAACACAAAATCACTCCAAAACCTCACCCATTTCCTGTCCAAAACAGCTACCAACCTCCCAAAACCTCCAAATCTCACACTTTAACAATCAACTCCTAATCTCCATTGTTCTTTCTCTTTCAAGGAAGTTTGTACTTCATCCTAACTTTCAATTTTTGCTTTAATCCATTTTCAAGGAACTATTCCATCCTAAGTTTCAATTTTGGGCAAGGTAACAATTATTTTTTATTAACTAAATTTAGCTTATTCTTGTATCTACAAACTCGTTTTTAATATGTAGAAATGTTAAACGTCTACATACAAATATCTTAGTGTTAATTTCGTCAAATGGTTGTGGTTTTAGTTCTAGGGTTTGGATCTTTGTTTTATTTAGTTAGATTTTAGCTAATTTTTGAAATTTGAGATTGAATTAGCTAATTCTAGGCTTGTTCCAACATTAATTTGATTTTGAATTACCTAAATTTCGGTTAGTCTTGACACTTATTTCTCCATTTTACTCATTAATTGTTTAAGTAGATTTGGGAGAAAATCTTATTCCTATTCCTTTACTAAATTATTGTAATTATTTAAATGAAAGAGTATTCTTTGTAATAATTTTACTATTTGACAGATTTCAAATTCGATAAAAGAATTGCTTTGCTATTTTTTCAGGTGATCGCTTATCTCTTTCACTTTAATTTATGCCAAGCATAGGTAAGTTGATTTGTCTCTATTTTCTTATAATTAAGTCTTGTTATTGTACATATTGAAGTCTAGTGAAGCCGTGTGTGGCCTTGTTCGATTCACTAGCATTGTTGTTATCTTCTTGTTATTATTCATATTGAAGTCTAGTGAAGCTGTGTGTGGCGTTGTTCGATTCACTAGAATTGTTGTTGGCATCTTGTCGGTCTTGTTGTTGCTTTTTTGGTCACATAGTCATTTGAAAATGGTTAAGTGTAGGAACTTTAAAGGAGATTTATTGTTTTGAATGTGGTTGGGTAGGTCACTTAGTTGCTTGAAAATGGTTAAGTGAAGGAACTTTAAAGGGAATTTTTTTATTTTTAATGTGGTTTGGTAGGTCACTTAGTTGCTTGAAAATGGTTAAGTGTAGGAACTTTAAAGGGAGTTTTTTTGTTTTGAATTTGGTTTTGGTAGGTCACTTAGTTGCTTGAAAATGGTTAAGTGTAGGAACTTTAAAGGGAATTTTGTTGTTTTGAATGTGGTTTGGTTGGTCACTTAGTTACTTGAAAATGGTTAAGTGTAGGAACTTTAAAGGGAATTTTTTTGTTTTGAATGTGGTTTGGTTGGTGACTTAGTTACTTGAAAATGCTTAAGTGTAGGAACTTTAAAGGAAATTTTTTTATTTTGAATGTGGTTTGGTAGGTCACTTAGTTGCTTGAAAATGATTAAGTGTAGGACTTTAAAGGGAATTTTTTTGTTTTGAATGTGGTTTGGTAGGTCACTTAGTTGCTTGAAAATGGTTAAGTGTAGGAACTTTAAAGGGAACTCTTTTATTTTAAATGTAGTTTGGTAGGTCACTTAGTTGCTTGAAAATGGTTAAGAGTAGGAACTTTAAAGGAAATTCTTTTGTTTTGAATGTGGTTTGGTTGGTGACTTAGTTTCTTGAAAATGGTTAAGTGTAGGAACTTTAAAGGAAATTTTTTTTTTGAATGTGGTTTGGTTGGTGACTTAGTTACTTGAAAATAGTTAAGTGTAGGAACTTTAAAGAAAATTTTTTTGTTTTGAATGTAGTTTGGTAGGTCACTTAGTTGCTTGAAAATGGTTAAGTGTTGGAACTTTAAAGGAAATTTTTTTGTTTTGAATGTGGTTTGGTAGGTCACTTAGTTGCTTGAAAATGGTTAAGTGTAGGAACTTTAAAGGGAATTTTTTTGAATGTGGTTTGGTAGGTCACTTAGTTGCTTGAAAATGGTTAAGTGTAGGAACTTTAAAGGGAATTTTTTGGTTTTGAATGTGGTTTGGTAGGTCACTTAGTTGCTTGAAAATGGTTAAGTGTAGGAACTTTAAAGGGAATTTTTTTTGTTTTGAATGTGGTATGGTTGGTGACTTAGTTACTTGAAAATGGTTAAGTGTAGGAACTTTAAAGGGAATTTTTTTATTTTGAATGTGGTTTGGTTGGTGACTAGTTACTTAAAAATGGATAAGTGTAGGAACTTTAAAGGGAATTTTTTTGTTTTGAATGTGGTTTGGTAGGTCACTTAGTTGCTTGAAAATGGTTAAGTGTAGGAACTTTAAAGGGAATTTTTTTGTTTTGAATGTGGTTTGGTTGGTGACTTAGTTGCTTGAAAATGGTTAAGTGTAGGAACTTTAAAGGGAATTTTTTTGTTTTGAATGTGGTTTGGTAGGTCACTTAGTTGCTTGAAAATGATTTAAGTGCAGGAACTTTAAAGGAAAATTTTTTATTTTGAATGTGGTTTGGTTGGTGACTTAGTCGCTTGAAAATGGTTAAATTTTTGTTACTTGATCTAATTAGTTGAATCTGATTAATTGCGTAGATAGAACCTGATTATAGCTGGATATATCAACGGAACAATGATAATAGAATGGGTATTAGGGAGGAATTTGTTGAAGGTGTCAAAAGATTTGTTGAACATGCTAACACACTTGATATGTGGACACGTTATCGGGTTATTCATTGTCCTTGTGCTAGATGTGATGGGATTAATCTTGTAAGTAAAGAAAATGTAAAGGAACATCTTTATAGAAAGGGGTTTCACGAGGACTTTTTAAGATTGCGTGGCATTCATGGGGATGTTGGGAAAAATAACTTTATTGTTGGAGAAAGTAGTAGGTCTGCAGGGCATAGTGAATATCAAGATACTAGGATGACATAAATGGTACATGATGCTTTTGGGATGCAACACGCTGTTGAGTTTAGGGAAAATATTGAAGATGTTCCTAATAGCGAAGACGGCAATTTCTACAAAGAATTGCATGCTGCTAGTTATCCTTTGTTTGACGGGTGTTCGCATTCTCGTTTGTCTGTTGTTGTTAGATTATTAAGTATTAAATCTAACTGGAATATTACTGAAGGGGGAATGGACTCAATAATAGACCTTATTAAAGAGTTAGTTGACCCCGACTTGGAGGTTCCTGATTCTTTCTATAAGGTAAAAAGATTGGTATCAAAGTTAGGTCTCTCCTCGGTTAGAATTGATTGTTGTGAAAATGGTTGCATGCTATACTTTAAGGAAGATGCTAAGCTAGAGTTCTGTAAGTTTTGTCAGCACTCTCGACATAAGCGTGGTTCTAATGGAAATAAAATTGCTATTAAGGCAATGCATTATTTACCGCTTATACCAAGGTTGAAGAGGTTGTATGCTTCAAACAGCTCAGCTCCTCATATGAGATGACACAGTGAAAATAAAAAGGGCCCTGGTGTTATGTGTCATTCATCTAATAGAGAGGCTTGGAAGCATTTTGATGCAACTTATCCAGATTTTGCAGCTAAGCCACGAAACATTCGATTGGGATTATGTGCAGATGGGTTCTCTCCTTTTTTAATTGGTGGTGCGCCATATTCATGTTGGCATGTATTTATCACTCCTTATAATCTTCCTCCTGAACTATTGATGACTAGTCCCTATATATTAATGAATTGTGTTATTCTTGGCTCGCGTAATTCAAAAAGCGGAATAGATGTCTACTTGCAACCTTTGATTGATGAACTTCAAATTTTATGGCATGAGGGGTTGAAACTTGAGATGTCTTTCTTAAACAGAATTTCAATCTGCATGCATATCTAATGTGGACTGTTAATGATTTTCCTGCTTATGGAATGTTGTCTGGGTGGATGATTGCTGAAAAGCTAACTTGTCCATACTGCATGAAAAAAACAAAATCTTTTACATTGAGACATGGCAGAAAAAATTCATAGTTTGACTGTCATCGTTGTTTCTTGTCACCTGATCATGAATTTAGGAGACTCAAGAATGCATTTAGAAGGAATAGAAGGGAATATGATGGTCCACCTCTAAGGCTGTCTGGTCATGACGTCTAGAAAATAGTTTAAGATTTGCCTAAAGCCAGCGAGGAACGGTTGTACAGGCTGGATGGATATGGTGTTTCGCATAACTGGACTAAGCAAAATAAATTTTGGGAGTTAGAATATTAGCCAGATAATTTACTTACACATAATGTTGATGTCATGCATACTGAGAAGAACTATTTTGACAACTTGTTCAACACAGTTATGGATGTCACTGGCAAAACAAAGGATAATCCTAAGGCCAAACTTGATTTACCAGAATATTGCAACCGCGGAGAATTACACTTACTATAGGGTCCCAACGGCAATGTTCTTAAGCCCAAGGCTAGTTTTACATTCAAGTTGGACCAAAAACGTCAAATATGTAAGTGGTTTCAAAGTTTGAATATGCCTGATGGATATACCTCAAATTTGGGAAAGAGGGTTGATATGACACAAGAAATCTTGCATGAAATGAAAAGCCATAATTGTCATATTTTCATGGAACAATTACTTCCAATTGCTTTTATTGGTTTATCTAAAAACATATGGAAACCAATAGCAAAGATCAGTTTGTTTTTCAAAGACTTATGTGCCACCACATTAAAAGAAGAAAATCTGGCGCGAATAGAAAGTAACATTGTTGTTATCACCAACAAGCTGGAGAAGATTTTCCCGCCAGCGTTCTTCGATGTGATGGAATATCTTCCCATTCACCTTGTGCATGAAGCTCGGCTAGGCGGTCCAGCTCAAAGTAGGTGGATGTATCCATTCGAACAGTAAGCGTTTGCAACATATTTAAATTCATACATATTTTTTAAAATATAGTAAACATCTAACCTTAACATTGTACAGGGCACTTGAAAAATTGAAAAGAGGTCCCAAAAACAAACATAGGGTGGAAGGCTCTAGAGTCGAGGCATATCTTGCAAGACAAACTTCTCAATTTTGTTCATACTACTTTAGTGATGAAGTTGCTTGTTCAAAAAACCGACCGAATCGTCATCAGGACGATGTGAATGAGCCTTATTTGCAACCGATATCAATTTTCAATCAATCTGGTTGTAAGGCTAAAAAGATCATACCTCGACGGTTTACTCCCACGGAGCGTAAGTCAGCAACTTTGTATGTCATGCTGAATTGCCCGAAAATTGAGCCCTTTCTAAAGTAAGGAGATTAAAATTTTAACATATCTTATTTGTTTACTCATTTCCTTAAAGAAACTAATTGTGTTTCCCATGTTGGATGTTCAATTCATTTAAGACTCGATTCCACGAAAATCGAGTATATGCATCCTTTGCAACGGGGTTTAAAAATGAGGTTCGTAAGTGTATTAATATTTCTACAAAGTTTAAACATTTACACATTCCTCAACTAAAATATATATATATGTATAATATTTTTAGGTACACCATTCACCAAATGCAGCCGCATATGATTAGCTCTTGAGAGATATTTCTTTAGGTCCAGTTGAAGCTAATGCAATGTCCCAATATAAAGTAAATGAGTTTAAATTTTCCACCGAACAACACTTCAGAACAAGAAAAATAAATAATAGTGGTGTTTGGGTTAAGGGTAATGATGATGTTGATTACTTTGGCATCATACATGAGATCTTAGAACTGGAGTATGCTGGTTTCCCAATAAAAAAAATTATCCTCTTTCGATGTAAGTGGTTTGATCCAAGCACAAGAGGCACAAGAGTACATAGGGAGCATAACATCATTGAAGTGAAGCACAATAGCTCGTATCCTATTTACGATCCATTTGTTCTAGCGCAAAATGCTAAACAAGTGTATTATGCTCCTTATCCGTTACGCAATGACAAGTTTGATTGGTGGTCTGTAATCAAAACAAAGTCTATAGTCCGGGTGGAACTTGAGAATGTGTTGGAAACTGCGTATCAAAATGAAATGCAGATTGATCACCAGCTAGTGGACATTGAATTAGTGGACGATTTGAATCACCCGAAAAATATATTTGAAGAAGTTAATATTGCGGAAGAAGAGGCTGAGTGGGTAGGAGATAAGGAAACCTTCGAAGAGAGTGAATGGTTTAGTGGAGAGTCTTCAGAAGAGGAGGATTAGTTGTGTAGGTTGTATTCATTATGTATTTATGTCTCTATGCTTTTTACTATATATTTACCTTTATGTTTCTTGTTTAAGATTGATATGTAATATACTGTTTAAGTTTGTTGTTTTCACTTTTTCATGATTTATATAGTAATGAAAATATTCTTGTCTATATCTCGTGTTGTATTAGAGCGATTTGAAATGTGAATTAGTAACTTGAAATTAGTTACTTGCAATGTTTTCTTATATATTCATTTTGTAGGAACTAACTACTTGTTAACTTAACTTAATTTAGATGTCAGGCAGAGGTGACAAGGGTAAGGAAAAAGTTGATACTACGAAACCAAAAAAGAATAGACAAATTCTGGCTTATAGACGACCCACAGGTATTCATATATCTGAGGGTCGATTTACTGATACGACTGTACGACCCTCATATTCTAGGTCGTCCGAGGATTCGATACCTACTCCTACGCATGTGGGGCTACTACATGGGTCTACACCGACTTAGTCTGCTCCTATAACCGTGCCACCGCCAGTACAGTACTATTGGATGGCCGTTGGCCCCTCCGGACATCTACCATCATCGATCCTACAGCAGTCACGTAGCTTCGCACAGTAATTATGCTGGATCTATTGGGTTGTCAGATCTTCAGCTTAGAGGCACTCCATCTAGTGCTTCAGATATGCCCATGTCAGTGCATCCACCATCACTTACTAGGCAGCTAGGAGACAGAGATGATTCTGGGAGGATTTATCTTATTCCAGTTGCGAGAGGATAAGATTTCTAAATATAAAAACGTTACTCATTTTTTCATTACTGTATTATTATGCTCTATGAAATTACTGTTTGATCTTGTGTTGTAGGTTTAGGCTGGATGGTAGAGTTGGACAAAAGGTGCGAATATGCATTACTCGGCACTTCAACGGCTACTGGACCAGCTGGCAAAAGGTTCCAGAACTTGGTAGGTATAGAATGTTTGAAGAATTTAAGGTAAGGATTTAACTTATCGACTACTTATTAACACTTTGTTAGAACAAAAGATTGAATATTATATTTTTGTTGTAGAAATTTTACTAGTGGGATGATGCAAATATATTTTTTATAAAGAAGAACTTTTTCATAAGATGTAGAGCCAGATTTAATGATCTCTTGGATTATTCCCGAAAGAAATTGGTAAAACCTAAGTGGATTCTTGAACCCGCATGGCAACTGTATCTTCGCCATTGGAGTAGCGCAGAATACTAATTGTTGAGTGAAAAAGGAAAGAAAGCCCGGGCATCATTCAAGGGTGGCTCCCTACAAACTGCGGGTGCCAGAAGTACTCTTGTTGTGATGGAAAAAATGGTATGTAACTTTTACAGTTTTAATTGTTTGTTTCTATTTAAATTTTTTTATTATTTGAACATTGATAATTTTTTCATATGTAGGAAAAAGTAAAGGGTAGGGAAATACCTCATTATGAGCTATAGGAGGAAACTCACGTGATGAAAAAAAAGAACCCGACTGATGAAGATGTCTGAGTTGAAGCTCGTGCAAAAGTTGTCCATGTAAGAAACATATTCTGAATTTATGAATCTTTTTCTTTAAGTTGATATTATTCAATTATAACTACTTTAATATTTTGACTTTTAGTATTAACTTTACTTTGAATATAGGACGAATATATGCGTCTTGTTGGTGCGTATCATAGTAGTCAGCCTCCTGTAAGTCAGGCTGACCCAATACCCCAACATGTAGAGGAGGAGTTATGGGCAAAAGTTGTGGGTCCTGCAAATAGAGGCCATTTGGTCGGATACCACAAAAACTTTTTTGGCAATAATGTTAGGTCTTCGTCCGTCCCTTCTCTAGCTCTTCAGTTGATAGAGAAACGATTTAAAGACTACAAAATACGATTTCTCAACTCACTGAAGAGCTTGTTGAACAGAGAGAGAGGCAGAAGAAGACGGAGAAGGCAACAATATCACAATTCAAGAAACTGCGGCAGCAGATGAACTCTTTCATTAGGGTTGCGAGGGTTATTCCTCCGTGTCCTGGTGATGCAATTCGGGTTGTAAAGGGTCTAGGCCCCCTGGATGATTTCAGCACGGATGATGATATGGAAGACGAGGACGAATTCGATGATGATGACTTTTAGTTTTTTTATTTTTGTATGTGTTGTACTTTGAATTTAGACATTTTATTGTATGAAACTTTTGTTGTAGTATTTTCATACTCACTTTTGTTGGATATTTTGTATGTTTTGTACACTTTTGAAAGTATTTATAATTGTTTTTCGGTTGTTATTGTTGTTGTATTTGATTTGATACTGATGTATTGCATTGTCGTTGTTGCATGATGGATTTGGGTTTTGATTTTTATTTTTAAAAAAAAAATCCAGAAAAATTGACCACAAGTGGTCGGTTTTTTGAATTTTTATTTTTTTTGCAGAAAACCTACCACGAGTGGTCGGTTTTATAATAAATTAATTATTAAATTTATTAGAAAACCTACCACAAGTGGTCGATTTTATAATAAATTAAATAATTAATTTATTAAAAAATTGACCACTAAATTAATTAATTAATTTAATAAAAAAACCGACCACTAGTGGTCGATTTTTTTTCCCTAAAATTATTTTTTTTAATTTTAATAAAAGAATAATGAATTTTAAAAATATACATATTTTTTTTAAAAAAAAAAAAAGACCACTTATGGTCGGTTTTTAAAAAACTACCACAACTTTACGAACCACACATTTTGATCGATTTTGTGGTCGGTTTTTCCCCTTTTTTTAGTAGTGATTTAATTAACAAGTTATTGAATATATAATCAAGGTATAAACCTTATAAATTTTGCTCCATAATCATCAGAGATAATCGTTACGAAGCGTCAAATTTTTTTTTTCTGTTTTTGTAAATTATCTCAAAGTAATAAAATACAATTAATTCTACAATAATAATCTCCTTTGAGAAAAAGGGAAACTTTAAAATATAAACACCCCACAAGTTGAACATTCAACAAATAAGTACATAAAAGGGAAAATGTACTCCAATGACTAATATCTTATATTTAAATTAAGAGGAATAAAACCTAAAAACATTATAATTTGACTTCATTAGCTACTTTATTATACATGTTGATCTGCAGTTTCATCTCCTTTCACAATCTTGGAGCAGAATTGTCCTGAAACTGTAAAAGCATACATATGATTAATAGCCAAATAATAAAAATAATCTATAGATTTTAATAACATCATGAGATAAGGACAGTATGATGCATTAAGCTCCTATATATGATATGCGGATCTAGGAGGGTCGGACCATAAGGATCTATTGTAGCAGTCTTATCAGCATTTGTGTAAGAGGCTGTTTCAGGATCGGATCATAAGGGTCTATTATTGTAGCAGTCTTATCTACATTTATGCAAGATGTTGTTTCACAATTTGAAACCATGACCTCTTAATCACATGACAATAACTTAAACAGTTAAACTGCAATATTTCTTTTGGTAAAAGAAAAGTTCTTAAAAAAAGTGTACATATATAAACATAATAATTTCCTCCATTCTGAACCCATTGCATCTAAACTTGAAAATATGTCCTTGTGCCTTGTGTACACATGAATGGTATATGATAACTCTAGACATGAAAGACAATGTATGTATGTTGTGTATGGAGAATTTAAAATTTTGTACACTTATAGTGTATAGATATTTTTATATGTATTTTACACTATCAAACAAGATTGACCTACAATAATATGTAACTCCACAATTTTTAACTTTTTTTTAATATTCAAGAAATACCAGAGGGCTATTGGCGCATGGCTAGAATATGTTGGATAATGGGTTGATTCCTCTACCTTTCTTCACCTAAATACTATGCTTTTGTTTACGGCAATAATCAAACCTGTGACATGCACTAATTCACACATCACACCACTCCCTTACCACTAGACCAAACCTTGGAGGCAGCAGGAATCTTCATATCAAGCTAGGTACAGTACCCACATTTGAGCGATGTACTGCAACTAAAATCCAGAAAGATATTTAGCGGCAATTATTTAGCGACAATAACTTAATTGTCGCTAAATTATTTTTTACAGCACTTATTAGTGACGATTATATTTGTCTTTGTAAATGTCCCTAAAACCTATATAGCAAGGATCCAGTGACAATTAACTAATGCATGTAAAACCTTTAGTACTCTTTGTTAAAGTTCATATATATTGCCGCTAAAAGTCTTTATTGTTGTAGTAACGTATTTCATAATTTGAAGAAAAAGATGTCAATACCTGTTGTACCATTGTGCTAAGGTCATCATCATCCAAGGAAGTAGAATTATTCTCAAGGACATTGCTTCTTCTCTCTGAATCATCATTGATGTCATCTATTTGAACACCATTAAAGTTGATTGGAGAACTATTGGCTCCTACACTAAAATCTTGAACCCCTCCGTCATTAAAACTAACTAAATTCCCTCCTTGAACCTGTCCTGCAATAGGAAATGAACATGTTGTAATAATCAATTTTATCTTCACCATAATATATAAACACCGTTAAGTACTAAATCACTACTAGAAAAAGGTAGCCTAGTGTATGCAGCATTTCATAACACAGAAGAGGAGTGATATAGGCGGTCTATCCTAATGCCCTCTATCATTAAAACTAACTAAATCCCCTTCTTGAACCTGTCCTGCAATTGCCCTCTGTCATTAAAACTAACTAAATCCCCTCCTTGAACCTGTCCTGCAATAGGAAATGAACGTAATCAACTTTATCTTCACCATAATATATAAACACTTTTAAGTACTAAATCACTACTAGAAAAAGGTAAGCATTTCTTAACACAGAAGGGGAGTGATATAGGCGGTCTATCCTAATGCAAGCTGACTCTACAACTCAAAAGCTAAAGCTGATTCTACAACTCAAATTCACGACCGAATCACATAGAGACAACTTTAATATTACTCCAATCACTACTAGAAACACATGCTTTCTCGATGGAGTGAAGAAATCTAGTAGGTTTACGACAAGCACATTTACAACAGGTGTATGAAAAATGCATGTTTCTAGTAGTGAATCTTTACAAAATTGAGTTACTTGTAAGGTTTTAAAAAATGACAATTAACTAACATGCTCTCACACTATAATGGTATTAAAAATTCTTAAACTATCAGTATATATAACTTACAACAACAACATCCCAGTGTAATCCCAAAGTGGGTTCTGGAGAGGATAGAATGTACGCAAATCTTACCACTACCTCATAGAGGTAGAGAGGCTGTTTCCAATAGACCCTCGGCTTAATTGGTAAAGAAATAAAGACAAGAATCTTGAAATAACAATGTAAATGGAAGTAATAATTAGAAAGAGAGTTGCCTACCATGTGTGGAACTTACAACAAGGCCCGATGAATCAAATGGTGCACTAGGTGTCATCTGATGTGAAACTGGAAGATCTCCAAACATTTGATGATAAGGTGCACCAACATAATTCATGGAAACAGGAATACTAGAATATGGGTAGAGATATACAGAATGATGAGGCATACTGTTCAACATCTCATCGTCCATTATCCACCGCGGGTGATGATTTTGATAATGATACTGAAGACCATTCAAATCAGGCTGAGAAATTGCATTAGTAGCCAACACGGGACGATAAACAAAATTATCAAGCCGTGGATAGGTACTTATTGGAGCAAAATTTGCTGCATTTTGCTGATTTGCAAACATGTTTGGAATTTGTTGTGTCCCAGGCACGAGATAGGGCTTCTGATTTGCAAACATATTTGGAATTTCAGGCTTTGTGACATAGTGCCCTGGAGGATAGCAACTAGTGGAAATTGTACTATCTTGGTTCAAATTTTCTTTGTGCTTCTTTAAGCCACTCCTGAACTTCTATAATACCAAAAAAAAAAAAAAAGAAAAAAAAAAAAAAGGTTACATCTTTTACAAATAAATAGACTGATAAGAGAATAAATGGGAAAAAATTAAAAGAAAAAAAAAATTACATTCGCTAGTCAAATATACAGAAAAAAATATACCTGAAGATGGCTTGCGACTTTTTCTCTAGTTACCTCAGGTTCATTCATGATTTCAAGAATTCTCCTCGGAACAACCTCTGCATATATTCAATGTCATAGAAGTTCTAAGCACTAATATTATCTATCTAATCAAGTATAGTACACAGAGGGTATATGTAGTATATATAATCAATGGATTCGATGTTTGACATAGATACCATGTAACGTTCTGTTCACGGGTTCATCTGAATCCAGTATTTTTGACACGTATGATGGGCATATATGTGAAAAGCTAAAACAACTTTAACAAAATGATGCAACAGACCCCTGGACAGATGGAAACCTCTTGCAGATATTAAATATGTATACTAAAAAAATAGCTGCTTGTAAGTTGGTAAAGTTGATGCCATCTATGTGCAGGATACAGGGGAAGGGCCGGACCACAAGGGTCTATGGAGGAAACCTCCCACGGAAGCTTGAACCCATGACCACACGTTCACATGGTGGCAACTTTACTAGTTACACCAAGGCTCCTCTTCAAAATTTTGAACGCACAATCTTAAAAAATCTCCACTACTACAAAACATAAATTCACAACGGCCGTTAGAACAACTGAAATCTGGCAAACAAGTAAGAAGTTGTTAACTAAATAGTAATGAAAACTTACTATGAAAAGTATCAGCTTCAAGCTGATAATAAGCATCCATGAACTTCTTGTGCAAT
Source organism: Capsicum pubescens (assembly GCA_030864215.1). Classification (NCBI taxonomy): domain Eukaryota; kingdom Viridiplantae; phylum Streptophyta; class Magnoliopsida; order Solanales; family Solanaceae; genus Capsicum; species Capsicum pubescens. The sequence continues at coordinate 67,898,420 of CM061544.1, read as the reverse complement.
TCTTTAGTCCAACGCATTCGATTTTTTTTCTTTCTGGGAGGACAAGATTCACCACTTGATTGATCATTATTTGTTTCTTCATCATCATCATTATCTTGTTGGCTTATTCTTTTGTGTGGCAATATTGATGAACTTGATTCTTGACCACCAAATTCATTTGTGTCATTGCATGATATTGGTGTACTACTATGATCATCTTGTGTAGCTTTATTCTTATTAATACTAATAGTAACATGTTGAAAAATGTTCTTGACATCTTCCATTTTTATTGGCTTCACTAAGTAGTCACTTGCTCCATGTTTGATTCCCTCCAGAATTGTTTTTCTCTCATCATTTGCAGATGTCACTGAAATTAATGTGAATCAAATTATTCATCAGATAAAAAGTTGTAAATTTTGATATATATAGAAAAGGGTGAAAATTGTTTCCCCCGAAGTTTGTCATAAGAATACCTCCCCCGAACTATCAACAATAATCAACCTTCCCCCTTTATCCCATGCAATATCCATTTTGTCCTTGGAATATGATAATATTTATGGACATTGCATAAAAATATAAACATTATCTTCATTTTAAAAAAAAAATCATATAACAAAATCTTCATAAAAACATAAACATTATCTTCTAGGAAAAAAAAAAAGAAATACTAATTAAGTATATAAGCTAATGATGATCTTTATGAAGTAAATTAGCATGATATAAGAAAGTTTTATTAATAATAATCAAAACTGTAATATTTATTTTACAAGTGAAAATAATAAGTAATACTAATTTTATAAACATATTTCAAAGCAAAAAATACAAACAATAAATGAAAGAGATAAGCCTCTAGTAAAACCTTTATTACATAAAATGGAGTCCACGTCAAAGGTGTCACGCCATCTAAAATGATTGACAAAGGGTATCACGTTAGATAAAAAGATTGATAAAAATACGCTAAAATTTAGTTTAAGGGATAATAGGACCCCCGTGAAGTTGACGTGTGTCGTAAAAAATTTGGTCATAGTTCAGGGGTACTAGATGTTTTTCTCAAATAAAAATAAGGTCAAATTTTAAGGATTATATTATTTATATAAATTATAAAATATGTAATACTCTATTAATGACAATCACATCTTATTTACTGATATAGACAATAGATAATATCGTTTCTTATCACTTGATCCTCATACTAAAAATATAAGTTTTAATTTATCTGCTCAATTTGTGAAATCAAAAGAATTGTATTATATTTTTTTTCTACCATTTAGTGTTAAATAACTATATAAAGTAACAGTATAGACAAATTAAAAGTTTCAAATTATTATTAATAAGGTTAATTTAGCAAAATATACCTCTAAGTAAATTTTTCTTAAGGATTGTGTTATATCAACAAAAAGTTAAGTAATACGAAACGAATTTAGTAAGAGAGTGATAAAACATGAAAATATATGCATATGCATGTACATACACATGTATATATACACATTTAGGGGTGGATTGTTTGGAAACAAGTTATTCCGGTATTAGTTATTACAAAATAAGTTGTACTAACATGTATGTGTGATAATTTATCTCATCACTGTGGTATAAATGGTGTGAAAAATAATTTTGACACTACCTAATACATCTAATTAAACGCAGGATAAATAATCATGAACTTTATCACTGAATTATTATAATTATACCTCACACCAAACGACTCTTTAATAAATATAATACTAAAATAACGATCTTAAAAAATAATATTGAATTTTGTGATAAATTTACAAAAAGTATTAATTTACTTATAAAGTTAATAAACTTAAATAAAATATTATAAATATTCATGTTAAAAAAATATTCATTACATATAATATAAAAAAATATTATATAAATATAAAATTAAAACTATAAGGACAAAATGAACATTACATGGGATAAAGGGGGAGGCTGATTATTATTAATAGTTTGGGGGAGATTAATTTTTAAGACAAACTTCGGGAAAATGTTTTTCACCCATATGGAAAAAGGTAACAAAGAAAAGAAAAAATGGGATCACTAATAAATTTGATGGGACATATTTCAGACTTAACCAAAAGTCGCTCTTCGTTTCAAGACCCGAGAATAATGAAACTCCTTGTTAGGAGACTAATGATCATTGAGTTCGGTTTATGATTTTATTTTCGCTTACAAAATATTGAAGATTATAAATATAAGGAAAAGGAAAAGTCTAAGTTACACCTAAATTATATAAGTGACATACTACATACCTTAACTATATAAAAGTGATATTATTACCTTCCCGCGACCCTCATTCTAAGGTGCGTGTGTTATACTTATTTTAGGCGCGTCCAGCCTATTAAATAACAAAAGTAAATGGCTAAAAACATTAAGGGAAAAGGCATCGTTTCCACCCCAAACTATAGTCGAAAAGTCGAATCCACACCTAAACTATATAAGTGACCTATTACACACCTTAACTATAAAAAAGTGATATTTTTTACTCACGTGGTGCTGACGTGGCAGCGCATGTAAAACACTACACCACATGCAAGTGGTGGTAGCCTGACAGGGTGTAAATAGTTTCACTTTTTTATAGTTTAGGTGTGTAATAGGTCACTAGCATAGTTTAGGTGTGGCTTCGACTTTTCGGATATAGTTTGGGGTGAAAACGATGCCTTTTCCCATAAGGAAAATAAAAACATTCATAATTTACATTACATAGAAAAGAAAATATATTTTAGAATTTTAAATTAAACTACTCAAGATTTTTCTTATTAATAGATAAGATTCTTTACAATAAGATTCAAACTAATTTATTGTAAACACATGGCTAATATTCTTGCTATTATAAATAATAGCATATCATTATGCAAATGCAATATTTTGTGAAATTCACCACAATTCTAATTTCAATATTTTTACAGTATCGATTGGCATGATAGTATAAAAATTGTAACAATAAATTGAGGAAAGTTTCAACTAAATTTAATTAGATGTTTGTAGTGAAAAATCATTTTTTGCTAGTATCTGGTAAGGTTCAAAAATTGGACATGGCTTTCGAACCTTTGTTCAGTTTCAAATCACTAATGAAATCACCAAAACCTTTGGCTAAGGCTAACATAGTTGTTCAATAAACGGCTATTGTTTCATCAATTTACCATAACAGAAAATTAACTTGTATCAATCAATCATATTTGTTGAATAATTAAATTTGTTGAATAATTAATATTAATCATCCCGATAATATTGATAAAATCGATTTTAATTAGCACGTTTGCTACGTAAGGTATGATCTTATTTGCAAAAGATAAGAAATCAAAGTATTTTGGCCTCTCCCATATTTCATAAGTATTTTGGCCTCTCCCATATTTCATAAACCAATGCCGATGCCGAAGAGGGTTGATTGAAAAATTATGATAACTCACTGATTCTATCTAAATATATGATTCGTTTCTAAGTCTAAGTTTACGAAATTGACTTTCTAACTTTATTCAGGTCGCCAAAAAAATTACCATAAAAAGTTAGTTAAACTTAAGCTCTTAAAAAAACCGTAAAATAAAAATAAAAATCAGATATAATATTTTTAAAACTCTTAACAAAACCGTAAAAAGAAAATAAAAATAAGATAGAATATTTTTAAGTTACGATTGACCATTCAAAAAAGACTATATCAAAATCATTTTTATTTTATAAAAATATTCAACATCGACGTCTATATAAAAAAAGTAACCTACAAGGAGATTTGATTTGAGTTAAAATCTTAGATGGTACTTATTAAAAATTTAGAAATTACATATTAAATTGAACTATACTTTAAATATTAACATGTGTTCTATAGCTAAAAATTCTTTAAATTCATCACTCATGATAAACCTTAAATTTGAACGAATACTAAATTTTGAGCATATAATCTCAATTTTTAATAATATTTGATCAATATGTATCATGTAATTTTTCAGCAAGGATGTTCAACCACACATAAAATTAAGATTATATTATTCCATTCAAAAAACTTACTTATTACTGGAATATCCATCTCAAGGCCAATAGCTTCCAAAAGCTTGAAACCATCTATATCATCTCTAACAACATCAGTTATGACAATATCAAAGTTCTCTTTGTTCTTCCTCAATATCTCCAATGCTACATTGGCATCTCTTGTCGTTGTAACTGCAAAATATTCAACACAATTTGACTCCTTAGTAAAACGAAGAAATTGTTCATGATTCTAGTTTAAATTTTGTGCACTATTATAAGCTAATAACATTTTACACCATCATCATGTTAAATAATTTGATAGTATAAGAATTCTAACAATATAAAACTGGAAGAAACTTTAAGTTTGAAAAACTAAATTTTAGTAATTTGTAATGCAAAAGGGTAATACTGTTAGTGTAGATTTTTATCAAGTGAAAAGAGATTGAGATAAATCTTTGATTGTGCTTATCTTAAAACTTTAAAAAAAAACAGGTAAATATTTACTTACTAAAAAAATTAAAAGCGGATAATTATTGCTTTTTTTTAATTTATTTACTGACTAAAAAGAATTAAAAACGGATAATTATTGCTTTCTTTTTATTTTCTTTTATTTTTTTTTAGGAGGGATTGAGTTTTTTTTGTAGGGTTGGGTTAGGGTTTTGTGAAAGTACAACGTCCTGTTTTTCCGCCTTGTTGGTAAGGATTCAATTCTCCACATTATAATTGTCTTTTACCATCTAATTTTTTAAAAAAATAAATAAATAAATTATGTACATATACAATTATATAATACAGTGCTTAAAGGAAACGTCAATTTGTGATGGGAGTTGAGTCTTATAACACATAAGACCAATTAAATCAAAATTTGTGTACTAGTTTGAATTGTGACAATAGGTTAGACACTTTTTTACTCAACTACACCGCACCACAAATTCAAGTCTATATGTAAGTAGAAAAATTCGTTAAACTCTTGCATACACCACTACTTTAAGAATTAATGCAAAGTAAACGCCTAGGTGGTCGAAATTAAATCTTACCACCCCATGACCCTAAATTCAAATTCGAATTCGTAAAATAGTTGAATTGTGAATTTGTGATAATAGACTGACACTGCTCAAAATTCTACACCCCCCCCCTGTTAACCCTCCAAATTCAAACCCGTATATCCACAAGTTAAGAAGTAACAATAGACCGAGCCGACACATATAACTCAAAATCTTGTGAACGCCACTACTAAGTACTAACCTGTATAGCCACGCTTTTGGAGGATGGAACAAAGAACTTTAAGACAAACAATAAATATTGTTTAAAATCCTGTGTACATCACATAACATGCAAAAAACTACTTTAAGAATTAATACAAAATAAACATATATGTGTGATCGTAATTAAATCTTAGTACCCCATAACCCTAAATTCGAACTCTTTATGTACTAGTCGAATTGTGACAATAGGCGAATACTGCTTATTCAAAGTTGTACACACACCTCCCCCCTCCAAAATCAAACACTACTTTAAGAACTAACACAAAATAAATATCTATGTGTGATCGAAATTTAATCTTAGTACCCCATAACCCTATATCTAAACTCTTTGTACTAATCGAATTGTGACGATAGGCTAATACTGCTTATTCAAAGTTCTACATACACCTCCACCCTACGAATTCAAACACTACATTAAGAATTAATAAGAAAATAAACATATATATGTGATCAAAATTAAATCTTAGTACCCCATAACCCTGAATTCAAACTCTTTGTACTAGTCAAATTGTGACAATAGGTGAATACTGCTTATTCAAAGTTCTACATACACCTCCACCCTACGAATTCAAACACTACTTTAAGAATTAATACAAAACAAACATCTATGTCTGATCGAAAATAAATCTTAATACCCCATAACCCTAAATCTAAACTCTTTGTACAAATCGAATTAGGACAATAGGCTAATACTACTTACTCAAAGTTCTACATAATGCCTCCACCCTCTAAATTCAAACACGCATATCTACAAGTTAAATTGTAACAATAGACCGATACATATAGCTCAAAATTTGGGCATGCCATTACTAACCTGTATAGCCACACTTTTGGAGGATGGAACCAAGAACTTTGAGACAAACAACATTGTCATCAATGGCAAGAACTTTTAATCCTTTTGGAGATTTGGATGTTTCCTTCTCTTTACTCAAGTTTGGTGGATTTGAGCACTCATTGGTAACACTATGGGACATGGTAATTAATCCTAAAAAAAATTGTAAAAAGCTATGTTGTAGATTTTGATATCGCTAATAAGCTAATTATATTTTTCTCAACTAGGAGATGAATAATTATAAACTAGGTTGAAAAGATCTTTAAAAATTCGGATCATAATTATAGTATTAATTAAACGGTTATTTAAGGAATGAAATTTAATAGTGATATATACTTTGGGTCATAGTTACCATATATAGCTTATGAACTAGAAATTACAATGAGAAGTTTAAAAAAGGAAATTTTGTGCTTGTGTATTTGAGTGTTATTTATTCTTTGCTTTTTCTCTTCTTCTAACCTTCCTATTTGAAATTTATTGATCCGACTAGTTCAAAAATTTGAATTTCAAATGTGTTTGGCGTATGGCTCATTCAAGGGAAAGACGTTTTCTACCTATTACGAATTTCTCCACTAAGGATCGTTTGGTTGGAAACAAGTTATCCCGGGATTAATAATTTCAAGATTAGTTATCCCATCCATAATATGAGATAAAATAATACTATAATCTCAGAATAACTAATTTCAAGATGAGTTATCTCATGCATTTTATCTCAACCAAACATGAAATAAGTTCATCCTAAAATTGATCTCGGAATTAGCTACCCATTATACCTTATACCAAACAGCCCTTATGGCACAAATTAGAAACCTTTGATTGAGGATGGAGGAATTCGATTAATTGTATTTAGGAATGACAAAATTAATCCATGAAAACATAATGTGCATATCCAATCTAGGTTAATCTGCTCATTAATTAACTCAGTCTATTCAATTCAGCAAGTCAGTAAGTTGGGTTGATTATTAGCCTCATTGACACATGAAAAATTTCGTCAAAATATTTTATATTTTAAAAGAGTTTTGTTTTGTTTTATTTTATATATATGTTGTATATTGTCTTTTTTATTTTATATTTTTTTGAACTTTGACTTGTTACATACTGTCATAATAATAAAGAAAAAAAATTAGATAGGCAAAAAATATTAAAAAACAAAGTTTTAAAATTTTATGGTGTGGGGGGGAGGGTGAGGGGGTTGCAGGGGCTATATATTCCAGACTAAATATTTACCAGTTTTTCTGTGTATGTTCCGTGAGAAAAGCAAAGACGAAACATTTTTTGAAAAGGACACTTTTTTAATGGAACAGCTTTCAACTTTCGTTCAAACTTCAAACTCATATTCAAAATTCAAATAAAATAAAATTTTGATTTTTGAAAACAATCAAAATAAATATTAAATATATTAATTAAAAATTGTGTAAATAATAAAATAAAAGGAAAGGAAAAAAATTCAAACTTTCAATGACATAAATATTGTGTATTTCATTTTCAGCCGACTTGTGATAATGAAATGAATCTTTTCAAACATAAAAGTTACAAAAAATGACTTTAAGCTAATGAACTTTAAGGGCATAACAAAAAATAAATATATGTCTCATTTATTTGATTCATTATTTATCATGGTACAACAAGACTAAATGAAAAGAAAATATTAGATTTCGAACACATTCATACATGTGTATAAATATTTTATTATGAATTCAGTTACTAAAACGAGCTAGGCGTAGCAATCAAGTAGAGATCATTCTCTTTTCTAGCAGTTATTCCATCTGACTCAGTCATATCCAAATCACTTGCATTAATTCCTTCTGGAAGTTTCCAATCAAACTTGTAAAGCAAATGAGCTAGAGGTAGAGTAACAAGAGCCATACCAAATTGCATCCCTGGACATATTCGTCTTCCAGCACCAAACGGAAGAAGTTGAAAGTGATTTCCAGTAAACTCAATAGAACTGTTTTCGAATCTTTCTGGCATGAAACATTCAGGATTTTCCCAACTCTCGGGATCCCTTCCTATTGCCCATACATTAACCAGGACTTTGCTTTTCAACGGTATAGTGAATCCATCTATTTTTGTTTCCTCCCTGCATTCTCGGGGGACCAACAAGGGGGTTGGAGGGTGTAACCTGAGTGTCTCTTTGACCACTAGCTTTAGGTAACTAAGTTTTTCAAGGTCAGTATCATCATCGTATGTTTTCTTTTCCTTAAAGGCTTCTCTTACTTCAGCTTGTGCTTTTTCCATAACACTGGGACTCTTCATCATTTCTACTAATGCCCAAATAGCGGTTGAAGACGATGTGTCTGATCCTGCTACAAACATGTCCTACACCATGTATGATCATCAAACATGTAAGTTATTTAACATAAATATTCTAAAAAAACCTTTGTATGTTTTTCATTTTTCCGAAACACATAATATTTTTTACGAAGTTTGAAAACGACATAGTAATTAACAACTTTGGTTGCATAAATATTTAAAAAACCATTAGAGTGGAAACAAAAGAGGTATGGTGTTAGTCATAAAAGACACACTTACAAGAATAACTGCTTTGATATTGTCATCTGTTAGAGGAAATTGAAATTCGCCGTTCTCCATGACTCTTAAAAAAACATCGATCAGATCTTCAGTTTCAGACTCACCATTACAATTTTTTCCATTTGCCCTATTCTCTCTATGAACAGTGATAATATTGTCCAAGACAACATCTACCTTTTTACGAGTTTCGACTAATTTAGATTTCATCCCACTAATCCCATGTAGAAATGTTCTTGAAGGGAACAAATCAGCCAACTCGAATCCACCCGATAATGATTGTGCTCTATGAATCAACATTATCAACTCATTTTGATCTTTACAAGCTTCCCCAAATGTTGACCTACATGTCGCAGAATTCATAAACCAAAAAATTTTATCTGATAAGTTAATTGGTGAACCTACCATTGATCCGATGGTTGATAGGAGATGTGAGAGTTCATCATGTCTAATTGAGCTGAAGGACTTAACCATCTTGGCGCTGAGTAGCTCCAAGACAATCAATTTACGCATCTGCCTCCAGTAATCACCATATGGGGAAAAGGCAATATCCTTACAATTGTAACAAATAATTTTCCCCAACATGGTTACTGGCCTAGATGCAAAGGCGAGGTCATGAGTTCTTAGAATTTGTTTGGCCATGTGTGGGGAGGACACAACTACTGTGGGAACTTCTCCGAGTTGTAAGTACATAATGGGCCCATATTTTTCTGACAAGTTTCGGAGAACTCGATGTGGTACTCCACTTGTCAAGTGATGTACACTTCCAATAATAGGTAACCTCCACGGGCCTGGAGGCAGCTTTTTCTTGAGGGTTATTTTTGACTTCTTGCTCCAATTTTGAATTATTATAAAGAGGAAGAAGATGAATAGTGTAAATAAAACGAAGTGTTGAAACTCCATATCTTAGTACAAGAAATTAAGAAAGGAGAAGCGAGACAAGATGAATTTTGCCTTTTGAGATGGTTAATTACTTATAGTGGCTAAAACTCCATGTGGTACCAAGTGGGATGTTGATTTTTCTCGTGTAGGAAGAAAAAGTTGAACAAATTATTGTACTTGGGGAGTGTTTGGTAAGGAAAATGTTTTTCTTACAAAAAATTAGTGGCTTTCTTATTTATTTTTGTGTTTAATTATAAGAAAGTAAAAGGATATTATATATTTCGGGAGCATTAATATATGTAATCTAGCAATATATTTTGGGAGTGGGATAGGATAGCGGGGAGTGGGTGTTCGGGAGTGAGCTAGTCAAGAGGTGTATTTGGGTTGGGGGTGTCGGTTGAGTGCAGAGGAGACAATGAAGTTGGAATGTAAACTTATTTTTTTACGTTCATTATGGAAGTTGTTTTTCTCATTTTTAAGAAATTTATTTTTTAAAATATTTTTAAAAATTAAACACGAGAATTTAATTTTATGTAACCAATAATCAGTTTTATTTTTATGTTACTACTCTCAATTTTTATATAAAGTTACATATAGTTATCTTTTTTAATGACCTAATAGAGTCTTCTTTTTTACAAAAATTAAACTCTTTTATCCCGTAGGCGCTTTCTTTTTTATATTTCCATTTTTAATTCGAAAAGCCATGTTAGTAGAACATTTCCTTTCAACGTTTACGTCATAATCTCTTTTTCTATTTCAAACATTTTTTTGAAAGAATAAAACTAACAATCTCTCATTTCAAAATTTAAATTAGCTCTACAACATGTGTTAAGTTTTTAATTAATTAAGTGAAATTAAAAAAATCAGGTGAAAAGTTAAAAAAGGTGAATACTTGTATATTGTTCCACGACGCATAAGACCACAATTTCCCAAACGACTTTAAAAATCACAAAAAAATATCTAAAGGATTTGAAATGTATGCCAATTTGTTTCATCATTGATGATGTAATAGCTTCACTATTGGTCGAGTGATAAGTATTTTTCATCCCTGGTCAGAGGGCTCGGTTTTGAATCTTTCTGGATATGAAGTCGTCTTTGTTAGGAAGTGTGTTATTCCCCAATACAATGTGGGATTTTTAGATACAAATTTGAATTTAGTTGAACTCAATGCAGATACTGAACATAAACCCCCCAAAAAAAAGGAACTCCGTTGTTGGAAACATTTTTAATAAGGAAAACACTATTGCTTATTTAGAAGCAAAAGTTCGAGATTTATATTTTATAGGTTCAAATTTTAAATTTTTTATTCTCAAATTTTTTTATTAGTAAAATATAAGGTCAGACATAACACTTAGGGCCCGTTTGGCCATAAAAAAAATTTCCTTTCTTTTTTTGAATTTTATTTCACTTTTTCGAAAATTGTGGTGTTTGCCATGAAAATTAGGAAAATTATTCCAGAGTTGGATTTCAAAAAGTGAAAACATTTTTTTGTTGTTTTCACAATTTTCCACTTTCATTTTCAACTTTCATTATTATTACATATAACCTCAATCTTTAAATTTTTACACAAATTCCTCTTATAACTACAACCAACCACTAAGAAAAATATTATTATTTATTTCTATGGTACAACATCATTTTTAATTATTACAAATATTCTAATCTCTTTTTCTTCTTTTAACCAAAATTTACTAACGTGAAGTAAAAAATAATAAATGACAATCTATGACGGAAATATATCAACTTTTGTTTTGAATGAACTATATTATAGAAATATAATGCCTAGTACATTATGTTATTTAAAAATGAGAAATTTAATATTTTTTTCTTGCCATTCTAATTTTTTGTATATGTCATATAATGGCTATGATGATTTTAATAAATTATTAAAAGGTGGTCAATAAAGTCGCATATCAAACATAACGTAACGATCCGTATTGACGATTACCTTATTTTGGTTTTATGGATTTTGAACAGAGACGAATGTGGTAATTAGCTTAGCAAAAGTTTGTTCTTTTTACCAAAAAAAAAAAAAATATTCAAGGAAAATCAATATCATCAATAAAGAAAAAGCAAAAAATTAGCACTAATCTATTCAGAAATAATTCATTCGTAAATTTTTTTAAAAAGACCAAATTCAATAAAATAATTAATTCAAGTGAAAGTAATTAAGAATTTTCATCAACAAATTTAAGAATATATAAAAAATATTTATATCCATCAATCATATTTATCAAAATATATTTTCTCTATTCAATCGATTATGGTTAGATAAACTTATTTAGCTCGTGCTTGTGATATTTTTATTCAAATTTTAGAAGAATAACAATCATAATAATTAGTTTGTTGTTAATTATTTTATCAATTGAATACATATAAATTATTTTCTCAACATTTGGTTGTATGTTAGTAGGTAAATTAGTAGTTTAGTGATTTTGATAATTTTTAAAAGTTGAGGGCATAAAGTCATATTTAAAAAAGATTTTTTTAAAATCTAAATTTTTTTTTCAAAAAGACATGGTCAAACACAACTCCAACTTCATTTTCAACTCCAACTCCAACTCCAATTCCAACTCCAAAAAAATAATAATTTTTATGGTCAAACGACTACTTATTATAACTTTGATAAATTTTTGTACATAACATCAAGTTTTGGATAATCAGCCCCAAGATCTGCCCAAAACATCAAGTTTTCCTCTTACCCCTAGCTAACAATTTCTCTCATAATCAAACCATCTCCAATCACAATTTGTTTTTTTATCTACAGTTTGTTTCATTGTTATTTTTATTCCAAATTTTAAAATAACATAAAATTACAAGTAAATAGTATATATTGTTCATATTAATAGATAATTTAAAATAAATGTGAAATCATTTCTATCATTAGAGTTGGAGCTATCAAAATATCTTGAATTGGTACATTAAGATCACGCTAATCCTCGATTATCGTGTTGTGGAGTATCATACATATACTCATTATATCATGAAGCACTTCTTTTCTCTAAAAATGTGACGGTTCAGCCATAATTGCATAACGTGATTGCAAAAGCCTGAATTGCACGTTCAACATCTTTTCGGCACTTTTAATTCTTATGATGGTCATATTTATTGTACAACTACAATTATAATAGAACTCAAATAATATTTTTTTATTTCCGTATGTATCTTAAATAAAAATATTATATACAAAAATAATTTAATAAAATTTAAAATTAATATAATAAATATATCATATTAAAAAATAATTACGAATATTATGGAACCCATTATGGGACAGGGAACAACTATCAACTAGTTTGAAAAGTTCTTCTATTTAGTAATGAAAGTCATCCGTTGTCACTTTCTAGAGAAAATTGAAGGATAGGTGTCTTTTAAGTCTTGAATGAAGTATTGATGACATTGACCAACAGATAGGGTCAAACATTATTAGGAAACTTGATCAAGTTAATTGTGGACTTGATTAATATTTTCAAAACTTTCTAATCTTTTCAAAAATACAAATCAACCCAACCCACACCCTCTTTTATCCAAATCAACCTCTCTCCACTCTCTCAACAGCTTCTCACAACTCTCTCCCAACCAACAGTTCTACAAAATTTCTCCCTTCAACCCCCGACGATAAATAGTTGGGCTTCGAGTTCCCCTCTTTAATTCAATCAACCTGTCTCTCATCCCTCTCTCGACAACTTCTCTCAACTCTCTCCCAACCAACTGTTCTGTAAATTTCTCATTTCAATCCTCGGCGACTTCAACATCCGACTACAAATAGTTGGGCTTCGAGTTCCTTTTCGACTTTAATCGACGTGACAGCCTTGCTCTCCGGCTACAACAGCTTCGAATTCTTCATCGGTCCTTTTCTTCTTTCACAGGTAAAATTTTTTTGAAGAAAACGAGGAACTTGAGCCAACTTCTCTTATAGTATTGGTTAACAATTTCAATATTTGTTGCACTAATTTAAAATGCAGTCTGAATAAAACACTAATTTATGGTATTTCTTCTCTTCTCTTTTCGAAGTGAATTATGATATTTTGTTGTTTGTTGTATTTTTTTGAAGTTTGATTTTTATTGTTTGTGTTTATAAAAACAAAAGGACCATTTGGTTTGATTTGTTCTGTTCTTGTTCTTGGTAAAAATTGTGAAATTGTTGTTTTTTGTTTAACAAAATCGTGCTACCGTTTCCTCCGATAGATTACCCATCTGGTGCAACATATTAACCATGTGATGCAACAGATTTACCATATGATGCAACAGATCAACATCTGATGCACCACATGAACCATCAGATTACAATTCTGATGCAACAAATTAATAATCTGATGCAACAACATTACCATATGTTGTAACAGATTAAACATCGGATAAAAAATCTGATGCAACTAATTAACCATCTGGTGCAATGGAAGAACCATCAGATTAATGATCTGATACAACAGATGAACCTCTTGTTGGATAAAATCCTACCAACTTTTCCTACAGGAAAAGTCCAAGACTTGATTTTTCCAACTGATCATTCATCTGCCGCGATAGATGACCCTACGTTGGAAGAGATCTAAACAATATTGACCGTTGATAACTGTTCCAACAGATCACTCATGTGTTGCAACAGATGTGTGGCCTGTTGCACAGATCATTTATCTTTCTCAACAGATGAGTGATATATTTTGTATTATCGCAACAGATTACTCAGCCGTTGCTACGGATTATTTAACTGTTCCAACAAATCACTCATATGTGCAACAACAGATGATGTCACAACAGTTGTGTGATCTATTGAACTGACCATTCATCTGTCTTAAAAGATGAGTGATATATTTTGTATTATTGCAACAGATTACTCATCAGCTACAACAGTTTGGTTATATGCTACAACAGATATACTACCTGGTGCAACAGATCAGTGATCTGTTGCAACTGTTATTTTACTGTTTTGCTTGTTTGATTTACTGTTATCCTTTTTTAATGATGCATTAATCAACAATAATATATTATTTTATGTTCATGTTAATTTTAGATAATATGGTTCCCAAAAGAATAAAAACCGAATCAAGTTCAAGTAAAGGAGAAAGTGAAGCAGCTAGGCTACATCCACCACTCTATGAGCTTGCTTTACAAGCGTTATTTCAATCGGAAGCAGAATATGATGAACACGAGGAGGAGAAATATTTCAAAAGAGATGATGCAGATGCTAATAGCCCTTCCACCGAAGAGCTGGTCAAAGCCTTCAGCATTGATCGTTATCCTGTGAGAATGCAGTGTGATGGTGCCGTAAATTTAACAGGTGATTTCGTGGTTAAGTCAGCCATGGGAAAATCTTTCGACGCCTTCAGAAAAATACTTTGAGAACAAAAATTGGATGCTTATTTCAGGGACAACTGCTTTAGGAAATATCTTGGTTTGCTGGAGAACAACAATGCTCGTTTCCAAATGAAAATGGTATATGAACTTCTCAAGCATAGGTTTATGTATGAAAACAAAGATAAGATGGATGAGACATGGATAAATTACTGTGGCATGCCTATTTGTTTTGGTTGGAAGGAGTTTGCCATAGTTACTGGACTAAAATGTTATCCTCCTTCTCAAGTTATACCTATTCTAACCCAAAAAAAGCACCCCGTACACCCAAAAAAGGCAAAGGAAAGTCGTGTGATCATGATGACCTGGAGTCCATTGTTGGTCCAAGCTTCAAAAACAAAAATTTGATAAAAGCTTTGAAAGGTAAAGGACTTTTAAAGAAGCACAAGCAGTCATTGTGCTTGGTTTGGTTTGTACATAATATTCTTTAGGCGAGAGACGTTAACAACAACATAAGCCTCGGTTTAATAAAGATCTCCGAGGATCTTGAGGTGTTTAACAGCTATCCATGGGAGTATGAAAGCTTCAAAATGACTGTCAAATATTTGTTGACTCCATTAGCGCCAAAGACAGTCAACTTATATGGCTTCCCATGGGCTTTCATGGTAAATGTTTCTTTCTTCTATTATGATATCATTCATTTTTTTCGCTCAATAATGGTTTTGATTGGCGTTATTTTATAGGCCTAGGCGTTTGAATCCATTCCTTATTTGAGACAACAAGTGAACTACCAGGAAGGAGTTTCCTCTCCAAGAATCTTGAGATGGTTATCGGCCAAAACTCATAAAAATACAAAATTTCTTAATCTCTTCAACCCCCCGAAGGATGCAGTAAGTATAATTATTATTAATAATTTTTTTTAATTAATATTTTTTAATGATTTAATCATCATTCTAATATATGTAATAATTTATGTTAGATATGCATCCATCGCTAGTTCCAACCAATCGAGAGTTGAAGATGCCATTTTTTCTTACTTTACGGTCTGTGCAAAATTTATCGGACCCTAAGATCATCGACAGAATAAAAATGGAATTGTTTGGAGCAACAACCATTACAGGAAAAATAATTTTGGAAGGTGGGCTTGTTGTTGTTGATGGAGCTGTTGGTGGTGGTAGTGGTGCTGCTATTGGTGCTAATGATGCTCCTCTTACAGTATTTAAAGAAAAACATTATGAGTATGATCATACTGGTTATACAGATTTTGCCTCTCCCGGCGAATATTCTGCATGCAAATGTCAAGACTATAGGGCGAAACATGATGTAGTGATTAATACTATTAATGCATTAACTGCTTCTTAAAGGAATTGACATCTAAGAGGGGTCTCATTCCATCAAAGAGGATTTTATTTCCATTTGCTCTATTAGAGATTAGGGCTAAGAGGAGAAGGAGAGTGATTTCCAAGGCATTATCAGGCATTCAAAAAAGCAAAATTGCAACTCCTCTGTCTGCGTGTTACACTGAGCAACTACAATGTGCAAAAGAGAGTAGCACGATCTGAAGAAGGTGAATATATTATATGTCTTCCAACTGACAAAACAAACAGACACATATCTGTTTCAACAGATGACACATCTGCTGAAAATTATCAAACAGATATATACATCCGTTGCAACAGTTGACTAACCTGTTGCACCAGATACTTTATCGGGTGCAACATATGTCTCATCTATTTTAGCAAATCAAACAGCTATTCGTATAACTTTTATTTGTACCAACAGACGACCTATCTGCTGCAACAGATGATTCATATGTTGCAATGGATGGTTCATCCATTGAAAATTATCACACAGGGTCTTCCTCATGTAGAAATTTATCCTAACAGTTGATTCATTGTTGCAACAGAAATATAATATGTTTGGGACAATTTAAAATGGGAGGAAAACCTGTTTGATTTGCTAGCAGAGATGAGTTATTTTTTTCTGTTTTGTTGTATCTCCGTGATTAACATTGACCAATTCTGGATTTCCAGGTGGATGTAGAAGAAGATACTGCTGAACAACATTGATCATATGCTACTCTTTTTATGGAAATACGGAGAACAGAAAGCGCAGAAACCGTACGCAAGCGACAATGAAGATCCACGACGAGCAAAGCCGAATTCCATAGCATCGGATGAAGAACAACTTGTCCATACTGAGTAGATCTTTATAGCTTGAGCCTGTCAAAGCAATCCTTGGCAGTATACTTAAATTGTTGTTGATGTATTTGTTAAAATCTGTACCTATAATAATTTTTTTACATTTCATTTATTCGTTGACTTATTTCAGCTAATTTATGAAGGCTTCAATTTATTTTATTTTGTCTACGAATTTTATTTATTCCTTAGATTTAAACTTATTAATTGAAAAGGAACACTAGATTCAAATATTGCAATAAATAATGTATCTATTGCAATAGACGATACATCTATTGAAAAATTCGAACAGATTTAGACATATGTTGTAACAGGTAGGTGATCTGTTGGAATTTATCAAACAGGTCTTCCCATTGTTGCAACAGATGGAATTTAGATAAAAACATCGAGATAATGCAACAGATGACACATCTATTAAGAAAAAAAAGAACAGATTTAGACATATATTGCAACAGATAGACTTTATCTGTTGCAATAGATGACACATCTATTGAAATAATTGAACAGATTTATACATATGTTGCAACAGGTAGGTTATCTGTTGGAATTTATCAAACAGGTCTTCCCACTGTTGTAACAAATGAGCTTTAGATAAAAACATCAAGATAATGCAACAGATGACCAACCTATTACAACAGATAAACTATATATTAGAACTGGTAGGATAACTGTTACAACGGATGGAGAATCTGTTGTATTATAAAAATTCAACTTTCGTTGGACATAAAAAATTGTCACTACGTGTAAAAAGGTTAAAGTAAATTGAAATAAAAAAGGTGCAACCCATCGACGGTGTTCAATTCAAACACCTAAAATAAAATAGGCATCAATTAGACATGTTCATTTTAAACACGTAAAATAAAATAGGCATCAAATGTGTTAGTGTCAGTCCTGGCACATTTCGCTGACTTGCCGTCACTTGGCCCCCAACGGTTATCCCCCCCCTCCCATTGTATTATATATTCATCTTCCTCCTAAAATTTAACCCTAAATTCCCAAATCTTCTTCTTCATCGTCATCTTCTTTTATCTATCCAAATTCTTCAAATTATTACTTTCATTTTTTCCAACTGACCTTGACAATGTCGAGCGCATCTTCTACTATTTTTTGTGATAAATATTTTTGCTATTGTAAGTGCGGTCATGAAGCTCTGTTAAAGACTTCTTGGAGTCAACAAAATCCGGGTCGTAGGTTTTTTACTTGTAAGATTTCAAAGGTAATATTTTATTTATTTAATTAATTGATTAATTATTGACTTGTAATTATTTTGTAATTGTGTTCTTTTTTTTATAGAAATTGGGTGGATACGATTACTTTGATTGGTATGAAGAACGACACCCTTCACAAGCAAATCGTGTAATCTGGGATTTGTTGAACAAAGTCAAGGCTTCTGAAGAGAAACAAAATCGAGCAAGAAGATACTACATTGTTACCGTTATTTCTACTGGTTTGGTGTTGTTGGGCACATGGATATTGAAGCCTAATTGCTGAAATTTTCATGGTGGTGTGTGTATTTGCTACTGGTTTGTTGTCGATGAGCACATGGATATTCAAGCATAACTGTTGGAAAATATCAAAAAGATTTAGGAATATGTTGTAAAATTTAGGTCATCTGTGGAAATTATCAAACAGGTCTTCCCACTATTGCAACAGATTAGACTTAGATTATTAGATTATTCATAGAAATTATCAAATAGGTCTTCCCACTGTTGCAACATATTAGACTTAGATTATTAGATTATTAGATTACTCAAACAGGTTTTTCCATTGTTGCAACAGATTGACAATCTAATCTATTGCATTATAAAAAACTCAACTTTCATCAGAAAAAAATTATTGCCACTATATGTACATGTAATAAAGTGAAGGGTGACTTGAAATTAAAAATTTCTATTTCACAGGATCTTCTATATACACAGGCTTCAAGCGACCAGTTAGTACCCCATAACCCCAGACCTCTGGAAGGTTTGCCACAGCGTTGTCGCACAAAAAAGTCGTTGGCTCAACCATTTCTGTGTCGGTCAGCAAACATTCGATGTGTGAAAGAGCGTATGAGCCGCTCGCTTTAGCGGCATCATCTTTTGGAAAGATCATTCCCCTATTTTGACCTTTAAAATCCCATGATTTCTTCATCAACACTTTCTTTAGCAAATGATTCATCAGTTTACTCTCTCTCAACAAGATGGGCAACAACACCATCAATGGCTCCACAAGGAGAAAAAGATCAAAATCGTCGACGATAGGTACGTTGGAGTCATAAACATTGATCTTTCCCTCCTAGAGTAGTATCTCAACAGCCCGCTAATGCATGTCATTCACGCTAATGACTGCAAGAATCCTTTTTGCCTCGGTCTAGCTCTTGCCGTGTGGATTTGGCTTGTCCCCTCTAACATATCTTAACGTTGCTTCTTCATCCAAGACCAACGTAGGAACTAGGAAATCAAGTCCCACGCCAAGGGTTGAAGCCTCTCCATTGTGTTGATCGTACCTATCCTTGAACTTCTTGCATAAGTCGAGGTCCATTATCCTATCGACAGCGTCATAAGCTTCCCGGTACGTTAATTGCCTTTTCCTCATGAGGCAGAGAATTATGTCAATATGCTGTGAGATAAGAAGTCAATTTTTAAAAAAGTCAATTTTTAAATAGGTTAGTAATTGTAAAGATGCAACGGATGGTCCATCTGTTGCATAGGGTTCTCTGAATTAATAATCCAATGCAACTTATGCAACAGATGGATAATAAGTTGCAACAGAACCACAACCAGTTGCACCAGTATACCCAGCTATTGCAACAGATGTGAAATCTGTTGCGTAGCTTCTTCTTCATGGGCTAGATTAGAAGGGCTAGGTTAGGAAAAGTAAACTTGTCTTGTCCTCATATGGTGTACATATATCAGTCATAGTCTGGAAGTCTTGGGGGGAAAAGGAAGGCCTGGGGTAATCTGGTGCGCCTGTCTTGGCATTCTTGTCCTCTTGTAGATCCCTCTTCTCTTTGGCGCCAAGTTCTGCGTATATGTCCACCTTCTTGACTGGCCCCTGAACTTCAACAACTTTTGGAAAGGGAGGAATTGCAATTTCTTTTTGATTTCCGACTGGAGAGTACTTCTCTAATTGCTCTTTTCTTTCTCCTAACCAATGTTGTAGGAGTGTGTGGCTCCCTCACCTTCTTGGATGGTATGACACACCTCTTGGATTTGAATTCCTCGATAGCTTTAGAGATAGCCTTTACTTTTTCAAAGAGTTTATCCTGTCTGTCCTTGCACTCATCGTATTCACAATGAGAACACGAGGGTGAAGAGGGGTGAGAGGGACCTGTGTAAGGGCGAAAAAGGGTGTTTTCAAACATATTTATTCTTTCTTGAGCATCAACATGCTCATCATCACGAGTGGTAGCAGCATCAGCATGCCTGCCACCAATACCAACAACTCTACCAGAAGAAGCACCCGGATCTGCCTTAGTAAAAGGTTGGTCATGAAGAGCCTCAACATTAGGCTGACCTTGCCTAACTGCTCTTCTTATGGCTGTTTCTCCAGCCAATTCCTTCTTTATTAACTCCACTGTTGGGTCTGCAATAGTATCAACATGACCTAGAGTAATATAAGAAGTCATCACCGACTCCTCCTCAGTAGGCACGATCCATGGATGCATAACCTATAAAAAGAAAAAAAAGGCAGATGCATTTAAATCATATAATATAATAATTTTCACAGTTGGGCTACATTTTAAAAAAAAAGACCCATCTGTTGCATAGTTTGCAGTATATGGTTAAAATCCATTTGAGTCTGGCTCAGAGAAACAGAGCAACACATGGATAATCTGATGCAAAATATCAATCATCTGTTTCAACAGCTGCACAAGACGGGTAATCTGTTATGCAACAGATGATCTGTGCGTCGCAACAGATGAACGATATGTTGTCAGATTAAACATATGTTACATAATTTACAGTAGATGGTTAATCTTTTAGGAGTCGGGTTCAGAGAACCAAGGCAACAGATGGGTAATATGATGCAAGATATACCCAGTTGCAACAGATGTCCCATCTGGTGCATCAGATATAACATCTATTGCACCAGATATAACATCTGTTCAATATCTTTCTTATCTTTGAGTAGAATTATTTTACTTGAAGAAGACATACTGCATCATCCGGAAGGTTAAAGAGATCGAACTCCTTAATATTGGTGTTGCTCTTTGCAGCCAACCACCTAGATATCCTTGGATGAGAAACCTCATCCGGGTAATCCATTAACTGCTTTCAGATGGGAGGAATGACTTCAAATGCCCAAGCCTAAAAAGTGTAAACAGGAATCAAGCAAAAACAAATCATAATAACTATATTCAATATAAATTAATGGATGAGTAAAATTAGTGATTAATTTTACCATGAAAGCCCAAGGAAAGCCATATAATGTGGTCGTCCCTGAGGATAGCTTTGTCAGTAAATATTGGACAGTCAAGTAGAAGTTGTCATATCCCGAGGGATGATTGTTGAATTTATCAAAATCCTAAGTACGCGCCAACAAATCATCTTCTATGACCTTGTTGACGTGTCTTGCCAATATAACCGAATGGGCAAACCAAACTAAGCACAATTTTCCCTGTACTGCTTTGGTATGGTTTTATCCTCGAGATCTGTCAACAAATCCGATGCTTTGTAGCCACGTCGAGCAATGTCAAACAACCCATCTATTTTTCCCTTGCATTTTCTTGCCTTGGATCTTTTGCGGGGTGGTGGTCCTTCTGGACGATGGCATCTCAGGCCCGTCACTATGACAAACTTTTGCAAGCCAAAACAAACAGGCATGCCACAGTAGTTGATCCAGATTTCATCCATCTTCTTTTTGCCCCCCTCCTCCGGATCTTTATCATCCCCCGCGTACTTGATCTTACGCTTGAGAAGACCATATACCATCGTCATAGGGAAACGGATACGGGCAGAGGGGTCCTCAGTCATCTCAAGAAAGCGTCCAAAACAACTCTTCTTAAAAAGTCCGCCTATGTTTTCGTTCTTCATAATTATCATAAAATGTTCAAAAAATTTCCCCATCTGACATTTAAGTACAATTTGACCAGTTAGTTATTTTCCTTCTGGGTCATTTATCGACATCGCAACTTCAAACCTGTCAATACTAAAAGTTTTGACAGTATCATGCTGGGATGTCGATATTAACTCACGCTCCGTCGGTGATCCATTAACATCATGTTGATGATCATCCTCTTTCTCTTTCTGACTCTCCAATTCCTCCTTTTTCTCACTTTCATTTTCTTCATCACCATCTACGGACCCTTGTCCACCTCCCAATGTTGTTTTTACATCTCTCCCCAGCTTCACTTTTCCCTGAATAAAATTGTTCAGGAAGCTCCTCCGAATCCCTCCGTACTGTAACCTTTTTTTTGAGTGGTCAGACGTTGATCCACTTTCACTTTCTTTTCTTTTGGTAGAAATGTTTTACCTACAGACAAAGAAAAACAAAAATTACATTACAGTTGATGTATGCATAGATTTTAAAAAATACATTACAAACACCACGAATACCGACACACCAACAGCCACCACCACAAACACCACCAACCAATGCTAACAAACAAACGAACACCACGAATACCAACACCACCACAAACACCACCAACCAATGCCACCACCGGTGCCACCACGATGACCACAAACACCACCACCACCACCACCACCACAACCACCAACACCATCCAACTATACCACGACAGTCAACAGAACACTGCAATGGAAACTAGGGATTTCTCGAGTTCTTCCTATGATTTACCATTAAAACTCAAAATTGTAAACCCACTCTCGAAGATAATACAACTAAAAGTTTTATTTTTCATCATTAACTTAAAAGACCTTATTTTTTAGAAGAAAATAAATAAATATAGAGCTCTTCTCAAACTCTGTTGCCTACAAAGACAAAGAAAACGAATGATACAAGCAAGAATGATGTCAAAAATAATACCTATGTGGTCGGAAACAAGAAGAAAAATGATCTTTTGTGGAGGGTTGAGCAAATTTGTTGAGTAGTTATTTGTACTGTATTGTTGAGTGAGAATGAGAGAGAAAGAGCCAGACCTCGAGATTTGAAATGATGAAACTTTTGTATGGGTTAATTTGTATTTTGGAAAAGAATGACAAGTAGTTTTGAAAATGTTAATTTGGTTCGAAATGATCTTAATTATTTTTAAAATCATAAATATATGCGTAATTTTTAAAATCATATAAAAATAATTGAAGTTGTAGTTGACCGAATAATACTCTAGGAGGTGACCCTGTGAAAACTCACCCATGTTCCTAGATTAATCAATTTAGGAGTCTAACATATGAACTCAATTGAAATTTTAAAAAATAAATGTTCAATATGTTGCGTCAGATTTCTCATCTGTTGTAAATTATCAATCAGATTAGGTAACAACAGATTACGAATCTGATGTAAATTATCAAGCAGTTTAAGTCATCTGTTGCTACAGATTACCCATTTGTTGTAAATTATCAAATGGATTGTCATATGTCGCAAAATATTACCCATATGTTGTAAATTATCAAATAGACATTGCCATCTGTTGTGGCTGACCCTATGAGAACTCACCCCTAGTCCTAGATTAATCGATAGTTTACCCTATGAGAACTCACCCCTAGTCCTAGATTATTCAATTAAGGTATTAGTACCCTAGTTATATATTAATTAATTAAGGTATTAGTTGGAAATACGAGGTATTAAGAATCGGTTTCTCTCAGAGTGATCGATCGACGACTCTGTCGAGAGGAACGCAGTACCGTCTCATTATGCAATTGCCAAAAGACTCAATTAAAGTTATAGTTGACCCTATGAGAACTCACCCCTATTCCCAGACTATTCAATTAAGGTATTAGTACCCTAGTCCTATATTAATCAATTAAGCTATTAGTCTGACATATGAGGTAGTAAGAATCGGTTCAACTCAGAGTGATCGATCACCGACTCTGGTCGGGAGGAACACAGTACCATCTCATCATGAAATTGCCAAAATACTAAATTGAAGTTGTAGTTGACCCTATGAGAACTCACATTTAATTAAGGTATTAGTATAACATATGAAATTAATTAAATTATATATAAACAAATGTTCAACCTGTTGCAACCGATGTCTTTTCTGTTGGATCAAATCAAACAAATTATGTAATCTGTTGCAATATATTATACAATCTATTGTAAACTATCAAATAGATTAAGTCATTTGTTGCGACAGATCACGAATCTGTTGTAAACTATCAAACAGATTAAGTCATCTGTTGCGACAGATTACCCATCTATTGTAAATTATCAAATAGGCGTTGTCATCTATTGTAGTTGACATTATGAGAACTCACCCCTAGTCCTAGATTAATCAATTAAGGTATTAGTTGGACATATGAGGTAGTAAGAATCGGTTCGTCTCAGAGTGATCGATCAACGACTCTTGTCGGGAGGAACGCAGTTCCGTCTCATCATGCATTTGCCAAAAGACTCAATTGAAGTTGTAGTTGACCCTATGAGAACTCACCCCTAGTCCCAGATTATTCAATTAAGGTATTAGTTGAACATACGAGGTAGTAAGAATCGATTCGTCTCAAAGTGATCGATCGATGACTCTTGTCGGGAGAAATGCAATACCGTCTCATCATGCAATTCTAAAAAAACTCAATTGGAGTTATAGTTGACCCTTTGTGCTCATTCATCCATCCCTAATTCCATCTAGATCAATGTAGGTACTATTATTAATCTTAACATTAAGTTAATGAGAACCCATTTCAACTCAGAGTGATCGATCAACGATTCAGGTCAGGATGAACGCAATACTAACACCATGCAAATGCAACGACTCAATTGGATTTGTAATTGACCCTGTGAGCTTATTCATTCATCCCTCGTTCCACCTAGATCAATGTAGGTACTATTATTAATCTTAACATTAAGTTAATGAGGAGCTCATTCTTTCATCCCTAGTTCATCCTAAATCAATTGCAATGAAATCTGTTACAACAAACAACTGAGCTGTTGGAGAATTTCAAACAGATAACAATAGCTGTTACAACAGATGACATTTCTTATTTAATTATCAAATAGACATTTTCATCTGTTATGACGGATGACTGAGGTGTTGGAAATTTTCAAACAGATATTGACATCTGTTGTAACAGATGACGTTTCTAATTTAGTTATCAAATGACATTTCCATCTGTTGTCACAGATGACTGAGCTGTTGGGATTTCTCACACAGATATCTAAATCTGTTGCAACAGACGACATATCTGTTTGAAAATCTTTTTGTTTTTTTTTAATTTAATAGCAAGCTACTGTCCGAGGAGATAAAGTAGTAGTACTACTAAAGGCGGTAAAAAATATTTCTTGGATAACTCAAAAATCTCATTGATTAGTCTTGTCCTATTTTTTCAAAGTCACCCGTTTTCTTCCTCGTGACCCTCAAATTATTAGTGAATATTAATTAATGAATATTGAAACCCCTAATACTTCTTCCGTTTCATATTGACTTGGCACTCCCATCAAGAAAATATTAATTAGGGGTTTATTTTACTACCAAATTAGCCTTCTTAATTATGCTTTGTAAATATAAATTTAAATAAATACACTTTATTTAGTCATTTAATATTAGAGTAGTACATCTAGAAATTAGAATTATCTCATCTCTCCCTTCCTCTCCTTCAGCCCTAAATCTCTCATCTTTTTTCTTTCTATCCACTTTAGGGTTATCACAACCTTTTTTGCTCTCCTATTTCTCAAAAATTTTCGTTCAGATCTAAACCGATCGATATCCATATCTTAGATTCCTCGACTGAAATTATTGTTTTGACCCTCTTTTGACTTTAAGGTATGATATGATTCACTATTGCTCTTTCATTCTTGTCTTCTTCTTGCAACTTTATTTATATTTTTTTGTTTATTTAATTACCATTTTCTCATATCATATTTATTTAAAAAATTTGAAGGAACTTTTAATTGTTGAATAAACATACCGAGAATTTTTATTATAAGATACGAAAAAATTCATCTGTCGGGAGAAGTTTAAAAGCCTTGTTGGCAGTATCATTTTTTTAATGTATTTTATTTGTTTCTTTGTTGTTGATGCTGTTATTGATGTTGTTGGTGGGGTTGGAATTGTTGGAACTTGTGGTGTGGTGCTGTTGGTGGGTTTGGCATTGTTGGAACTTGTGGTGTGGTGTGGTTTAGACGGTGGGTGCTTCTTAGCTTAAAAATTGTGGAGTCTAAACAATCAACACAAGGAGTAAGAGAGAAAAAAATAAAAAGTTTAAAGTGAATAAGAAGAGAAGAGTTGGTTACCAAAATTTAAAAAATATGTGCTGAGTGGGAATTGAACTCAAGACCAAAGAAATAAATAGCCTTAAGCATCCATAAACAACAACTAGGCTAACCAAACAACTCTTACTATGGGTGCTGACTGATTAGATTATATACATTTTTTTCTTTATTTCCACATACATATATAAAGTTCATTACGAGTTCAGTCTATGCTCGCGCACCCGGAGGACTTCATGTGGGTCCGTCCCTTGTTTTTGATGGTGTTGGAACATAGGATGTATGCTTCTTTTAGTTGATCATGTTGTTGGAACAAATGTTGTTATCTTTGTTGTTGATGTTTTTTATTTGTTGTTTGTGGTTTATGTTGTTGTTGATGTTGCAACAGATGGAGAAACTGATGGAACAAATCAAACCACCAACAAGGATGCTATGTATTCCAACATACTCCATATCTGTTGCATCAGACTCCATATCTGCCGCAACAGACTCCACATCTGATGCAAACTATCTGGGCTTTATGTGTTGTGTGTGTTACTTAAATAAAAATGGTGACTTTATTAATATGTAAATTAAAAAAAAAATAGATCTAAATACAACATTTTATCTTTTTATTGTATTTCCGAAAGAGACAGATTGGTAATCTATTGCAAATATATTCCACCTGTCAGATAACTTACAACATATGGACAATCTGTTGCAACAGATGGATATATCAGTTTTCTTTTCCATCAGTTGTGGCCTCTGTTGCAACTTGCTAGTCATTTGTTTATTCAATTTCATCGAGAGCGATAGATTTTTCTAAACACTTCTTGGCCAAACTCAATTTTTGCTCTTGGATTGCTTCTTTTTGTTTCTTTGCATCCTTCAAGCTGGCCTCTGATAACGCTCAAACTACAGCTCTCGTAAGAGTGTAAGCGGTTATTGTCAAGTATAGAACCCAACTGGGTTGGGTGTCGAATCCCACAGGGAATACTCGGTCACTAAGTATGCAACGATTAGTAGACTTTTGGTGAAAGTTCTGTGGATAAAGGGGGGATTTTATGCGTGAATTAAGAGTATCAAAGTAACAAAGAAAAGCGGAATGTTTAGTAGGTTTTAATCAATGAGAATTGTAAGTTAGGGTTATGTCCACCTTATGAGTTTTACGTATCTATTGGCTATGAGTTATGCGGAATTCAGACATGTATGCGCTTATAGAAATTCGTATTCTATGGTAAATCCTAGTGTCTTTCGACCATCAAGGATTATATCACTTTAACTCTTTCGAGCTTAAAGCGTATACTAATGGTACGAATTCTCTAAGAGGTTAATCCAGTTACGGCACTAACTTTTAAACAGGGGTTGGTAGCCCTATTTTCTTGTCATTCTCTCTTTTCCAGACATGTAACTTTTCTTTCGAACAAGTTAATGCTATACTGGTGTATTCTATATGTTTGCAACCACAAGAATTCAATTAAGATGAAGAGAGTAATGATATAAGCAACATACGTATCAAGAATTCACAAACTCACAGCAACAGATAGTATCTCATAAGGCTTCCAAAACCCTAACAGAGAAGTTTAGCTACTCATGAGCGCAACGGAGATCACAATAAACATCATCATCATATCAAAATTAGAATGACCTCATGTTGGAGAGGAGTGTGGCATCACAACAAGGTTGACGTTTTTCCTCTTGGTGTTTCCCATGAGTTAGCGTTTTTCTCTGTTAACAATTGTAACGTGAATTAGGAGCGGAAGTTGAATGAAAAAGAATTGAATTAATGAATGAGTGAATAATAAAAAGCTTGCTGAAAAATTCAGCAAATAGGGTTTTTATAACATCCTTGTCCTAGTCCTACTGAAATAGGGTTTTTATCCTTGTCCTAGTCCTACTGGGTTACTGCATACTTGTCCTAATCCTACTAAGTTACTGCTGATCCCCCAAGTCTTTAGAAATATTGTTTTTTCCCGGGACAAGTTCTCCATGCATCACTTTCAGTCCACAAGCTTCCAGAAGCTGCCTTCCTTCTTACGTGAAGTTTCCTTTGGCGTCCAACAGTTCATAAAATGCTGAAATCTTCATAATTTATACCTGAAAACTTGCTAATCACGTTGGTTAGCTCACTTACAGGAAAAAGGACTAAAAGTGTAGGAATTATATATTTTGTCTTCAAAACTTAGCTAAAATATGGGTACATTAAGGTGCTTTAGGCGTGTAAATACGCCTATCATCAACACCCCACACTTAAAGCTTTGTTCGTCCTTGAACAATATATCATGTCCATATAAACATCTACTTAGGGTTTCACAGTAACAGCACAAAATATTCATCAAGACAGGCACAACAATTATTAACCAAGAGTAGTTTTCTAATCACTTCTAGAAATAATTCAACCTCCAACATAGACTCGTGATGATGGTTAATTCGTATTCAAAAGTTAAGGCACAAAGAATCATACAAGACTACCCAAAACTCATCAACCATGTGTGTCTCACATAAGATATTACCCATAATCACTCACAAGTATTGCATTTTTCAGAACATGGGTATAAGATTATCCTTGCTCTCACTCTCACAAAGAATTCATATGTTGCAACTGATGACCATAGGCTTGCCCTTAGTGTAATGTTCCACTAATATCAGAATGCTAAGCTTAGGATCAAATAGGTCTTTACATGGTTGTAATGTAGGCTAAGGGACGGGTAGGACTATTTTGTCCAGAAATAGTGACTATGTTCCTAAGCGCTTTAATACATCACATTATGCTATTAACACTCTCTTTTAATCAACCTTTCTACCTTTCTTTCATCTCTCACCCCTTTTCACCTATTTTTTTTCAATCAAACATAACTATCTTTTTATTTAATCATAAACACAATTTATCTTTTTATTTTTCTATTTCTTTTTCTTTTCTTCTTTATAGCACACCTCTTATGATAACCACTCTTTTTCATAACAAATTCAAGCACCAATACACTCTAAGGCATCACTCTCACCCAATTTCCTCTTATTTTGTCACATGACTTTACAATTTAAAGCACTTAGGAATTTGGATCAAATTATGGTCTTGAAAAAAATGGATTAGGCTTACATATGAGGCTGTCAAAGAAAATGGCTAAAGGCTCAAAGAGGGTTAACTAAGATAATGTCCACGGGTAGGTAAAAAGAAGTTAAAACAATCACAGGCTGCCAAAGAAATGCCTAAATCATCTCCTAAACTCACACTCTTTATTTCGCTTTACACACACACCAGGAAAGTTCTAGCATCAGTCTCAACACAGAATATACTATAACCTCACACACACAAGGCACATGGTCAACTTTATTGGGAGTAGTATAGACTCTTGACCCAAAAGATGAAGGAATTAAACCACACACTTATCACACAGTGAGTCATACTTAGAGCCTAAACATCTCAATAGTAATGATTTTAGCACAAACTCTTGTCATAATACCATGCCGCCTATCAGAACAATTTCATGCAAAATAAAAAAAATTCTACTAACTACTAACTAAATCAAACAAACAATAATAAATAAATGCAAATGCAGATAAAGAAGTATAGCATACAAATACCATCACCCCACACTTAGACGGGACACACTGCCCTCAGTGGAAAATAAAGGAGAAGAACCTGATTAGTCGAACTCATCCTCTATGTCTGGGGTCATTGATGATAGGTGAATTTACACGCCTATAGTGCTATATTTTACCCATATTTTAGCCATGTTTTGAGGACAAATTATATAATTCATGCACTTTTAGTCCTTTTTCCTGTAAGTGAGCTAACGAACATGATTAGCAAGTTTTCAGGTATAAATGATGCAGAATTCAGCATTTTATGGATAACTTGACGCCAAAGAAAGCTTCACGAAAGGAGGAAAGCAAAGCTTGGACGCCAAGGACCAAAAGTGGCGCATGGAAAATCTGTCCCGGGCAAAAACAACAATTCTAAAGACTTTGGGGACTAGCAGTAACTTATTAGGAGTAGGATAATGATGCAGTAACCCAGTAGGATTGGGTTAAGTAATGCAGTAGCTTAGTAGGAATAGGATAGGAATATTCTAAATACCCTATTCTGCTAGAGATTTTAATCATTCTTCCATGACTTTTAACTTCGAATTACAATTCTAATTCTACTTTTCAATTCTTATTCTACTTCCGCAAGACCTTTTCTATTAATTCTACCTTTTATTCTTCTTCTATTCATCTAATCAATTCTTAATTTCCGCAACAAGAGAAACATTACTTTGCAAGGAATTCACGCCTAACGCCTACCACACTTTGCTACACGAAATATTTATTGTGGTATAATAATAATGTCTATTGTGATTTCCTTCGCACTCATGGGTAACTAAACTTCTCTGTTGGGGTTATGGAAGCCATATGAGATACTATCTATTGCTATGAGTTTGTGAATTCGTGACACGTATATTGCTTATATCATTATTCTCTTCATCTTAATCTAAATTCTTTGTGGTTGCAAACGCATAGAATACGCCAGTATAGCATTAACTTGTTCAAAAGAAAGGTTATATGTCTGGAAAAGAGATAATGTCAAGTTAATAGGGTCCCATCCCCTATTAAAAAGTTAGTGTCGTAACTGGATTAACCTCTTGGAGAATTTGTACCGTTAGATACGCTTTAAGCTCGAAAGAGTTAAAGTGTAATAGTCCTTGTTCAAGTCGAAAGACGCTTGGATTTACCATCGAATACAATTCTCTATAAGCACATGTATGTCTGAACTCCGCATAACTCATAGCCAATAGAGACGTACAACTCATAAGGTGGACATAACCCCAACTTCTCAATTCTCATCGTTTACATCTTACTAAACATTCTTTCTTTTTACTTTGCTATTTCTGTTTTTTCTCTACTATTTGGTTACATTAGTTGCACAACAAGACTCCCCCCTTTTTCGAGACTTTCACTAAAAGTCTAGTAATCTTCGCTTACTTGCTGACCAAGCTATTCCCTGTGGGATCGATACCCAACCCAGTTGGGTTCTATATTTGACAAACGACCGCTTTACACTCTTACGAGAGCTGTAGATTGAGCGTTATCAAAAATTGGCGCCGTTGTCGGGGAATACAAGTGTCAATTAAGTTCGTAATAATTACTAGACCCTTTGGTCAAAGATTCTCGTACTTTTACTTTTAGTTTTTGTTTTTGTTTACTGCAGGTTTTTATTCAGTGCATGCCCCATACCCAAAGTTCTGGTCAACCGTTATTACCTATCAATCCTGAACCACAACATATTCGCAGAATGGAGGCACAACACGCAATTGAAAGGATGGTTGCTCAACAGGAACAGGCGAGACTAGCTGCGCTAGCCGCCGCTCAAGTGCATCAACAGAATATTGATAACCCTGGGCGAGCAACAAATCCTGATGATGAAGATCTAGGTGATGACGAGCTACTAAACCCTAGGCATGCCGCTGAGATTGCAACACCTGCCAACACAAGAGATCGTCAAGCTAGGTTTAGGCCTGAACGCCAAGCTATGCAGCCAGCTTTCGACGATGATGATGATGATCTTGATGGAGCCGGAGCCACAGGAGCCATTATTCCTCCACCATTAGCACCCGGAGCCAAGTTCAACATCACGAGCACCATGATTCAGTTATTGCAACTCAAGGGATTATTTGGTGGACAAGCAGGCGATGATCCGAATATGCATCTCATCAACTTTATTTCTACATGCAAGTCGTTTGACAATCCTGGAGTTGGTCAGAATGCAATTCGGTTACGCTTATTTCCATTGTCTCTGTCTGGGGAGGCAACTCTATGGTTGAATGGGCTGACTCCTGATTTTATTACAAATTAGAGGCAATTGAGAGACGTTTTCCTAGAAAGATTCTTTCCGCCATCCAAAAGAGCACAAATGAGAGATGAAATCAGCAACTTTCGTCAGCTTCCAACTGAAGCCCTTCATGAAACATGGGAGAGGTTCAAGACGAAGCTAATGAGGTGCCCAAACCATCACATGACTAATGTTCACCTAATGGAGATACTTTACAGAGCCTTGAATTCAATAAGTAAACCAGTTGTGGATAATGCGGCTGGAGGATCATTTATGGATCTCACCTTTGGTCAGGCAAGCAATATGCTAGATCGTATGACGAAGCAAAGTAGAGCTTGGCATACCAGGGATTCTGAGGTAGCAAGCCCCACTTTATCTATAGGCATGACTGCAGACCAAAGGAGAAGAGAAGAAGAACGTGATTAAGATATGGCGCACATGAAGACACAAGTGGATCTTCTTACAAAGCATCTATTATCAGGGAAGACCGAAAAATTCAAAGCCATTGCGTCAAAAGGAAGAGACGAATATGATTCGGAAGAAGAAGCCAACTACTTAAACAATCAGGGGGGTTTCCGAGGTAATACCCAAGGAAACCAAGGTCGGAACTATTATGATAAATATGGAAACAAGGACCAAGGTAGTTGGAAGAACAAGAATGACAAAAGTGGTTTGTATGTTCCCCCTGGAAGACATGACACCACCACATCTAGTTCTGGAAGTATGGAAGACATGATGGCTAAACTACTGAAAGGAGTGGAAGCAACTAGCGCGGGAGTAACGGAGATAATAAGTGATTTGTCCTCTATGAAGCAATTAGTTGATTCATATTCCACTTCAATCAAGCAAATAGAGCAGCAATTGAGCCAACTTTCAGCAGCACTCAATCAAAGAAAGGCTGGCACTTTACCTAGTGACACTGTGCAAAATCCAAGGAATGAGGGATCATGCATGGCTATTACTACTCGAAGTGGTAAGGCGCTGGAAACTTCATCTAAGGGAAAACAAGTGGTCGACGATGTAGCAGACATTGATGACAAGGCAAAAGGAGAAGCTTCCGTAGAATCTACCCACGACGTCCATGATGGTACACCGAGTATGTTGCAGCCTGAAAAGGCTGAAAAACGAAGGCAAGAGGAGAAGAAAGCCGTGGAGAGAACAATTCCATACCCACCACCACCTTTTCCTCAAAGATTGAAGAAGGTGGCAGACGATACAAAGTTCAGCAAATTCATGACTATGTTAAAGCAGCTGACCATTAATGTTCCATTGGTGGAGGCACTTGAACAAATGCCTGGGTATGCGAAATTTATGAAAGATCTTTTGACGAAAAAGCGGGCAGCAAGCTATGAGTTGAAAGATAATGTTCATCACTGCAGCGCCATCGCTACCCGATCACTAGTTCAGAAGAAGGCTGACCCCAGAGCTTTCACTATTCCTTGCACTGTTGGATCTTTGAATTTTGCCAAGGCATTATGTGATTTAGGAGCCAGCATCAATTTGATGCCATTATCTATCTATAAAAAGTTGGGGTTAGATGATCCTACTCCAACCAATATGAGGCTCGTAATGGCGGAAAGGTCGGTAAAATGACCCGTTGGGATTCTATGTGATGTATTGGTAAAGGTTTCTTCATTCATCTTTCCGGAAGACTTTGTTATTTTGGATTGTGAAGCAGACTCAGAAGTTCCCATAATCTTGGGGCGCCCTTTCCTGGCTACAGGAAGCGTGCTTATTGATTTGAGAGCTAATGAGCTTTCATTCCGAATAAATGACGAAGTAGTTCGCTTTGATGTGTGCAAATCAATGAAGCAACCCAAAGAGCTGAACGTATTCTCGGTGGCTGATGTTTACTTTGATGATGAGAAAGAACTACTTGAAGAAGAGCAAATTATTGATGACCCAGTGGCGGTTGTGCTCATGAATGAAGAGAATAAGGATGCTGAAAATTGCGAAGAAGCTATTTGTGCTCTATCAGGATTAGGGACATATCGCCATACTCCCAAGAAGCTGGACCTCGATCTCAAAAATCGACCCAAACCACCAGCCAAGCCATCTATTGAAGAGCCACCCACGTTAGAATTGAAGGAGTTGCCTAGTCATTTAAAGTATGCATTCTTAGGAATCGGAAACACACTTCCAGTCATTGTGGCAGCATATTTGGGAGAGCAACAAGTTGCAGCTCTCATTGCTATTCTACAGAAGTATATAAGAGCCATTGGTTGGACCATTGCTGATATTATTGGTATTCCACCTGGGATTTGTACACACAAGATTCAGCTTGAAGAAAATTGCACACCCACCATTGAGCATCAAAGGCGTCTCAATCCACCTATGCAAGAAGTGGTGAAGAAAGAAATTATCAAGTGGTTAGACGCAGGAGTTATGTATCCAATCTCCGACAGTACATGGGTAAGCCCGATACAATGTGTTCCCAAGAAAGGAGGCATGACGGTGGTCGCAAATGAAAAGAATGAGCTTATTCCACTCAGACCCGTCACCGGATGGAGAGTATGCATGGACTACAGAAAGCTGAATTCTTGGACACTCAAAGATCACTTTCCAATGCCATTTATGGACCAAATGCTAGATCGATTAGCGGGGAAAGGATGGTTTTGTTTTCTAGACGGTTATTCAGGATATAATCAGATTTGTATTTCCCCCGAAGACCAAGAGAAGACAACGTTCACATGTCCATATGGCACGTTTGCCTTCAAACGTATGCCATTCGGGCTATGTAACGCACCAGCCACCTTTCAACGTTGTATGATGTCCATTTTTTCTGATATGGTTGAAGATACTTTGGAGGTATTCATGGATGATTTTTCAGTCGTTGGTGAGTCTTTTGAAGCGTTCTTGGTAAACCTAAGTATGGCATTGCATAGATGTGTAGAATTCAACCTAGTGCTTAATTGGGAAAAATGCCACTTTATGGTTAAAGAAGGCATTGTTCTGGGGCATAAAATCTCTGAAAGAGGGATTGAGGTTGATCGAACGAAAATTGAGGTTATTAAGAAGCTACCACCACCAATTTCCGTAAAGGGAATTCGTAGTTTCCTCGGTCACGCAGGTTTCTATCGGCGGTTTATCAAAGACTTCTCTAAAATTGCTAGTCCATTGTGCAAACTCTTGGAGAAAGATGTAAAATTTGACTTCAATGAAGATTGTTTGAAGGCATTCGAACGCCTCAAAGGAAAACTAATTGAAGCCCCTATCATGGTTGCACCAGATTGGTCTCTACCGTTCGAAGTCATGTGTGATGCTAGTAGGGTAGTCGTGGGCACTGTACTTGGCCAGAGGAAGGAGAAATTATTCCATCCTATCTACTATGCTAGCAAGGTCCTGAACGAAGCCCAAAAGAACTACACTGTCACAGAACAAGAGCTCCTAGCGGTTGTGTACGCGTTTGAGAAGTTTCGTGCTTATTTGTTGGGGACCAAAGTGATCGTTCATACAGACCATGCAGCTCTAAGATATCTAATGACAAAGAAGGATGCGAAACCAAGACTAATTCGATGAGTGTTGCTGCTGCAAGAATTAGATTTTAAAGTTAAAGATAGAAGAGGTTGCGAGAACCAAGTGGCTGATCATCTATCTAGACTCGAAAACGAGCATATGGCGCAGCCCGAAATCGAGATTGATGATGCATTCCCTGATGAGGAGATCTTAGCAACGATAATGGAAAAGTTACCATGGTATGCCGACTTTGCAAATTTTGCGGTAAGTAATGTGATACCTGCAAACTTATCTTACCATCAAAAGAGGAAGTTTATGCATGATGTAAAACACTACATTTGGGTTGAGCCATATTTTTCGACGATGCGCGGATGGTGTTATCTGACGATGTATATCCCATGCAGAGGTGCCTAATATATTGGATGCATGCCACACTTCCCAAGTTGGGGGACATCACGCAGGTAATCGGAGAGCAAGAAAGGTATTGCAAAGCGGATATTATTGGCCTTCGATATTTAGAGATGCCTAAGACTTTGTTAGAAGATGCGACCAATGTCAGCGACAAGGTGCTATTTTGAAACACCATGAGATGCCCATGTCGAAAATCCTTGAAGTAGAGCTCTTTGACGTATGGGGTATTGATTTCATGGGTCCATTCGTAAATTCGTTTGGAATGAAGTACATCCTAGTTGCTGTAGATTATGTCTCAAAATGGGTTGAAGCAGTAGCTTTGGCCGACAATGAGGGAAAGCGTGTTGTTGCATTCTTGAAGACAAATATCTTCTCTCGCTTTGGAGTACTACGTACTATCATAAGCGATGGAGGATCCCACTTTTGCAACAATCTATTCAAATCTGTGTTGGAAAAATATGGTGTCAAGCAACATAAGGTAGCCACACCTTATCACCCACAAACTAGCGGCCAAGTAGAGGTTTCCAACCGAGAGATCAAGAAAATCCTTGCTAAAACGGTGAATGCTAATAGGAAAGATTGGTCTAGGAAGTTGGATGATGCACTATGGGCGTACAGGACTGCATTCAAAACACCCATTGGCATGTCCCCGTACCAACTAGTTTATGGGAAGGCTTGTCACTTACCCATTGAGCTTGAGCATAAGGAATTGTGGGCGTTGAAGCGATTGAATTTGAATTGGGATGATGCAATAAATCTGAGATTGGAGCAACTGAACGAGATGGAAGAATCCCGTCTCCATGCTTATGAAAGATCAGACCTAAACAAGGAACGGATGAAAAAGTATCATGATCAGCGGATTGTTCGACGAAACTTTCAAAAGGATGATATGGTCCTTCTTTTCAATTCCAGACTGAAGTTATTCCCAGGTAAGTTAAAATCCAAGTGGTCTGGTCCATACAAAGTTAACCAAATCTACTCGTCTGGAGTAGTAGAGTTGGAAGACAATAATGGTGTTGTCTTCAAAGTGAATGGCCAACGAATAAAACCCTATATCGGTCCTCTTGATTTGATACATTATATGGCCCTCACTTATCTCGACGAAGTCTAAGTACTCGAGGTAACTATGTCGTGTCGCGACAATAAATCAAGCGCTAGATGGGAGGCAACCCATCGGTTATCGTTTTTCATTTTTCCTTTCGTTCTAGTACGTGTTTTGCTTTTGATAAATAAAAATCCAAATATAAGAGTCGTGCCACGACCAAAACTAAGGCGCTGGATGGGAGGCAACCCATCGTTCTAATCGTTTTTATTGTCTTTGAGCAAATGTAGGTGCAAGAGGTGTAAAACGAGGAGAGTGGTTTCAAATCTCGATTTGGACGTGTTACATGTTAAAGGTGGTAAGTTAGGAATGAGGAAGCAAAAGGTTATGGATTGAGCATTGCTCATGAAAATATAGGCATCAAACAAGGCTAGGCCTAGGTAAAACTAGGCCACGAACAAGGCAAAGCCTATACTATGGCCTAAGATCTCGGAATCTAGTGTTCCATAGCATAGGCGCCGCCCATGCCCAAGTATGCCATAGCATAGGCGTCGCCTATGCTAAAGCCTTTTGTCTCTGAATCTCATATGCCATGCTAAAGGCGCCGCCTATGCCTAGGAATGCCATGTCATAGGCGCCGCCTATGCTAAACAATGCTTTGCAAAAGGCGCCGCCTATGCCAAGCATAGGCAAAGCAAAAGGTGCCGCCTATGGTCACTTCTTGTCTCCAAATCCGATTTTAAATGGGTCAAAACCCGACCCAACCTTCTCCTATAAATATGAGACTTAGTCTTGAACCAAAAACACATTGGAAACCTAGCTTAAGAGCCGCCTATAGTCCCCAAATCCTCTCAAAAAATTTCCTTTTGCTCTTTTTCTTCAAAAGAACATCATCCAAAGGCATCAATCAAGTAAGTACTACTTTGTTCTTCATTTACATTCCGTAAGTAATACATTACTACTCCTATTATGAATTGTTAAATCTTGAAGTAGTATTGGTGATTTGAATGTGATTGAATTGTTGTGATACAACCAAGTGAGTGAACGTATACGTAAGAATCATCTTAACTTGTTCCCAACTTGTATTTGATTTTGATGCACTGTCATACTTTTGCGGAATTAATATGGTCACAAAAATTGCATAATCTTGTCACTTGAATACTTACATGTTGGAATGACTTGTTCATCGGGATAAGAATTATAGTTGCCTACCGACTTAGGAGGTTGTGATTATTTAGATACTATACCTTGATTCAATCCCTATGTAGTAGTCATGATATATCAAACATGAAAGTATTGCCAAGATTACAAGAAGTATGACTGCTCTGATTTTATTGTTGGAATATAGCACCTAAAACGTATGTCGATGAAGTCTGACTAGTCGACCACTTTCACTTCACTAGTCTGTACCAACAAACTAAGTGTGGGGTGGTGCCCCTACTGCTCGTTTATAGATTGTATCTATCGAGATGATGCTAACATGAACATTATTCTAGTCTCAGGTACAATGGCACCAAAGCAAGACAAGGCAAAGATAAGGCTACCACTTCATAAAAAGGCAAGAAAAGAGGCCGAAAAGAGCAAGGAGAATCATCCTCGATGCAATTACCACGACGCATGTTCGGAATAAAATGGGTTCTTGAGGAGGAAGTAAAGGAATGGTATAGGAACAACAAAGAAAGAAAATATGTTCATGTGGACTTGATAAACAAGGAAAGCCTAGCAAAGAAAGAACCGCGCATGTTGGCTAAGATCATGGCATTACATCTGGATTTCATCTTCCGAGACATGGGAGAATGCAATCTCGATTTAACAAGAGAATTCTATGCCAACTGGTCACCGAAAACCACAGGAAGCGAGGTCAAGATTCGGGGCCAAGTTTTACAACTCAATGCGGATTTCTTCAACTCCTTTCTTGGCTTGCCTTCAGTCGATCCATCACCATTCAAGGAGCTGTACAGGAGACCTCCATATAGATCTATTAGACACACACTCTGTGGAACAAGATCCATGGCATGCTGGAGTAGACACAAGGACATTGGTCGACACAACACCTTCCCATATGCTCCTTTGAATAGGGAAGCAAGGATATGGTTGTGTATAGTCAACTCTTTCCTAATTCCAGGGACTCAGTACACCAAGATAACAAGAGATAGAGTGTGCTTGGTATACGCATTGATGACGAATGTCCCTATCAATGTCGGGGCAATTATTCATTCCACAATGCGGAAAGCTAGGCTACACAAGAGGTCCCACTTCAGTTTTGGCAACCTGTTGACTGCAATACTAAGGAAAGAAGACATCGAAGAGGAACCGGATAATCACAAACTCCCACACAACTCAAAGAAGGTTGACCTCACGAAGGTTAAAGATGCTGAAACCACTCATGGAGTCAACCTTACCACTTCAGAAAGGCATGCTCGCGACGAAAGCTTCTCCCGCCATTTATATGGCATGATGAAGTTTACCATGATGAGCGGGGGTCGTGTTCCAACTGCTGCAGAACTCCAACAGTTGGATTATGACTACCCAATGAATGAGCATGCGAGGGCGATGTGTGGAGAAGGTGTTTATTTTGAGGAACCTCTTGATGACGACATGCCAACCGATGATGATTGACGAATGCCAGACTCCGATGTGGAAGAGAACTCTGATGACGACAAATCTGATGACGATTCCGATGCAGGGGGTATGACCCCAGACATAGAGGATGAGTCCGACTAATCAGGTTCTTCCTATTTATTTTTCACTGAGGGCAGTGTGTCCCGTCTAAGTGTGGGGTGCTGGTATTTGCATGCTATACTTCTCTATCCACATTTTCATTTATTTATGTTTGTTTGTTTTGTTAGTAGTTAGTTGTTGTTTTTTCAGTAGTTAAATTTTTTTTAACTTAGCTTCGCATGAAATTATTCTAATAGGCAGCATGAGATTATGACAAAAGTTTGTGCTAAAATCATGACTATTGAGACGTTTAGGCTCTAATTGTGACTCACTATGTGATATTGTTTGGTTTAATTCCTTCATCTGTTGGGTCAAGAGTCTATACTACTCCCAATAAAGTCGACCATGTGCCTTGGTTGTGTGAGATAATAGTATATTCTGTGCTTGTGGCTGATGCTAGAACTTGCCTGGTATGTATGTAAAGCGAAAATAAAGAGTGCAAGTCTAGGAGATGATTTAGGCATTTCTTTGGCAACCTATGATTATTTACCTTCTTTTTACCTACCCATGGACATTATCCTAGTCAACCCCTTTTGAGCCTTTAGCCTATTTTCTTTGACAACCTCATATGAAAGCCTAATCCATTTTTTCAAGACCATAATTTGATCCAAATTCCTAAGTGCTTTAAAGTGTAAAGTCATGTGACAAAATAAGAAGAGATTGGGTGAATATGATGCTTTAGAATGTATGGGTGCTTGAATTCATTATGAAAATGAAGTGCTATCATAAGAGGTATGTTATGAAAAGAAAAAGAAAAGGAAAACTAAAAAGTTGGTTATGTTTAAAATTGAAAACCAAAAGAGGAGAAAAAGGGTGGTAGATTAAAAGAAAGTAGAGAGGTTGTTTGAAAGAAAAGTGTTAATGATATAATGTGATGTATTAAAGCGCTTAGGAATATAGCCACTATTTTTGGCCAAAATAGTCCTACCCGTCCCTTAGCCTACATTACAACCAGCAAAAGACCTATTTGATCCTAAGCTTAGCATTCTGACATTTAGTGGAGCATTACACTAAGGGCAAGCCTATGGTCATCAGTTACAACATATGAATTCTTTGTGAGAGTGAGAGCAAAGATATTTTTATACCCATGTTTGAAAAATATGTTATACTTGTGAGTGATTATGGGTAATACAATGTGAGACACACATGGTTGATGAGTTTTGGGTGGTCGTGTATGATTCTTTGTGCCTTGACTTTTGAATATGAGTTGACCACCATCACGAGTCTATGTTGGAGGCTGAATTGTTTCTACTAATGATCAAAAAACTACTCTTTGTTGATAATTGTTATGCTTGTCTTGACGAATATTTTGTGTTGTTGCTGTGAAACCCTAAGTAAATGTTAAGAGGGACATGATATTTTGTTCGAGGACGAACAAAGCTTCAAGTGTGGGGTGTTGATGATAGGCGAATTTACACGCCTATAGTGCTATATTTTACTTATATTTTAGCCATGTTTTGAGGACAAATTATATAATTCATGCACTTTTAGTCCTTTTTCCTGTAAGTGAGCTAACGAACATGATTAGCAAGTTTTCAGGTATAAATGATGCAGAATTCAGCATTTTATGGATAACTTGACGCCAAAGAAAGCTTCACGAAAGGAGGAATGCAAAGCTTGGACGCCAAGGACCAAAAGTGGCGCATGGAAAATCTGTCCCCGGGCAAAAACAGCAATTCTAAAGACTTTGGGGACTAGCAGTAGCTTATTAGGAGTAGGATAATGATGCAGTAACCCAGTAGGATTGGGTTAAGTAATGCAGTAGCTTAGTAGGAATAGGATAGGAATATTATAAATACCCTATTCTGCTAGAGATTTTAATCATTCTTCCATGACTTTTAACTTCGAATTACAATTTTAATTCTACTTTTCAATTCTTATTCTACTTCCGCAAGACCTTTTCTATTAATTCTACTTTTTATTCTTCTTCTATTAATCTAATCAATTCTTAATTTCCGCAACAAGAGAAACATTACTTTGCAAGGAATTCACGCCTAACGCCTACCACACTTTGCTACACGAAATATTTATTGTGGTATAATAACAATGTCTATTGTGATTTCCTTCGCACTCATGGGTAACTAAACTTCTCTGTTGGGGTTATGGAAGCGATATGAGATACTATCTATTGCTATGAGTTTGTGAATTCGTGACACGTATATTGCTTATATCATTATTCTCTTCATCTTAATCTAAATTCTTTGTGGTTGCAAACGCATAGAATACGCCAGTATAGCATTAACTTGTTCGAAAGAAAGGTTATATGTCTGAAAAAGAGATAATGTCAAGGTAATAGGGTCCCATCCCCTATTAAAAAGTTAGTGTCGTAACTGGATTAACCTCTTGGAGAATTTGTACCGTTAGATACGCTTTAAGCTCGAAAGAGTTAAAGTGAAATAGTCCTTGTTCAGGTCGAAAGACGCTTGGATTTACCATCGAATACAATTCTCTATAAGCACATGCATGTCTGAACTCCGCATAAATCATAGACAATAGAGACGTACAACTCATAAGGTGGACAAAACCCCAACTTCTCAATTCTCATCGTTTACATCTTACTAAACATTCTTTCTTTTTACTTTGCTATTTTCATTTTTTCTCTACTATTTGGTTACATTACTTGCACAACAAGACTCCCCCCTTTTTCGAGACTTTCACTAAAAGTCTAGTAATCTTCGCTTACTTGCTGACCAAGCTATTCCCTGTGGGATCGATACCCAACCCAGTTGGGTTCTATATTTGACAAACGACCGCTTTACACTCTTACGAGAGCTGTAGATTGAGCGTTATCAGTCATACCCTCTGCATCGGAATCATCATCAGAGTCATCGTCATCAGAGTTCTCCTCCACGTTGGAGTCTGGCATTCGTCGATCATCATCGGTTGGCATGTCGTCATCAAGAGATTCCTCAAAATATACACCTACTCCACACATATCACTCGCATGCTCATTCATTGGGTAGTCATAATCCAACTGTTGGAGCTCTGCAGCAGTTGGAACACGACCCCCGCTCATCATGGTAAACCTCGTCATGCCATATAAATGGCGGAAGAAGCTTTTGTCGCGAGCATGTCTTTCTACAGTGGTTAGGTTGACGCCATGCATGGATTCAGCATCTTTAACCTTTGTGAGGTCAACCTTCTTCGGGTTGTGTGGAAGCTTATGATCTGCAGGTTCCTCCTCGATGTCCTCCTTCCTGAATATCGCAGTCAACAGATTGCCAAAGCTGAAGTGGGACCTCTTGTGCAGCCTGGCCTTACACATTGAAGATCGAATAATCGCTCCAATGTTGACGAGGATGTTCGTCATCAAAGCATACACCAAGCACACTCTATCACGTGTGATCTTTGTGTACTGTGACCCTGGAATCAGGAAAAAATTTACTATCCGCAACCATATCCGAGCTTCTCTGTTCAAGGAGGCATACGGGAAGGTATTGTGCCGACCGGTATCCTTGTGATGACTCCACCATGCCATTGATCTTGTTCCGCATAGTATGTGTCTGATTTCCCTGTATAGAGGTCTGCGATAAAGCTCCTTGAGTGGTGATGGATCTACAGATGGCAAGCCTAGAAAAGAGTGGAAGAATTCCGCGTTTAGTTGCAAAACTTGTCCCTGAATCTTTACTTCACTCCCTGTAGTCTTTGGGGACCAATTGGCATAGAACTCACGCGTTAGATCAAGATTACATTCTCCCATATCTCGGAAAATGAAGTCAAGATGTAGCGCCATGAGTTTAGCCAAGATGCGAGGTTCTTTCTTTGCTAGGCTCTCCTTTTGTATCAACTCCACGTGAACATATTTTTTTACTTTATTGTTCTTGTACCACTCCTTTTCTTCCTCCTCTAGGACCCATTTTATCCCGAACATGCGGCGAGGAGAATTCAGTTTGCTCTTTTCGTCCCCTTTTTTGGCCTTTCTGTGAGGTGGTTGCTTTGTCTTTTCCTTGACGTGCTTTTGGTGCCATTGTACCTGAGATTAAAATGACAGTCATGTTAGTGTCGTCTCGGTAGATACATTCGACAAACAAACAGTAGTGGCACCACCCCACACTTAATTTGTTGGCACAAACTAATTAAGTGAACGTTTGTCGATTACTCAGACTTCATCGATATACGTTTAGGCGTTATGTTCCAACAATATAATCAGTGCAGTCACACTTTTCTTGTCATCTTAACTATCCTTTTTTTTTATTCTATTTCATGAAATCTTGGCAATACATTCATGTTTGGATTGATGTACCTTTTGAGCAAGACTACTACATAGAGATTGAATCAAGTTATGGCATTAGAAGTAATCACAACATCGTATGTTTGTAGTCAACCATGATTTTCATCTTGATGAACAAGTCATTCGAACATGTAAGCTTTCTAGTTACAAGATTATGCAATTTTCTTGACCATGTCAATTCCGCTAAAGTATGACAGTGTATCAAAATCAAATTCAGGTTGGAACAAAATCAAGAACACCCACACGTATTCTTTCACTCAACGAGATGTATCATA
Organism: Capsicum pubescens; assembly: GCA_030864215.1. Classification (NCBI taxonomy): domain Eukaryota; kingdom Viridiplantae; phylum Streptophyta; class Magnoliopsida; order Solanales; family Solanaceae; genus Capsicum; species Capsicum pubescens. Next base: position 67,854,250 of record CM061544.1, on the reverse strand, counting down.
TCAAACCAATCACATTCAAATTACCAACACTACTTCAAGATTTAACAATTTATTATAGGCGTAGTGGTGTAGTACTTTACGGAATATAAAAGAAGAGCAAAGAAGTACTTACTTGGTTGATGGCCTCGGAAGATGTTCTTGCAAAGTTAAAAGAGCAAAAAGAAATTTTTTGAGAGATTTTGGAGAGGTAGGCGGCGCTTAGGTTGAGTTTGCAATGAAATTTTGTTCTAAGACTAAGGTTCTATTTATAGGACAAGCTTGGGTCGGGTTTTGACCCATTTGGAATCGGATTAGGAGACCAAAAAGTGAGCATAGGCGGCACCTAATGCTTTGCCTATGCTTGGCATAGGCGGCGCCTTTTTCAAAGCCTAGTTAAGCATAGGCGGCGCCTATGCTATGGCATTGTTAGGCATAGGCGGCGCCTATGCCATGGCATTCTAGATTCAGAGACAAAAGGCTTTTGCATAGGCGGCACCTATGCTATGGCATTGTTAAGCATAGGCGGCGCCTATGCCATGGCACTCTTGATTCAGAGAGCTTAGGCCATAGCATAGGCCTTGCCTTGTTCGTTGCCTAGATTTACATAGGCCTTGCCTTGTTCGTTGCCTAGATTTTCATAGGCAATGCCTAACTCATAGCCTTTGTTCTTTCATTCCAAACTTACCACCTTCGACATGAAACACTTCCAAATCAACATTTGAAACCAATCTCCTCCTTTATACCTCTTACACCTACACTTACTCAAAAACAACAAAAACGATTAGAACGATGGGTTGCCTCCCACCAAGCGCCTTAGTTTTGGTCGTGGCTCGACTCTTTTTTTTGGATTTTTTTTTAACAAAAACAAACTCTTAGTAAACCAATAAAAAACGATGGGTTGCCTCCCATCTAGCGCTTGATTTATTGTCGTGGCACGACATAGTTACCTCGAGTACTTAGATTTCATCGAGATAGATGGTGGCCATGTATTTTATCGAGTCAAGAGGACCAATATATGGTTTTACCCGTTGGCCATTCACCTTAAAGACAACACCATTATTGTCTTCTAGCTCAACTACTCCCGACGAGTAGACTTGGCTAATTTTATACGGACCAGACCATTTGGACCTTAACTTACCTGGGAATATCTTCAGTCTGGAATTGAAAAGAAGTACCATATCACCCTTTTGAAAGTTTCGTTGAACAATCCGTTGATCATGATACTTTTTCATCCGCTCCTTGTAGAAGTCTGATCTTTCATACGCATGTAGATGGAATTCATCCATCTCATTCAGCTGCTCCAATCTCATATTCATGGCATCATCCCAATTAAAATTCAGTGGCTTCAACGCCCATAATGCTTTATGCTCGAGCTCAATGGGCAAGTGACAAGCCTTCCCATAAACTAGTTGGTACGGGGACATGCCAATTGGCATTTTGAATGCAGTCCTATAAGCCCATAGTGCATCGTCCAGCTTCCGAGACCAATCCTTCCTATTAGCGTTTACAGTCTTAGCAAGGATCTGCTTGATCTCTCGATTAGAAACCTCTACCTGTCCACTAGTTTGTGGGTGATAAGGCGTGGCAACCTTATGTTACTTGACCCCATATTTCACCAACACGGATTTGAACAGCTTCTTGCAAAAGTGTGATCCTCCATCGCTTATGATGGTACGTGGTACCCCAAAATGAGAGAAGATATTTCTCTTCAAGAATGCTACAATACGCTTTCCTTCATTATCGTCCAGCGCTACTGCTTCGACCCATTTGGATACATAGTCGACAGCAACTAGGATATATTTCATCCCAAACGAATTTATGAATGGGCCCATGAAATCAATACCCCACACATCAAACAGCTCTACTTCAAGAATTTTTGACATGGGCATCTCATGGTGCTTCGAAATTGTGCCTTGTCTCTGACATTGGTCACATCTTCTCACAAATTCGTAGGCATCTCTAAATATCGAAGGCCAATATAGCCGCTTTGCAATACCTTCCTTGTTGTTCGACCACCTGCATGGTGTCCCCCAACTTGGGAAGCATGACTTGCTTCCAAGATACTCGTCACTTCCACATGAGATATGCATCGCCTGATAACACCATCTGCGCATCGTCGAAACAAATATGGCTCATCCCAGAAGTAGTGTTTTACATCATGCATGAACTTCCTCTTTTGATGAAAAGACAGATGTGCAGGTATCACATTACTTACCACATAGTTTGCAAAGTCTGCATACCATGGTAATTCTTCCACCATCGTGGCTAGGATCTCTTCATCGGGGAATGCATCATTAATCTTAAGATCGGGCTACGTTGTGTGCTCATTCTCAAGTCTAGATAGGTGATCAGCCACTTGGTTTTCGCAACCTCTTCTATCTTTTACCTCAAAATCAAATTCTTGCAGCAATAACACCCATTGAATTAGCCTCGGCTTTGCATCCTTCTTCGTCATTAGGCATCTCAGGGTTGCATGATCGGTATGAACGACTACTTTAGTCCCCAACAGGTAAGCACGAAACTTTTCAAAAGCGTAAACAACTGCTAGAAGCTCTTGTTCCATGACAGTATAGTTCTTCTGGGCTCCGTTCAAAACCTTGCTCGTGTAGTAGATTGGATGAAATAACTTTTCTCTTCTCTGGCCAAGTACAACACCCAAAGCTACTCCGTTTGCATCACACATAACTTCAAATGGTAGGGACCAATCCGGTGCTACAATGATAGGAGCTTCAATTAGCTTCCCTTTGAGGCATTCGAATACCTTCAAGAAATTTTCACCGAAGTTGAACTTTGCATCCTTCTCCAAAAGCTTGCATAACGGACTAGCAATCATGGAAAAGTCTTTAATGAACCTTCGATAAAAACCTGCATGCCCGAGGAAACTATGAACTCCCTTTACAGAGATTGGAGGTGGTAGTTTCTCGATGACTTCAATTTTAGCTCGATCCACCTCAATTCCTCTTTCGGAAATTTTATGCCCAAGAACAATACCTTTTTTAACCATAAAGTGACACTTCTCCCATTTTAGCACCAAGTTGAATTCAACACATCTCTGTAACGCCATACTTAGATTCGCCAAGCACGATTCAAACGACTCACCCACAACTGAAAATTCATCCATGAATACCTCCAAGGTGTCTTCAACCATATCAGAAAAGATGGACATCATACAACGCTGAAAAGTGGAGGGTGTGTTACATAGCCCAAATGGCATTCGTTTGAAGAAAAAAGTACCATATGGGCATGTAAACGTTGTCTTCTCTTGGTCTTCGGGAGCAATACAGATCTGATTATAGCCGGAATAACCATCTAAGAAGCAAAACCATCCTTTCCCTGCCAATCGATCAAGCATTTGGTCCATGAATGGCATTGGGAAGTGATCCTTAAGCGTCCATGAATTCAGCTTCCGGTAGTCCATGCATACTTTCCACCCTGTGACAGGTCTGAGTGGAATTAGCTCATTCCTTTCGTTTGCAACTACCGTCATGCCCCCTTTCTTGGGCACACACTGTACCGGACTCACCCATTTACTGTCAGAGATTGGATACACTACCCCTGCATCTAACCACTTAATAATTTCTTTCTTCACCACCTCTTACATAGGTGGATTCAAACATCTTTGATGCTCAATAGAGGGTATGCAATTTTCTTCAAGCTGAATCTTGTGCATACATATCCCAGGCGGAATACCAATAATATCATCGATGGTCCAACCGATGGCTCTCATGTATTTCCTTAGAACAGCGATGAGAGCTGCAACTTGCTGCTCACCTAAGTCAGCCGCCACAATAATCGGGAGGGTGTTTCCACTTCCCAAAAATGCGTACTTTAGATGACTGGGTATCTCCTTCAATTCTAACATTGGTGGCTCTTCAATGGATGGTTTAGCTGGTGGTGTAGGTCGATTTTTGAGATCGAGGTCCATCTTCTTGGGAGCATAAGGATACGACCCTATTCCTGTTAGAGCACAAATAGTTTCTTCATAATTTTCAGCATCCTCACGCTCAATATTCATAAGCACAACCGCCAATGGATCAATAATAAGATGCTCCTCTACGGATAATTCTTTCTCATCATCAAAATAAACATCAACTACCGAGAACACGTTCAGATCTTTGGGTTGCTTCATTGATTTGCATACATCAAAGCGGACTACTTCATCATTCATCTGGAATAAAAGCTCATTCTCTCTTAAATCAATAAGCACACTCCTTGTTGCAAGGAAAGGGCGCCCCAAGATTATGGGAACTTCAGAGTCCACCTCACAGTCCAGAATAACGAAGTCTGCCGGAAGAATGAATGAAGAAAACTTCACCAATACATCATATAAAATACCAACAGGTCATTTTACCGACCTATCTTCCATCACGAGCCTCATATTGGTTGGAGTAGGATCCCCCAACCCCAAATTTCTGTAAATAGATAGCGGCATAAAATTGATGCTGGCTCCTAAATCGCATAATGCCTTGGCAAAATTCAAAGATCCGACAGTGCAAGGAATAGTGAAGGCACCAGGGTCAACCTTCTTCTGAACTAGTGATCTGGTAGCGATTGCACTGCAATGATGAACAGTATCCGTCAACTCATAACTTGCTGCCCGCTTCTTTGTCAAAAGATCCTTTGTGAATTTTGCGTACCCAGGCATTTGTTCTAGTGCCTCGACCAAAGGAACATTAATAGTTAGTTGCTTCAACATAGTCATAAACTTATTGAACCTGGTATCGTCAGCTTTCTTCTTCAATCTCTGAGGAAAAGATGGTGGTGGAAGGGGAATAGTTTTCTCCACCGCTTCCTTTTCATCTTGCTTCAGTTAGGCGATCTTTTCAGGCTGTGGACGTTGAGAGGTGACGTCACGAACAACCTCATTAGCTGCTTCGGCATCTTTTGGTTCTGCAATGATCTCATTATCTTCTATATCATCAACCACCTGCTTGCCTTTGGATGGGTTTACCAACACTTTACCACTTCGGGTGGTGATAGCCATACATGATCCATCATTCTTTGGATTTTGCACTGTGTCGCTAGGTAGTGTTCCATCTTTTCTTTGATTTAATGCCGCTGAAAGTTGACTCAATTGTTGTTCTAGCTGTTTTATTGCAGTGGAATGTGAGTCAACCAACTGATTTATTGAAGACAAATCGTTTTTCACCTCATTCACTCCCGTATTAGTTGCCTCTACTCCCTTCAACAGCTTCGCCATCATATCTTCCATCGACATCTTTCCAGAGCCAGACGCCACAGCCTCACGGTTTCCAGGAGGAACATACAAACCACTCCTGTCAGTCTTATTCTTCCAACCACCTTGATCGCGGTCCTTGTATCCAGATTTATCATAATAGTTCCGACCTTGGTTTCCTTGGGCATTGCCTCGGAAACCCCCCTGATTATTCAAGTAGTTGGCTTCTTCCTCTGAATCGGATTCGTCTCTTCCTTTTGACGCAACTGCTTTGACTTTTTCGGTCTTCCCTGATAATAGATGCTTTGTAAGAAGATCCATCTGTGTTTTCATCTGCTCCATATCTTGATCACGTTCCTCTTGTCTACGCCTCTGCTCTGCAGTCATGCCAACAGATACGGTAGAGCTTGCTACCTCAGAATCCCTGGTATGCCAAGCTCTACTCTGCTTTGTCATACGATCTAGCATATCACTTGCCTCGAGAAAAGTAAGGTCCATGAATGACCCACCTGCAGCATTATCAACCACTGGCTTAGTCACTGAGTTCAAAGCCCTGTATAATATCTCCATCAAGTGGATGTTGGTCATCTGATGATTTGGGCACCGCATAAGCTTCTTCTTAAACCTCTCCCATGTTTCGTGGAGAGCTTCAGTTGGAAGCTGTCAAAAATTGTTGATCTCATCCCGTAATTAGGCTCTCTTGGATGACCGAAAGAATCTTTCTAGGAAAGCGTCTTTCAGTTGCCTCCAATTAGTAATAGAATCAGGAGTTAGCCCATTCAACCATAGAGTTGCCTCCCCAGACAGAGAAAATGGAAATAAGCGCAGCCGAATCGCATTTTTCCCAACTCCTGGATTGTCAAACACTTGCATGTTGAAATAAAGTTGATCAGATGCATATTCGGATCATCTCCTGCGAGTCCACCAAATAACCCCTTGAGCTGCAATAACTGAATCATGGTGCTAGTGATATTGAAATTAGCTCTGGGTGCCAAGGGTGGAGGAATAATAGCCCCTGTGGCACCAGCTCCATCAAGATCGTCATCATCATCATCAAAAGGAGCCTGCACAGCTCGGCGGTCAGGTCTCATTCTAGCTTGACGATCTCTCCTCTGCATGGGTGCTGCCACTTCATCTGCACGCCTAGGATTCAGTAACTCATCATCACCCAGGTCCTCATCATCAGGATTTGTTGCCCGACCTGGGTTATCAATATTTTGTTGATGCACTTGAGCAGCTGCCAGTGCAGCTAGTCTAGCCTGCTCCTGTTGAGCCGTCCTTCTATCAATGTCACGTTGTGCATCCACTCTGCCAATAAGTTGTGGTTCAGGATTGATAGGTAATAACGGTTGACCTGAACTTCGCGTGTTTGGCATGCACTCAAGTAAACCTGAATAAAACAAAAACAACAACTAAAAGTAAAATTCAAGAATCATAGACCAAAGGGTCTAGTAACTATCACAAACTTAGTTGACAACCGTATTCCCCGGCAACGGCGCCAAAATTTGATAACGCTCAAACTACAGCTCTCGTAAGAGTGTAAGCAGTCGTTGTCAAATATAGAACCCAACTGGGTTGGGTGTCGAATCCCACAGGGAATACTCGGTCACTAAGTATGCAACGATTAGTAGACTTTTGGTGAAAGTTTTGCGGATAAAGGGGGATTTTATGCGTGAATTAAGAGTATCAAAGTAACAAAGAAAAGCGGAATGTTTAGTAGGTTTTAATCAATGAGAATTGTAAGTTAGGGTTATGTCCACCTTATGAGTTTTACGTATCTATTGGCTATGAGTTATGCGAAATTCAGACATGCATGCGCTTATAGAGATTCGTATTCTATGGTAAATCCTAGTGTCTTTTGACCATCAAGGATTATATCACTTTAACTCTTTCGAGCTTAAAGCGTATACTAATGGTACGAATTCTCCAAGAGGTTAATCCAGTTACGGCACTAACTTTTAAACAGGGGTTGGTAGCCCTATTTCCTTGTCATTCTCTCTTTTCCAGACATGTAACTTTTCTTTCGAACAAGTTAATGCTATACTGGCGTATTCTATATGTTTGCAACCGCAAGAATTCAATTAAGATGAAGAGAGTAATGATATAAGCAGCATACGTATCAAGAATTCACAAACTCACAACAACAGATAGTATCTCATAAGGCTTCCATAACCCTAACAGAGAAGTTTAGCTACTCATGAGCGCAACGGAGATCACAATAAATATCATCATCATATCAAAATTAGAATGATCTCACGTTGGAGAGGAGTGTGGCGTCACAACAAGGTTGACGTTTTTCCTCTGGGTGTTTCCTACGAGTTAGCATTTTTCTCTGTTAACAATTGTAACGTGAATTAGGAGCAGAAGTTGAATGAAAAAGAATTGAATTAATGAATGAGTGAATAATAAAAAGCTTGCTGAAAAATTCAGCAAATAGGATTTTTATAACATCCTTGTCCTAGTCCTACTGAAATAGGGTTTTTATCCTTGTCCTAGTCCTACTGGGTTACTGCATACTTGTCCTAATCCTACTAAGTTACTGCTGATCCCCCAAGTCTTTAGAAATGCTGTTTTTGCCCGGGACAAGTTCTCCATGCATCACTTTCAGTCCACAAGCTTCCAGAAGCTGCCTTCCTTCTTACGTGAAGTTTCCTTTGGCGTCCAACAGTCCATAAAATGCTTAAATCTTCATCATTTATACCTGAAAACTTGCTAATCACGTTGGTTAGCTCACTTACAGGAAAAAGGACTAAAAGTGTAGGAATTATATATTTTGTCCTCAAAACTTAGCTAAAATATGGGTACATTAAGGTGCTTTAGGCGTGTAAATATGCCTATCATCAGCCTCCAAATTCAATTTTTGTCCTCAATCCAATAGCAAAAATTTAGTTTGGTTGAAGGATGCAAAGAAAAAAAGAGAAGCAATCCAAGAGCAAAAATTAAATTTGGCCAAGAAATGTTTAGAAAAATCGATTGCTCTCGAAGAAATTGAATAAGCAGATGACTAGCAAGTTGCAACAGACGCCACAGCTAAAGGAAAAGAAAACTGATATATCCATCTGTTGCAACAGATTATCCATATGTTGTAAGCTATCTGACAGGTGGAATATATTTTTGCAACAGATTACCAATCTTTATCTTTCGAAAATACAACAAAAAGATAAAATGTTGTATTTAGATCCATTTTTTTTTTCTAATTTACTTATTAGTAAAGTCACCAGTATTATTTAAGTGACACACACAACACATAAATCCCGGATAGTTTTAGCAATATTACATTAAATCCCGGATAGTTTGTTAATTATATTTTATCCTGGAATTTCGAATTGTGATACATATGTTAAGCAGTGATACATATATGGACTAGTGATACATATGTATATGTATCACATATCACTAGTATATACATATGTATACAGTAGTGATACATATAGCATATGTATCACTAGTAAATATGAATCCGGGATTTTATATAATTTTTTAAAATATTAAGGGATATTGTGTAATATGGTGTCTTAAATATGGGATTTGTGTAATTTTTCCTTTTAAGGGATATGAAAAGTCGTGGATTTTTGTTTGACTAAGTCCAGTCCCTTCCAATTCTCAATCATTTTATAAATAGGTCCCTCCGACCTCCTCACTCACTCTCACTCACTCTCGTTCATTCTACTATACTTACAATACTAATATGTCAGATCCAAATTCGTACAAGAAGGTTCATATCGAGTACTTGCAGGAACTTCAAAGGCAGTTTGATGAACTCCAGAGGGATTTGGCCGACTTCCGAGCAAGGCTGAGGAGGGGCCTGCTGCTGCCGGATGAAAATTATCAGGTTGACAATAATAATAGTAGTAATAATACTACTACTACTAATAATAATAATAATAATACTAATAATAATAATAATAACTAGGTTATGTTTTTTTTCTTTCTTTTAGCGTATAAATTTCCCTTTTTTATATCTGATCTACCTATAAGGGATCTACCTATAATTGATTCAAAAAAATCCATGTATATGTTTGGTTTGGTTTGATTTGGTTTTGTCGATTTTGAATTTTTAATTCATATTTAATATTTAATTATCATTCTATTTATTCCCTATTCAAAATATGTCGGCGATTGGAGTTAGGGATGCGGTCATGATGAGAAATTCTCCTAAAAATGGTTCCTTAATAAATAATAAGGAACTAAATAATATTATAATCGTAAAAGAAATATTATTTAATTTAAAAAAAGTCACAACATTGGATTAATTTAATTAAGATATATATATGATGATATGATTTTTAAGAAAAAAGTTAATGAATAGTCGTGACTGTGACTTTTGTCTAAACACATTCAACAAACAAACAAAAACAAAAAATGCTTCTGATGCATCAAATTCCTCATCTATTACGACTTATGAATCAGTTAGAAGAAATAAAAAAAGTTTCTTAAACAAATGGTCGATTTATAGCAATAGATGGTATATCTGTTGAAACAGATGGGTTATCTGATGCAACAGATATACAATCTGTTGCCATAACTCAATTAATAAAAATGATTCTTAAAGAAACGGAAAGATACATTAAGTTGGTTCAGCTTGATTTAATTAAGTCATTTCTTTTCACAGAAAAGAATAAGGAAATAAATGATAAACACAATTTAAACCGTAAAAAACTCACCAGAAATATTCTTGTTTTTAAATCCTCTTTATTAATTTATATAATTAAAAAGTCAGAAGATTTGAATGTCATGAAGATAATTTTTTTTTTAAAAGATATATATATATTATATGTTGCAACAGATATATTATCTGATGCAACGGATTAACTATTTGTTGCAACGGATGATATATCTATTGTAATAGATGATTTATCTGATGCAACAGATATATAATCTGTTGTGCAACTCAGTGTAAAAAATAAACGGTTGCTGGAAAGAACTAATTATTTTAATAATTATAAAGTTATGCTTCAAGATGAAAAGTCATGACTTATCATAATATTGCTTAATTTAATTAAGTCATAACTTTTTACAGTAATCAAGAATGTCATTAATAAATGGAGGTGAACAGTTGTGCCTTTAAATCTGCTTTATTAATTTATATAATTAAAAAGTCAAAAAAATTGGATGTCATGAAGATAATATATTTTTTTAAAAAAATATATATATTATATGTTGCAACAGATATATTATCTGATGCAACATGTTATCTATTTGTTGTAAATCATGATATATCTGTTGTAACAAATGATTTATCTGATGCAATAGATATATTATTTGTTGTCCAACCCGGTGTAAAAAAAAATGGTTCCTAGAAAGAACTTATTATTATTAATAATAATAAAGCTAAAAAGTCATGACCTATCATAATATTTATTAATTTAATTAAGTCATAAATTTTTACAGTAATCAAGAATGTCATTAATAAATGGAGGTGAACAGTTGTGCCTTTAAATCTGCTTTATTAATTTATATAATTAAAAAGTCAAAAAATTTGGATGTCATGAAGATAATATATTTTTTAAAATATATATATATATATATATATATATATATATTATATGTTGCAACAAGTATATTATCTGATGCAACAGGTTATCTATTTTTTGCAAATCATGATATATCTGTTGTAACACATGATTTATCTGATGCAACAGATATATTATCTGTTGCCCAACTCAGTGTAAAAAAAAAGTTCCTGGAAACAACTAATTATTAATAATAATAAAGCTGAAAAGTCATGACTTATCATAATATTAATTAATTTAATTAAGTCATAACTTTTTACAGTAATCAAGAATGTCATTAATAAATGGAGGTGAACAGTTGTGCCATTAAATCTGCTTTATTAATTTATATAATTAAAAAGTCAAAAAAATTGGATGTCATGAAGATAATATTTTTTTTTTAAATATATATATTATATGTTGCAACAGATATATTATCTGATGCAACAGGTTATCTATTTGTTTTAAATCATGATATATCTGTTGTAACAGATGATTTATCTGATGCAACAGATATATTATCTGTTGTCCAATCCGGTGTAAAAAAACGGTTTCTAGAAAGAACTAATTATTATTAATAATAATAAAGCTGAAAAGTCATGACCTATCATAATATTGATTAATTTAATTAAGTCATAATTTTTTACAGTAATCAAGAATGTCATTAATAAATGGAGGTGAACAGTTGTGCCTTTAAATCTGCTTTATTAATTTATATAATTAAAAAGTCAGAAAATTTGGATGTCATGAAGATAATATATTTATATATATATACATATATATATATATACATATATATATATATATATTATATGTTGCAACATGTATGTCACACCACTTTTTTTCAACGCGTACTCCAAAACATTGGAATACATTTTTAAAGTATGAAAGAGTTTTATTATTTAAGTGACGAGAAATGAAAATTTGTTTCGGAAAAAGGATTATTTGCATTTTTTATTCAGAGTCGCCACTTGGCATAATCCGGTGTGCCAAGTCACCTTTAGAAAATCCTTTTCGAAACCGTTTGACTCTTAAACTGGTTTTGCGAACAAAGATTCCGGTTAAGGAATTCTGTTGACCAAGGGGAAGGTGTTAGGCACCCCTCGATCCCGTGGTTTGACCACAGTCGCCTGGTGGAGGGTATCGACTAATTTGGCATTACAAATGTATAAACCACACAAAAACACATAAAACAATCCATCCAAACACATGAAACAAAACAAATCCAAAATTAGTGTCCAGTCCAATTATACAATCCCGAAATAGAAAAATGCAAAAATATAAACCTACACTAACCTATATTAATCCTAAACTATGCTCCAAAGCTTTACCCGATGCCTCGGGCCTTGATAACGAGCGTCCTCCGAGTACAAGATACCTCGGGGCATTCCCCGGATAAAATAATACAAGTGCTTCGGGGCATTCCCCGGTCAAATGAATACATTTCTTAGTGCGAAAAAAATAAAACTATTCAACAAAATTTCAAACACTCCACAGAATTTCCAACATTCAACCGAAGCCACGAATCCTAAATTTTGCCTACCCAAACTACGTTTGCCTAAACCAATCGGCGCATCATGATACTACCCAATCAAACACTCGTATTTGCTTCAAAATAACCAACGACAATAAATCAAAACAATATTCATTCTTTATCAATTCCTACCATCCAACCCCACATTCCATTTTTTATACCAAATTCCAACGATTCAAGACAGTCATCTCAACAATCCACAACCATCTATTCAATGAAATCGAACACCGAATTAATGTCACCAAAATTCAACCACACATCAGGCAAATCAAACACGTATAGTAAAGTAAAATTAGAAGAGATAGAGTTGGACCTTAAATTTGAAGCTTTCAAACTCAATGTTATTCGAATAAAGAGAGTCTGCACCCGGAAACCTCGAGCCGAACCTTAACACCAACAATCCAACTCGACAAATAAAGATCCGTTCACCGTCACTTTTCACGTCGGGTACTGTTCACCGGTTACTGTTCACCGGTACTGTTCACGGTTACTGTTCATGGTTACTGTTCACGGTTACTGTTCACCGGTGCTTTTTTTTTTTTTTTTTTTTTGTGAGGAAGATTATTTTGTCATTATTGTTATTGTGGAGAAGATGATGATCAAAGCCTTCTTCTTTTCCTCTTAGAATATTTTTTTTTTATAATGGGCATGGATTTGTTATGATGTGGGAATTTTGGTTGGTCCCCCATATATTCTTTTTTTGTGGACAAGAAAAAGGAGGGGGGGGATCATATGGGTAGTTAGGGTAGGTGGAAGCTTTTGATTGGGTAGGTTGTTAGGATAAGATAAATTAGTTAGAGGTATTTTTTTTTTTGTTTATTTTTGTATTTTTGTATTTTGTGGAGGGATAATTACACGGGGTAGGGTACACGGTAGGATAACATAAAATGGGTAAAGTGAATAAAAATGGAACTTCAAGAGGACGAAATCACGTGTCTACATCATGCCCCCTTTGATTGTAAACACGCAGTGTTTTCAGACAAAGAAGTAGACAACGAGATAGAATTTTGTCCCGACCATTATTCAAAAGAAGAAACAGAAGAAAGAAGGACTATCGGGTTTTGAATTAGGACAGCCTACCCAACCAAGTTACGAGAGGATCGAGTGACAAGCATCTCAACTTTTGGACGGCGGTGGACTATACCGAGCTGGAGAGTCAAGTGAGGTTCCATCGAGGTTCCGGTCCGCGGCTCTGTTATTACATCAAAAATAAAGATTAAAAGCTAAAACATAAAGGAAATTACAAAAATCCTATCTAAACAACTTTTGTTGGTTCTTGACTCGACTTTAATCACCCTGTTCTCCAGGAGGGCTCCTGACTTGCAATTTCTTTCCCCTTGTTGCTTGGCTTTCAATTGCTTCACTTTGTTGCTTGACACTTTTGATTCTTCACCCTATTCTCCAGGCGGGCTCCTGACTTGCTATTTCATCACTTTGTTGCTTGACTTTTCATTTTCTTCACTCTGTTCTCCCGGTGGGATCCGAACTTGCTATTTCATCACCCTGTTCTTCAGGCGGGTTCCTGCCTTGCTATTTCATCACCCTGTTCTTCAGGCGGGCTCCTGCCTTGCTATTTCATCACCCTGTTCTTCAGGCGGGCTCCTGCCTTGCTATTTTATCACCCTGTTCTTCAAGCGGGTTCCTGCCTTGCTATTTCATCACCCTGTTCTTCAGGCGGGCTCCTGAAACTCAAAATTAAAACTAGAACGAAAATTATCCCAAACAAGAATTATAAATAATTAGTATTTCATTTTTTGAAAGCATTGTCCCATTTTCCAGGAGGGTCCTGACCAGAAGGTGAAATCCCATTTTTCAGGAGAGTCCTGAGCAGAAAGTAAAAATATCTAAACAAAAACTAAAGTCCCATTTTTCAGGAGGGTCCTGAACTGAAAGTAAAATCCCATTCTTCAGGAGGGTCCTGAACAGAAAGTAAAGTCCCATTTTTAAAGATGGTCCTGAACATAAAGTAAAATCCCATTTTTCAGGAGGGTCCTGAACAGAAAGTAAAATCCCACTTTTCAGGAGGGTCCTGAACAGAAAGTAAAGTCCCATTTTTCAGGAGGGTCCTGAACAGAAAGTAAAATCCCATTTTTCAGGAGGGTCCTGAACAGAAAGTAAAGTCCCATTTTTCAGGAGGGTCCTGAACAGAAAGTAAAATCCCATTTTTCAGGAGGGTCCTGAACAGAAAGTAAAGTCCCATTTTTCAGGAGGGTCCTGAACAGAAAGTAAAGTCCCATTTTTCAGGAGGGTCCTGAACATAAAGTAAAATCCCATTTTTCAGGAGGGTCCTGAACAGAAAGTCAAATCCCATTTTTCAGGAGGGTCCTGAACATAAAGTAAAATCCCATTTTTCAGGAGGGTCCTGAACAGAAAGTAAACTCCCATTTTTCAGGAGGGTCCTGAACATAAAGAAAAATCCCATTTTTTAGGAGGGTCCTGAACAGAAAGTAAAATCCCATTTTTCAGGAGGGTCCTGAACAGAAAGTAAAGTCCCATTTTTCAGGAGGGTCCTGAACAGAAAGTAAAGTTCCATTTTTCAGGAGGGTCCTGAACATAAAGTAAAATCCCATTTTTCAGGAGGGTCCTGAAAAGAAAGTAAATTCCCATTTTTCGGGAGGGTCCTGAACATAAAGTAAAATCCCATTTTTCAGGAGGGTCCTGAACAGAAAGTAAAATCCCATTTTTCAGGAGGGTCCTGAACAGAAAGTAAAATCCCATTTTTCAGGAGGGTCCTGAACAGAAAGTAAAGTCCCATTTTTCAGGAGGGTCCTGAACAGAAAGTAAAGTCCCATTTTTCAGGAGGGTCCTGAACATAAAGTAAAATCCCATTTTTCAGAAGGGTCCTGAACTTAAAGTAAAGTCCCATTTTTCAGGAGGGCCCTGAACAGAAAGTAAAGTCCCATTTTTCAGGAGGGTCCTGAACAGAAAGTAAAGTCACATTTTTCAGGAGGGTCCTGAACAGAAAGTAAAGTTCCATTTTTCAGGAGGGTCCTGAACAGAAAGTAAAGTCCCATTTTTCAGGAGGGTCCTTAACAGAAAGTAAAGTCCCATTTTTCAGGAGGGTCCTGAACAGAAAGTAAAATTCCATTTTTCAGGAGGGTCCTGAACATAAAGTAAAATCCCATTTTTCAGGAGGGTCCTGAACATAAAGTAAAATCTCATTTTTCAGGAGGGTCCTGATCATAAAGTAAAGTCCCATTTTTCAGGAGGGTCCTGAACAGAAAGTAAAATCCCATTTTTCAGGAGGGTCCTGAACAGAAAGTAAAGTCCCATTTTTCTGGAGGGTCCTGAACAGAAAGTAAAATCCCATTTTTCAGGAGGGTCCTGAACATAAAGTAAAATCCCATTTTTCAGGAGGGTCCTGAACAGAAAGTAAAGTCCCATTTTTCAGGAGGGTCCTGAACAGAAAGTAAAGTCCCATTTTTCAGGAGGGTCCTGAACAGAAAGTAAAGTCCCATTTTTCCGGAGGGTCCTGAACAGAAAGTAAAGTCCCATTTTTCAGGAGGGTCCTGAACATAAAGTAAAATCCCATTTTTCAGGAGGGTCCTGAACAGAAAGTAAAGTCCTATTTTTCAGGAGGGCCTGAACAGAAAGTAAAGTCCCATTTTTCAGGAGGGTCCTGAACATAAAGTAAAATCCCATTTTTCAGGAGGGTCCTGAACAGAAAGTAAAATCCCATTTTTCAGGAGGGTCCTGAACAGAAAGTAAAATCCCATTTTTCAGGAGGGTCCTGAACAGAAAGTAAAGTCCCATTTTTCAGGAGGGTCCTGAACAGAAAGTAAAGTCCCATTTTTCAGGAGGGTCCTGAACAGAAAGTAAAGTCTCATTTTTCAGAAGGGTCCTGAACAAAAAGTAAATTCCCATTTTTCAGGAGGGTCCTTAACAGAATGTAAAGTCCCATTTTTCAGGAGGGTCCTGAACAGAAAGTAAAATTCCATTTTTAGGAGGGTCCTGAACATAAAGTAAAATCCCATTTTTCAGGAGGGTCCTGAACAGAAAGTAAATTCCAATTTTTTAGAGGGTCCTGAACATAAAGTAAAATCCCATTTTTCAGGAGGGTCCTGAACGGAAAGTAAAATCCCATTTTTCAGGAGGGTCCTGAACAGAAAGTAAAGTCCCATTTTTCAGGAGGGTCCTGAACATAACGTAAAGTCTCATTTTTTAGGAGGTTCCTGAACATAAAGTAGAATCCCATTTTTCAGGAGGGATCCTGAACAGAAAGTAAATTCCCATTTTTCAGAAGGGTCCTGAACATAAAGTAAAATCCCATTTTTCAGGAGGGTCCTGAACAGAAAGTAAAGTCTCATTTTTCAGGAGGGTCCTGAACATAAAGTAAAAATCCCATTTTTCAGGAGGGTCCTGAACATAAAGTAAAATCCCATTTTTCAGGAGGGTCCTGAACAGAAAGTAAAGTCCCATTTTTCAGGAGGGTCCTGAACATAAAGTAAAGTCTCATTTTTCAGGAGGGTTCTGAACATAAAGTAAAAATCCCATTTTTCTGGAGGGTCCTGAACAGAAAGTAAAATCCCATTTTTCAGGAGGGTCCTGAACAGAAAGCAAAGTCCCATTTTTCAGGAGGGTCCTGAACATAAAGTAAAGTCCCATTTTTCAGGAGGGTCCTGAACATAAAGTAAAAATCCCATTTTTCTGGAGGGTCCTGAACATTAAGTAATGTCCCATTTTTCAGGAGGGTCCTAAACATAAAGTAAAATCCCATTTTTCAGGAGGGTCCTGAACAGAAAGTAAAGTCCCATTTTTCAGGAGGGTCCTGAACAGAAAGTAAAGTCCTATTTTTCAGGAGGGTCCTGAACATAAAGTAAAATCCCATTTTTCAGGAGGGTCCTGAGCTGAAAGTAAATTCCCATTTTTCAGGAGGGTCCTGAACATAAGGTAAAATCCCATTTTTCAGGAGGGTCCTGAACAGAAAGTAAAGTCCC
Source organism: Capsicum pubescens (assembly GCA_030864215.1). Lineage (NCBI taxonomy): Eukaryota > Viridiplantae > Streptophyta > Magnoliopsida > Solanales > Solanaceae > Capsicum > Capsicum pubescens. The sequence goes on along the minus strand of CM061544.1, from coordinate 67,837,132 downwards.
ATTTTTCAGGAGGGTCCTGACCAGAAAGTAAAGTCCCATTTTTCAGGAGGGTCCTGAACATCAAGTAAAATCCCATTTTTCAGGAGGGTCCTGAACAGAAAGTAAAGTCCCATTTTTCAGGAGGGTCCTGAACAGAAAGTAAAGTCCCATTTTTCAGGAGGGTCCTGAACATAAAGTAAAATCCCTGGATATGCATTTCCAATGGTAACTGAATCAAGTGAAACAAATTTGCCCCTGTTTCAATCAAAGAAAAATTTGTCAGTTAAAAACTTAGTGGTGGCTTGCAGATCTTGGCTTTTCAGGTATCTGCCCAACACTCGTTCCTTTCATCTTTGTTCCAAATTGCTAACACTTGTCGTGTCTTGCCGCATCATTGACCTGGATCCAGATTGAGGGAAATGAGTTCTGACTCAAACAATGGGTTTCCATTTTTACCATGCCCCTGAGGTGCACTCTTTTCCCAAATCCGAAATGCTTCTACGAATCCAATAGCCTGTCGGTTGATAGACTTCCTTTGCTTCGTGTTGAATTACGATCATATTTCTTTTCTGTGTTGTTCCTTGGCTTTTCCTCATATAATTGGAAAGACTGGTAGTAAATTTTGACATCTTTTCTTGCTTGTTTTGACACAGACTTGACTTAAAATGTAAAGAAATGATGGTGACTTTTATTTTGATAAATGACATAAAAAAAACAAAAAGCATGAATATGTAAATGAAAGAAAGAGGGAAATGTCCCATATTCAAAAAGAAAACTTATCTGAATACGACAACCAATTCCAATGAGTATGACATGCATTTAGGATTAAGCTGTCTGATCTTCCTATCCAAAACTCCCTATTTGTTGTCGAGTTTGTGCCTTTGCCGTTGAGCCGCTTCTTCAAATCTATTGGACTCATACATCACATTCGACTGACGACATCTAAAAAGACATTCGCCAACAAATCTCTTTCTTTTCACTTTTCACTTTTCTCTTGAACTCTCCCTCGCCTTACAGTGCCCGTGAGGGTTTTCACCAATAAGACACTCTCATTTTTGTATTTCTCTCAACTCACCATCGCCTTATGGTGCCTGCAAAGGTTTTCACCAATAATACTCTCTCATTTTCATTTTCTCACAACTCACCATCGTCTTACGGTGCCTGCAAAGGTTTTCACCAATAAGACTCTCTCATTTTTGTATTTCTTTCATGATTTCTTATGCTGAGGGAGATAAGCGGTACTTCGCAATGTATCGTCATATCCATTGCATGCTTAGCCTTAACACTATCAAAAATTGATCTGAAGGACTTTCTTTGGTTGTAACTTGGCTTTTGGTCAAGGTTAGAAAAGATGGTAAGAGGCTCAAACGATACTTGAAGTGGGGGTGGGACTTACAACTTTTGGAATCGACTCAAACAATGCATTAACTCATGCCCCAGTTTTGTTGACTGGGTGAATCTTAAATCTTTATTTGGTTGGACCGAGCCCGAAATAGGGCAGCCTACGTATCTCACTCCCGAGAGAGGAGAATCAGGTCGCACGTAGTTCCATCAGCTTGTTCTTTGTTTTGATTTGATTTTTTTCTTTTATTTTCGAACTCTTTCTTTTATTCTTATTTTCTTGACATTTATCTTTGACTCTATTTTGATTCCAAAAGAGGGATATGAAAGAAAAATAAACGAGGCTCAAACGGGTAAACAAAGGGTGACACAATGTTTGGATAGAAGAATAAAATGCCTTCATCATATCAATCTTAAAAAATGCAAGTACTAAACATGCAATAAACTCAAACAAAGGATCAAATATCATACATAGTATCTTTTGACCGCATCAGCATTGATAGCCATTTCTGCCATTTTGCCTTCAGTATCTGTCAAATATAAGGCTCCATTGGGCAACACTTTCTTCACAACGAAAGGACCTTGCCAGTTAGGGGAGAACTTGCCCTTCGCTTCAACCTGGTGAGGAAGGATACGTCTTAATACCAACTGACCAACTTCAAAATTCCTGGGACGGACCTTTTTGTTATACGCACGAGCCATCCTCCTTTGATACAACTGGCCATGACACACGGACGTTAGCCTTTTTTCCTCGATCAAACTCAAATGTTCCAGTCGGGCTTTTACCCATTCGTCGTCATCGATCTCTGCTTCTAAAATGACCCGAAGAGAAGGAATTTCAACTTCTGCAGGGATGACTGCTTCTGTCCCATACACTAATAAATATGGAGTTGCCCCTGTTGAAGTGCGAACAGTGGTGCGATAGCCTAGCAATGCAAACGGCAACTTTTCATGCCACTGTCTAGAACCTTGTACCATTTTTCGCAGTATCTTTTTTATATTTTTATTGGCGGCTTCTACAGCACCATTGGCCTTTGGGCGATATGGAGTAGAATTTCGATGTGCGATCTTAAACTGTTGACACACTTCTTGCATCAAATGACTATTGAGATTGGCAGCATTGTCTGTAATAATCATCTTAGGAATTCCAAATCTACAAATGATATTGGCATGAACAAAATCTACCACAACCTTCTTTGTCACCGACTTGAAAGTTACTGCTTCCACCCACTTTGTGAAGTAGTCAATGGCTACCAAAATGAATCTATGTCCATTTGATGCCTTCGGCTCAATCGGTCCAATCACATCCATTCCCCAAGCTACGAACGGCCATGGAGCGGCCATTGCATGCAGCTCAACAGGAGGAGAACGTATCAGATCGTCGTGCACCTGACATTGATGACACTTTCGAACAAACTGAATAGAATCCCTCTCCATAGTAAGCCAATAATAACCTGCTCGAAGAATCTTCTTTGACAAGACGTGACCGTTCATATGCGACCCGCATACTCCAGAGTGTATTTCAACCATGATTGCCGAGGCTTCTTTTGCATCTACACACCTTAGAAGTCCCAGATTAGGGGTTCTCTTATACAAGATTCCCCCGCTCGAGAAAAATCCACTAGCCAAACGCCTAAGAGTCCTCTTTTGATCGTTGGTGGCATATGTTGGGTATTCTCCTGATTGAATGTACCGCTTGATATCCAAGAACCAAGGTTCTCCATCGAGCTCTTCTTCAACCACATTGCAGTAAGCATGCTGATCACGACTCTGTACATGCACTGGATCGATGTAGGCTTTGTCAGGATGTTGGAGCATTGAAGACAAAGTGGCCAAAGCATCAGCAATTTCATTACGAATCCTTGGAATGTGCCTAAATTTTACTAACACAAATCGTCGGCATAGCTCCTGCAAGCATTGTCGATACGGGATGAGCTTCAAATCTCGCGTCTCCCAATCGCCTTGAATTTGATGGACGAGTAAATCTGAATCTCCCAATACCAATAATTCTTGGACTCCCATATCAACAGCTAACCTCAAACCAAGGATGCAGGCTTCATACTCTGCCATATTGTTAGTACAGTAGAATCGAAGTTGTGCTGTTACCGGGAAATATTGTCCCGATTCAGAGACAAGAACCGCACCTATTCCGACTCCTTTCATATTGACAGCTCCATCGAAGAATAACCTCCAACCTGGATCAACATCTATAACGACTTCATCGACACACGACACTTCTTCGTCAGGAAAATATGTCTTTAATGGCTCGTACTCTTCATCGATGGGATTCTCAGCAAGATGATCTGCCAAGGCTTGGGCTTTCATGGCGGTTCGAGTCACATATACGATGTCAAACTCGGTAAGCAAAATTTGCCACTTTGCCAATCGACCTGTCGGCATAGGCTTCTGAAAGATATACTTCAAAGGATCCATGCGGGAGATGAGATAAGTAGTATAGGATGAGAGATAGTGCTTCAACTTCTGTGCTATCCAAGTTAGGGCACAACACGTCCTTTCAAGAAGAGTATACCTGGCCTCATAAGTGTGAACTTCTTGCTAAGATAGTAAATAGCCTGCTCTTTTTTGCCTGTGACATCATGTTGCCCCAGGACACACCCGAAAGAATTGTCCATGACTGACAAGTATAAGATCAAAGGCCTACCAGGCTCCGGGGGTACCAACACGGGCGGATTTGACAAATATCTTTTGATTCGATCAAACGCTTCCTGACATTCTTCAGTCCATTTTACCACAACACTCTTTTTCAGCAACTTGCATATGGGCTCACAAGTGGTTGTGAGTTGATCAATAAACCTGCTAATGTAGTTCAGTCTACCAAGCAAACTCATTACCTCCGTTTTATTCTTGGGCGGGGGAAAATCCTGAATGGCTTTGATTTTTGAGGGATCTAATTCAATTCCCCGACGGCTGACTAACAAACCCCAACAGCTTTCCAGATGGAACTCCAAATACACATTTTGCCGGGTTGAGTTTGAGGTTATACCTGCGAAGTCTTTCAAAGAACTTTCTCTAGTCTTTTACATGGTCGGGCTGACTTTTTGACTTAATAATCACATCATCCACATAAACCTCAATCTCCTTATGCATCATGTCATGAAACATAGTGGTCATGGCTCTCATGTATGTTGCTCCAGCATTCTTCAAACCGAACGGCATCACCCGATAACAATAAGTTCCCCATGGTGTGATAAAAGATGTCTTCTCCGCGTCTTCATCATCCATAATGATCTGGTGATATCCGGCATAGCAATCCACAAAAGAGGCAACCTCGTGTTTAGCACAGTTGTCTAGCAAAATATGGATGTTGGGCAGTGGAAAATCATCTTTTGGACTTGCCATCTGTTTTAAACTTCCTCAACTTCTGTTTGACAGGAGGGAATGCGGGATCCGTTGGCAATTTGTGAGACACTAATTCAGTGCTTAAACCAGGCATATCATCATAAGACCATGCAAAAACATCCTTATAATCCATTAACGTTTGAATCATTTCATCCTTTAGCTGGGGCAAAACATGTACACTGATTTTAGTTTCCCTAACATCTTCTTGATCCCCTAGATTTATTGGCTTAGTCTCATTCAAATTAGGATTCTGTTTATCTTCAAATTGTTCCAACCCTTTGCTTATTTCTTCTAATGCTTCTTTTTCATCATATTCCTCATCCTGCTCCATTACATCTGGATTATTTTGGATTTTAAGACCAGGCTGAAAATTCCGCATGCATGTCATGTCATTAGAATCAGCATAAAGAGAACTGTGTAAAAAGAAAAACAAACTATATTAGACACAAAACAAAAGGGACATTGCATTTCATTAAATAAAAGATAGAAGGGTTTAAACACAGACACCAATATAACATAAACAAACTAAAATCCGAATTACAACCCTGAAATAACTCGGATAAACAGAAAGGAAAACAAAATAAACTACCAAAACTCCCTCCTGACGGGGAGAGGAGTGACTTCCCAATTATTGAGCCGGACAGCTGGACCTATGAATTGCACATCTGTCATACTGGTACCTTCTCCTGCTTCAACCATATCCACTTCAATAATAAAGTTCTGGGGGTCACCCACCAATTCAACTTCAGATTCCACATGCTTCGCGACATCGCTCTTAACAAATGACTCACTGAGTAGTGGCATTGGGCGAGGGAGGGACCATATTTCCTTTTTCCTTCCCCTGATTTTCATCAGATCTTCAGCTGTAGGCTCAAATCCCAGACCAAACGTGCCCACGTTCTCACTCGGACATATGGGATGAACTATACCATGCAGAGATGCTCCCAAACCTTTTCCTGGTTCAAATCCGTATTTCCAAAGTTCACTCACCATCATGATAGAAGCAGAAGACAATTGCGGTCCCGGTATATCTTGCCACTCAGGAATACGACTCACTGGCACTGTATCAAAAATTTGATAGACGAATGTCTCCTCTACGTTATTTGCTTCAATAAAGGACAAGGGAGAATCTTCGTAGGCTGATAAATCTCCTTCACCATGAATAACTACTTCTTGCCTGTCATGCTCAAACTTAATCATTTGGTGCAGCGTGGATGCAACCGCCTTGGCCTTGTGGATCCAGGGCCTTCCCAAAAACAGATCGTAAGAGGATTCTACGTTCAATACCTGAAACTCTATGGCAAACTCAACAGGCCCTATGGTCAACATTAGTTCTATTTCGCCAATGGAATTTGACTTTGCACCATCGAAAGCCCTAACACATACATTGTTGGGCTTGATCCTATCAGCACCAACATTCAGCTTTTGCAAAGTAGAAATAGGGCAAATATTTGCACCTGAACCTCCATCAATCATAACATGAGTGACGTAGAAATCCTCACACTTCACTGTAATGTAAAGACCCCGATTATGCCATGTACCTTCAACAGGCAATTCATCATCAGAAAAGCTGATCCGATTGACCTCAAAGATTTTTCCCACCATTTTCTCAACCTGGTTGATTGTAATCTCCCTTGGAACATATGCTTCATTCAATACCTTCAGCAAAACATCACGATGCTCCTCGGAGTGCAACAACAAAGATAAAAGGGAAATTTGAGCAGGGGTTTTCTTCAGCTGGTCTAACACTGAATACTCTGGCGATTTCATCTTTTTTTCAAAAAATCTTCGGCTTCCTCCTTAGTGATAGGCTTTTTGATAGACAACGGTTCACTCACCGTTGGCTTAGACTTTCTTAAGCTTTCAGGCACGAAGCATCTTCCTGACCTGGTCAAACCTCCTACCTCATCTACATTTTCCACAACTTTTTTCCCGTGATAGGTCATCACAGTCCGCCCATAATTCCAGGGAATCCTTTTCATATCAACTATCGGAGGTTGGGTCACCGGTTTGAGGACAATAGGCGCTGCCAGTGCTCCTTTCACCGTCAAGATAGGCTAACTCAAAGCTCCCACCACTGTCAACTTAGGTTTATCCTGACTCGAATCACCATACCTTCTGGCGCCTTGTACTGTGATCAGGGGCTTCTTTGTGCTTTCTCGGGATTTATCCTCCCTCATTCCTTCCTGGCTCAATGACATTGCTTTCAAAGACTCCGCTACATTCACCGATTTCTCCTCAGTGGTGTGTATCTTGACAATAGACTTATAACCCCTCGAAGACTCTTTCCCATCATATATCAATTCTAACATATTGGCTTCAGCATGGGTTGGCAACGGATTCTGGTTAATGTTTGGACCCTCCGGGGCTTGGACCAACATCTGATTTGTGTCAATCAAGTCTTGGACAGCTCTCTTTAAATGCCAGCATTTCTCAATATCATGGCCTGGCATATCAGAACAGTACGCACACCTTAAAGAATAATTGAGATTCCTTGGTGGTGGATTTGAAAGCCTTCCTTGAATTGGGCTTAAAACCTTCAACTTCCTCAACCTATCAAACAAGCTAGCATATGACTCCCCAAGAGGTGTGAATTGATTTTTGACCGTTTTCTCCTGCTTATACTCGGGCCTAGGCTAAAAACTGGGTCTGGAGGGGTTTTGGTAATTTGGTGGAGCGAATGGGCGATTTTGTGAAGTTTGCGCGCGCCACTGCGGGTAAGAAGGGGTTTGGGCATATGGTTGCGCACTATATACTGGGTAAGGAGGTGGTGGAATGGAATATAAAGGATTTTGTGGAGGGTAGTAATGGTGGGGAGGAATATATGGAGCTTGGGCGTAAACTTGGACTTGGGATTGGGGATAGGGGCGAGGTGGCCTTTTAGGATAAGTATGGGTTCCGGCTACGACAGTCGCAACATCCTCTTTCTTCTTTTTTCCTCCAAATGTGCCAGATCCACCTTGAATCGCTTGTGTGGTAGCTTTTAATGCAGCAAAACTCACTATTCGACCGGTCTTAATCCCGTCCTCTATCATCTCCCCTATTTTGAGGACTTCCATAAAAGACTTCCCCATTGCCGGAAGTAAATGTTGAAAATAGGTCTCATCCTGCGCCTGAATGAAAACTTCTACCAACTTACTTTCCTTCATTGGAGGCTTTACCCTAGTGGCCTGTTCACGCCACCTTATAGCGTATTCCCTAAAACCTTCAGTGCTCTTTTTCTTCATGTTGACCAAAGATTTTTCGTCCGGAATCAAATCGATGTTGTACTGAAAATGTTGAACAAATTCAGAAGCCAAATCATCCCAACTGTTCCATTTATCGATATCCCGATCGATGAACCATTCTGAAGCCAGATCTGAAAGACTCTCGCCAAAGAAGGCCATGAGTAGTTCTTCCTTTCCTCCTGCAGCCCTCAACTGGTTGCAATAACGTCTCAAGTGTGCAACAGGATCACCGTGCCCTGCGTACTTCTCGAACTTAGGCATCTTAAAACCGGGGGGCAGGTTGATGTCTGGGAACATGCACAGGTCTTTATAGGAAACACTTCTATAATCTCCGATTCCTTGCAAATTCCTCATAGCTTGCTCTAAACTCTTCAGTTTCCGGGCTATGACATCCTGTTCCTCCGTTGCGACAGGTTTCTCCGTATCAAATGGAAATGCAGGCGGCTGAGTGTACCCATACGGTTCATTCAATTGCAGAGTAGGCTCCGTAGCATAATACTGACCATCTGAAACCTTCAGTGCTGGCTCACTGGAAGACCGAGGAAGCCTCATTGTGGGACGCACAGCACATATGGGAGTTTCTTGTGGTGGCGAGGCCACGAATACCGGTGTGATCGGTGGCGCTGGCTGAGCAGCTGGTCTTGATTGGGGAGCTGCCAAGGGCACACCAGAATTGCCCGAATAATAATGTCGCAGAGTGAATCCTGGCGCGTGCTCAGGTGACTCAGTAGGAGCAGAGAATTGTGCTTGAGAGAGCGGTGGGCAATTAGAGATATTCCCAAGACCTTCAGGGAGCGGAGGAGGAGGCATTCCGCTGGCCCATGCCCGGTGCAAATCTATCAATTGTTGTCTGAGCCTTACTACCTCATCATTGTGTTCTGAACTTTCTTCCCTGTGATCCTGATCCGGGTTAATGAGCGAATTTTCAATTTCCCTGCTAGCCATTGCGAGCTTTGCTTTGGATCTAGTGAAGTATGGGTGACTAGCCAGAGTGCTGCAAACCTACCACTTTTATCTGAAAGAACATGCTCATCAAAGACGACATCCGTTAGGATTAGGGTATACCAAAAGCATGGGAATCACATTGGTAAAATTGCCCTAAGTTCATGTTCATTTCTACCAGCTTTTGAGGGTAGCGAGGTCATTTCAACATCATCCCGATTTTTATTTACACACTTTTTTTTATCTACACCTATTACTATTTTTTATCAATATCTGCTCTTTTCCTCACGTTATATACCTTTATTTTATCATTCTTTATGGCTTTTGTTTTCCTTAAAAGAGGAAAAATAATGAAAAACAACGAAACAAAATGATTAGATCGAACCCAAAAGTAGGCTGCCTACGTATCATGTTGTACATGAATCAGATCTTGCGTAGTTCGGGCAGTTTTGCCAAAATGGCCAATTAAACTCTTTTTCTTTCTTGAAACAAAGTGTCAAAAGAATTGATGAAAATCTTTCTTCTTCTTTTTTTTTTTATTTTTTATTTTTTAGGGGTAAATCTCTATACAAAAATGAAACCTATGATTACCAAAGAAGAATCTTTCTGGGTTTTCAATTTAGAATTTCATAGGAAAAATGAAACTTGAAACTATTAAAAAAAAAATCTTTTTGTAATTTTCTTTTAGAGATGTCTATGAAACACCTACTCTAAGTGAAGAGTGAAGAAAATCTTTTTGAATTTTTCAGATTCCTGTACAACATGAAATCTATGGTTACTGAAGAAAATATTTTTGGATTTTCGATTTTAAATTTCATACGAAAATGAAACTTGAACTTATTAAAGGAAAATATATTTTTTGCTTTCTTTTAAAGATGTACATGAGACACCTACTCTAAATGAAGAGTGAAGAATTTTATTTTTTTTGAATTTTTGAAATAAGATCCCCGAACCCATAATAGGTTGCCTACGTATCTCACTCCCGAGAGAGGAGAATCAGGGGTGCGTAGTTCGTCCAGATTGGACATTTAACGATTAACTAATAAATTGACCCTAACTTAAGAGACAACCAAAAACAAACGAGTGAAAACATTTTGGATTTTCAACTAGACATTTCAACTAAGACTGACACCACCAATTATAAAAAAAATCTTTTTGGTATTTTGTTTTTGACAGATAAGTAGACAAAGCAAATAAAACCCTCTTTTTTTTCTTTTTTTTTTTCATTCAATTTTTTTTTGAACTTACGGTACTTTGAGAAGATAAATGCAAAAACGTAAAAAAAATCTTTTTTGAGTTTTGGGATCGTGAAGAACAAAAGTCATAAAGAACTCTAAAATAAACTTCGACACTCCTTTTGATTCATTCTTTTCGACTCACTTTTTTTCCTTTTTTTTTTTTCACACTTTACTTCTAACACATGTTTTCCCCAAATCGGTCCGTCAAATGACCACGTTACCCTCAAATATGCAACAGTTAGCACGTAGGGATGCTTTAAAGGCGAGTCTCCTACAAAGGACCGTGTAGGCCCCGCTAGGTCTCAATAAGATGCACATAAGAATGACCTAAAGGTTGACCTACGTTGTGGTTTACTAACAAGGCCGTTCGGGGGAGCATATGGTCGATAGTAGCTGCTTTGCTTTCCACCTACTCCATACATCCAACGGCTCCCCCCTAAAATAAAGGTGACTCAACTAGATTTTCGTGCGCACGACGTGCGCTCCGAGACTTGTTGCAGAAAGAAGGCCAGGGGGATGGACTCATGATGACAGATATAAAGCGGTAACACATAGGATAAATACTATAAACAAAGAGCACGAAAACGCACAAAAGTGAAAACAATAACAAAACAATAATCACAAACAATGCTTATACACTCGTAATGCCAAACAAAGCCGATACGACTCAAAAAATAAGCTCGAATTCTGAAATGTCCCCAGCAGAGTCGCCAGAGCTGTCACACCACTTTTTTTCAACGCGTACTCCAAAACATTGGAATACATTTTTAAAGTTCGAAAGGGTTTTATTATTTAAGTGACGAGAAATGAAAATTTGTTTCGGAAAAAGGATTATTTGCATTTTTTATTCAGAGTCGCCACTTGGCATAATCCGGTGTGCCAAGTCACCTTTAGAAAATCCTTTTCGAAACCGTTTGACTCTTAAACTGGTTTTGCGAACAAAGATTCCGGTTAAGGAATTCTGTTGACCAAGGGGAAGGTGTTAGGCACCCCTCGATCCCGTGGTTTGACCACAGTCGCCTGGTGGAGGGTATCGACTAATTTGGCATTACAAATGTATAAACCACACAAAAACACATAAAACAATCCATCCAAACACATGAAACAAAACAAATCCAAAATTAGTGTCCAGTCCAATTATACAATCCCGAAATAGAAAAATGCAAAAATATAAACCTACACTAACCTATATTAATCCTAAACTATGCTCCAAAGCTTTACCCGATGCCTCGGGCCTTGATAACGAGCGTCCTCCGAGTACAAGATACCTCGGGGCATTCCCCGGATAAAATAATACAAGTGCTTCGGGGCATTCCCCGGTCAAATGAATACATTTCTTAGTGCGGAAAAAATAAAACTATTCAACAAAATTTCAAACACTCCACAGAATTTCCAACATTCAACCGAAGCCACGAATCCTAAATTTTGCCTACCCAAACTACGTTTGCCTAAACCAATCGGCGCATCATGATACTACCCAATCAAACACTCGTATTTGCTTCAAAATAACCAACGACAATAAATCAAAACAATATTCATTCTTTATCAATTCCTACCATCCAACCCCACATTCCATTTTTTATACCAAATTTCAACGATTCAAGACAGCCATCTCAACAATCCACAACCATCTATTCAATGAAATCGAACACCGAATTAATGTCACCAAAATTCAACCACACATCAGGCAAATCAAACACGTATAGTAAAGTAAAATTAGAAGAGATAGAGTTGGACCTTAAATTTGAAGCTTTCAAACTCAATGTTATTCGAATAAAGAGAGTCCGCACTCGGAAACCTCGAGCCGAACCTTAACACCAACAATCCAACTCGACAAATAAAGATCCGTTCACCGTCACTTTTCACGTCGGGTACTGTTCACCGGTACTGTTCACGGACTGTTCACGGTTACTGTTCACGGTAACTGTACACGGTTACTGTTCACGGTTACTGTTCACCGGTGTTTTTTTTTTTTTTTTTTTGTGAGGAAAATTATTTTGTCATTGTTGTTATTGTGGAGAAGATGATGATCAAAGCCTTCTTCTTTTCCTCTTAGAATCTTTTTTTTTTTTTTATAATGGGCATGAATTTGTTATGATGTGGGAATTTTGGTTGGTCCCCCATATATTCTTTCTTTGTGGACAAGAAAAAGGAGGGGGGGATCATATGAGTAGTTAGGGTAGGTGGAAGCTTTTGATTGGGTAGGTTGTTAGGATAAGATAAATTAGTTAGAGGTATTTTTTTTTTTGTTTATTTTTGTATTTTTGTATTTTGTGGAGGGATAATTACACGGGGTAGGGTACACGGTAGGATAACATAAAATGGGTAAAGTGAATAAAAATGGAACTTCAAGAGGACGAAATCACGTGTCTACAATGTATATTATCTGATGCAACAGGTTATCTATTTGTTGCAAATCATGATATATCTGTTGTAACAGATGATTTATCTGATGTAACAGATATATTATCTGTTGTCCAAAATAGTGTAAAAAAATGGTTCCTGGAAAGAACTAATTATTAATAATAATAAAGCTGAAAAGTCATGACTTATCATAATATTGATTAATTTAATTAAGTCATAACTTTTTACAGTAATCAAGAATGTCATTAATAAATGGAGGTGAACAATTGCGATTTTTTGCCTAACTCATTCAAGTTCAATCCTCTATAAATAGGTCCCTCCTTACTCAATCGTTCGTTCTACTACACACTATTTATTCCTCGCTCTTGTTACATCTTCAACTACTTTCTCTTCAAGGACTTGATAGCTTTTTCCTGTCTCTGGTAAGTTTTTTTCTTGATTTTTGTGTAAATATACGTTGTATTACATTACATTCGAATTCTTTCTTTTCTTTACTTTTGTGTTTACGTGTGTGTTTTGTCAACTTATGCATTTTTTTAGATATGACTGATCCTGTGTGGGATGTCGTTATTTTACGAGATGCCATGAGGGAACTGCAGAAGGAGGTTCATGACCTGCATTGGGAGTTGGCCACCGTCAGAGTAAGGATGTTGCGGTAGATCCGCAGACTGTGGAGGGCGCTGCTGCTGCCCTTTGAAGATTGGCCGGCTGGCCATACAAATAATAATGATGTTAATAATGATGATAATAATAATTAAGCTTTTTTTTCTGTTATCTATGTATTTTTTTTGTTTGTTTTATAAAAATTATGTTTGATGCACTTGATTTTTTATTTCTTATTTAATTTTTGTGCTGTCTATTTCTGTTTCTTAATGAATGACATGTCTATAATTAAGAAATAATTTGATTCCAGTATCAATAGCAAGAACATATGAGTTATCTGTTAGGTTTTGTGTGTGACAGGAGCTGTATTTTGTAGTTCGAAACATATTAGTAATCTGATGAAACAGATTATTTATCTGTTGAAACAGATTACTAATCTGGTGCAACAGAATACCCATCTATTCAATTCATAATCATATTACGGGCACCTAGAACCCTTAAACATGAATCCAACATGAGTCTACTGTTACAACAGAACATTTGTCTAGTGCCGCAGATAATGAATCTGCTTAAACAGATTGCTCTTGTATTGCATTCATGTTCGTGTGCAAACTATTGTTGAAAAAACAACACTAGCAGTTACCCAAATTCAACTAAAAAACATAATCTGACTTACCAAAGTCTCCTCTCAAGTAAATTCCAGAGTTGAAAGTGATTTACGAAATAAAATTTGACATAAGAATTTGGTCAAAGAGCAGCAGTTGGGGTAACAACAACAACAACAACAATGGTCAACAAGAAGAATATGAAGTTGATAATGAAGTATAAGATGATAATAATGAATCAGAAGATGATGAATAAAGCAGAGCAACAATGAACAACAAATATCGCGAAGAGAGAGAAAATAACAACGGATGAGGAGAGAGAAAAAGACGTCTTTTTTCCCTTCTTTCCCCATTATATATTAACTAACATTTGAATCAAAGTGTAAATTTAAAAACTTGTGGGTTATTTTAAAAATTTTCAAACTTTCTTAAACCATAATGAAGTAATTGTCACCGCTACTCAATTATTAAGACTTGTGTCACCTACACCTCATTTTAAAACTCTTTTGTCACCTGTGGCTCAAACCCCCCACTTTTCAAGGGTATGGTCGAGAGGCTTGAGAAGGTGGACAATCCTCCAGTGAAGACCTAATGAGAGGCTGAATTCAAACACACCCAAAATCCACAAGAATCGTACGAACATCTATGGAGCATAGCAGTAATTAATGATCTTATATAATTTATAATATGCTAAATTAAAAATGTTATATAATATAAAAATAATATAATAATGATAAAGTAAAATAGAAGGAACGATTAATAGTTTATTTCTAAATTTGACGAAATATTATTCATCCCTCTAAATATAGAGTTTAGAGGGTGGTTGAAGATGCTCATCTTAATTTTTTTTACCTCAAATATAGATCAGTTTAGAGGATGATTTAGAGAGTGGTTGAAGTTGCTCTCACGAGTACACATTAAGGTCTAGCCATCTATTAGCAAATTAAATTTAGGTTGAGGATCATCTACCATATCCGTCTTGAATAACTTGTCTAATAATAGTCTCTACATGCAGTTCTTTCTTTGTTTAGAAAGATTCTACAATTGCGCTTTAACCATATGTAATCGGGGTATTCATGATTTGATTTGACTTGATTTGTATAAAATCAAATCAAATCAATAAAGACGGTTTTTTTAATATTCACACAAATCCAAAACACTGGACTATAAGTTTTATCGATTTTGATTTTGTTGTTTCTATCAATTTTATTAATTTTGTTTGATTTTTGTGGTTTGTTGATGAAGTTGAATATTTGACAAATTTTCTAGGATTTTACCTTTTGCTATGTGTCATCTTTTATTCAATTTTATTTCACCTTTTAGATTTTTTCTTAACCTCAAAGGCTTAAACTTAAATGGGCTATGGACTAGATGGGATATATATATAGGATTAACGCCAAATCAAATCAAATGTTATTAATTGTAAAATTTTAAAATCAAATTCAATTAATTTTTGACTTATTAAATCGATTTAACTCGATTTATCGATTCGAATTGATTTTTTAATCTTATTTGAACACCCTACACAGTAGCATTTAAAGAACAGATGGTCAATGTTTTCATCCACCAGTTGGCATAAAGGACAGGGCAAGACTTAACTCCCCATTTGCTAATCTGTCTCTGGTCAATAGATCATTTCATACTAAATTACATAATAATAAATTGTTTATAAATTTAAGAAAACATGGATAGCATTAATTCTCACTTCATACATGTGCACACAAAAAAAATTGTGGTGGCTTATAAATTCGTTATTTTTGCCATGTAGCCTGTTTAGCCAAATTTTAGAATCAGATTGTTTTGAAAAATATTTTTTAAAGTACTTTCTATCTTAATACAAAAAATAATATTTTCTTTGTTTCGAATTAGTTGGCCTTTTTTCTAAATAAAAAGTTGTTTTAATTTACTGGTCTAACTTACCAAATCAAGACTATTTACACAAATTCTTTCCATTATACCCTTAATAGGTATTAAATATAACTACACTTTTCAATTTTTTTGAAAATAACACTTATATTTTCAATACAAACTTTATGAAACTTGATTTTTTTCTTCTTTTCAAGAAGTACTACTAGTATTCCTATAAGATTTTCAATCCATGCATGCATATGCTATAATTTTTCATGCTTAATTAATTATTGAGTCTTACAATGTTAAGAAGGGTAAAAAGGTAAAATATACTCCTAATCATTGAATTTTTTAATGGGTGTGCCAAGGTTGAAAGGATCATCTAATTCGAAACGGAGGGAATATACTTTTAATGAGAAACCGTTAGTATTTGACCGATAAATTTTAAAAGCATTTAATGACCAAACTTTTTAAATTGATACATATTCATCGATTTCGTATAAAAGGAAGTAAGTGGCAAAACTACCTTGTGCAATTAAATAATAGGACAAAGAAGACACAAATCATCATTGATTTAAAGTCCTATTTAGAGAAATAATGAATGTGTATTCCTAAAATTTTAAGACCAAAACCTAGCATTTAAAATGAGTTAGCATTTGAGTCAAATAAGTACTAAATCAACTTGTCAAAGACAAATTTGTCATAGTTCCTGTCAAAGCTTTCTATGACTTTAGCGTCCTAATATTACAATTAGTCGTAGTTATAATATGTTATGCAAGTTCAAATGAGGAAAATCTTTATATAAAGTAGAATGCCAATAGACTTTATAGTGTTGAGAATTAATAATTTGTTTGGTCAAATTTATAAAATTATCTTATTTTAAGAAGCCTGTTTTTCAAAAATATTTTAAAAAAATACTTTTGGTGATAAACAGTTTGTGTTTAACTAACAAGTTTAAAAAAAAAAAAAACACTTTTGAACCGCAATAAGTGTTTGACCAAGTTTTTAAAAGTATTTTTAAGTGTATTTTTCTCAAAAATATTTTTTTAAAAGTGTTTTGGGGAGAAGCTATTTTTTTAATTTATGAAAAATTGTTTCTGCTACACCCCCAAAAACACTTATTTTCTCCCAAAAGTTTGGTCAAACACTTTAAGTTTTTAAATAAGTATTTTTTAAAAAAAAAAAATAAGCTCTTTTGAAAAACAAATAAGCTTGGCATAACGGGCTATAAGACGTACTATTTGGTTTATACAAGGAAATATTTAACAACTAAAATTTTAGGTAATTTCAAAGTGTTAAATATTAAACTAATAATTAAATGAAAATGATTTGAGGAAAATAGCAAATGTCTACTTTGTCTGTTACAGGATTTTTTAATGAAGCAAAAAAAAAAAAAATCATAAAATATTTTTATGACTTTCACACTTTTATATAACTAGTTTCGACATATCCCTTGCAAATAGTTATAAAAATTATGTTAAAGTGATAAATTGTACTTGTATGTGATCGCCTAATTCTAATTTAACATTATTGAATAATTTTTTAAACTTATAAGCTAAATTCTCACTCTATACATCTAAATAATCGTCAATAATAGAAACTCTTAATCACTTTTTTATTTTATTTAATCAACAAACAACTTAAAAATTATTATAAAGACTTACTAATAATATAGTAGTCAAAGTAGCTATTGGTTAGCAGATGATTTTTTGTCTGTTTGGTTTGAAAATCTCTACTTTTTAGTGTGGTTTGATTTTTTGGCATAAATGTAAAGTAAAATACAAATGTTGACATAAATTAACATAGGTGAATCCTAAATTGCATTTTTATTTATAAGGATTTATGTATCGAACAAATATAATTTATTCTTATAAATGAAGTGGATTTACTTAATTTTATTTTATATTTCAATTAAATTAGAAAGGTCAGTCAATTTACTACAAATCTTATTTCTAAAACTTATAAATTTTGAACCACATAAATATTCTCATTTCATGCAGTGCCCCTTATTTCAATCCTATGAGAATTAAAAAGTGAACTCTAATTTTTACTAATTAAGTCAGTATTACTTGAATTGTCTTTGCCTACCTTTTTCTGCTAGCCTTATGTAGTAACTTCAAAGTCCTAATTATATATAATTTCTTAGCCCTCTAATTTTTACTGTTTTAATTGAACTCATAGTCCTAATTTCTAGAAGAAGTCCTAGCTGGATATTACAATTTTATTCAAGAATTAATTTCCCTGTTGTATTATAACCTCACTATTTTCAGTTGTGTCCTTTTCTCATGACTTCATATTAAAACTAATATAAATAATTAAGGACATAAAAATCATTCAATATTGGAAGAATATTTTGGTCAATAAACATTTAGCGAAAATTATTCATGCTTTTGTAATACGCTAATGACATCAATAATAGTTAAAGGATTTAATAACGAAGGAAGCTTAATTACTTACAAAGCTAAGAATGTAAAAACACAAGTATGTGATAAAATATTAACAATAGTAGAAATCTATAATTATGAGCTAACATCAAAAGATATACTTTTAGGAATGCCGTTTTTAGATAAATTATACCCACATATAATAACTAGAACAGATTGGTGGTTTACAACACCATGTAAACAGAAAGTAAGAGCAAAAAAAGTTACTAATAAAAAAAGAAAGAAAACTGATAAATTATGCAAAAATTAGAAAATATAAAAAATAATGAAGATACAATAGAATTGGTCGTATTTTCAATAAATAAAAAGGAAATAACTATATTTTCAATAAGTAAGATAGAAATAATTAAGAAAAAATTAGAACAATTATATAGTGAAGACCCATTAAAAGGATGGGAAAAAACATAAAACCACTATAAAAATTGAATTAATAGATAAAAATAGCATAATAGCTCAAAAATCATTAACATATAATTTTGACAATTTAAAAGAATTTAAAATGCACATAGAAGAATTATTAGAAAAACAATATATACAAAAAAGTAATAGTAAACATAATAGCCCAGCATTTATAGTAAATAAACATAGTGAACAAAAAAGAGAAAAAAGTAGAATGGTTATTGATTATAGAAATATAAATGCAACAACTATGACATATAATTACCCAATACCAAATAAGATATTAAAAATAAGACAAATACAAGGATATAATTACTTTAGTAAATTTGATTGTAAATCAGGATTTTACCATTTAAAGTTAGAAGAAGAATCTAAGGAATTAACCGCATTTACGGTACCATAAGAATTTTATGAATGGAATGCACTACCATTTGGATATAAAAATGCACCAGGTAGATATCAACATTTTATGGATAGTTATTTTAAACAATTGCCTAATTGTATAGTATATATAGATGATATACTATTATATACAAAGACCAAAGAAGAACATTTAAAATTATTAGAACAATTTACGGATATAATAGAAAAATTGGGAATAAGTTTAAGTGAAAAGAAAGCTGAAATTATGAAAAAACAGATAGAATTTTTAGGAATACAAATAGATAAAAGTGGAGTAAAAATGCAACAACATATAGTACAAAAAATAATAAATTCTAAAGAAGAATTAGATACAAAAAAAAAATTACAATCATTTTTGGGATTAGTAAACCAAGTAAGGGAATATATACCAAAATTAGCAGAAAATCTAAAGCCTTTACAAAAAAAATTTAAAAAAGGATGTAGAATATAATTATAACGAAGAAGATAAAAAAAAAGTCCAGAAAATAAAAACACTTTGTAAAGAATTACCAAAATTACAATTTCCAGACGAAAATAGAAAATTTATATATATAGTAGAAACAAATGCTAGTGAATGAAGTTATGGAGGAGTACTTAAATATAGATATGAAAATGAAAAAATAGAACATTATTATAGATATTATTCAGGAACGTTTAATGAAACAGAAATAAAATGGGAAATAAATAGAAAAGAATTATGTTCATTATATAAATGTTTATTAGCATTTGAGCCATATATTGTATATAACAAGTTTATTGTACGAACAAATAATACATAGGTGCGTTGGTGGCTAACAAAGAAAATACAAAATTCAGTTACAACAAAAGAAATTTGGAGACTAGTATTGAATATATTAAATTTTACATTTACAATTGAAGTAATTAGTACTAACAAAAATGTTATTGCAGATTACATATCAGGACAAAGCTACACAGACTGATATAATAGAAGAGGATACTCTAGAAAAAATATTCAACACCCTAACTACGCTTTCAATGAAAGTGGACAGTATGGGTAATGAAATAGAAAAGCTAAAGACTAATGAAGTTAAACTGAAGTCTGAAGCTACAAATCAGCTAACTCAGCAGTGTGCAGAGCTATGTCGATCGGAAGACATTAAAATTTCAGAGCTAGAAGGAGACGTTGGGATACTCCATAAAACCCATAACGTTTATCAATCTACTTCTGTAGGTACAAGCAAAGGAGTTAGGAAAAACACAAATACGAACCTAAACAGGCTATTTGATAAACCATTTATTCCAAATACACCAAAAGATCCTATGTTTATACCCCCACAAATTACCACATACCGAGAAAGTTTAAACCAAGACAAAAAGACCTACAACTATACAGCCCGAACATACATAGAAAATATTCACAAAATACAAACCTTCTTAAATACCAACCCCAGAGCTATAAACATCCAAGAACCACATACGAATTACATAGCCCAGAAGCTAACCGGATACAATAAGCTAATTGCTTTGCCCAAAACCAAACCAAGTCTAGTTAAAACCTGTTACGAATATGGACTACTTAGTACCATATATACCCAAGACGGAAATGAAATATCCAATATACCAGAAATATATGATTCATTTAACATTTTTAAAAGAATAACCAAAGGTAACCTATTTTTTATAAAATTTTACACGGCACCAACAACGATATTGTATGATGAAGTTAAATCACCTATACAAGTTGTAAAAATAGGAATGACCCGAGATATGATTATACCAGAAGATATTATTCCACAACCAGAAATACCTAGAATTGAGATACAAATTTTTATGCAAATAAGAGAATTATCGGACTATCCACAATTCTCCAAGAGTTAGCAAATACTTATCGCAACAGAAATCCCATATGGAGTTATTATTCAAGAGGTAATGTAATAGTATACTCAAATTCAAAGGAACTACGAGAAACAGATATGGAAGACGTTAGGCAATGGATCTTGACTTTACTCAATCCAGGGAAAAAAACCTATCGCCAGAGCCATTGGAGAAAAAATTATTTTGAAAGAATTATTAACCAGATATTGCAAGTTAATTGGACATAAATATCCAGACCATCAATGTTCAAAATGTAATGGAGAAGATAATATTGTCCCAGAAGTTCAACTGGAATAGAAGAAGATAAAAGCGACAGCTGGAAGATGCAAGATATAAAGCAATAATGGAGATACAGAACAATAAAAAGAAGATAACTACGGATAAAGAAAGAAGACAAAGAAAGCAATTCAAGGAGAAAAAGAAATATGGAAGAATAGCTAGATATCTTTACGTAAATATCATGTAACTAGTCTTAGGCTTTTTTGACTTTTCTTAGTCTTTTATGGCAAGTAGCGCCATTATTAGATTTTTGATAAGTAGTGTCATTATTAGATTAGACATTAGCTTTAAGACTTTGTAGAAACGTTTTTCTCACTTTTGTAAAGTAGTTGACAGATGTAAAGAAAAACAGTGTACATTTTCATAATATAAATAAACGAGCACTTACTCAGATGAAGGTAAGCCTTCATGCGTCGAAACACAAAATCTCTCTTGTCCACAATAAATATTTTGCTTATTTATTAAAAAACAGGTATATTTTAATGAAAAAATCTATGGAGGAACAAAACTTAGAATTATCAAAACTACCAGAACAGGTATATTCATTTACTATTATGAATAGCTAAATTCATAAATTCCTAACAATCATGATATGATAAAATAAGTTCATGTTAGTTACTTTATAGTAGAATTATTAGAAAAATAGCATGTTAAGAAGTTTATTAGCAAAGTGGAAAAGGAGAAAAATCCCTAAGAACTATGTCATCCTAAAGGTGAAACCGGTGAGGCAAGAAAGCCATGATAGGGGAATAACCAAAGTAGAGGCGCTGTTTAAGGGAAAAAGTATCCAGATTACCATGCTAATAGTGACCGAAGAATATGTTATTTAAGAATAATCTAGTATATAGCAATCTAAAGTGATCATATTTTGTTATGTGCATGATTGAAGGGAATATTTTGAAAATAGCAATTTTATGAAAAATGGATAATTATTTATCTGATAAAATGGTAGATAAATTTAAAATACTCGTTTTATATGTACTTAAGGATATAGAAATAGTAGATATAAGAAAAATCATATTGGAAAAAATATTTGATAGATATTTTATGATTAGAATTAATTATATACCATATCTACCGAACTACTCTTATAAATACTTACATACCAAACCCACACACTAACTATGCTAAATTATGTATATTTAGAATTTTGGAAAATAGATATAAAATATATACAATTTCTTAGTGAAAATATAGAAGAGTTAATGAGATTAAAACAAACAACTAAAAAAATATTATAATAAAATATTTAGCCAATTTTAAATGATAGATAATCTTAAAGTCTTAATCTTATATATACTTAGAGATGTAGAAATTATAGATATTAAGAGAATAATATTAGAAAAAGTATTAGACTATGAAATTGAAACTATAAATTGGATAACACAGTTATACCTGGATAATTACCCAGATGGATATTATTCAGATTAAGAGATGTTAAATATATTAGAAAAACTAGAGAAAATTAAGATAATCTAAATGAAGAAATTAATTGTAGAAACCGAATTAGAAAAATAATGGAGAATCTAAAAGAAAATTAATATGGATAGAAGAAACCCTAGAAAATTTAGAAAAAAGTACATGTGATAGTTTATATAATTTAAAAAACTCGCTATGAGAAGAACAACACAAGATAATAAATAGCATTGAAAATCTAGAATTAGATATACATTACAGTACAATTAGGATAAATTATTATACAGAAATCTGTAACTCTGCAATTACTACAGGATAAAATGATAGACTATGAATATTTAAAATATTGGAGACAAAATATGGATGAAATAATATTATTAGAAAAACTTATGAAAGATAATCTAATTGGATATTTTGAAACAAAAGATATAGAATATTTAGAATACCTTCAAAATAATATAGAAGAATTATAGAAAGTAAGGGAAAAAAATAAAGAATACTATAGTAAAGCATTTAACCAATTACCATATAATCACCCTCAAGATATGAATATCGATAAAACTAACATAAATAGACTTAGAGAAGTTAAGAAATATCCACGCACAAATAAAAATAGATCTATTATACATATAATAGATCTATTACACAAGTTATCCGCACCCCCTACAATTGGTATCAAAGCAAAGACATTGTCGGAGCAGGAGAAAAGATCCATTATACATATAATAGATCTACTTTTCTCCTTATTTTAGGTTTGACCAACATAAGTTGTTGAATCTATAATCAAATTTGACGTTAAACAAAATAATTACCTATAATTTAGTTTCACCCCGACAATCTTAGGAGAATATGATTCCTTGATTTCTCTCTGTCAAATATAGGAAATTGATTCTATTATATCTTTAAAAATTTAGATAAATAGTTAATTGATTTTAATTGATTTAGATACCTTTTATATCTTTTTTTCTTTCTTAGTCATCAAGACTATCATGTATATACGTATGTACCTCTATCAATACAATCAAGCAGCATTAGCTTTCACGGCAACTCTTTTATAGTATTGGAACAAACGCCAAAAAGGCTCTTTTGATCCTATAATTTTTTTTCCAATTAGCCTCATGAAAGAGATCCATTCCACCCACTCTCCCCCTTCATTATCTTCAGTTGTGCCAAACGCATCCACCTCAACGCCTCATATCACCATGTTTTTTACCTCAACCAATCATGTCTCCTCGACAAATCCTTTTCTGAAATTCAATCTTCCGCTACCGCTCCTCTTATGCAACTATCATATACCAATATTTCTCATTTCTCTACTGTTATGGGACTTTCATCTTTCTCTCCCCATATTTTCTCAACCATTCCAAGCTACACTTCTATGGAAAATACCTCACCCTTCTCAATGGGATCCTTAACAGCTTTCAGGAATATAACTAGATCCTAGTCCCACCCTCAACCATTTGCCTCTGTTTCTCAAAGCTTTCCAGTACCCATTGTCATTAATCTAATCACCCCAACTATAATTCCCTTGATCCAGAACACTCAAACAGAACTTAGTTCTATCCTCTTTCCAATCTCTCTGACTACTCCTATAAAACTTACCTTCACCAATTATCAAACATGGTACTTTCAATAGAGTCCTATACTCATTGGATTTGGTATCACACATCACATTATCGATCAACCAACTATGTATCATCTTCACAATGAATGATAGTATCTCCAAGTTTAGTTACTACGAAGTGCGCTTATTGCTACACTTTTCTACTGAAGTTGTCTCTTTAGTCAATATTGCTGAAACTTCTTATGATGTTTGGACCACTCTACATAAGATGTATGCAAAGCCATCGCGTGCTCTGATTCTTAGTCTCAAGGACTTACTTACCCATGCTACCAAGGGTACTCAAAGTATGTCTTTTTATCTTCAACATATCAAGCAACTTGTGACTACTCTTAATTCTACTAGAGTTGCAATCACTCTGACGATGTCACTTTTTATGTTCTTAAAGGCTTTCCATCTGAATATAAAGGTATTTTTGATTCTATTCTTACTCGAGATATCTCACTTCACTTTGATGAACTTTATGAAAAGTTGTGTGATTATGAGCAACAACTCCAATGAGATCCTAATCCTCCTACTTTTCTATTGACTGCCAACTTTGCAGCCAAGAAACCCTCTTCCAACTCTTGGAACAAAAGGTCTAGTATGGGATCTAACAAAGGGATTACTCAACAAGGTAGGCATCACTACAATGGAAAACAAGATAATCGACCAATCTGCCAATATTGCCATAAGCCTGGTCATGTAGCCAAGCAATGTCGTAAACTCCAAGCAGCCTTTTCTTGGATAAATCTTCTTAGCTCTAACAGTATGACCTTGAATCAGAATACATGCACTCTACAACTGAATGCAAACATGGCTTATGTATGAGAAAATGGAAACCCAAATTGGTTAATTGATTCAGAAGCATCCCACATGTCACAAGTGACCTGCAGAATCTCTTGCTGCATTCCAATTACACCGATGATGATTTGATGTTGGGTGATGGTAAAAACTTACATGTCACACACTTTGGTTGCACCAAACTTTCTTCTGCTCATCGTGATTTGCAACTTTCTAATGTTCTATGTTTTCCTAGCATGAAAAAAAATCTTATTTCTATTTATCAGTTGTGTGCCTCTAATAATGTCTCTGTTAAATTCTCACCATTCATTTATGTTGTGAAGGACTATTAGACGGTAATGCCATTGGTGCGCGGAAAGCCTAAGAATGGACTATACGAGTGTCCAAAGAATCTATCCACTTCCTTGAAGCAGACCATCAATCTTGTTGCTTTTCACAGTCAGTTCTCATTTATTTCAGCATGGCACAATAGACTTGGTCAACCCTCTTCGCTAGTATTGCGCCACATTCTACGTGCTCTCTGCCTTCCAAATTGTTCTTTTTCCTCTAAATTCTTTTGTAATTCATGCAAGTGCATGCAATAAAATACATAAAACACCATTTGGAATTTCTTCAATGAAATCAACTTCTTCTTTAGAGTTTATATCTTCTAATGTATGGGGTATTGCACCTATTTCTTCAGTTGATGGGTTTCATTATTATTTAATACTTGTTGATCATTTCACTAAATATGTCTGGACATATCCTATGAAAAAGAAGTTTGAGGTTTCTCAAATCTTTCCACAATTTAAAGCCTTAGTTGAAAAATATTTCAAGAAGCCTATTGTCTCATTTTATTTCGATAATGGTGGTGAATTTATCCATCTGAAAGATTTTTTTCTTCTAATGGAGTATCTCACTTTCTTACTCCACCATACACCCCTGAGTACAATGGTGTTGCGGAAAGATGCCATAGGTACATTATTGAAAATAATATTACTCTTCTTCACAATGCTAACTTGTCTCTCTCCTTTTAAACATTTGTTTTCCAGACTACTGCCTATTTAATCAACCAACTTCTAACACCTCTACGTAATTATGATTCACCATATATTCAAATTTTTGGTGATTCCCCTAATTATGATAGGTTGCGTGTGTTTGGTTGTCTTTATTATCCATGGTTACGTCTTTATTCTTACAACAAGATTGAGCCTCGTTCTAACCCATGCATATTTCTTGGTTACTGTAATAATAAAAGTGCCTACAAATGTTTTGATCCCAAAACACACATAATCTATATATCTCGTCATGTTGATTTTATCGAGCATGTTTTTCCATTTTTTGGTTTACTTCCTGTGAGCCCATTCCGATAGAAGAAGCCTTTAATACTTGGTTTCCACGTCTATTGGCCTCCTCAACATCTTTTTTTTCCATACAACCAGATTCCAGTATGAGTATTTCTCCAACTGTGGCATCTCTTGTTGATATTCAATCCTCATTCGATACATTGAGAATTCCTACACAGACGTCAGGTATGGGCATAACTTCTGTTACATATTTAAATCCTTCACCAGCTCCTTCATCTTTACAGGATTCATCACCTATTTATAACACAAAACCTAGTATTCCCATGTCATTATCTAGTGACCAACCATTATCATCTACATCGGTCGGATATTGACACTTCACATGAACTATCCACCACTAAACCAATTTCCTCACCAATCATTACGACCTCTGAATCTTTAACCTCTTCTTGTCCAACATCTACACCATTATCTCTATCTTCCACCAATAACACTCATTCTATGATTACTAGGCTAAAAAACAACATCACCAACCCAGTCAAAAACTTTGTCTTCATGTTGCCACTACTTCATCTACCTTAGGTTCCTCTTTGTCATCATCTACAAGTATCAAAAGGGAACCCAAAAGGGTTGATTATGCTTTAAGAGATCATGTGTGGAAGCAAGCAATGATTAATGAAATCACTGTCTTACAATGTCAAGGTACTTGAACTCTTGTGCCACCTCCTTCCGGTAAGAATATTATGGGTTCAAAGTGGATTTTTTTAGTAAAAACGAATGCAGATGGTAGTTTAAATCAGCATAAAGAACAATTTGTTGCACAAGGCTTTACTTAAAAACCAAAGCTTGATTATATTAAGACCTTCTCTCTAGTTGCAAAGCATACCATTGTTCAAGTTATTTTATCTATTTCTCTGTCTAACAATTGGTGTCTCGGACAATTTGATATTAAGAATGCTTTTGTTCATGGCACTTTGACGGATGAAGCTTATATGTCTCAGCCCAAGGGTTTTGCAGATCCAACTCAGCCTACACATATTTGTCGACTCAAAGAAGATATTTATGTCTTAATGCAAGCCCCTCGTGCATGATATAATGAGTTCAGTGGCTATCTACTGTCCTTGGGATTCAAAGCTTCTACAATAAATCAGTACCTCTTTATTTTCTCTGTTTCTAGGATAATCATTTATCTCATAGTTTATATGGATGATCTCATTGTGACTATTAATAGTGATTCGGCTATTTCATTATTTATTACCAAGCTTGGCATTCGGTTTTCGATCAAGGATATGGGAAATCTTAGCTACTTTCTTGGAGTTCAAGTCATTCGTACATCAAGTGGTCTATTGTTATATCAAAGAAAATACATAAAGGATATTGTGGATCGTGCATCCATGGATGATGCAAAATCTGCTTTAACTCCACTACCAACCACTAATTCTTTTATGCTTGATGACAGTGCTCATCTACATGACCCTAAGGAGTATCAGGTTTTTGTTGGTTCCCTCCAATACCTATCACTAACACGTCCATATATTATCTTCGCAACACGTCATTTCTCTCAATTTTCACATCATCCAACAACTAACCATTGGACTGCCTTGAAGCAGACAATTCTCTATCTCATTGGCATAATTGATTACGACTTATTTCTACTCATAACTCCTTTAGGGGATAGATGTATATAAAGCTTATTTCTCCAAAAAGTTATGACATTTATCAAGTTGGATATTACTAAAACTATTATTGAATTTTTGTTTACCTTTGCATGAATTTATCAATTAACTATACTATGGTGACCCTTACTCCTAAGATTTCTCATCCTACTGCCATCAAAGGGGTATAGACCCATAACATGTTGTTCTGTCTTTTATAAACTAATTGCTAAAGTGCTAGCTACTAGGCTCTAGAAGGTGATGTTCCATATTATTTGTGAGGCTCATTAGGCTTCATCCCTGGTAGAAGAATCTCTGATAATATTATCATGACCGAAGAGTTAGTCAAAGCCTATACTAGAAATAATACTTCTCCTAGAGTTATGGTCAAAATAGCCCTCCGAAAGGCTTATGACTCTATTGAGTAGCGAGTCATGGCCAAAGACTCTATTGAGTAGTGAGTCATGGCTAAAATAGAGCTCCAAAAGGCTTATGATTCTGTTGAGTGGTGAGTCACAGTTAAAATAGACCTCCGAAAGGCCTATGACTCTGTTTAGTAGTCTTACCTATAACAAGATTCCCTATAAAGTTTATAAATTGGGTTATGAATTATGTGAAAATGTGTGCTATAACATCCTTCTGAATGGAGAAGCTACTGACCCTTTCTCTATGAAAAAGGGCTAAGATAAGGGGATCTCAACTCCACTTTTTTCTTTGTTATTGTTACTGAGTATGCGAGTACAAGTTTGTATAGTTTATGGGAGATAAAGGATTTTATGTTTCATCCAAGGTGTACTAGATTGGGTATCACTCATCTGAGCTTTGCAGATGACCTCCTTTTGTTCTCTAATGATGACGTATCATCCATCACTATACTACAAAAATGATTTCATCAGTTCTCCTTAGCTCAGGCCTACAAGGGAACATGGGAAAGAGTTTAGTTTACTTTGGAGGAGTCACTCAAGCAACAAGAAGGAACATCATTCAATAACTGGATTTTTTTTATGGTGAATCACCATTCAAGTTCTTAGGGATTTCATTGTCCACCAAGAAGATTTCATTCATTTAGAGGAAACTCCTCGTAGATAAAATTATACTCCTAGCTAGGATTGCATCTTGGACTGCAATGAAACTGTCTTATACAGGTACGACCCAACTGGTTCAGACAGTTTTGTCTGGTATACAAGTATTCTGGGCACAACTCTTTCCTTTACCAGCAAAGGTGATTCAAATTATTGAAGTATATTGTAGAAGGCTTTTGTTGCTTAGGAGAGAATCTACACGTCCAAAGAAAAGCATGGACTTAATCTAATCAATATGACACTACAAAATAGAGCAACAATCACAAAATTGTACTGTGATAAGGCCTGTTAAACGGTCCGGTTCAATCCAACTTGGAGCCGTCCCATGTCCACTTACCGGGTTCTGGGCTAGTCTAGTACCAGATCAATCTTAACCGGACGGGTCAGGCCAGACCGAGCCCAAATAGTAAAATTGTGCGAAATAAATTGGGATCGACCCAAACCGATCAAAACATAAAAAAATAAATTAAACTTGAAATTAAATGTTTTTCCAATATACACTATATATACACACCTATATACATTTTAAATAGGGGAAAGGACAGAAACGAAACTTCAAATTAAGCTATTTCCACAAAAATGACCATGAAATTTAAATTTTATTTTCTAGACATTTCAATTTGCAGGCTTGTTTTATACCGTTTCTATAAACCTTCTATATAGTTTCTATACATATCTTATACATATAAATATTCTATACAAAAATTATACAGTTTTCATACGCAACTTCTACAATAATTGTA
This sequence comes from Capsicum pubescens, assembly GCA_030864215.1. Classification (NCBI taxonomy): domain Eukaryota; kingdom Viridiplantae; phylum Streptophyta; class Magnoliopsida; order Solanales; family Solanaceae; genus Capsicum; species Capsicum pubescens. The sequence goes on along the minus strand of CM061544.1, from coordinate 67,807,679 downwards.
ATTTTTTTTTTTTACATATTTTATACAACAATTATATTATTTTTATACACTTTATGTATATTATATATATATATATATATATATATATATATATATATATATATTTTAAACATATGCATATTTGATAGAACTATACAATTTCTATACATATATCTTATGGAGATACATATTCTATATAACAATTATATAATTTTTATATACTTATATTTAATTATTATTTCTAAACAATAAAAAAAGAAGAATATTTTTTCAGTTAAAAATTTATAGGAAAAAAAACTGACATATTTTTAAAAGAGCCGAATAGCCCAAGTTGAAAACTGTATCAGTATTGTATATATACTATATCAGTATTATATATGGACCGTATCTAAATTACGTTGGCCAAAATAATCCAAATTAGGAAATGACTATAAAGTGGAAATAGTATACCCGACTGGCCACTTTTTGAATGGGCTATTTGAAGTGCTATAGAGTGTATTTTTCCCCTTTAAATACGTTAAACAATATAAATACAACATTTATACACTAAATATATACTACTTTAGAAAATATATACACATATATACTGTAATACCCCGTACTTCTACCTAGCTTAAATTCATCCCAAAAATATCAAAGATTTGCTTTAAAGATGAATGCACCTTTATACATGTGGATTTTTTAAGATTTTGATTTTTCATTATGTGGAAAATTGAATAAGCTTTCCATCGATATAAAATTCGCCCAAATCCAACACCCGGACGAAGAGTTAGAGCCATTTTAGTGAGACAATGTATCACCTGGAACTTTAGCGCATTGCGGAGCCAACCAAAATGGCATTTGTCAAAAACCAGTGAGCCTCCGTGATATTGGCACGTCACGCCAAGGCTCAATTTCAGAATTGTCAATTTCCAGTGCACCAACGCGATTCCACCGCATCTCGGTGCCCTTCCAGTTCGCATCCAAGGTGGTAATGTGATACCACCGCATCGCACCACCAACCGGTTTCCCAGTCGTCCACTTTCCAATGAGCTGGCATGATTTCACCACGTCGCGCCAGCATGTAAAATCGAGATTTTTGTTCAGATTTCGTTATTTAATTTCAGGGACCATTTGGTAGTTTCCCAAAGCCCCCAATTAGCCTAAATGTGGAATTTATACCCTTAATAGACAAAATTGCTCATTATGTTCACTATTCCTCAAGAACAAAAGCACTCTCTCTCAAATTAGCAAACCCTAGTCTCAAGAAATCAAAGTCAAACCCAAGAATCTTTCCAAGGACTCCAAGAAACTCATGAATTAAGGTATGTTAGATGTTTATTCATGGGTCCCTTCCACCCATGAAGCCCAAGAATCTCCTTTCAAATATAAAGATTTTGTATTTATGAGTTTTCATGATTTATTTGAATTGAAGTTCATGTTCATGTTGTTGTTGAGTTTTAATTCATGTTTTAGATGACAAGTTCCAAGATTTGATCCTAGTATGTGATCCTTACAAAATATTCATGATAAGCCCTTAAATTTGCAAGTAGATTGATGTAGCCATGATAATTTATAGGTATTGACTATTGTATGACCAAAGAATGCTCCCCATATATTTGATAAAATGCCTATGTGAATGAGAAAGAGTCATTATAGCATGTTGACAAGAAATCCTCATTTATGTATAAGTTAATGCATGCCAAGTGTTTGACGAAACACCTTATTGAATGAATTATGAGACATTAGTAAGAAACTTTATATATTTACAAGTTTATGACTTTCAAGTGCTTGATGAAATGCCTCATTGATTGTATTGCGAGTGATTGACTATTGTCATGTTATTCAAGAATTTTCCATGTCTTATTAATTTTTTCTATCGAGTCATGGGGGCATTCAATACCCGATAATTTAGCTGATTACCTAGATCCAGTATCAGTTTCAAGATAATCTCAGTCATGCCATGATCAGTAGAATTCCGTCAGTTACAAAACTTACGGAAAACTCAGAAATCTCAGTATTAGTCTAATCCAGTTTCCATAATCAGTTCAGAACTCAGTAGCATTCAGTCAGTTAAAAAAATTGAATAGTATTTCATCAGTAAACGAAACCCAGTGAGCTCAGTTAGATCAGTCAGGCAACATGACCAGTAACAGATTCATCCCAGTCTAGTACAGTCTAAGAATCAGTCCAGTGTCTATTCAGTTGGGAGTAGGATTCAACATTGAGCGAGAGTAGGGATGACAGCTTCCCCATCAGTTAGGCTGAGTCGTTAGTAGTAGTCTCTATACTCCAGAACTACATAGCCAGCGCAGAATGAGGAGTCACCCATCATATTAAGGCTTGGCTATCTCCCAGGGGTCACCCGTTAGATTAGACTTGACTTCATATTTAGGGTCACCCGTCAGGTAGGCTTGACCATATTAGTGTCTTTACCCGTGGCACGGTACTAACACCCTTCCATCTGGGGTTACAAATTGGACACCACTAGTTTAGATAAGAGGCATTTCGGTTATATGTTACCTCCCACAGTCTCAGTTTCAGTATCATTCTTCAGAATAGAACTCAGTTCAGTATTTTAGAAATCAGGATTGTCAGATATAGTCACTCAGCTCAGTGAAGAACTTAGATAGTTCTACAGATTCAGGACTGTTAGATACAGTCAATCAGTATCAGTAGATTCAGGGATCACCCGCTAAATAGGCTTGATCTCAGGGGGTCACCCGTTAGATAGGATCGACCCCACAACAGTCATCAGTAATCCAGTACTAGTAGATCCAGTTATTAGTATTACAGTGTCAGTAAACTTAGATAACAGTTAGACAATATTCAAAACTCAGTATTCAGTGTCATTACGACTTCAGTTATAGTTTATGTACTCATGCATGTATTCTCACTCAGTCATGTTCATGTTACTTAGTCAGTTATAGTTCATGCATCTGAACCCTTGCATTTAGCCTTACCTCATCTAGCATACCATTACATTTCCATGTACTGACGCATACTTTCTTGTCCTATGGTGTCTTATACCATAGGTTCAGACGCACGGGCTCCCGAGCACCCTTAGCAGTTCAGATTCAGCCAGTAGCAATAGACTTAGCAGTGAGTCCTCATCATTCGAGGATGTTCTTATTTTATTATTGCAGTAGATTTAGTACTTCAGTAGACGACGTTAGTTGGAAGATTGTCCCATCAACTTCACAGTTCAGACAAATTAGAGGCTTTTCAGACTAGAGTATTTTCAAACAATTATTTTGGTTTTGGTATTGTTATACCTTACATAATTGTATTTCAGTTTTGAACCTTATGTCAAGTTTTCGCCAAATTTCCACATTATACAGTATTATTATTCAGTTACTGCAGTAGGTACCAGTCATGGGTTAGCTTGTGGTCCTTCGGGATTATGAGCACCGTGTAGCGTCCGGGATTCAGAATCCGGGGCGTTACATATACGTATAATATAGTGTATGTACTACTTAAAATACCACTTGAAACAATATACATACAACATATATATACTATATATATACTACTTTAGAAAACATATAGACATGTATACGTTAAATATATACTACTTTAGAGTGTATAGAAAATATATACACATATAACATATATACATTAGATATTATACTACTTTAGAAACTTATAAACATTAAATATATACTATTTTAGTCAATAGAAAATATATAGACATATATGTAGAATATATACTACTTAAAATACCACTTGAAATAATATACATAAAATATATATATATATATATATATATATATATATATAAATACTTCTTTAGAAAATATATAGACATATATGTAGCATATATACTAAATATAATATTTATACACTATATATATACTACTTTAGAAAATATATAGACATGTATATGTAAATATATACTACTTTAGAGTCTATAGAAAATATATACACATATAACATATATACATTACATATTATATGTAACGACCTAAAATTTTGATGAAATATGTGAAATTTGTGATTTTGTATGATTTGATTGTTTTACCCCTCCCTGTAGTTGCATTACAATATTTTTGGAGTTTAGGAGTGATTGACATAATTTTTGATGCATTTTGGTATCATTTATGTGATATTGTGGTTTTTGATGGCTTCGAGAGCCTTATTTTAGACTTATGTGGATATCTTTTGATCCATGCGACGGATGACTGAATGGACTGCGTCAACAGCTTCAAAATATTGATTTTAGGCTAGGTAGACCATTGGTTTGGGTTCCGGTGCACTCGAGCTTATTTCGACCTATTGGTTGGAAAGTTAAAAAATTGACAATTTGGGTGTGGGACTCACATTTGATCGAAACGACCTCGGATTGAAAATACAACTTCGTCAGCAGATACAAAATATCAAAATTTGGGTGTTAGCATATTTGGTATGATTTTATGGATTTTAAATCTTATTTTGACCCCCGATTTAGAAAATTATAATTTCGGGTTTCGGGGGTCAACTTTGTGAAAACGATATTTTTTTTGAAAAACTGATATCTCCATCGCGTTCGGAACGTTGAATTTAGTATGGTTATACAATTCGTTTGTTTATATTAGACTCCGAACGAATTCCTGACACCCCGTCGAAATCCATTTCGACTTAAGTGAAAAAAACCAACAATTAATATTGCAGAAAAACTGCAATATAACAACTTTTTCCACATATTTTTGGCCCTTTTTGCACATTTTCATCTTGCCTCTTGAGAGTTAAATCCTAAAATAGTGTGGGAGCTTAAAAGTAAAGTTTGTGGGGGCTTGGAAAGCTAGATTAACATCTATTTCTTGATTTTATTACAAATTTAAGGTAAGAATTCACCCTTTTCTTAGTAATTTCTTGATTGATTTTGAACATCCCAAAAATCTTGGGACTTGATTTTAAACCCCAATTTCACTTCTTTTTACTTGAATAATGTTATTATCTTATAATTATTAGTTTTTCATCAATTTAAACTTTAAAATAACTCTGATTTTTTACTTTAATCCGGATTTCAAAGATTTTACCCGGTACAACAACAACAACAATCCCAGTAAATTCCCATATCATGGGGTATGGGGAGATTAGAGTGTATGCAGTCCATACCACTACCTCTAAAGAGGTAAAGAGGTTGTTTTTGATAGACCCCCGACTCAAGACAAAGATTTTACCCGGTAAAGCTCAAAAATATTTTTTCTTCAATTTGAACCTCATTTTTTACTCGATTTAACTAGGGTTTTCAGCTTTAGTTTTCTAAAAATATGGGGTACATGTTTTTAAAATAAAGTTCTGCTTTTGCCCTTCGTTTTCGAAAACCCATTTCGGGGGTCCGTTTTGACCCCGAACCACAAGTAGTCAATATGAGTGTCATTGATTTTGTTTTGACGCGTAGATTTCATATTTGATATTTTTAGTGGAGTTTAGGATCATTCGTTGCTGCATTCCGGTCGATTAAATCCTTCGAGTAACTGACGACTCGTGAGCTCGCAGGGCTCATAGATGGGAAAAGCCCTTCTCTTCATTTCATTGATAGGTTTTCGTGACGTAAGTCAGTGGAAGAAAACAGACAATATTCTTCCTTAAGGACCCCATTTTTGGTTTAAGGCTAAGTTCATTCTTCGATATATCTCACTCCGCAATGCTAGTTCACACTAGAAGACCGTGAAAAGTAAGGTCGTGGGTTCAAGTATAGCGGACCGATTTTGACTTTCAAGGTAGGTTATGGCTTAACTCTCTCAGACTATGCTGGGTAGTAAATAATGGTATAAAGTGCATGTTAAGGGTGGGACCTAATCATGAAAAATGGCTATCTATGTGTTGTGCCCGTGTAGGAGCCTATATGTGATGTAATTGTCGAAATTGAGTTATTATGTGATATGTGTGACTGTGTGGGGTCCTATGTGATATTAGTAGCCTTGAATACATGTGAATAATTGTATTGTGTTGTTAAGATGCTTAATATGATACCATTGGTTTATTATGATTATATTCATACTTTATTTGGCATATGAGACATGTGGAAAATCTTGGATGAAAATAAAATAATGAGTGGATATTGGCTCACATGGTTGTGGAAATATATCATTATGGTTGGTTGTGAAAATACTCATTGTGATTGGTTGTGAGAATTACATCCTCATATCATACTCATTCATGAAATATTGGTACCACGTGGCAACACCTTTTAAAACCCTCCCCGATGGACATGTCGGGGAAGAGATATTGTAACACCTAATAAAACCCTTTTCAAGAGATATTCCAGAAAGGAGATATGAGATATGAATATTGTATATTGGTTGACGAATCCCCCATGGGTCCTATATCGGGAAGCTTTAGCTCCGTAGATGTATACGGGGATTGTGCGACGATCCTGAAGGTTGTGCAACGACCTCGTGCATCATCATCATATATATTGCACTTACTTTATTGTGTTATGTTGGGTTGTATTGACATATTGACTTGTACTCTATGTATTTATCGTATCTTCTTTTAATTGTATTTGATGATCTTGTATATGCATGTTCCCCTTGTTCTTTTTATATGTGATATAATACGTACTTTTTTTCTATCTTGGTGTGATGTTGTAATATATGTAAGATATATTAGAACTGTTAGTGCAAGCGGTGTGGGCTACCATTGAGGGACATTTTTTGATTGCAGGTGACATACCCTTAATGTATATTTTGTATGCTTTATTTACTACTTTGCCTGATCGGCCTATGATACCTACTGAGTACAAGTGGACCATACTCATGCCTACTGCACCCTTTTGGTGCAGGTCCTAGCTCGAGTGCGCCTTAGCTTTCTTGACTCGGGCGATTGTTGGAGCTTCCAAGGTAGCGGTTGGACATTCATGTGTCCGAAGTTCACCTCTATCTTTCTATAGTAGTTATGTATTTATTAGTATTTGGAGACAGATATTACTCCTTTGTGGTTATTTTTCTGATGTATTTGACTCTTAAATTGTATTAGTAGTTCTTACAGTATTTACACCTGGTTTTAGGTATGATTGGTATTTTAGATAAGTTCTTTTTGTGTTGTTATGATTACTTATATGGTCCATCTTTTTTCTAGAAGCTTCACCTTGGAATATTTCTATCTTTTTTCTTTTTTTTGTATCGGTTTAGGTGATAGGATTACTTGTTATAGTACGCCACGACAAGTGCCATCATGACCTTCATTTTTTTGTGGGGGGGTCATGACAAATTAGTATCAGAGCAGCTAGGTTTCATTGGTCTCAACGATGTAAGAATGAGATGTCTAATAGAGTCTCGCGGATTGACACGTAGACGTCCGTATCTATCTTCAAGTGGCTATAAAAAATCTTTAGGAAACTTTTCTTATTTTTATTGCTTACCGTGCAAAGTTTTTTCATATCTTATGTTCTGATTTATGTTTCACTCTTTCTGCGTAGATGGTGTTGACTAGATCCCGCTAGAGTGGTGATACAGAGCCTTCACCAGAGGGCGAGCCTCAAGTCATGGACGGACTCGAGGGAGAGGACGAACCTGTGGTGTAGCCCCGTCTAGGAGGAGTGCTAGGGGACTCTCTTATGAGCCTCGTGTTGAGCAGGTTGGAGGTGTGGGTCTGTAACACCCTGTACTTTTTCCTAGCTTAAATTCACTCCTAGAATGTTAAGAAACTAGCTTAAAAAATGAATAACATTTTATCCATATGGAGTTTATAAGATTTTGACTTTTCATTGAGTAGAAAATTCAATTAGCTTTCCAACGATGTAAAACTCGCCTAAATTCGATAATCGGGTAAGAAGTTATGGCGATTTTATATTTTAGTTGTTAAACATCGTCATTCAGGCCCGTAGCGCATCGCGGAGTGTGTCAAAATAGCAATTGTCAGTTTCCAGTGTTGCCCCGCGATATTGGTGTGTTGCGCCATAGACCCAATTCACAATTTTCAATTTCTAGTGAGGCAACACAATTCCACCGCATCGCGCCAAGGACCAAAATCGCATTCAGTGAGACACCGCGATGGTGCCGCATTGCGTCATCAGCCCAGTTCCCAGTTGTCTACTTTCCATTGGCACGACGCGATAGTGGTGCATCACGCCAGGTGCCCAGTTCGAAAAAATTTTACGAAAAATTAGGACGCCCAGGGTTAAAATAGTGTTTTCCCAGCTACTCATTATTCATTCAGTTTTTCCCCAAATTAAATCATTCTCTCTCAAGAGGCAAGAACCCTAGTTCAGGAATCAAGGTCAATCCTCAAGAATCTCATGAAGAACCTTCAAGAACTCCTCTTCTCAGGTATGTTAGATGTTCATCCATGGATCCTTACCTTCCATGGAGCCCAAGAATCCTTTTTCAAAATATATGATTTATGATTTATGATTTCTCTATTTGAATTAGATTGAATTCATGTTCATGGTGTTGTTTAAGTTTTAATCCATGATTTAGATTGCAAGTTCCAGGAATTGATTCCAGTAAATGTTGAATTAGATGATAGGCATGAGAAACCCTTCAATTTGCAAGTTGATTGTTGTAACTATGTTAACCCTAAGTGTTTATGATTTAATGAACCAAGTATGCTTTCCATGTGTTTAATAAATTGTCTATGAGAATAAAAATAATGCCATTATAGCATGCTAACATGTAGTCCTCACTCATGTATAAGTTAATGCATTACAAGTGTTTGATGAAATGTCTTTATGAATGAGTTATGACCAAGTGAACATTGCTATGTTATTCAAGATTATGCTTTTCTTTACTTTTCATGCTATTGAGTCCTGGGGTTATTTAATACCTGAAAATCTAGCTTTTACTTACAACCAGTGTCAGTTATAGAATAGTATCAGTCATGTCATGATCATTAGTACTCTCAGTCAGTTACAAAACCTAGGAAAACTTATTGATCTCAGTATTAATCCAGTTCATTCCAGTTAATCAGTTCTGTGAATTTCAGTTGGGAGTAGGATTTAGCACCGAGTGAACCAAAGGATGGGGGATCACCTACCAATAGAGGGTGTGGTATTTAGAGACAATGCTTGCGTTCCAAAACTACATAGCCAGCGTAGGTTGAGAAATCAATCCTTTCAGTTGAGGGTTGATGAGGTGTTCTAACCTGCCAGATGAGGGTACCATCATTCTCGTTTAGGGAACTTGCCAGTAGAGGGTGACTCTTCAGCTTGTCTTTACTCGTGGCACGGTACTGACACCCTTCCAATTGAGGTTACAGATTAGACCCTTATTAGTTCAGATTGGGGTGTGTCAGTTAAGTAAGAACTCCCATAGTTTTTGTTTCAGTCTTAGTCTTCAAAATATAAATCAGTTCAGTTCTACAGAATTAGGGCTGACAGATACAGTCACTCAATTATCAGTAATTAAGATTATCAGTGATCTCAGATTATTAGTATATTCAGTTATCAGTTATCAGATTCAGTTCGAGTATACTCAGTCACAGTATGCGCAGTATGTTTAGTAGTTACAGATCCTCTATGTATGATAATATAGCTCTTGCATATCATTCAGTTAGTTATTGTTCAAGCATATGAACCCATGCATTCATCCATACCTCATTTTGCGTACCAGTACATTCCCACGTTCTGATCACATACCCATTTTTTGTGCTATGATGTTTCATATCATAGGTTCAGATGCTCAGGTTCCTAACCACGAATAGTAGAATTCAGCCAACAATAGTAGATTTAGAAGTGAGTCCTCATCATTCGAGAATATTCTATTATTTCAAATTTTCAGTAGATGGAGTTAGTTGGGGGATTGTCCCATCAACTCCACTTTCACACAGTTTCAGTTAGAGATTTTTCAGACTAGATTTCCAGACAATATTCCATTTTATAGATGTTATATTTTATCAGTATTTCAGATATTTTGAACCTTATGGAATTTCAACTTATCTTTCCGTATTTATATTCATTCAGTGCTCACAGTACATATCAATCATGGGTTAGCTTGTGGTCCTTCGGGATCATAAGCACCGTGTGACGACTAGGGGGTATTCTTGGGTCGTTACAGGGTCTTACTCTTGTTCTTCAGAGTTTGTCTGCCCCAGTATTGGAGGGATTGTTGGTGCATTTGCTGACCCGTCTAGAGGGTTATCCTTTGGTTATACTAGGTGTTCCTCCAGTTCATAGTGTGGATCCTCATGTTGCACCTGCTTCTAGTTTGGGTACTCCTCAGACACTGAGTTCTATTCGAGCTTCAGTGCTGACATCTAACTATGGGGTTCCAAGATCAGGAGCCCAACCGTTATCCATGTTACCTCCCCAAATGGGATCACAGTCGGGCAGATTTACTACGCTTTCTCTCATGGCTAGTATAGTGATGTCTTCTGAGGATCAGAAGAGGTTTGAGAGGTTTACATGGTTGGGTCCTTCCATATTTGGTGGTTGATGTTAGGCGTATTTACACGCCTAAAGCACCTTAATGTACCCATATTTTAGCTAAGTTTTGAGGACAAAATATATAATTCCTACACTTTTAGTCCTTTTTCCTGTAAGTGAGCTAACCAACGTGATTAGCAAGTTTTCAGGAATAAATGATGAAGATTTCAGCATTTTATGGACTGTTGGACGCCAAAGGAAACTTCACGTAAGAAGGAAGGCAGCTTCTGGAAGCTTGTGGACTGAAAGTGATGCATGGAGAACTTGTCCCGGACAAAAACAACATTTCTAAAGACTTGGGGGATCAGCAGTAACTTAGTAGGATTAGGACAAGTATGCAGTAACCCAGTAGGACTAGGACAAGGATAAAAACCCTATTTCAATAGGAATAGGACAAGGATGTTATAAAAACCCTATTTTGCTGAATTTTTCAGCATTCACTCATTCACTCATTCACTCATTCATTAATTCAAAGCTTTTCATTCACTATCAATTATTCATTCGATATTTTAGGACTATTCACGTTACAATATTCTGTAAGTCTAACACAGAGAACTCGGCTCTCTTGAGAAGAACGGCTAGGGAAAAACGTTTGAGAGCTTTTGACGCCATATCACTTCCATCGCCAAGATTATTCTAGGTTGTGGTATGATGATTATATCTATTGTGATTTCCGTTGCACTCATGAGTAGCTAAACTTCTCTGTTAGGGTTATGAAAGCCTTATGATATACTATCTATTGCTATGAGTTTGTGAATTCTTGATACGTATGTTGCTTATATCATTACTCTCTTCATCTTAATTGAATTCTTGTGGTTGCAAACATATAGAATACGCCAGTATAGCATTAACTTGTTCGAAAGAAAAGTTACATTTCTGGAAAAGAGAGAATGACAAGGAAATAGGGCTACCAACCCCTGTTTAAAAGTTAGTGCCGTAACTGGATTAACCTCTTGGAGAATTCGTACCATTAGTATACGTTTTAAGCTCGAAAGAGTTAAAGTGATATAATCCTTGATGGTCGAAAGACACTAGGATTTACCATAGAATACGAATCTCTATAAGCGCATGCATGTCTGAATTCCGCATAACTCATAGCCAATAGATACGTAAAAATCATAAGGTGGACATAACCCTAACTTACAATTCTCATTGATTAAAACCTACTAAACATTCCGTTTTTCTTTGTTACTTTGATACTCTTAATTCACGCTACAATTAAATCCCCTCTTTTTCGTAGAATTTTCGATCAACAGTCTACTAATCATTGCATACTTAGTGACCAAGTATTCCCTGTGGGATTCGACACCCAACCCAGTTGGGTTCTATATTTGACAACGACCGCTTACACTCTTACGAGAGCTGTAGTTTGAGCGTTATTAAATTTTGGCGTCTTTGTCGAGGAATACAGTTGTCAACTAAGTTTGTGATAGTTACTAGACCCTTTGGTCAAAGATTCTCAAATTTTACTTTTAGTTGTTGTTTTTGTTTTATTCAGATTTGTTTGAGTGCATGCCAAACACTCGAAGTTCAGGTCAACCGTTATAACCTATCAATCCTGAACCACAACTTTTTGGCAGAATGGACGCACAGCGTGACATTGAAAGAAGGGCTGCTCAACAGGAGCAGGCTAGATTAGATGCACTGGCAGCTGCTCAAGTGCATCAACAGAATATTGATAACCCAGGTCGGGCAACAAATCCTGATGATGAGGACCTGGGTGATGATGAGTTACTGAATCCTAGGCGTGCAGATGAAGTGGCAGCACCTATGCACAAGAGAGATCGTCTAGCTAGAATGAGACCTGACCGCTGAGCTATGCAGGATCCTTTTGATGAGGATGATGACGATCTGGATGGAGCTGGTGCCACAGGAGCTATTATTCCTCCACCCTTAGCTCCCGGAGCCAAGTTCAATATCACTAGCACCATGATTCAGCTATTGCAGCTCAAAGGTTTATTTGGTGGACTCGCAGGCGATGATCCGAATATGCATCTGATAAATTTTATCTCAACATGCAAGGCGTTTGACAATCCAGGAGTTGGACAGAATGAAATTCGGCTGCGCTTATTTCCATTGTCTCTATCTGGGGAGGCAACTCTATGGTTGAACGGGCTAACTCCTGATTCTATTACTAATTGGAGGCAACTGAAAGACGCTTTCCTAGAAAGATTCTTTCCGCCATCCAAGAGAGCCCAATTACGGGATGAGATTAGCAACTTTCGACAGCTTCCAACTGAAGCTCTCCACGAAATATGGGAGAGGTTCAAGAAGAAGCTTATGCGGTGCCCAAATCATCAGATGACCAACATACACTTGATGGAGATATTATACAGGGCTTTGAACTCAGTGACTAAGCCAGTGGTTGATAATGCTGCAGGAGGGTCATTCATGGACCTTACTTTTCTTGAGGCAAGTGATATGCTAGATCGTATGACAAAGCAGAGTAGAGCTTGACATACCAGGGATTATGAGGTAGCAAGCTCTACCGTATCTATTGGCTTGACTGCAGAGCAGAGGCGTAAACAAGAGGAACGTGACCAATATATGGCTCACATGAAATCGCAGATGGATCTTCTTACCAAGCATTTATTATCAGGGAAGACCAAAAAGGTTAAAGCCATTGTATCACAGGGAAGAGATGAATCAGACTCTGAGGAAGAAGCAAACTACTTGAATAATCAGGGGGGTTTCCGAGGCAATGCCCATGGAAACAAAGGTCGGAACTATTACGATAAATCAGGATATAAGGACCGTGATCAAGGTAGTTGGAAGAATAAGACCGACATGAGTGGTTTGTACGTTCCTCCTGGAAATCGTGAGGCTGTGGCGTCAGGATCTGGGAAGATGTCCATGGAAGATATGATGGATAAGCTGTTGAAAGGTGTGGAGGCAACCAACATGGGTGTAACCGAGGTGAAGAATGATTTGTCTTCAATAAACCAATTGGTTGACTCGCATTCTACTGCAATAAAACAGCTGGAACAACAATTGAGTCAACTATCAGCGACATTCAACCAAAGAAAGGCTGGAACGTTACCTAGCGACACTGTGCAAAACCCAAGGAATGATGGATCATGCATGGCTATTACTACCAGGAGTGGTAAAGTGTTGGAAAATCCATCCAAAGGCAAGCAGGTGGTTGATGATATAACAGAGAATGTTGATGAAGCTGAGTTTGAAGATGTCGTAGAAGCTGAAGTGAGTGCTCATGATGTTACACCTAGACGTCACCAACATGAAAAAAGTGATAATCGAAAGCACGATAAAAAGAAAGTGGTGGAAAAAATGATTCCTTTTCCACCACTACCTTTTTCTCAGAGACTGAAGCAGAAGGCTGATGACACTCCTGAAAAGGTTGATAATCGAAAGCAAGATAAAGAGGAAGTGGTGGAGAAAATGATTCCTCTTCCACCACCACCTTTTCCGCAGAGACTGAAGAAGAAAGCTGAGGACACCAGGTTCAGTAAATTCATGACTATGTTGAAGCAACTGACTATTAATGTTCCGTTGGTAGAGGCACTGGAACAGATGCCTGGGTATGCTAAATTCATGAAGGACCTGTTGACAAAGAAGTGGACAGCAAGTTATGAGCTGGCAGATAATGTTCATCATTGCAGTGCAATCACTACAAGATCTCTAGTACAGAAGAAGGTAGATCCTGGTACTTTCACTATTCCTTGCACGATTGGATCATTGGATTTTGCTAAGGCGTTGTGCGATTTGGGATCTAGCATCAATTTGATGCCGCTATCTATTTACAGAAAGTTGGGGTTGGGTGATCCTACACCAACCAATATGTGGCTCGTGATGGCAGATAGGTCGGTAAAATGACCTGTTGGTATCTTATATGATGTATTGGTGAAGGTTTCCTCCTTCATCTTTCCTGCAAACTTTGTTATTTTGGATTACGAGGTAGATTCTGAAGCTCCCATAATCTTGGGATGCCCTTTCCTTGCAACTGGAAGTGTGCTTATTGATTTAAGAGCTAATGAGCTTTTATTTCGACTGAATGACGAAGTGGTCCATTTTGATGTATGCAAATCGATGAAGCAGCCTAGAGAAATGGATGTGTTCTTTGTAGCTGATGTTTACTATGAGGATGAGAAAGAATTATCTGTAGAGAAGCAACTTACTGTTGAGCCATTGTCTGCTATGTTGTTGAATTTTGAGCGTGAGGAGGTTGAAGAATATGAAGAAACCGTTTGTGCTCTAACAGGAATAAGGTCCTATTCTCATGATCCTAAGAAGTTGGGCCTTGATCTTAAGAATCAATCTTCACCAACAACGAAGACTTCCATTGAAGAGATACCAGCGCTAGAATCGAAAGAGCTCCCCAGTCACCTAAGGTATGGGTTTTTGGGAAGTGGAAATACACTTCTGATGAGTGTTGCGGCTGATTTAGGTGAACAGCACGTAGAGGCTCTCATCTCTTCTCTGAAGAGGTACAAGAGAGCCATTGGTTGGTCTATTGATGATATAATTGGTATCCCACCTGGGATATGTATGCACAAGATGCATCTCAAAGAAGATTGCATGCCCACAATTAAGCATCAGCATCATCTGAATCCATTCAGAAAACGATGCACCAAATATCTCGATGAAGTCTAAGTAATCGAGATAACTATGTCGTGCCGCGACAATAAATCAAGCGCTTGGTGGGAGGCAACCCATCATTTTTAATTGTTTTTGTTGTTTTTGTTTTCCTAGGATTTTTTCGAGCCACGACCAAAACTAAGGCGCTTGATGGGAGGCAACCCATCTTTCTAATCATTTTTGTTGTTTTTGAGTAAGTGTAGGTGCAAGACGTATAAAGGAGGAACTTGGTCTCAAATTTTGATTTGAAAGTGAGCAATGTTAAAGGTGGTAAGTGAGTAATGAAGGAGCAAAAGGCTTTCGGTTAGGCATTTCCTATACAAATCTAGGCAATGGACAAGGCAAGGCCTATGTAAATCTAGGCAACGGACAAGGCAAGGCCTATGCTATGGCCTTTGTTCTCTGAATCTACAATGCCATAACATAGGCGCCGCCTATGCCCAACAATGCCATAGCATAGGCGCCGCCTATTCCCAACAATGCCATAGCATAGGCGCCGCCTATTCTCAACTAGGCAAAGCATTAGGCGCCGCCTATGGCAAGCATAGGCAAAGCTAAAGGCGCCGCCTATGCCATTGCCTTTTCTCTCTGAATCTACAATGCCATAACATAGGCTCCGCCTTTGCCTCCCAAATCTCTCAAAACTTTTATTTTTGCTCATCTAACCTTGCAAGATCATCTTCCGAGTTCAACACCAATCTCAGGTAAAATGGCACCAAAAGGTCGACTAGGAAAAGAAAAAACGTCCACCTCACAGAAAGGTCAGAAAAGGGGAAGAAAAGAGCAAGCTGAATCCTCCTCTCTGAAAATACCTCGAATGATGATGTGAAGGACAACTCTGGTAATGACGACTCTGATGATGATTCCGACGCAGGGGGTTTGACCCCAGACATAGAAAAGGAGTCCGACTAATCAGGTTTTCCTTACTTATTTCCACTGAGGGCAGTGTGTCCCGTCTAAGTGTGGGGTGAGGGTATTTGTATGCTGTAGCGTACTTCTTTGCCTGCATTTATTCTCGTTTGTAGTTAAATTTTTTGATTTTTAGATTTTTTAGATTTTGCATGAAATTGTTCTGATAGGCGGCATTGTATTATGACAAGAGTTTGTGCTAAAATCATTGCTATTGAGACGTTTAGGCTCCAAGTGTGACTCACTGTGTGATATTTGTGTGGTTTAATTCATTCATCTGTTGGGTCAAGAGTCTATACTGCTCCCAATAAAGTTAACCATGTGCCTTGTGTGTGTGAGGTTATAGTATATTCTGTGTTGTGACTGATGTTAGAATTTGCCTGGTGTTTGTGTAAAGCGAAATAAAGAGTGTGAGTTTAGGAGATAATTTAGGCATTTCTTTGGCAGCCTGTGATTGTTTACCTTCTTTTTACCTACCTTTGGACATTATCTTAGTTAACCCCCTTTGAGACTATTAACTATTTTCTTTGACAGCCTCATATGTAGCCTAATCCATTTTTTTCAAGACCATAATTTGATCCAAATTCCTAAGCGCTTTAAATTGTAAAATCATGTGACAAAATAAGAGGAAATTGGGTGAGAGTGATTCCTTAGAGTGTAATGGTACTTGAATTTGTTATAAAAAAAAGTTGCTATCATAGAGGTGTGTTATAAAAAAAAGAAAAAAAAAGAAAAAAAAGAAATAGAAAAACAAAAAGATAGTTGGGTTTATGACTAAATAAAAAGATAGTTATGTTTGAATAGCCAAATAAGTGAAAAGGGGTGGTAGATAAAAGAAAGGTAGCAGGGTTGATTAAAAGAGAGTGTTAATGGCATAATGTGATGTATTAAAGCGCTTAGGAACATAGTCACTATTTCTGGCCAAAATAGTCCTACCCGTCCCTTAGCCTACATTACAACCTATAAAAGACCTATTTGATCCTAAGCTTAGCATTCTGATATTAGTGGAGCATTACACTAAGGGCAAGCCTATGGTCACCAGTTGCAACATATGAATTCTTTGTGATAGAGAGAGCAAGGAGAGTCTTATACCCATGTTCCGAAAATGCAAAACTTGTGAGTGATTATGGGTGATATATTATGTGAGACACACATGGTTGATGATTGTTGGGTAGTTTTTGTATGATTCTTGGTGCCTTAACTTATGGATACGAATTAACCATCATCACGAGTCTATGTTGGAGGTTGAATTGTTTCTAGTAGTGATCAGAAAACTACTTTTTGTTGATAATTGTCGTGCCTGTCTTGATGAATATTTTGTGTTACTGCTGTGATTTCTAGTTAGATGATTGCATGGACGTAATATTTTGTTCGAGGATGAACAAAGCTTTAAGTGTGGGGTGTTGATGTTAGGCATATTTACACGCCTAAAGCACCTTAATGTACCCATATTTTAGCTAAGTTTTGAGGACAAAATATATAATTCCTACACTTTTAGTCCTTTTCCCTGTAAGTGAGCTATCCAACATGATTAGCAAGTTTTCAGGAATAAATGATGAAGATTTCAGCATTTTATGGACTGTTGGACGCCAAAGGAAACTTCACGTAAGAAGGAAGGCAGCTTCTGGAAGCTTGTGGACTGAAAGTGATGCATGAAGAACTTGTTCCGGACAAAAACAACATTTCTAAAGACTTGGGGGATCAGCAGTAACTTAGTAGGATTAGGACAAGTATGCAGTAACCCAGTAGGACTAGGACAAGGATAAAAACCCTATTTCAATAGGAATAGGACAAGGATGTTATAAAAACCCTATTTTGCTGAATTTTTCAGCATTCACTCATTCACTCATTCATTAATTCAAAGCTTTTTATTCACTATCAATTATTCATTCGATATTTTAGGACTATTCACGTTACAATATTCTGTAAGTCTAACACAGAGAACTCGGCTCTCTTGAGAAGAACGGCTAGTGCAAAACGTTTGAGAGCTTTTGATGCCATATCACTTCCATCGCCAAGATTATTCTAGGTTGTGGTATGATGATTATATCTATTATGATTTCCGTTGCACTCATGAGTAGCTAAACTTCTCTGTTAGGGTTATGGAAGCCTTATGATATACTATCTATTGCTATGAGTTTGTGAATTCTTGATACGTATGTTGCTTATATCATTACTCTCTTCATATTAATTGAATTCTTGTGGTTGCAAACATATAGAATACGCCAGTATAGCATTAACTTGTTCGAAAGAAAAGTTACATGTCTGGAAAAGAGAGAATGACAAGGAAATAGGGCTACCAACCCCTGTTTAAAAGTTAGTGCCGTAACTGGATTAACCTCTTGGAGAATTCGTACCATTAGTATACGCTTTAAGCTCGAAAGAGTTAAAGTGATATAATCCTTGATGGTCGAAAGACACTAGGATTTACCATAGAATACGAATCTTTATAAGCGCATGCATGTCTGAATTCCGCATAACTCATAGCCAATAGATACGTAAAACTCATAAGGTGGACATAACCCTAACTTACAATTCTCATTGATTAAAACCTACTAAACATTCCGTTTTTCTTTGTTACTTTGATACTCTTAATTCACGCTACAATTAAATCCCCCCTTTTTCGTAGAATTTTCGATCAACCGTCTACTAATCGTTGCATACTTAGTGATCAAGTATTCCCTGTGGGATTCGACACCCAACCCAGTTGGGTTCTATATTTGACAATGACCGCTTACACTCTTACGAGAGCTGTAGTTTGAGCGTTATCAGTGGTGCAGTGGCGAGGATGCCTATGAGTTTCTAATTAATTGCCAAGAGAAGTTGCACAATATGGGTTCACTCGAGTCTCATAGAGTTTGTTATACCTCTTATCAATTGAGAGATACAACGAGATATTGGTGGAGTTTTCTTGTCAGTTGTAGACCCCGTGATTCTCCCGATATGACTTAGTATTAGTTCACTGAGGTTTTCCTAGAGAGATTTTTACCTTTCAGTTTGAGAGACCATATGCGGGATGAGTTTGATCATTTAGAACAAGGCTCCATGGCAGTTGCTGAGTATGAGGTACACTTCCATACCTTGTCCAAATATTTTTATGATAGAATTTCTACTGAGTCTGAGAAGATTTGAAAGTTTCTGAAGGGTTTAGATGTCTATTTTTAGTTTGCTACATCTTCGATGGTTGTGTTTAGGGCTTCTTTTCAGAGTATTGTGGATCATACTAAGATGACATAGGGTATTCTTAGTGCATCTCAGGGAGGCGCCAAGAAGGCACGATATTTTGGTAAGTTCAGGAGTCAGACCTCTTGAGGCAGAGATTTTAGAGGTTCTCGTGGATACCATGGTAGGCCAGTGTAGGCAGCATTACAGAATTCAGGTGGTGGATCTATTAGTCCAATAGTTTAGGGTGGCCGTTCAGGCCCAGTTGTACTTTCTCCTATTGAAACCGGTCGTAGAAGTTGCTATGTATGTGATGAGATTGGCCATATGTCCAGGGACTGTCCCCATTGGGTAATTCGAGCTACTTCTATTTCATCTGCGAGGGGTAAAGATGCTACCAGAGGTGCTAGAGGTAGAGGTAGTGGAGTTCGTGGGGTGGCCGTGGGGACACTCAGGTAGTTGGTGGTCGTGGGGCTACCCAGGCAGCTGGTGGTCATGGTCAGTGTTATGCTATACCATCCAGACCTGAGACAGAGGCTTCTGATGCTATGATTACAGGTATTGTCCCCATTTGTTTTAGACTTGCATCTATATTATATGATTCTGGATTGACTTTCTCCTCTGTGTCTGTATATTTTGCTTTGGGTTTTGATTCTGTTAGTGATCCTCTTGCCATGCCTATTCGTGTATCCACCCCGGTGGGTGATTTTTTATTGGTGGATCAGGCTCACCGATCTTGTGCTGTGACTTTTGTCGGGCGTGAGACTTTGGTAGACTTGCTTGTGTTAGATATGATCGATTTTGATGTTGTTTTGGGTATGTATTAGTTGGGTACTTATCATGCTGTCTTAGATTATTTTTCCAAGACCGTGACTTTAGCTTTTCTAGGTGTGCCAAGGATAGCTTGGAAGGGTGCACTTCATTTGGGTCCTAAGAGGCTTATATCTTATGTTCAGGCTTGTAAATTGGTTGAGAGGGGATGTTTATCTTACTTGGCCCATATTCATGACACCAGTGTTGTTTCACCTCCTTCCTTAGATTTTGTTCGTATTGTTCGTGAGTTTTTGGGTGTGTTCCCTATGGACTTTCCTGGTATGACTTCAAATCAAGATATTGATTTTGCCATTAATGTTTAGCCGGGAACCAACCCTATTTCTATTCCTCCTTATAGAATGGCCCCAGTAGAGTTGAAGGAACTGAAGGATCAGTTGTAGGAGTTGTTGGATAAGGGATTTATCTGACCTAGTGTTTCAGCTTGGGGTGCGCTTTTCTTATTTGTGTAGAAAAATAATTGGTCTATACAGATGTGTATTGATTATCGGTAGTTGAATAAGGTGATGGTTAAGAATAAGTATCCTCTTCCTTGCATTAATGATTTATTTGATTAGCTTCAGGGTGTTGCGGTGTTTTCGAAGTTTAATTTGAGGTCCGGTTATCACCAGTTGAGGATTAGAGCTTCAGATATTATGAAAACTACTTTTCAGACTCGATATGGTCATTATGTATTCTTGGCCATGTCCTTCGAGTTGACCAATGCCCTTGTCGCATTCATGGAGTTGATGAATTGAGTGTTTCGACCGTATCTTGACTCCTTTGTTATTTTATTTATAGATGATATCTTGGTTTATTCCAAGATTGAAGTTGAGCATGATGAGCATTTGCAAATTGTGCTTTAGAGATTGAGGGATGAGAAGTTGTAAGCTAAGTTCTCTAAGTGTGAGTTTTGGTTGGAGTTTATTTTTTTCTTGGGTCATGTGGTGACTAAGGAAGATATTATGGTTGATCCAGCCAAGGTTGCAGCGGTTCATGACTGGGCTAGACCTACTTTGCCCACTGAGATTTGGAGTTTTGTTGGCAGGGCCGGGTATTATCAGCGTTTTGTTAAGGATTTTTCATCCATTGCAGCTCCATTGACCAAGTTAACCCAGAAGAAGATTTCTTTTCAGTGGTCTGATGCTTGTGAGGCGAGCTTCCTGAAGCTCAAGGATTTGTTGACTTCAGCTCCTATATTAGCTTTGCCTAAGGAGGGCGTGGTCTTTATTGTCCTTTGTGATGCTTCAGGTAATGGGTTAGGTGTTGTGTTGATGCAAGAGAGCAAGGTAATTGCGTATGCGTCTCGTCAATTAAAGCCTCATGAGAGAAATTATCCTACCCATGATTTTGAGTTGTGCGCAGTTATGTTAGCCTTGAAGTTATGGAGGCAATACTTGTATGGAGTCCGTTGTGAGATCTTCTCAGATCATCGTAGACTTTAGTACTTCTTTACCCAGCGAGATTTTAATATGAGGCAGCACCGTTGGCTTAAGTTTCTTAAGGATTATCACTTGACCATTCTCTTCCATCTGGGCAAGGCTAATGTGGTTACGTATGCCTTGAGCCAAAAAGTTGACTAGCATGGGTATCTTGGCACATCTTTTGACCCAGAAGAGGCCTTTGGACTTAGAGGTTCAGTCTTTAGATAGACAAATGGTTAGACTTGATATTTCGACACGGGGTGTGTTTTGGAATTAATGGATGCTAGATTTTCTTTGATGGAGCAGATTCGAGCTCATTAGTTTGATGATATTGGATTGAGGTCGATTCAAGATAAGGTATTGAGTGGAGAGGCTAAGGAAGCCTCACTTGATTCAGATGGAGTTTTATGGATTTGAGGCCGAGTTTATGTACCGAAAGTGGGTAGATTAGGTTGATCTTGGAGAAGGTCCACTATTCCAGACATTTCATCCATCTAGGTGTGACTAAGATGTATCATGATTTGAGACAGCACTACTGGTTGGGTGGTATGAGGCGAGATATAGCGAATTTTGTGGCTCATTCCCTATGTTGTCAGCAGGTGAAGGAAGAGCATATGAGACCCAGTGGTTTGCTTCAGAGGTTACCCATTCCAGAGTGAAAGTGGGAACGCATCACCATGGACTTTATGACTGGTTTGCCTCGTACATCTCATGGTTCTAACAATGTTTGTGTCATCGTGGACCGATTAACCAAGTCAACTTATTTTATTCCGATTTAGGTCTCATTCAGTGATGAGATATTGGCCCGTATCTACATTCGTGAGATTGTGAGTCCGTATGGTGTGCCGGTGTCGATTATCTCAGATTGAGGTGCCGTGTTCACATCTCACTTTTAGAAGACTTTTTAGGATGAGTTGGGTACTCGAGTGGATCTTAGGACAACGTTTCACCCCCAGACTGATGTCCAGTCAGAGCGGACTATACAAGTTTTGGAGGATATGCTTCGTGCATACGTGATAGATTTTGGTGGTCAGTGGGAGAAATATTTGGCTTTAGCAGAGTTTGCATATAATAATAGATACCATTTCAGTATTGATTTGGCTCCTTTTGAGGCGTTGTATGGTAGGCGTTGTCGCTCCTCAGTAGGTTGGTTTGATGTTTCAAAGGTGAGACCTTGAGGTATGGACTTACTTCGTGAGTCTTTGGAAGGGTCTAGGTCATTTAGGATAGACTTAGAGTGGCTCAGAGTAGGAAGACGTGTTATGCTGATCGTAGACTTTGTGCCTTGAGATTTGGTGTTGGTGATTGTGTTTTCTTTCGAGTTTCACCCATGAAGGGTGTGATGAGGTTTGGGAAGAGGGGCAAGCTTATCCCCAGGTATATTGGTCCATTTGAGATTCTTTGGACTATTAGTGATGTGACTTATGAGTTGGCTTTGCCCCCTGTTCTATCAATTGTTCATCTAGTTTTTCATGTTTCTATGCTTCGTCGCTATATTCCTGATGAGTCTCATGTCATTTGTTGGAAGTCGGTTCAGTTAGATGAGAGGTTGTCCTTTGCTAAGGAGCTGGTTTCCATTTTGGCTAAGGATGTTAGGCTGTTGCTCTCTAGAGTGATCCCTGTGGTTAAGGTCCAATGGGGACATCGACCTGTAGATGAAGCTACTTGAGAGGTCGAGTCTGATATGTGTAGTTCTTATCATCAGCTCTTCATTGATTCATGTATTTCTTTGCCTTAGTTTGAGGACGAACTAGATTTTTAGTGGTGGATGATGTAACGACCTAGAAATTTGATGAAATCTGTGAAATTTATGATTTTGTATGATTTGACAATTTTACCCCTTCCCATAGTTGCATTATGATATTTTTGGGGTGTGGGAGTGATTGACATGATTTTTGATGCATTTTGGTATCATTTATGTGATATTGGCTTCTAGAGCCTTATTTTGGACTTATGTGGATATCTTTTGATCCGTGAGACGGATGGCCGAACGAACTGTGCCAGCAGCTCCAGAATATCGATTTTAGGTTAGGTAGACCTTTGGTTCGGGTCCCGGTGCATCCGAACTCATTTCGACCTATTGGTCGGAAAGTTGAAAATTTAAAATTTTGGGTGTGGGACCCACATTTGGTCGAAACGACCTCGGAGGAAAATCCAACTTCGCAACATATTCAGAATATCGAATTTAGGGTGTTAGCATATTTGGTATGATCTTATGACTTTTAAATCACATTTCGACTCCCGATTTGGAAAATTGTGATTTCAGATTTCGGGGAAGAATTTTGTGAAAACGATGTTTTTTTGTAAATATAATATCTCCATCACTTTTAGAATGTCGAACTTAGTATGATTGCATAATTCGTTTGTGTATATCGGACTCCGAATGAATTTCGGACACCCCGTCGAAATCTATTTCGACTTAAGTGGAAAAACCAGCTGCTAATATTGCAGAAAAATTGCAATATAACAACTTTTTTCACCTTTTTTTGGACCATTTTCATCTTGCCTCTTGAGAGTTAAACCCTAAAATAGTGTGGGAGCTTAAAAGTAAAGTTTGTGGGAGCTTGGAAAGCTAGATTAACATTTATTTCTTGGTTTTATTACGGATTTAAGGTAAGAATTCACCCTTTTCTTAGTAATTTCTTGATTAATTTCTCAACACCCCAAAAATCTTAGGGCTTGATTTAAAACCCCAATTTCATTTCTTTTCACTTAAATAATGATATTATCTTATAATTACTAGTTTTTCATCAATTTAAACTTCAAAACAACTCTTATTCTTGATTTTAACCCGGATTTCAAAGATTTTACCCGGTAAAGCTCAAAAATAATTTTTCCTTAATTTAAACCTCATTTTTTACTCAATTTAACTTGGGTTTTAAGCTTTAGTTTCCTAAAAATATGGGAAACATTTTTTTTAAATGAAGTTTCAATCCTGCCCTTCTTTTTTGGAAATTCATTTCGGAGGTCTATTTTGACCCCGAACCAAAAGTAGTCAATATGGGTATCGTTGGTTTTATTTTGATGCGTAGATTTCATATATGGTATTTTTAGTGTAGTTTGGGATCATTCGTGAAAAGTAAGGTCGCGAGTTTAATGTGGCATATCGGTTTCGGCTTTCGAGGTAGGTTATGACTCAACTCTTTCAGACTGGACTGGGTAGTAAATGATGGTATAAAATGCATGTTAAGGGTGTGAACTAATAATAAAAAATGACTATGTATGTGTTGTGCCCGTGTAGGAGCCTATATGTGATGTAATTGTCGAAATTGAGTCATTATGTGATATGTGTGACCGTGTGGGGTCCTATGTGATATTAATAGCCTTGAATACACGTGAATAATTATATTGTGTTGTGAATATGCTTAATATGGTACCATTAGTGTATTATGATTATATTCATACTTTATTTGGCATATGAGACATGTGAAAATTCGTGGATGAAAATGAAATAATGAGTGGATATTGGCTCACATGGTTGTGGAAATATATCATTGTGGTTGGTTGTGAAAATAATCATTGTGATTGGTTGGGATCATTACATCCTTATATTATACTCATTCATGAAACATTAGTACCACCATGGAAACATCTGAGAAATACCGAAAATACCTTTTAAAATCCTCTCCGATGGACGTGCCGGGGAAGAGATATTGTAACACCTTATAAAACCCTTTCCGAGGGATGTTCCCAAAAGGATATATGAGATATGAATTGTATACAGGTTGATGAACCCCCCATTGGTCCTACGTCAAGAAGCTTTAGCTCCGTAGGTGTATAAAAGAATTGTGCGATGATCCCGGAGGTTGTGCGACGACCTCGTGCATCATCATCATCAGATACATTGTATTTACTTTATTGTATTGTGTTGTATTGTTTTGGCATATTGACTTGTCATCTATGTATTTATCATATCTTCTTTTACTTGTATTTGATGATCTTGTATATGCATTTCCCCTTGTTCTTTTTATATGTGATATAATACGTACTTTTGTTCTATCTTGGTGTGATGTTGTAATATATGTGAGATATATTAGAACTGTTACTTCAAGCGGTGTGGGATACCGTTGTGGGACATTTTTTGATTGCAGGTGACATGCCCTTAGTGTATATTTTGTATGCTTTATTTACTACTTTGCTTGGTCGGCCTATGATACCAACAGAGTTGTAATACCCCAAAAATTCAGACCAATATTAGAACCATGCTTCAAGCTTATGAGAAATAAATTATTGTGCTTTTCCAGTTTTATGAGTGAGTTTGACATATATTAAGGCCTCAAATAACTCCTAGCTATTAGACGAATCAAAACAATCCTTACCGATTGAGTTTTTGATAAGAATGTTGCTTTAGTCTACTTCAAACAAGCATATATTTTGTTCTACACAGAATTTTACAGCTCAATACCCACTAAATTTTAGGAAAATGAATTAGCTTTCCAACGATACCAATTTCGCCTTAATCCGATAACCGAGTAAGAAGTTATGGTGATTTTGTACCATACAGTGGGCCACCGAGATGGTACCGCATCGCGGTGAAAGGCAAAATAACACTCGTTAGTTTCCAGTGAAACATCGCGATAAGCATCACATCGCAGCAAAGTGCCAGTTCACACTCGTCCTTTTCCAGTGATGCAACGCGATAGTACTACATCATGCCAAAGTGCAATTTCATACTTGTTCTTAGACTACACCTACAGTAAAATTCAAGTGGCTCACTGCGATGACATCGCGTTGCGGTGATAGCCAAAATCGAGATTTTTCAGTGACGAAAATTTAATTTATTCAGGGGAAGTTTTGTTTTTTTCCATGGCCGCAATCAGTCCAAACACGGGATTAAAAGACCTAATAGCCTAATTAGTAATTACTTTATTCAATTTCTCTCATTTAAAGAGCATTCTCTCTCAAATAGAAAACCCTAGCCTTCAAGATTCAAGTTCAATTCTAAAGAAAATTACCAAGAAACTTCAAGAATTCAACTATTCAGGTATGTTAGATGTTCATCCATGGAGTCCAAGAATCTATTTTTAAGTTTTAAAAATATGATCTTTACATGTTTTATGGATTATGTCCATGAAATTTCATGAATTTCTAATTTTATATCATGTCTAGACGAAGTTGTTGTTGTTATTAAACCCTACAAGTGTGAATGATGTTGTTCGTTGATTTAAAACCTTAATTGGTGATTTAGTATTAAAATCATGCTATTACTACAAGCTTTATTCTATTCCCATGCTTAGCTTACACGATGAATATCAAGTGTTTGATAAAATGCCTAGATGAAAGGATGTTGAACAATGACTACTTAATATGTCCCTAAAGCTTTAGTATGTTTTAAATATTGTGGTTTAATTTAGAATAAAACCCCCAATAAATGATTTGGTCATGTGATTATACGATCTTTCCATGTTTAAAAAGTACCCCCATGTTAAAGTCTTAGTCCCCATATGCTTGATGAAATGCTTAAGTGAATAATTGTGAACAATGATTTCCTTCCATGGTTACAAAGCTTTCAAGTGGTCCTATTGTTATTGTTATAGAGTTCCTGGGGTTATGAATACCCGAAAACTTAGCTATTTACTTAGTCTCAGTATCTTCAGAATAGTTCAAAAAAATCATGAGCATTACCACTTAGTTAGCCTTCATGACCAGTTACTCGTCCTGTTAAGCCTAGTTCAGTCCCGTACTCAGTGTCAGTTTAGTTGGGAGTAGGATTCAGCATCGAGAGAACCCAAGGATGGGGGAATGGGCATTCCTATTAGTATAGGGCTTGACCCTTAGTAGCAATCCCTGAGTTACAGAATTATATAGCCAGCGTAGGTTAGAGATGTCGTCCTGCTCGTTTAGGGTTGACACATATCTCATGAGTCTTCCTGTTAGTTTAGGGTTGACAAGATGCCTTCCTTCTAGTTTAGGGTTGATACACCATTGTTAGTACCCATGGCACGTTATTAACACCCTTCCAAATGGGGTCATAGGTTGGACCCCAATCAGCTCAGAGCGGGGCATGTCAGTTAGATGATACCTTCCACAGTTTCAGTTTTAGTACTTAGTTTAGTAATTTAGTTTCAGATGCTTGACCATAACATACAGATATCAGTGATTTAGTTACCAGATTGTTTCAGTATTTACAGATTTTATTCAGAATATGTTATATTCTCTGTCATGCATTCTCAGTACTTACAGATTTCATGCATCCTCAGTATCTATAGATTTCATGCACTCTATTCAGTATTCCATGTTATATTTATATATATTCAGACAGTTATTATTCATATTCATAAAACTATGCATATCATCCTACCTCATTTAACATACCAGTACAGTCAAAGTACTGATCGCATACTCTTTTCTTGTGCTATGATGTATCATATCATAGGTTCAAATGCCTAGTTCCCGAATCGCGCATAGATTTTTCAGACTATCAGCCATAGCAGTGATGAGTCCTTATATTTCAAGGATATTTATTTACTTAGCTCATATTTCTTTATCAGTTTCAGTCATTTATATTCAGTTGGAGTTAGTTGGGGGTTTATCCCATTTGCTCCTTAGTCAGTCAGTAGAGGATTTTTAGACTAGTACAGATAGTTAGTCAGTTTTCAGATTTTAGTTGTCGTTGTCAGACATCTTTTCAGTATTATCAATTTTGTTTATTGATTTTATTAGATTTATTACTTCAAAACCTTATGGCATTCCTCAGTTAAATTTTACATATGACCTTTTGTTATCAATTTTATTCAGTGCTCATAGCAGGTACCAACTCATGGGTTAGATTGTGGTCCCTCAGGACTGTAAGCACCATGTAACGTTCATGGTGTACTCTCCAGGCGTTACAATCTTGGTATCAGATCCTAAGGTTATAAAAGTCTGAAAGCCGTGTCAAGTATAGTCTTGTGCAAGGGTGTGAAGCGTGCCACACTTATGGACAAGAGGCTATGAGGTGTTTAAAGAAAAAGTTTCCCTTCTTTCAGTGTTCATATAGTCCGAAAGATCATGAGCTCAATTTAAACTCTCTATCTAATTCAATTTCTCCTTTCGTTTACATACCATGTCTCATAGAAAGACAAACGGAAGAAAAAATGTAAACCAGCTAGTACTTTCGCCTGTTCAGGAAGATCCCCTGAACGAGCATGTTTCTCCTACAGAGTTCAAAGCTGCATTCACTACTCTAGCTCACTCTGTAGCTACTCAGAATATTCAGCTGACCGCTGTTCCAGCTAACCCAGTGGCCAATACTACCGCAACTAGGATTTGGGACTTTACCCGAATGAATTCTCCTCTATTTTTGGGATCCAAACCTGAAGAGGATTCACAGGAATTCTTAGACATGGTCTATAAGGTAACAAATATTATGGGGGTAACTTCTAGTGAAAGTGCTGAATTGACTACTTACTAGTTGCAAGATGTAGCTCATACATGGTTTAAGTAGTGCAAGGTAGATAGAGGCGCAGATGCAGGGCCTGTAGAGTGGGAGAATTTTGCTACTGCTCTCTTAGAGAAATTATTCCGTTAGAGTTGAGGGAAGGTAAGGTTTTTGAATTCATTAATTTGAAGAAGGGAAACATGAGTGTGAAAGAGTATTCCCTCAAGTTTACTCTGTTAGCTAGGTATGCTCCTCATGTGGTGGCTGATATGTAATACCCCAAAAATCCAAACCAATAATTAGAACTATTCTTCAAACTCATGAGAATAAATTATAGTATTTTGGTAGTTTTATGAGTGAGTTTGATGTATATTAAGTCCTCAAATAACTCCTATCTATTAGACGAATCAAAATATCCCTTACCGACTGAGTTCTTAAGAAGGATGTTGCTATAGTCAACTTCGAACGAGCATATATTTCATTTTACTAAGAATTTTTGATCTCATGACCCACCAACAGATATATAATTTAATTATCTTTCCAATGATGTCAATTTTGCCTAAATCTAATAACCAAGTGATAAGTTATAGCATTTTTCGTGTGAGGCAGTGGGCCGCCGTGATAACACCACTCGATGGTGCAATAGCGGTAAAGCCAATACTGCTCAGCGGTAAATCTTCAAATCGGAGTTGTCCCAAGGTAGTAGGTCACCTCTATTAGCTTGCTCAGCGGTGGGACCAATATCGTTCAACGGTAAGCATCAAAATTGGGATTTTTAATATCCAGGGACCGTTTGGTCTTTTTCTATTGCTCTAAATCCGTCCAAACACGGGATTAAAGTCCCAAAAGAGCATTATATGCTCATTATTTCAAAAATTACTCAAATTAAAGTATCCCTCTTTCAAGAACAAGAACCCTAGCCTCCACAATTCAAGAACAAATCTCAAGAATTCACTATCAACTCTCGCGAATTCATCAACCTAGGCATGTTAAATGTTCATCCATAGGTTCCTTCCACCCATGGAATCTAAGTATCCAAATTTTAAATTCAAAGTTTTGATCTTTACAAGTTATTGTGATTTTAAATTGTGATCTTAACCATGAACTCCCATGAATTGTAATTCTATACCATGTTTATATAAAATTATTGTTATCAAACCACACATGTTTTAATGTTGTTATTCACTGATTTAAATCATAATTAGTGTTGTTGAGGTTGAATTCATTCTATTACTAAAAGTTTTAAACTATTCCCATGCTTATCTTGAACTATGCATATCAAGTGTTTGATGAAATGCCTACAAGAATGAATTTTGGATAAATGCTTTCATATTATGTCCCCCAAGTTTAGTACTATTTTACTATTATTGCTATCAAGTCCTGGAGGTTATGAATACCCAAAAACTTAAATGTTTACTTAGTCTCAGTATCTTTAGAATAGTTTCAGAATATGTTATGTGCATTATCAGTTCTGTCAGAAATCATAATCAGTTTAACTCAAAATAATTTAGTATTCTGAGTCAGTTCAGTTGGGAGTAGGATTTAGCACCGAGCGAACCTAAGGATGAGGGGTTACTTGCCAGTTGAGGGTGTGACCTTTAGTAGCAGTCCCTGCATTCCAGAACTACGTAGCCAGCGTAGGTTGAGATGTTAACCTGTCAATTGAGGGTTGATCTTATTAGGGTCCTGTCAGTTGATGGTGACCCTTAGTCCTTTGGGACATTAGTTAAGTGGATTCACACAGCCAGGGTCAGTACCCGTGGAACGATACTATAACGCCTTGATTTTTGGAAACCAGAACACCACACGGTGCTCATGATCCCAAAGGACCATAAGCTAACCCTCTACTGATATCTGTACCTGAGCACTGCATAATATAATATAAAAATTGCAGGAAACTGGCGGAAATTTTCCATAAGGTTTAAAACGTCTAAAATACTCAAAACTGAGAACTAAATACTGATACATCTATCTGAAAAGCCTCTAACTGTCTGATCTGTGGAGTTGATGGGACATGTCCCCAACTAACTCCGTCTACTAAAAATAAACTGAATCTAATATAAAACTGAAATGGGAGACATCCTTGAATGAAGAGGACTCATTACTACGTCTGCTACTATTGACTGAGTCTGGACTGCTATGGGTGCTCTAGATCTCGCGCTTCTGAACCTACAGTATAAGACACCATAGCGGAAGAGAAAAGTATGCGTCAGTACTTTAATTGTACTGGTATGCTAGATGAGGTAAGGCTAAATGCAAGAGATTATGCATAAGCATAACTTAACTAAATAACATGAGAGTACTGAATGAGGACATATGCATGAATGCACAAACCATAACTGAAAATCATCGTGACTCTGAATACTGAGACTCGAATACTGCTTTACTGACATCTGAACTCACTACTAATACTGAGGTACTGAATAACTGAATCTTCTGATATTGTTAACTGAGTACTGAAGTTAAGATCAGTCCTATCTAGTGAGTGATATCTGAAACTGATGATATTGAAGCTGATTAACTAAATCTACTTATATCAATAACTGAGTTCTGAGTTTGCTACTATTGACTGACTAAATCTGTGATCAAACCTCTCTAACGGATGATCTGTGAATCTACTAATAATAATGAGGAATGATTGTATCTGAGATCATACCTATCTAGCGGAAGATCTCTGAATCTTTTAATAATAGAAGTGATGGACTGAGTTTGAGATCAGGCCTATCTAACGGGGGATCTCTGGATCTTTTAGTACTGCTATTGATTAACTTTATGTAATACCAGGAATATCTAACGGGTGGTATATGAGTCTATGGAAATATCTAAGTTCCTTACTGAGATGGGTGACTGTATCTGACAGTCCTAATTTCTGAGTTCTACTCTAAAGACTAATACTGAAACTGTAACTGTGGGAGTTCTCACTTAACCGACATGCCCCAAATCTAATCTAGTGGGGTCCAACCTGTAACCCTATCTGGAAGGGTGTCAATACCGTGCCATAGGTAAAGACCTCTGCTATGGTCAAGCCTCTCTAACGGGTGACCCTGAACAGGAAGTCAAGCCTAAGTCAATATGATAGTCAAGCCTTAATCTAATGGGTGACTCCTGGTTCTGCGATGGCTACGCATTTCTAAAGTTCAGGGATTGCTCCTAACGACTCTGCCTCTCTAAGGAGGGAAGCCGTCATCCCTGCATTCGCTCGGTGTTAGTTCCTACTCCCAACTGAAGGATTCTGAACTAATTCTTATACTGAACTAAACTGAACTAAATCTATTACTGATTATCTTACTTGACTGATCTGACTGAGTTTACTTGGTTATGTTATCTGACAGAATACTTCTGAATTTTACTTTCTGTCGGAATGCTACTGAGTTTCATAACTTACTGAGTTTTACTGAAATCTAGAATGATTACTGAATACTACTGAGGTCTGAACTGGATACTGAGCTGGAATAAACTGAATACTGAGATTTACTGAGTTTTCTTAACTTCTGTCACTAACTAAAATCTACTGATCATAGCACGACTGAGATTATCTTAAGACTGACTCGTCTCTAGACAAGTAGCTAAGTTTTTCGGGTATAAATACCCCCAGGACTCGATAGCATAAATAAATAAGACATGACAACTCTTGCGTAACAACCATGAGAATAGACCATCATTCGCAACATTCAATACACCAAATTAACATAATTATATAATTCATCATGCTTCTTGAAGGTACTTTATCATGAACATCACATAATCAACACATACTAAGGTCAATACTTGCACCTTTATTATCACAACATGAATTAAAACTCTATAGTAACATGAACTTCAACTTCAAACCACATGAATCATGAAAAACTCATAAACATAAATTTTTGAATTTTTAAATGGACTTCTTGGGTGGAAGGAACCCAAGAATCAACATTCAACATACCTTAGTAAATAATTCTTGAAAGATTCACGGAGGAATTTCCTTGATTTTGAACCTTCAATAGAAACCCTTATTCTTGTTCTTGAGGAAAATTGAGAGAAAACCTTCTATTTTAGGTGAAAATATGATGAATCTCGTGTTAAATAATCTTATATAAGGGGTGGGATTTGACCAAATTTCCCTTGAAAACACGGAAGTGAAATGCTAAAAAACTGGACACAAGTGCTATGGAAAGAAGGCACCTTTCCCAGAGCCTTTTGTAGGTTGGGCGACGCCTTGCTACTGACGGAGGGGGCCAAGGCTCTAAGCTGGGCGGCGCCCCTCTATAGCCTTTAGCTACTATTTTGCCAATCCAAACATGACCTTAGGCTCATCTAAAAAATCCAAAACTCACCCGGGATGTACTCTTGACTTGCCCCATCGCAACGCAACAAGAAAATCAAGAAAGGGTGGTTGGGAAGGTCACAAAATAATTCGTCAAAGTTTCGAAGTCTTATGGAATGGAAAAGTTTCAATACTTAGCCAAATTTTTAAGTGCTAAGCCTTTCTTGGCATGCTTTAGAAGCTCTAAGAACTCGGGAATTTTACGGAGCGTTACAGATACTGACACCCTTCCAACTGGGGTCATAGGTTGGACCCCGAATTTGCTTATTGGGGTATGTGGGTTAGATGATAGCTCCCACAGTTTCAGTACAGTAATCAGTTCAGTAATTCAATTTCAGTTTGCTTGACTATAGTATACAAATATAAGATATTCAGTTATCAGTATTTCAGTATTTTAATTTATAGATTATATTTAGAACATATTTTATGCTTCGTCATGCAGACTCAGTATTTATAGATTTCATGTATTCTATTCAGTACATCCTGCTATTTAGTCAGTTATTATTTATGCACATGAAACCATACATATCAGCCTATCTCATTTAGCATACCAGTACATTCAAAGTAATGATCACATACTCTCTTCTTGTGCTATGATGTATCATTTTATAGGTTCGGATGCTCAGTTATCGCGCATAGACTTTCCATATTATCAGCCGTAAAAGTGGTGAGTTCTTATATTTCGAGGACAGACTATATTTATTTTTATGCTTTCAGTTCAGTAGTTAGTTGGAGTTAGTTGGGGCCTATCCCATCAACTCTTATTCACTCAGTAGAGGCTTTTCAGATTAGTGTAGACAGTTAGTCAGTTTTTAGATTTCAGTTGTCATTATCAGTATTATTAGTTTTATCTTACAAACTTATCAGATTTATGACTTAAAACATTATGGCATTTCACAGTTTATTTCCACATATGATCTTTTGATGTCATTTTTACTCAGTGCACACAAAAGGTACCATCTTATGGGTTAGCTTGTAGCCCCTCAGGACTGTAAGCATCGTGTGGTGCCCAGGGTATACTCTTGGGGCGTTACATGATAACAGATCTAGGATGAGCAAGTTTGTGTTTGGGGTATCTGATAGTGTGGTCAAGAAGTTTAGAACTGTGATGTTAATTAAGGAGATGGACATATCTAGGCTTATGGTCTATGCTTAGTAGATTGAGTAGCAGAAGCTTAAGAAGAAGGAGAGAGAGAATAAGAGAGCCAGAACGGGTAGCTTTAGTTTTTCTTAGCCAAGGTCAGAGGGTGGTAACCGTTCTCAGTTTAGTCAGAAGTTTTCAAACCCTGATCTATCTTCAGCTAGTACACCAGTACCAAGGTTCAAGAATAACCGTCGGGATGGGGCGCTAGGCTCCAAAACATAGGGTAGTGTAAGCAGTAGTCGTACCCATCCGCTTTGTGAAGAATGTGGTAGAAATCACCTAGGTATGTGTAGAGCCGGTAGTGATGTGTGTTTTGGATATGGAAAGTCAGGTCATAGAGTATGAGAATGTCCTAAGGCTGATCCATAAAGTCAGCACAGTTATCCTCCAGTTCCATCCGATCGCTCGACTTAGCAGGGCGCCACTTCCTATGCAACCCAGGGTCAGCGTCAGAATAGAATTTATGCACTTTAGTCCCGAAAATATCAGGAAAGTTCTCTTGATGTGGTTACCGGTATGTTGCAAGTCTTTCCTTTTTACATGCTTATGCTTTACTAGACCCTGGAGCTTCTCTTTCTTTTGTAACCCCTTTATAGCTGTTAACTCCGGAGTCAGTCCCAAAATCTTAGTAGAGCCCTTCTCAGTGTCTACCTCAGTGGTTAAATCTATCCTATCCAGACGGGTATACATAAATTGCCCGGTCACAGTATCTTAGTAAATCCCTTCGGTTGATTTCAGAAATAGAGTAGTTTAGTTTCAGCTTCTCGATGAACCAGTTAGGGAATGGAGTAGTACCTTAGTACTTAAAGGTTTAGGTGTGTTATCGGTCCCCTTTCTAAATCCTATGAAAACACCTAATCTAGAGTTGGCAGCATGAACCCATGAGTTTAGCAACACTGAAGTGGGGTTAGTTGTATGAGAGGTGAACCAGAAGGCTTAGAATAGTGTATGCAAGAATTTATGGTACTGACTCAAAATTAAGCATGATAATGTAGAGGTGATCTACGGATGTGATATTTTTAGGCTATGATGAAAGTAGTCGGGTTATTACAGATTTGGGGATATCCAGGATGTGTGTTAGAATCTAAGTTTGAATCTTTGAAGGCCGAGCTAATAGAAAAAAGAGTTGAAAATTCTAAGTTAGTCAATTTTAAGTTGTTACATGATGATTGTTGGGGCTACATAAAGCTAAGAGTTCTATCTTGGAAGAAAGTACTAGCAGCAAGTTTTACATTACCGGGCATAGTCATTCAGAGTAAGTTTACTAATTATATGTATTTTCGTACCCCAAATTCTAGAGTAAAATGGTGGCAATCCAGTTTATAGATGTTGATTAAGTGGTTCCAAGACTTAGAATGATCGCTTTAAGCTAAGGGGGAGATGATAGAACAAGTAACCAAGTCAGGTCCTCAGATTCTAGTAGTGGTGCCAGTGTATTGTAGAACATCAGTAGGGAAGGGTGATGCCCGACCCATTCTCATCTCAGTGCAGAGTTTTGTACTTCTATCATCGCGATATCTACTCATGCTTTATATGTCAGCTCCATGATCATAGTTCACGTTCTTGCATATCATAAAGAATCATGTGTGCTTCCAGTTCTTAGTATAATAATTCCCAATTTGCTCAGCTGTACAAATCATGTACCATGAAACTTATGAACTCCAACTCAGGCCATGCAACTCATGACTCATGAATTCATGCTTTACAGTATGTTTAGTTCCAATACTCATGCTACACATATAATGATCAATGAAATTCAGATTTATGTCATGCATATCCCCGTATTAGTCCTCTTTGACGAATACGGTTCAATTTATATATCATTTTTCAGATTCCATATAATCAGTTATGATTTAGTTCATACGTGTCTCGTGCATCATCTCAGTCTTCCCTCAATATTTCAACCAAGTCGGTATCTTTTGTGGGACATAATATCCCAAGGGGGTGATGTACTGTGATTTCCTGAGCTTATAGGTCCTAAACCTTCCATCTTATTTTTAAATAGAAAGATCTACCTTGAAGCAATGAGGTACTCATAATTTGAATCTCTCGGTTATATCTCAGCCTTATAACCATTCTCAAGTCATTGCCTGTATTCAAGAAATCAGTCCAGTTCATGATATTCAGTTCTTGTGTCATGTTCAGAATCAGCTACACAATCATGTTCCAAGTCATGCATGCTTAGTACATGATCTTAGTTACCTCAGTACAGTACTCTCAGTTCAACCAGTCCTATTCGAGGACAAATATTCCCAAAGGAAAGATATTGTAATTCCCCAAAAATTTAGACCAATATTAGAACTATGCTTCAATCTCATGAGAAACAAATTATTGTGCTTTGACAGTTTTATGAGTGAGTTTGACGTATATTAAGGCCTCAAATAACTCTCAGCTATTAGATGAATAAAAACATTCCTTACTCTTTGAGTTTTTGATAATAATGTTGCCTTAGTCAACATCAAACGAGTATATCTTTAGCTCTACTCGGAATTTTCCAGCTCAAAACCCACCAAATTATAGGAAATTGAATTATCTTTCCAACAATACCAATTTTTCCTTAATCTTATAATCAGGTAAGAAGTTATGACAATTTTTATTCCAGACAGTGGGCCACCGCAATGGTACCACGTCGCAGTGACAGGCAAAATAACACTCGTCAGTTTCCAGTGAAACACCATAATAAGCATCGCGTCACGGTGAAGTGCCAGATCGCACTCATCCTTTTTCAGTGACGCAATGCGATAGCAACGCATCGCGCCAAAGTACAATTTCACACTCGTCCTTAGACTATACCTACAGTGAAATTCCAGCGGCTCACCACGATGGCACTGCATTGCGGTGATGGCCAAAATTGGGATTTTTCAGTGACAAAAATTTAATTTATTCCAGGGGCAGTTTATTTTTTTTTCACGACCCTAATTAGTCCAAACACGGGATTAAAAACCCTAATAGCCTAATTAGTAATTACTTTATTCAATTTCTCTCAATTAAAGAGCATTCTCTCTCAAATAAAAAATCCTAGCCTTCAAGATTCAGGTTAAATTCTTAAGAGAATTACGAAATAACTTCAAGAATTCAACTATTCAGGTATGTTAGATGTTAATCAATGGATCCCTT
Organism: Capsicum pubescens; assembly: GCA_030864215.1. NCBI lineage: Eukaryota > Viridiplantae > Streptophyta > Magnoliopsida > Solanales > Solanaceae > Capsicum > Capsicum pubescens. The sequence continues at coordinate 67,770,545 of CM061544.1, read as the reverse complement.
TCACCCATGGAGTCCAAGAATCTATTTTTACGTTTTAAAAGTATGATCTTTACATGTTTTATGGATTATGTTCATGAACTTTCATGAATTTTGAATTTTATATCATGTCTACTCGAAATTGTTGTTGTTATTAAACCCTACAAGTGTGAATGATGTTGTTCATTGATTTAAAACTTTAAAAGGTGATTTAGTATCAAAATCATGCAATTACTACAAGCTTTATGCCATTCCCATGCTTAGCTTACACTATAAATATCAAGTGTTTGATAAAATACCTAGATGAAAGGATGTTGAACAATGACTACTTAATGTGTCCCTAAAGCTTTAGTATGTTTTAAATATTATGGATTCCATATCATATTCATGCGAATTCCGAATAAAACCCTCAGTTTATGATTTGGTCATGTGATTGTGCGATCTTTCCATATTTATAAAGTACCCCCATGTTAAAGTCTTAGTCCCCATGTGCTTGATGAAATGCTTATGTGAATAATTGTGAACAATGATTTCCTTCCATGGTTTCAAAGCTTTCAAGTGGTCCTATTGTTATTGTTATCAAGTCTTGGGGGTTATGAATACCCAAAAACATAGCTGTTTACTTAGTCTCATTATCTTCAGAATAGTTTAGATAAATCATGAGCATTACCACTCAGTTAGCCTTCATGACCAGTTACTCGTCCAGTTAAGCCTAGTTAAGTCCCGTAATTAGTGTTAGTTTAGTTGGGAGTAGGATTTATTACCGAGCGAACCCAGGGATGAGGGCATTCCTGTTAGTATAGGGTTTGACCCTTAGTAGCAATCCCTGAGTTACAGAACTACATGGCTAGCGTAGGTTTGAGATATCTTCCTGCTAGGTTAGGGTTGGCACATATCTCATGAGTCTTTCTGTTAGTTTAGGGTTGACAAAATGTCTTCCTGCTAGTTTAGGGTTGACACAACCATTTTTAGTACCCGTAGAATGGTATTAACACCCTTCTAACTGGGGTCACAGGTTGGACCCCAATCAACTCAGAGCGGGGCATGTCGGTTAGATGATACCTCCCACAATTTTAGTTTCAGTACTCAATTCAGTAATTCAGTTTCAGATGCTTGACCATAGCATACAGATATCAGTTATTCAGTTACCAAATTATTTCAGTATTTACAGATTTTATTCATAACATGTTATATTCTTGGTCATGTATCCTCAGTACTTACAAATTTCATGCATCCTCAGTATCTACAGATTTTATGCACTTTATCTCTATTCAGTATTCCATATTATATTAATATATATTTAGACAACTATTATTCATGTTCATTAAACCATGCATATCATCTTACCTTATTTAGCATACCAGTACATTCATAGTACTGATCGCATACTCTTTTCTTGCACTATGATTTATCATATCATAAGTTCGAACGCCCAGTTCCTGGACCGCGCATTGATTTTCCAGACTATCAGTTGTAGCAGTGGTGAGTCCTCATATGTCGAGGATATTTATTTATTTAGCTCAGATTTTTTTATCAGTTTCAGTCATTTATATTTAATCGGAGTTAGTTGGGGGTTTGTCCCATCTGCTCCTCAGTCAGTCAGTAGAGGCTTTTTAGACTAGTATAGACAGTTGGTCAGTTTTCAGATTTTAGTTGTCGTTGTCAGACATCTTTTTAGTATTATTTGTTTTGTTTATAGATTTTATCAGATTTATTACTTAAAAACCTTTTGGCGTTCCTTAGTTAAATTCTGCATATGACCTTTTGTTATCAGTTTTACTCAGTGCTCACAGCAGGTACCAGCTCATGGGTTAGCTTGTGGTTCCTTGGGACTGTAAGCACCGTGTGACGCCCAGGGTGTACTCTCGGGGTATTACATGAGTATAAGTGGACCGTACTCATGCCTATTGCGCCTTTTCGGTGAAGGGCCTAGCTCGAGTGCGCCTCAGCTTGCTTGACTTGGGCGATTGTTGGAGTTTCCAAGGTAGTGGTTGGACATTCATGCGTCCGAAGTTCACCTCTATCTTTCTATAGTAGTTATATCTTTATTAGTATTCGGAGACAGATATTACTCCTTTGTGATTATTTTTCCGATGTATTTGACTCTTGGATTGTATTAGTAGTTCTTACACTATTGACACCTGGTTTTGGGCATGATTGATATTTTTGATAAGTTCTTTACGTGTTGTTATGATTACTTATATGGTTCGGCTTCATTCGAGAAGCCTCACCTTGGGACATTTTTGTCTTTTTTTTTGTATCGGTTTGGGTGATAGGCTTACTTGTCAAGGTACGCCGCGACAAGTGTCATCATGACCTTCATTTTTTTGGGGGGTCGTTACATTATACTACTTTAGAAACATATACACATTAAATATATACTATTTTAGTCTATAGAAAATATATAGACATACATGTAGAATACATACTACTTAAAATACGACTTGAAACAATATACATAGAACATATATACACTATATATATATATACATATATATTTATATATATACTACTTTAGAAAACATATCTCCATGTATTCGTTAAATATATACTACTTTAGAGTCTATAGAAAATATATATACATATATGTAGAATATCTACTACTTTAAATACCACTTGTGTATATATGTAGAATATATGAATATATATGTTTGTTATGTTTATTACTTAGTGTAAAGTTTGATAGTAATATATTAAAAGTATTTGATTCAAACTATAAATTCAATTTAAATGAAAAATTACAAAGTAAGGAGTGAATGAATATGGTATTTTATTGATTGCAAAATGATCCAAAATTTATAATTTACATGAATGAAAAATCTGCAAATTTTGCATCATTTTTTTCAACTCGTGTAGGTTAATATTAACAGCAACTTCCATAGGATAGTCAAAATTAATGGGAGCAAAACCATGCATTGGACTTGATTGTGCTGAGTTCTCCCTTGAAGTCAGAATTTCTTCAAGATTCTATTCGTCTTTTGGCTCCACCTCCATTCCTTGATTTTTTCGTTCCGCTCTAATCCAATCTCTAAGGCAAACTAGAACATTCATAGCATTGCTTCCCAATGAGTGTCGGTTGTCTCCAAGCTGTTGTCATCCCTGACTAAAAGCGCTCTCTGATGCAACGGTTGGCATTGGAACATTCAATATATCTTTAGCTAATCTTGAAAGTACTGGATATTGTCTTTCATTATTCTTCCACCAATCCAACGCGTGGATCTTTGCTCTACGATCCTCTATCGGCTTTCGAAGATAATACTTAAGCTCTTTCCGAGAAGTTGATGTGTATATTGAAGGAGAAACCATGTCCCAAATATTTAAATCATAAAAGTAATCAGGAAAATCACTATGTGCTGGTCTTTTAGTAGATGATGGCTTCTCAGGAGCTTGAGGAGCAACAGTTGTAGTGATATTTTTCAGTACAGCTACATCAAGTAAATCAGCATAATGGTTATATAATGCTTCTATGTAAATGTTCTCACCATTCATAGCCATAAACAAATCTGTTTTTTCTTCAAGCTCTTTCTCTAAGGAAGTATAACTAATAGAACTAAAGTCACACATAGTATTATATTTCATACATGGATTTAGTATAACACCAACCAAGTAAATTGAGGGAAGCAAATAAAAATATTTTTTTAAATTTAGCAAACATAGCACTAACAGCTTCTTTGTAACCTTCTCTATTTTTATATTCTTTAAGAAAACAAGAAATGTCGGCTAAATAAGCTAAAATACTGCAAACAGTAGGATAATAAGCACCGAAAAATTCAACCTTAGCTATATAAATTTTTTCCAAAAACTTAACAATATCATCAATTGTAGCCCAATCAGAATCATGTAGCATACACTTAGGAAAAGAACCAGAATATTGATTAAAAGTCATTGTAATAGGAACTTTATAAGCAAGACAAGTTTTTAAATAAGTATATGTAGCATCCTATCTAGTATCACATTCTTCAGGCATTAATATCAGTCTAAGTCCATTTTGTTCATATTTAACTTTAAATTCTCTCCCTCTTTTTCTTTGATTATTTTCTTGAATAAAGTCAACAGCAAGCCGGACCTTTTCAATATAAAGCTCAAAAAATTCAAGATTTTTTTTTACAATTAAATTATATATATGACAAGCACACTAAACATAAAATATTTCAAGTAACGGAGGAGAAATGTTAGCTTTTAACTTGTCAATAGAAGCCTTGTTGTTAGATGCATTATCAAAAGCAATACATAAAATTTTTCTTTCAATACCATAATATTCTGCAACTTTAGTAATAGATTCAAAAATAAATTTACAGTATGTCTACGATCTTCGTCATACAAAAAAACTAGAATACGTTTTTGCATAACATAATTATTATCTATCCAGTGACAAGTAATGGTTAAATAATTATTTTTATTAACAGCACGACCAAGATCAAAAGTTAGAACAATTCTATATTGAATATTTTTTAATAATGTAGATAAATAATCAACATATTGTGCATAAAGTCTAAAAATATCGGCCCGACAAGTAATTCTAGGAATATCATTAAACATATGATTATAAATTGCTTGAATATAATGAATAAAACATTCGAAGAAGAAAAAGTGAAAGACAAACAACCCACAGCTATCATTTTTGCTATTTCTTCTCAGTGCTTCATTTTATTACAATTCTTAATTAATTGACCGGTTGTTGGGTTCAACCTGGTTTGTCCTGGCCCACCAACAGCCTCACCACCTTGCGGAATAAGTAACTCTCTAGCGTGATTTTCTCTTATATGTCTCATCAACGAACCCGCACCCTATTGATTGCCTCATCTTTTATGCTCATCTACAATTTCACAAATATTGCATTATACCTTAGTTTGTCCTATTTCCGTAAAAAATTTCATGCAATACTAGTTCTTCTACGAGCTCTTGGAAAACAGGGAGGAAGATTAACCGATTCAGATTTAACATTAGCATTTTCTATTGCAAGTGTCTCACCAATATTTTTATCATCTTCATCTAAATTAACCGCATCTACTTCATTTTCTTCTTCTATATTATAATTTTTCTGAGCTTCTGCATTATTCATATCATGAGCACCTACACCTATTTCTTCCTCAAAAGGTTGACTAATCGGTACCGGGGGCATACAGGTATATCTAATACTTGAACTACCTCTACCGAAACCGCCACCAATTCATTTTTTACTACTACTATCACTTCTGAGATAAATATTTTTGCCATTTTTACTGAGGTTTCTTAATTTATCCATATTATAAATCAAACTAAAAAATATTCAAAATACACAAAAATAATAAAAATAAATCTTCAACAATTAATACACTAATTAAGAATTAAAAGTAAGAGATGGAACGACAATATCAAATTTTAAAAGTATCCGAAAATTGCGACTTTAGAAAACTTCCACTTGTATTTGTAATCGCAAAATTAAAAAATAAAATTGATCACTTTAGGAGATAATTAGAACATTTGAGAGAGATTGAGAGAATAAGAGAATAAGATTTATGTGGAAAATAATTTGAAATTGTAGGGTATTTATAGAAAAAATTTGAATTATTTTATTTTTTTCAATAAAAAAACAATTTGGTCAAATGACCGTTGGACCCAAACGACATTATAGCCGTTGGGCCAACGGTCAATTTGACTGTTGGACAGTCAGCAGCCCACAATTGCCATAATAAAAAAAAAGATTTTTTGTAAATTACCGGGCCCTGCCGAGCCGATTAATCGGTGGGCTTGGTTCGGATTTGAAACTGGGCTGATCCACCAAGCCTGCCAACGTAGATGGCCAGCCCGGGACCGACAATCCTATAGCCGGGAGACCCACTTGATCGAGTCAAACCGGGTCGGGTCCTCTAAACAAGTCGGATTTATCGGGCCGAAACGGGCCAGCCCCACTCAGTTGACAGATTTAACTATGATCTAGCTGCAAACAGGACACATAATAGATAAAATAAATTCACGAATATTATATTAATTAAACACCAGCATGTTGAGGATGCTCCTATCCCAAAGCAAGTTTGTCGATCATTAGACAGATTATGGTTGTTAGATCAAACTGCCAACAGCTGCAAACTCTACTTCAGCTTGGAAGAAGCATAATTAGGCAACTGTACATGCAGCTACTAGGGGACTATGTAATGATTAAGGCTAAATTACTAACTTCGGATAAATTGTTAAAATGGTAGGAGATATTACCTAAAAAATTCTTAGAATTTTATAAGGAGAAAAAGGAGCGTATTGTTTTTTGAGAAGAAATTTTGGTAAAATAAAAAAAAGAGAATTTTACGTTGTGCAACATATTCATAGAATTTAATGACATAAATGATCTAACTTTTACATCTTTTCATAAAATAGCTTAATTAAGTTCAATTTTAGCATATGTATAAAATTTAGTTAATATGCTAATAATAACTAAATGAGAACCATAAAATCTGAATTTAAACATATTTTTTTTTCTTATTTATTCCTACTTCTCTCTCCTACCATTAATATCTATTCCATGATTTTAGTAAATTTTCTTAGTAACTTTTTCTTTTCGTTTCTCAATAATCGATATACACCATTTATATTCATCATATACTAAATAATTAAATAATATAACATTATATACTGCTGTATTACTTTTCATATAATATAATGTTAGTATATAGTTCACAATATTCATGTCTAAATAATTTTATATTATGTATTCTGTTCATATTCAATGTATATTATAATAATGCACATTATTAATATATATTTGTTGACTTAAAAATAATAATATAATGTAAATAACATATTATATGATACCTGATTTCTTTTGTGATAAAATAATTAATATATATTGCTACTATGCCATTTACACTTTTTCTATCAGTAAAAGTATACCATATATACATACAATATTTAATATATATTGCTATTATAATATTATATTTGCAAAATTATTTCAAGTATAAAATTTACATACATATAGTATTCAATATAGACTGTTATTATAGATTTACCTCATATACATTTGACAAAAAAAAATATAAGCATCATTATCCAAATTTATAATAAATTAAAATTATTAAACAAGTATTTTATCAATGTAAAAATAAAATAAATGAAGAGGTTATAGAAAAAGAAAGTATTAATTGGTCAGCGACATTAACGCAAGCGTCAAAAAATTAGTAGAAATTTATCATTACCTAATTAATTAAAATCGTTTCGTCTTTTTTCTTCTTTCTTTTACGAATTAATTTGGACGAAAAAGAAAATTTATTTAGGTTTAAATTTCGGCTAAATATGTAACTATTCTTTGGCTACTTGTTGTTTTGAAAATAAGGCTAAAAATATGTAATGTGTTTTTTAAAACAATATATTTCATGTAAAACTCTCAAAATAAAAATAAAAAATTATTTGTCAATTATATTGAGTGTAATTAAGGAATGCACAAAATTAACGTGGGAGGATTAAAGTAAGATGGAAGTTGGAACTAGAAAGATATAGAAAAGAAAGGAGATGGTTATAGGAAACTTGCATTGAGTACCTCGCTACTGCCACAGTTGCATTCTTCGCCGATTGTTGTTCTTGTTGCTGCTGTTGTTGGAAATGTTAGTAGGGTACCTGCATTGGGTAGCTAACTCACCGCTGCTGCATTCTCCGCATTCTTCGTCGATTGTTGTGATTTATTCTCCATTATGCATTAGATGAAGGGCGATAATTTCTATCTTAACAAACACACAAAGTAAGCAATGGGAGCAGAGTAATCTACTTGTGTAGTGCTCTCTTACTTGTGCGCTCTTACTCACAATTTGTACCAACTAAATTTATACTTATTATCGGATAAATAGGGAAAAAGTAAGGTTCACCGCATCAGTAATGGACTGAACCTCATTTCTTTGATCGAAGCGATAACTGATGGAATAATATGAGGAAAAAAACGCTCACTTAACATTGTCTGAATAGACTAAGAACAGCCTACAGCTCCTCTGACACTTCTCTACTAACAGGTATGTTTCAGAAAAGAAAATAACTAATTAAATCCAATTATAATCTTTTTATTTTTGATATTCCATTTTGAATTTCTCTCCATCCTCTATGAACTCTAATGGGAGAAAGCCCAATTAACACTTTGTGAAACCTTTTAAAATATTAACGGGTCTATTAGTATGACATAAATTGTGATAGACTAAATAATATATATTATTTGAAATGACATAAAAAGTATCATAAATCACAATATTTAATAACATAAAATATTTAATGAAATATAAAAAAAATTGTTTTACTCTCAAAATATCATTGTTACATAGGACAGAGGGAGTAACATACATCATTTGGAATTAGCAGCAAATACAATAAATCAAAGTAATTAACAACTGAAAATATGTAAAAACTATATATAAAAAATTCGATTGACTCTTAATTCTATCAATGCCACATAAAAAATATCTTGTAAAACTTGACTCTAATATATTTTATATATTTATGTTTTGCATGTTAAAATTCTAATAAGTACCAATCTTACTTATCGTACATACTCAAAATATCTTTGATGTTGGGCCTTGTTAAAACGGGTCATTCTTCTTTAGTAAATAACGTATATATATATAAAGGAGAGTTACAAACATGGGACATTTTGTTAAAAGTGACAAAAGAGTTTGAAAATGAGGTGTAGGTGACTAAAGTCTTAATAATTGAGTGGATGTGACAATTACTTTATTATGGATTAAGAAAGTTGGAGAAAGTTGAAAATAACCACAAGTTTTTAAATTTATACTTTGATCCAAATGTTAGTCAATATAACGGAAAATAGAGAAAAAAAGACGTTTTTCTCTCTCTTCTCGTCCGTTGTCGTTTTCTCTCTTTTCATGATTTTTGTTGTTCATTGTTGCTGATGCTTGATTCATCATCTTCTGCTTCATTATCATCATTTTCTACTTCATTATCATCATCATCTTCTTCTTGTCGGCCATTGTTGTTGTTTTTACCACTGCTGCTGCTATTTTACTTGACCAATTTTTTAGGTGAAATCTTCTTTCGTACATCACTTTGCACTTTGGCATTACTTCATAGGTGACTTTGGTAAGTAAAATTATAATTTTTAGTTAAATTTGTCATCTGGGTACATTGTTACTGCTGTTTTTTCAACAATGGATAAAACTCATTCATGAATACAACATAAGAGTCCATTATTTAAACAGATCACTCAGTCTGTTGCAACAGATACATATTCTGTTGCAACAGAAGACACATATGTTGGATTCATGTTTATGGTTCTTTAGTGCCCGTAACATGAATCAAACAGATGGTTAATCTGTTGCAACAGACGTATTATCTGCTGCAATAAATTATTATTCTGTTGCAATAGATAATTATTTTATTGTAACAGATAATTATCTGTTGCAACAAATGAGAAATCTATTGCAATAAAATATTTATCTGTTGCAACATACTATTTATCTGGTGCAACAGATGAGTAATGTGTTTGGAACAACACAACACAACTCCTGCCACAAACCCAACAAATAACCCATATGTTTCAACTCTTGTTATTGATACTGGATTCACATTATTTCTTAATCGTCGACATGTTTGTTGAGAAGAAAAAATAGATAAAATGAAAATTAAATAAGTATTAAAATGTCAAAGTCGATCAAACATAAATTTTTTAATAAATAAAAATAAATAAAAATACATAGGCTAAAAAAAAAATTGTCTTCACGAGGTAGGGGGTTAAGGTCTGGGGATACACCACCCTCCCCAGATCCCACTTGTGGAATTATACTGGGTATGTTGTAGTTTTTATTTTCATATTTTTATTTGATCAACTTTAATAATTTACAAAGTGCTTAATTAATATGATCTAATAGAGGTCTATACTTGAGTATTAATGTATGCATTGGGTCAAGTTTTAAGTTTCAACTCTTGCTAGTGCTACTGAATTCAAATTATTCCTTAATCGTCGACATGTTTGTTGAGAAGAAGAAATAGACAGAATGAAAAATAAATAAAAATTAAAACGTCAAAGTCGATCAAACATAAATTTTTTATTAAACAAAAATAAATAAAAAAATACATAGTCTAAAAGAAAAATATAATCTAATTATTATTATCATCATTATTGCCAGCCGACCAATCTTCAACCGACATCATAAGTGCCTTCCTCGGCCTCTGGATCTCTTGAAGCATCTTGGCTCTCATTGTAGACAACTCCCATTGAAGGTCATGAACCTGAGTTTGAAGATCCCGCACGATTTCTTGTAAAATAGCAACGTCCTACACTGGATCCGCCATATCTAGAACACGAATGAATTGACAAAAAACATAAAAATAAAAGTAAAGAAAAGAATTCAAATGTAATATTATGTACACTGCCAATTGGGTATATTTACACAAAAAGCAAGAAAATAAATTACCTGAGTCAGGGAAGAAAAAGTGGTTGAAGGTTTAATATGAAAGATAAGATGCAAGAAATAAATGTAGTAGAATGAACGTGTAAGGAGAGACCTATTTATAGAGGATTGAATTTGAATGAGTTAGGCAAAAGGCATGACTATTCACCTCCATTTATTAATTAGATACGAACTGGTGATTTTTTTTATTACTTTGAAAAGTTATGACTTAATTAAATGAAGCTGCTGACTGACTTTTTGATATTGTGATAAGTCATGACTTTTTAGCTTATTATTAGTAGTTAGTTCTTTTTAGTAATCGTTTTTATTGAGTTGTGGAAATAGATTCTATATCTGTTACATCAGATAGCACTTCTGCGACAACAGATATACCATCTGTTGTATCAGATAACCTATCTGTAACAACAGCTATACCATCTGTTGCAATAAATCGACAACCTATTGCATCCGATAATCTATCCGTTGCAACATATAATCTATTCTTTTTTAATAATCATCATATCATTAATCCAAATTTTTATTATATAAATTTAAAAAACAGATTTAAAAATAAAAATGACGAAAAGTCACTACTTGTCGCCTATTTTATATTGACATCAATTATTCAAATTAAATAATCATTTTTTATGGTTATAAATTGTGTTTATCATTTATTTTCGTATTATTTTCTGTTAAAAGAAATGACTTAACTAAATCAAACTGGTGAGTTTTTTATTATTGTGACGAGTCATGACTTTTCAGCTTATTATTATTAATTAGTTATTAAATCTAAATAACTTTTTTCTCAATTAAAAAATCTAAGACATCTTTTCAATAACCGTTTCTTTAATAAAATAATAACCATTTTTATTGAGTTGTGGCAATAGATTGTATATATGTTGCATCAGATAACCCATCCGTGGCAACAAATCGATCATCTATTTTAGGAGTTTTTTTATTTCTTCTAACAGCTGATTCATCAGTCGCAACAGAGGGGGAATTTGATGCATCAACAACATTGAATGTGTTTGAGACAGAAAGTCACGACTGTTCACCTTTTATTTAACAATTATCATATACCTTAATTAATCTAATGTTGTGACTTTTTTATTATACAATAAATAAATAATTTAAAAAATAGATTTAAAAATAAAAATGGTGAAAAGTCACGATCAATTATTAAAATTAAATAACCATTCTTTTATGATTATAGATTGTGTTTATCATTTATATCCTTATTATTGATTATGAACCATTTTTCATATCAAAAAATCAGAAAGTCATGATTTTTCAACCTCTCAATAACAATAATTCTTTTTTTTATTAATAGCCGTCTGTTGCAACATATGATCCATCTATCACATCAGATTAACTATCTATTGCTGATTTAGTATTCAAGTTGGTCGTTGCCATCTTTGAGGTCATTATAGAGTTCCTACTCTTTAGTGATCCCGTCAATGAGGAACACTTTCTTCGAAGTTGTGGCATTGTAAAAGGCCTTTAGAAGGCTTCCAGGACACTTGCTTCAGTAGGCTTAAATGATACATGGAGGGTTCTCTATGTTTTTTTTAGGTCAAAATATGTTGATGCACACTCAAACAATGATCCCAACAGTTGAACAACTCACTTTTATCGAGTGTTGTTCAATGCAGATTGCTCAACAAACCTTCAAGGGATTTGATAAATTAATTAGCCTGGAATTACATAACGTTTGATCTTGATTTCACTAATCCTATCAAGCATTACGTAACTCTAGGCTCATTAACCTATCAAAACCTTTGCACGAGTTAGTGCATAAATCAAACGAGCTTAATCTCTTAGCTCTTAGGACAAGAGTGATCAGTAAAAAATCTAAGAGATTGAGCTCGTTTGATTTGTACACTAACTTGGGCAAAGGTTTTGATAGGTTAATGAGCCTGAAGTTATGTACGTTTGATAGAATTAGTGGAATCAACATCAAACGTTACATAATTCCAGGCTAATTAATCTATTAAATCCTTTGAAGGTTTGTTAAGCAAGCTGTATCGAACGATGCTCGATAAAAGTGATCTATTCAACTAGTGGGACCATTGCTTGAGTGTGCATCAACACATTTTGACCTAAAACAAACATAGTGAACCCTCCATGTATCATTTAAGCCTTTTGAAAAAAGTGTTCTTGAAGCCTTCTGAAGGCCTTTTAGAATGCCACAACTTCGAAGAAAGTATTCCTCACTGACTAGCTCACAAAAGACCAGGAACTCTATACCAACCTCAAATACTTTAACGACAAGCTTGAATACCGAATCAGCAAGCTTGGAAATTATCGGGATTCACATACTACAACAAATCTATGATCTTCTCCAAGATATGTTGAAAGCATGCTAAGGCTAGAAAACACAATCAACTATATACATATTGCTAAGGAAGTAATGATACTCAATCTTCTTTTCAATCTTGTTTGTGGTTTCGACCAGGTCAATAGAATTGGACATAATTGGAACCACAAACAAGAAGACATGGGATGCAATTTAAAATTCAAAAATTGCCGCCTTCACTTAGATTCCTTATTTTAACTGTAGCTGTTATTGGTGCAAGTTTTCTCGACTTACTGTACATTATTTTAACTCTCGGTGCCCATAAAATTTCTTTCTTGGTGTTCTGCTATTTTCTATAAAGGTGATCATCCCGACCATGCTACCTAGTCGCAGCTCTGTTGCAAAGTATCCATCTGCATTATTTCTCTTTCAAAGAAACAACAAATGAATTTTCGTTACTGGATACACTTTCATATTTGCACTTGATTCAGATTTCTCATGTTTTAATTCAGTTTCATCGGCCGAATTTGCTAGAAGTTCCTTTCTACCCTATGTATCCTCTTCAATTAGCTCTTAGATGATATAGTTTTTCATCAGTCCCTCATTTTCCCTCGCAGGCATTCTCCTACCGCACCTTCTGGCGTATAATCATCACCCCGAGCAACCCAACCATATAATTTGGGCTAGGGCAATAACTATATTTATTTTCATTCCTGGTTGAAGCAGTGAAAGGCTTCGAAGGCCCTCTCAGAGTCCAATGCACCCTAAAAGTTATTCCAATCTCTATTGAATCTCTTTACAATGCCACTAAAACTTGATCCCTTCACAATGCTTGATACATAAACATGAGCAACAACCGACATTAAATCTTAACAGGATATCAGAACCATATCCATGGTCCCTCAGCCTTATCAGTTTGGACCTATCAAACTTAACTATAAAATTGTAGATATCTTTTTTGAATGATCAATGACTAATCAGTAATATAACATTCTCCAAATTAGTGTACTTTATGTGTGTTTTCACGATAACATTATCAGTAATGCATACCTCTCACATATGAAGTGGTTTCATTTGCAAGCAACTTATTCCTCTGAACCTATCTTTATTGTAGCCTCTTGTGTTGGTCGGGCAAAAGTTGATCAACTTTCAGTTCCTTATATCTTCAAAGAAGAGAAAAAAATTAATGTCAAACAAAAGAAGAATAGAAAGAATATTATCCATCTGTTGCAGCAGATGTGGAGTCTATTGCAACAGATCTAGAGTCTGTTGCAACAGATATGGAGTCTGTTACAACAGATATGGAGTCTGTTGCAACAGATGTGGAGTCTGTTGCAACAGATGTGGAGTCTGTTGGAATACATCAAACTAGCCTTGCTAGTGGTTTGATATGTTCAAACAGTTGCTTCTTCTGTTGCGACATCAACAACAACATAATCTACATAGAAATAACATCAACAACAAAGAAACAACATCATTTGTTCCAACACCATCAACGACAACATCAACAATAAAAAAGCAACATCCTTTATTCCAACACCATCAACAACACTACACCACAAGTTCCAACAACAATAACCCCACCAACAATATCAATAACAACATCAACAATAAAGAAATAAAATAATACATACAAAAAAATGATACTACCAACAAGGTTTTTAAATTTCTCCCAACAGATGATCTTTTTTGCATATTGAAATAAAAACAACGGTTCGTTCATTCAAGACTTAAAAGTTCCTTCAATTTTTTTAAATAAATATGATATGGGTAAATGGTTATTAAATAAAAAATAGATGTAAATAACTTGCAAAGAAGAAGATGAGAATGAAAGAGAAATAGTGAACCATACCTGCAATGTCAAAAGCAAGGGGATCAAAATAACAATTTTAGTCGAGAAAAGATATGAATTGATTTAGCTCCAAAAGGATCTTTATGATAAAGAGGAGAGAAAAAAGGAGATGATTGTGATAACCCTAAAGAGGAAAGAAAGAAAAAGATGATAAATGAATAAATTTAGGACTGAAGGAGAGATAATTCTAGACATGGGATTAAATATTCATTAATAACTTGAGGGGCCTGAGGAAGACGAGTGACATTGAAAAGACAAGACTAGACTACTCAATGAGATTTTTGAGTTATCCAAGAAATATTTTTTACCGCCTTTAAGAGTACTATTATACTATCTTTCTTCTTCTTCTTTCAGACAGAAGATTGCTTAAAAATTAAAAAAAAAAAAAATTCAAACAGATATGTCATCTATTGCAATAAATATAAATATTTGTTTGAAATTTTCCAACAGCTCAGTCATCTATCAAAATAGATGCAAATGTCTATTTGATAATTAAATTAGATATGTCATCTGTTACAACAAATATGATTATCTGTTAAAATTTTCCAACAGCTTAGTCATCTGTCAAAACAGTTGTAAATGTCTATTTGATAATTAAATTAGATATGTCATCTGTTGCAATAGATATCAATATCTGGTTGAAATTTTTCAACAGCTTAGTCATTTGTCAAAACAAATGCAAATGTCTATTTGATAATTAAATCAGATATTTCATATGTTGCAACAGATATCAATATCTATTTGAAAATTTCGAACAACTCAGTCATCTATTGCAATAAATATATTTTCAATAACTAGGGTGAACTAAAACTTCAATTGAATCTTTGTGATCGCATGATATTGGTATTGTGTTACTACCAACCCGAGTCGGAGTCGTCGATCGATCACTCTGCGTCAAAATATTTTGTATTAACTTATTATTGAGCTAATACCTAAATTTATTTAGATAGAACTAGGGATGAGTACATAGGGTGAAGTACAACTTCAATTGAGTCTTTGCGATTGCATGATGTTGGTATTGCGTTCCTCCCGATCCAAGTCGTCGATCGATTACTCTGAGTCGAAACATTTCATATTAACTTATTATTGATGTAATACCTAAATTGATTTAAATAGAACTAGGGATGAGTACATTAGGGTGAACTACAACTTCAATTGAGTCTTTGTGATTGCATGATGTTGGCATTACGTTCCTACAGACCCGAGTCGGAGTCGTTAATCTATTACTCTGAGTCGAAACAGTTCGTATTAACTTATTATTGAGGTAATACCTAAATTTATTTATATAGAAGTAGGTATGAGTACATTAGGGTGAACTACAACTTTAATTGAGTCTTTGCGATTGCATGAAATTGGTATTGCGTTCCTACCGGTCCGAGTCGGAGTCGTCGATCGATCATTTTGAGTCAAAATATTTTGTATTAACTTATTCTTGATATAATACCTAAATTTATTTAGATAGAACTAGGGATGAGTACATTAGTGTGAACTACAACTTCAATTAAGTCTTTGCAATTGCATGATGTTGGTATTGCGTTCCTCTCGATCCGAGTCGTCGATCGATCACTCTGAGTTGAAACATTTTGTATTAAATTATTATTAAGGTAATACCTAAATTAATTTAGTTATTACTATGTATGAGTACATTAGGGTGAACTACAACTTTAATTGAGTCTTTGCAAATGCATGATATTGGTATTGCATTCCTACCGACCCGAGTCGGAGTCGTCGATCGATCACTCTGCGTCAAAACATTTCATATTAACTTATTATTGAGCTAATACCTAAATTGATTTAGATAGAACTAGGGATAGGTATATAGGGTGAAGTACAACTTCAAATTAACATTTTCAAAACTTGTCATTCTTTTTCAAAATACAAATCAGCCCATACAAATCATTCATTTGGGAAAAAATGTTTCATATTTCAAATCTTGATTTTCTTGCTCTTTTATCTCTCTCAATGATACAAACAACTACTACTCTACAAATTGCTCAACGCTTCACAACAGATCGATTTTCTTTCCATTTTTGACCATATAAGTGTTATTTTTGATTCTATTCTTGCTTGAATCCATTGTTTTGTCTGTCTTCATAGGTAACAAAGTTCGAGAAGAGTTCTATATTTTTTATTTTTTTCTAAAAATTAAGGATTTTTAGTTAATGATGAAAAATAAGACTTTTAGTTGTATTATCTTTGATAATGGGTACAATTTTGAGTTTTGATGCTAAAGATGAAGGAATAACTCGAGAAAACCCTAGTTTTTGTTGCAGAGTTTTGTTGGCTGTTGTGGAATTGTTGGATGGTTTTTAAGGTGTTGTTTGTGGTGTCGGTATTGGTGGTCTTGGTGGTGGTGTAGGTGGTTTTGGTGGTGGTGGCGGCGGTTTTGGCAGCCTTGGTGTGGGTATTGATGGCATTGGTAGTGGTGTTGGTGGTGGTCTTGGTGGTTCATCTGTTGCAATAGGTGGATCATTTGTTGCAATGGGTGGAAAATCTATTGGGAGATATTGAAAAAGTTTTAAAGTAGAATCTTCATCTATTCCAACTGATGGGTTATCCGTTGGAGTATAAATTTGTAATGTGGTGTATAATAATTTATTGAAATTTGTCTTTGTTTTTTTTTTTAAAAAATTAGACATCAAATGTAATGTATTGTTTATTTTTTTATTGTTTGTAGTTAAAAGATGACTCCTAAAAGAAAAGAAACTAAAAGTGGATCAACTTCTGACCACCCAACAAAAAACCTAGAGTACAAATGGATTTAGAGGAACTTTCTGAACAATCTCAATCATGAAAAAATAAGGCTAAGAAAAGTTATGAAAAGGGTGGTGGAGAAGGGTATATAGAGGATGGTGAAGAAAATAAAAGTGAGAAGGAAGAAAAAGATAAACAAGATGATAATGCCTCACCAATGGGACGTGGAATAAGATCGAAATCCCAGCATGAGGTTGTCAAAACTATTAGTATTGACAGGTTTCAAGTTGTGATACCGATAGAAGACCCTGGAAAACCAATTGGTGATCTTGTACTTAAATTTCAGTTTGGGAAACCTTTTGATGAATTTCAGAATATTATGAAGAATGAAAACATAGACGGACTTTTTAAAAAGAGCCTCTTTGGATGCTTTCTTGAGCTGCCTGAGGACCATACTAACCTTTTCCAAATAAGCATGGTATATGGTCTTCTCAAGTGCAGGATCAAGTACGTGGGGTATGATAAAGAATCGAAGGAGGGCGAAAAAGGATGGATGAAATATGGATCAACTACTGTGGAATGCCGATTTGTGTTTGCTTGAAAGAGTTTGCCATAGTGACAAGCTTCAGATGCAATCGTCTTTAAGAAACTCTTTTTAAGAAAACACCCCCCAAAAGGTCCAAGTCAAGTAGGACAGCCAAACCACCACCATCAAATAGTCAAAAGGCATTGTCCAAGCAATCACCTACCAAAACAAACAAACGCAAGGAAAAAATAGATGGGTTGTTGGACATTATTGGACGTAGCTACAAAGCGTCGAATTTGATAGACGATCTCAAGGATAAAACCATACCAAAGCAGTACAGGGAGAAATTGTGCTTAGTTTGGTTTTCCCATGCCATTATATTGGCAAGAGACATCAACAAAGTCATAGAAAATGATTTATTGAAGCTTGCTGATAATTTTGAGAAATTCAATAATTATCCTTGGGGATATGACAGCTACTACTTGACTTTTAAATATTTACTGACAAAGTTATTCCCAAAGACAATCACATTATACGACTTTCCTTGGGTTTTCATGGCAAATTTAATCACTATTTATTTACTCATCCATTAATTTATATTGAATAATTATTATGACTTTTTTTGCTTGCTTCCTATTTACATAGTTTAGGATTGGGCATTTGAAGTCATTCCTCCCCTCCGAAAGAAGGTCAAGGATTACTCGAATGAGTTTTCCCATCCAAGGATCCTTAAGTGGTTGGCTGCGAAGAGCATCACAAGAATTAAGGAGACTGATATCTTTAACCCTTCGAATGATGCAATATATCTTCTTTCGAGTAAAATAATTTAACTCAAAGAAAGATATTGAAACAGATGTGCCATCTGTTGTGACAGATGGGTCGTCTGTTGTAAAAAATTACCTATCTACTACAACTGGTGCAACAGATGGGTAATCTGTAGCGACATATGATCCATATTTCGTAATAGATTAACCATCTGTTGCTCTGGTTCTCTGAACCCGACTCAACTGATTACCCATCTACTGTAAATTATGCAACAGATGAGTAATCTAATACAGCGTATTCTTAATCTGTTGCACAGATAGATCATCTGTTGCATAAGTTAACTGTGTTAACATGTAACCTAACTGACTACAAATTATTATTACATGATTTATATGTATTTGTCTTTTTATAGGTTGTGCATCCTTGGATCGTACCTACTGAGTAGGAGTTAAGGATGGATTCTTTTATTACTCTAGGTCTTGTTGATACAATAGAAGCCCCAATGGTAGAGTTAATAAAGAAGGAATTGGATGGAGAAACAACCATAAGAAGAGCAATTAGGCAAGGTCAACCTAATGTTGAAGCTCTCCATAACCAACCTACTGCAACAGATTCGGGTGATTCTTCTGGGGGTATTACTGGTGGAAGCCATCCTGATGCTGGTGCTTATGCCAGCATGATTATGAGCATGTAGATTCTCAAGAAAAAATAAATATATTTGAAATCACCCCTTACACAAGTCCTTCTCACCCATACACTGGTCCCTCCCACCCTTATAGTGGTCCCTCTCACCCCTCTTCACCCTCATGTTCTTATTCCAAATATAATATGTGCAAGGACAAACATGATAAACTTCTTGAAAAACTAGAGGCTATCTCTAAAGCTGCTGAGGAAATAAAATCCAAGAGGATTGTCATATCATCCAAGAAGGTGAGGGAGCCACACACTCCTACAGTGGTGGTTAGGAGGAATAAAATTTTTTAGCCAAATACTCTCTAGTCTGAAAACAAAAAATATTACAACTCCTCCCTCTCTAAAAGTTATTGAAGTTTTGGGGCCATTGAAGAAAGTGGACATATACGCAGAACTTGGCGATGAAGAGAGGAGGGAACTACAAAATTCCAAGTATCCCAAGAAGAAGAAACCTGTAGAAGAATACACCATGCATACATTTGACTACGAATACTTCAGGAGTATGACATTTATGCATCAGTGGTACGTGGATAGGGTAAGTTTACTTTTTATAACCTAGCCTTCTAATCTACTCCATGAAAAAGAATCTACACAACAAATATGTTGTTTGTTGCAACAGATGGGTGTTCTGGTGCAACTAGTGGTTGTTCTATTGTAACAGATTAAATATATGTTGAATAAGTTGCGTTAGCTGGGTAATCTATGAGCTGATTCAGAGAACCCTCTGCAACAGATGGACCATCTGTTGCATTTTTCCGCTATGTTTTTCTTCTGTACAATTACTAACCTATTTAAAATTATTGTCTTATATCATAGTATGTTGATGAAATTCTCTGTATGCAATTAGCGTACCCAGATGCATATCATGCTGCCGATAGGATAATGGACCTCAACTTCTACAACAATTTTAAGAATAGGTACAATAGGCTTCGTAAGCTAACGTCAACTCATGGTGGCACGAGATTTGATACGTTAGTTTCTATGTATGAATGAGAGGAGATATAATTAATTATGTTAGAGGGGAGAGGCCATATCTACACGGTAAGAGCTGGACTAAGGCAAAGAGAATTCTCACAGTCATGAACGTGGAAGTCAAATATTTTATCATTGTTGAGATACTTCTCAAGGAGGGAAAGATTAGGTTTTATGACTACAACTTACCTGTCTTCAAGGACACTGCTTTTTTTATCCACGTCCAACCACTGTTGGAGTTGCTCCCCAACTTGTTAAGGTAGAGTAAACTGATGGATCATTTTCTAACGAAAGTCTTGATAAAGAAAACATGGGATTTTAAAGGTCAAAACAAGGGCATGCAACTTCAAAAAAATAAAACCAGTGCCGCATATGGGCCGTACTCGCGTGCATACATCAAATATTTACTGACCGGTATAGAAATATCCAATCTTTGCAACGCCATTGTGGTAAAGATATAAGAGGTCTGGCCTTATGGGGTACTAACAACATGGTTGGAGCCTGTGTATAAAGAAGAAGATGTACAAAGACAAACACCATGACAATTTTTTATGTTTGATGAAATTTGATTATTTTATAATGCAACAGATTGTCCATCTGTTGTAATAGATAATATATCTGTGGTAATAGATTGATTATTTGTTGAAATAGATTGGTCATCTATTGCATTATGCAGATGTCTCTCAGTCTCTGTTACAACAAATATACAATATGTTGCAACATATAGTCTATCTGTTGTAACTGATAGGTAATCTATTGGAGCAAATAAAAAAAAGTAGGAAGACCTATTTGATAATTTCCAACAGATAACCTACATGTTGCAACATATTTCTAAATTTGTTTGATAATTTCCAATAGGTATGTCGTCTGTTGCAATATATGTATTATCTGTTGCGATATTTGAATCTAGTATTCCATTTCAATTAATAAGTTCAAAAGTAAGGATTAAATTATATTCACAGACAACATTAAATAAATCGAAGCCTTTAGAAATTACATGAAATAACTCAACAAATAAATGAAATGTAAAAAAATCATTATGGGTACATATGAGCTACTCTACAAATAAATCAATAATTTAACCTTTGGTGCCAACAATTACCAAGGAGAGGTTAGTACTTTGATAGACTCAAGCTATAAAGATCTACTCAATATGGACAAGTTGTTCTTAATCTGGTGTTATGGAATTCGGCGTTGGTCGTCGTGGATCTTTAATGTCGCTTGCATACGGTTTCTAAGCTTTCGCTTCTCCGTATTTCCATAAAGAAGCAACATATATTTTGCGGAGTAATCCGACATCAAGTCCATTATTTGGTACTTGTAATCCCTCGCTCAAATACTCGACATAAGCGGCAACAAAAAAACCGCAATCCCTGCATTTAAAAAAATAGATAATTCATATCTTGTAGTTCATGTAAGCGTTGTAAAATTTATGAAATGAAACTAAATCATGATACTTACAGGCTATCAATGGGTTGTTGAGCAATTACCTCAACATATTCTACATCAAATGGATTAACCATTTTATGCCGGTATGCTTCAATCGTCGGCCAATCAATACGAACCTTTTGGTCCAAAAAGTCACTCATATCAAGGTAAGTAGGTAATATTTTGGCCAGCTTTTGTATCTCCAACGATGGTGCAAAATGTATCCTTCCCGACATCAGTCATAAACTCTAATGCGCCTCTCTTTTAGAACAACGACAGACAACATCCAATGGAATTCATCACCGCAATTGATTTAGATGTACAGTTAATCGACCAAATACTAAGGTAAGCCAGCTTGAATGCTAAAACCTTTGATGATGTTGATTAAGCATTTCTCAGTTCGGAAAACTTCCGACTATTGTTGACAAAACCTATTGTAGGCCTTATTGATGTAAACTTTGTACAAATAATTGCCTGTCATGTATCTGTATTATTCTTTTGTTTGCAACTTTGCCTTCTTTCGGAGGTAGTAAAAAATGACATCGATGTGCTGCACATATTATCAAATATTTTAGATTACGTGATAGTAAAATTAATACACAAATGCAATTAAATGAAGTATTAATTAATAGTAATATGTATGACATCTAAACCTCATCATTCCAGCAAGATTGGAGCTGTGACATCAAATAGAATCAATTCTTCGTTCCGGGATGTGCAACAACAAAGTTAAATGTATCAAAACCAAGAGTCGATTCGTTAACTTTGTAGTGTCCATCATTTTATTTTCTACATGATTTATACATGTTAATGTCATGTGTTTACAACAAGAATTGTATAGATCAATATCTTTCAGAGCTGATTTATGTACCATCGGCGTGATGCTTTAACAGCCCATCGATAATCCATTCTGAATAGTCGTTGATCATCTTTGTTAGTTTTTTGGATTCTCGTTTGAGATATTGAACCCTTCAAATTGGTAATTCTTTCGTTCTTCCGAACTGATAGGCTCCACTTTTTTATCTTTCATGGAAGCAGTTGATGGATTATCAATTGTGATATTATGTTGTTCAGCAGTAGCTTCTACTGTGACATCTACCTTAAAAGTCAGAATTGTCAATGCTAATAGTCACGGATATAAAACAGATTATCTCTCTTTTGTATCAGATAGATCATTTATTGGGACAAACTCGAACAGGTAAAATAAAGTTGTACAATAATTTCGAACAGATGACCCATCTGTTGTAACATATGACTCATCTGTTGGTACAAATTAAAATAGTACTCAGACCTGTTTGATTTACTGAAATAGACGGACATGTGTTACAATAGATAACACATCTGATACAATAGGTTATATGACAGTTGCAACAAATGTATATATCTGTTTGATAATTTTCAGCAGATGTATTATCTGTTGAAACAAATATATGTTTGTGTGTTTGTTGGAACAAATGATATACATTTACCTTCTTCAATTTATGATGCTCTCTTGTGGACCTTGTACATTGATTAAAGGGGAAATACAGAGATAGAGGAGTTGCAATTTTACTTTATTCAATGCTTGATGATGCCTTGAAAATTTCTTTCCTTCTCCTCATAGCCACCTTGATCTCTAGTGGAGTGTATGGATATAAAATACTCTTTGATAGAATGACACCCCTCTTAGATGTGATTTTCTTTACAGAAGCAGTTAATGCATTAATAACATTAATCACTCCATCATGTTTCACCTTGCATTCTTGACATTTGCATACAGAACATTCCAAGAAGTGGAAAAATCTGTATAACCAGTATAATCATAATCATAATGGTTTGTTGTTTCAAAAACTATAAGAGAAGCACCACTACCACTACCACTACCATCATCAACTACAACAAGCCCACCCTCCAAAATTATTTTTCTTGTAATGTCTGTTGCTCCAAATAATTTCTCCTTTATTCTATTAATAACCTTAGGGTCTGATAAAGTTTGCTCATACTATAAAGTAAGAAAAAATGAAATCTTCAACTCTCGATTGGTCGGAACAAGACATGGATGGACAATCTAAAATAAATCAGTACATATATTAGAATGATGATGAAATCATTATTAAAAATCATTATTAAAAATCATTATTAAAAATCATTAATTAAAACAAAAACATAATTAGAATTACACTTATTGCTTCCTTTGGGGGGTTGAGGAGATTAAGATTTTTGCATTTTTATCAGTTTTGGCTGACAACCATCTCAGCATTCTTGGACTGAAAATTTCTTCCTGGTAGTTCACTTGTTGTCTCAAATAAAAAATGGCTTCAAATGCCCAAGCCTATAAAATATGGCCAATAAATCAAAAGTATTATTGAAAAATAAAAAAATAAATCATGTCATGATAAAAGAAATATTTACCATAAAAGCCTATGGAAAGCCATATAAGTTGACTGTCCTTGGCGTTAACAGAGGCAACAAATATTTGACAGTCATTTTGTATCTTTCATAACCCTAGGTATAGCTGTTAAATACCTCAAGATCCTTGGAGAGTTTTATCAAACCAAGTGGTATGTTGTTGTTAACGTCTCTCGCCCAAAGAACATTATGTACAAACCAAACCAAGAACAATGATTGTTTATACTTCTTTGAAAGTCTTTTATCTTTCAAATTTTCTATCAAATTTATGTTTTTGAAGCTTGGACCAACAAGGGACACCAGGTCATCACGATCACTCGACTTGTCTTTGCCTTTTTTGGGTGTGTGGGGTGCTTTTTGGGTTATAATAGGTATAACTTGAGATGGAGGAGGATAATATTTTAATCCAATAACTATGGCAAACTCCTCCCTACCAAAACAAACAGGCATGCCACAATAATTTAGCCATACCTCATCCATCTTATATTTGTTTTCATACATAAACCTACGCTTGAGAAGATCATATACCATTTTCATTTGGAAACGAGCATTGTTGTCCTCAAGCAAATCAAGATATTGCCCAAAGCAGTTGTCTCTGAAATAAGCATCCAATTTTTGTTCTCGAAGTATTTTTCTGAAAGCATAAAAAGATTTTTCCATGGCTGACTTAACCACGAAATCACCCGTTTAATCTGTGGTACCATCACACTTTATTCTCACAATATAATGATAAATGCTGAAGATTTTGACCAACTCTTTGGTAGAAGGGCTATTAGCATTTGGATCATATCTTTTGAAATATTCCTCCTCCCCATGTTCATTATTTTCTGCTCTTGATTGAGATAACGCTTGTAAAGCAAGGTCATGGAGCAGTGGATGTAGCCTAGCTGTTTTACTTGTTCCTTTACTTGGACTTGATTTGGTTTCTTTTATTTTGGGAGCCATATTATCTAAAATTAATAGGAACATAAAATATTTTATAATTGATCAATGCATCGTTAAAAAGGGTAACAGTAAATCAAACATGTACAATAGTAAAATAACAGTTCTAACAGACCACATATTTGTTGCACTAGGTAGGATATTTGTTGTAGCATATAACCAACCTATTGAGCGAATGATCAATCTGTTGGAAATAATAAAAATAAGCCACACATCTGTTGTACCAGGAAGGATATCTATTGCAGCATATAACCAACCTGTTGCAACGGTTGAGTAATTCGATAGAAATAATAAAAATAGATCACTCATCTATTGCACCAGGTAGGTTATCTATTGCAACCTATAACCAACCTATTGCAGCGGATGAGTAATCCATTGGAAACAATAAAATCAGATCACTTAATTATTGCATCAAGTAGTTATCTGTTGTAGTATATAACCAATTTGTTGTGGAGGATGATCAATTTGTTAGAAATAATAAAAATAGGACACACATTTATTGCTCTAGGTAGGATATCTGTTGCAGCATATAACCAACATATTGCAGCGGATGAGTAATCCGTGTAAAATAATAAAAATAAATCACTTATCTATTGCACGAGGTAGGTTATCTGTTGCAGCCTATAACCAACCTATTGCACGGATGAGTAATGTAAATCTCCACAAAATCCTAAGCTTAACTCAATCCGTTAAAGTTTGAAAAGAGGTCCCAAACTTAGAAATATCAGCTAAGTGTTTATACTTAGAACTATTTTTAACCTTCATAAGTTGGCGATCCTATTTTATGACCCTTATGACCTTAAAACGTCGATCCTTGGATTGAATCATGATCAGATTTGTTAATAGGTCAGTCCGAGTGAGTTTTGGATTTTTTGAACCTTGTTTGAATCATATTCAGGTGTCCAAAATAGTGGGTCAACGTGATCTCGATGCGTCGTGTAACTCATTGCATCGACAGATAATTTTTTCCCTAGCTTTCAGTGCAATTCCAGTGAACTAACGCAAACTCAACGCAACGCGTTGGTCATTGTGATAATGCCATCGATACAGCACGTCGGTATGCACATCGCTGGGCATACTTTTTAGTCATTAAAAGCCCGCGTCCAAAGGGGTAATTGAGTAATTTTTCATCCATATTAAGCCCCAAAAATATGAGATTAAATCATTCCTAGGGCAAAAACACTCACTTTCTCTCAAATCTCTCTCAAGAACAAACCCTAGGGAATTTGATTTCAAATTCAAACTTCAAGAACTCACCCTCAATCTTCACGAATTCAAGCATTAAGATATGTTAGGTGTTCATCCAAGGGTTTCCTTCCATCCTTTGAGTTCAAGAATCTCTTTTAAATTACAAGTTGGCTTCTTTTATGAAATTTATGCTGAATGTAATTGTATTCATGATTTTGATGTTAGTTAGGTATAGAATCCATAATCAATTACAAGTTTCCTGAGAAATAAATAGCATGTGTGTGTTTTTATATGGTTTTATGTTAAAAATCCTTGAATTAGTGAGTTGGAACTTTGATCATGATGCTTGCATATTATAGTATTGTCATGTGTATAAATCATGCTCCCCAAGTGTTTGATGAATTTTTCATGTGAGTTGAGTAATGAAGTCATGTCATGTTAGTATGTATACAAGTTCATGTCATGCAAGTGTTTGCTAAAATGCCTAAATGAATGAATTGTGACGAAGTGTCTAGCTATCATGCTTTTAAAATTGTGCTATATTTTACAATTTATGCAATCGAGTCCTGGGGGTATAGAATACCCGACAATCTAGCTGTTTGCCTAGATTTAAAGTAGTTTCATAATAGTCTCAGTGATGTTACATACAATAGTATTCAGTCAGTTACATAACTCAGTGTATTCAGTCAGTTAACAGAATTCAACGTACTCAGTGAACTCAATTCAGTTCAATTAGACAAAACGATCAGTAATAGTTCAGTCAAGCCTAATGTAGTCTTCAAATTAGTTCAGTATCTACCTAGTTCAGAGTAGAAATCAGCACCGAGTGAACCCAGGGATGGAGGCACTCCTATCAGAAAAGGGTTTGACCCTTAGTAGCAATCCCTGCGTTACAGAACTACGTAGCCAGCGTAGGTTGAGATGTCTTCCTACCTTTATAAGGTTGATAACTCTCGTACGAGTTTTCCTGCTAGTGAGGGTTGATGAAAGAGCTTTCTTCCAGAGAGAGTTAACTCATAGCCATTGTTAGTCTCCCTTGGCAAGGTGCTAACACCGTTCCACCTGGGGTCACAAATTGGAACCCAACTCAGTTCATAATCAGGGTATGTCGGTTAGATGAACACTCTCACAGTTTCAATTTTAGGCTCAGTATAAAACCTCAGTTCAGTTTCAGAATCAGGACTGTCAGATATAGTCACTCAGCTTAGTATAGAACTCAGTTCAGTTCTACAGAATCAGGACTATTAAAAATAGTGTCTCAGTTAGCGGTAGTTCAATATTAGTAAACTCAGATATCAGTCATTCAGTTTTCAGAACTCACTATCAGTGTTAATGAAATCTTAGTTACAGTTTTTGTAGTTATATGCATAACACTGCATAATCAGTATTTACAGTAGTTTCAGATATACATGTACTCTCATTCAGTTATGTTCATGCCATTCAGTCAGTTATTGTTCATGCATATGAACCCATGCATTCATCCTTACCTCACCTAGCATACCAGTATATTCAAAGTAGTGACACATATTTTTTTTTGTGCTATGATGTCTTATATTATAGGTTCAGACACACAGGCTCCTGACCGTACTTAGCAGCCCAAATTATCAACAGCAGAGTTAGTGGTGAGTCCTCATAATTCAAGGACAGAGTTGTTATTTCAATTTCAGAATATTTTCAGTAGTCAGAGTTAGTTGGGGGCTTATCCCATCAACTCCACTTTCAGATAATTCAGTTAGAGGCATTTCAGACTAAAGTATTTTTTATAGATGTTCAGTTTACAGTATTGATTTTTGGTATTCAGCATTTGATTTCATTTTTGAACCTTATGGCAATTTCTGCCTAATTTTTGCATTATACAGTATTATTGTTTAGTAATTGCAGTAGGTACCAGTCATGGGTTAGCTTGTGGTCCTTCGAGATTATGAGCACCACGTGGCGTTCGAGATGTAGACTCGGGGCATTACAAACTTAGTACCAGAGCCTAAGGTTCAACAGAGTCCTAGGAAGTCTAAAAGCTACATCTAGTAGATTCTTGTGCATGGGTGTGTAGCGCGCCACACTTATGGACAAGAGGCTATGAGGCATTTTAGAAAAAGTTCCCCTTCTTTCAGTATTCATATCGTGCGAGTGAGCATAATCTCAAGTTACACTCTCAGTCTAATCCTTTCTTACTTCTATTTACAGAACATACCTCCTAAAAAGAACAATGGAAGGAGAATAAGAAATCAGCCAACACCTCTGCCCGACTAGCCAGATCCTCTGGATGAGCATGTTTCCCATACAAAATTTAGAGCATCTTTCACCACTCTAGCTCATTCTTTGGTAGCTCAGAATAAATTCTTAGCTACCTTTTCGGCCAACCCAATGGCCAATACTATTGCAGCTAGAATTTGGTACTTCACCCGAATAAACCCTCCAGCCTTTATCAGGTCTAAGTCAAAGGAGGACCCATAAGAATTATTTGATCAGGTGCAGAAAGTCACAGATATTATGGGGGTGACTGTGAGTGAGAGTGCGGAGTTAGCTGCATACTAGTTGTAGGATGTGGATCACTTATGGTTCAAGCAGTGGAAGGCAGAGAGAGCCGCAGATGTAGGGCCCGTAGAATGGGAGGAGTTTGACACTACTTTTTTGGATAGGTTCTTCCCACTGGAGTTGAGGGAAATAAAGGTTTTGGAGTTCATTAATCTGAAGCAGGGAAACATGACAGTGAAAGAGTATTTTCTCAAGTTTACTCAGTTAGCCAGATATTCCCCTCGTGTGGTAGCAGATAGTCGATCTAAGATGAGTAAGTTTGTGTATGGCGTGTCAAAAAGTGTGGTCAAGGAGTGTAGGAACACAATACTGATTAAGGAGATGGACATATCCAGGCTCATGGTCCATGCTCAATAGATAGAGGAGGCTAAGAATAAAGAGAAGGAGAGAGAGAACAAGAGGGCTAGAATAGGTAGCAGAAAGTGGAAATAGTTCTCAATTTTGCCCAAAATCTTTAGTTCCAGCTTCGTCCTCAGCCTGTACTCTAGTGCCAAAATTCAGAGACGACAATAAAAATAGGGCACCAGGCCTTAAACCTCAGGTTAGTATTTGCAGTGCCCAAAAAAATCCTCTTTTCTAGAAGTGTGGCAGAAACAACCAGGGTGTCTGCAAAGCTGGAAATGATGTATGTTTCGGATATGGCAAGCCAGGCCACAAGGTCAAAGAGTGTCCTCAGGTGGGTTTGTAGAGTCAGCATAATCGTCTTTCAGCTCAGTTTGGTCGCCTGAATCAGCAGGGTGCCACTTCCAGTGCCACCAGTGGGCAATGCCCAAACAGGCTTTATGCACTTTAGTCCCGATTGGATCAGGAAAGTTCTCCTGATATGGTCACTGGTACGTTATAAGTTTATCATTTACATGTTTATGCTTTGCTAGATCCAGGAGCTTTTTTGTCCTTTGTAACTCCTTATATAGATGTTGACTTCGGAGTTAGTCCCAAAATCCTAGCAGATCCCTTCTCAGTCTTTACCCCAGTAGGTAAATATTTCATAGCCCGACGGGTATATAGGAACTTTTCGATTATGGTATCTTAGGAATTCACTTCAGTAGACTTAGTATAATTAAAGATGACCAATTTTGATGTCATTCTCAACATGGATTGGCTTCATTCATGCTATACGTCAGTTGACTGCAAAAATAGAGTTGTCCATTTTTAGTTTCTGAATGAACCTGTCCTTAAGTGGAGGGGTAGTACTTCAGCACTTAAGGGTCAGCTTGTTTCCTACCTTAGGGCAAAGAAAATGATATCTAAGGGGTGTGTCTATCATCTCGTTCAAGTTAAAGACTCTAGTTCAGATACCCCTAATCTTGAGTCAGTTCCAGTAGCATGTGAATTCCCAGATGTGTTTCCCGAAGATCTTCTAGGAGTCCCTCCCGAGCAGGAAATTAACTTCGGAATAGACTTTCTTGTAGATACTCATCCTATCTCTATCTCACCATATAGAATGGCCCCAGTAGAACTCAAATAGTTAAAAAAAATAGTTGAAAGATCTCTTAGTTAAAGGATTCATCAGACCCAACATATCCCCTGGGGGCGTACCAGTTCTATTCGTGTGTAAGAAAGACGGTTATCTTAGAATTTGTATAGACTACCGTCAGCTAAATAAAGTCACGGTCAATAATATGTATCCACTTCCCAGAATCAATGAATTGTTTGACCTACTTCAGGGTGCCAGTTACTTTTCTAAGATAGACCTCAGATCAGGTTATCATCAGCTCAGAGTCAAAGAATGTGACATTCCAAAAATAGCTTTCAAAACTCGGTATGGTTACTTTGAATTCTTAGTTATATCATTTGGTCTTACCAATACTCCAACAGCCTTCATGGACTTAATGAACCGCGTGTTCAAGAAGTACTTGGACATGTTCGTCATAGTCTTTATTAATGACATTCTTGTCTACTCCTGCTACAAACATAATCATGCAGACCATCTCAGAATAGTGTTATAAACTCTCAGAACCCATCAGTTGTTTGCCAAATTTATTAAGTGTGAATTTTGGCTAAGGTCAGTAGCTTTCCTTGGTCATATAGTTTCCGGTGATGGCATTAGAGTTGATTCTCAAAAGATCAAAGTAGTGAGAAAATGGCCCAGACCTATCTCTCCATCAGATATTAGGAGTTTCTTGGGGTTTGGCTAGCTATTACCGATGGTTTGTTGAAGAATTTTTGTCCATTTTACCCCTCATGTCCATATTGACTCAGAAGAAAGACAAGTTTCAGTGGTCAGATTCTTGTGAGCAGAGTTTTTAGAAGTTAAAGACTCAACTCACTACAGCCCCAATTTTGACTTTACCAGATGGCTCAGATGGGTTCATGGTATATTGTGATGCTTCCAGAGTTGGTTTGGGGTGTGTTTAGATATAGAAAGGTAAGGTCATAGCCTATGCCTCTAGAAAACTTAAGCCTCATAAAATGAATTACCCCACTCATGATCTTGTGTTAGTAGCTGTTTTATTTGCCTTAAAGATTTGGAGGCATTATTTGTATGTGGTACATGTAGATGTATTCACAGACCATAAAAGCCTACAGTATGTGTTTTCTCAGAAAGATCTAAACCTACCTCAGAGAAGGTGATTAGAGTTATTGAAAGACTATGACATGAGCATCCTATATCATCCAGGCAAGGCCAAAGTAGTGGTTGATGCTCTCAGTAGGATGTCTATGGGTAGTGTTGCTTACGTGGAGGATGGTAAGAAGAAATTAGTTCAGGAAGTTCATCAGCTTGCACGATTAGGTGTCCGCTTAGTCGATTTAGTAGAAGGTATTGTATGGGTGTAGAATAGTTCAGAATCATCTCTAGTTTTTGAAGTGAAGGAAAAGCAGGACGGAGATCCCAGTTTAGTCAAGTTGAAAGAGTCAGTCAGAGATCAGAAAGTAGAGGTTTTCTCCCAGGGGGAGATGGTGTATTGTATTGCCAGGGTTGGTTATGTGTTCTAGGTGTAGATGACTTAAGGCAATGAATTCTTTCAGAAGTGCATGGTGCGCGTTACTCTATTCATCCAGGGGCCACCAATATGTACTGCAATTTGCGGGAGGTCTATTGATGTAGTGGGATAAAAAGAGACATTGCAGAGTTCGTGGCTAAGTGCTCTACATGTTAGCAGGTTAAGATTGAGCATCATAAGCCCATAGATCTATGCAGGAGTTTAGTATTCCCACGTGGAAGTGGGAGGAGGTGAACATAGATTTTATGATGGGTTTGCCTTGTACTCGTCGCCAGCATGATTCAATTTGGGTCATTGTAGATAGGATGACCAAATTAGCTCACTTCTTGTTAGTTCATACTTTCTATTTAGACGAGGACTATGACAAACTCTATATTAGAGAGTTGGTTAGGTTACACAGAGTCCTAGTATCTATTATCTCAGATAGAGGTACCCAATTTACCTCTCATTTTTGGAAAGCATTCCAAAAAGGTCTAGGTACCCAAGTTTACCTCAGTATAGCCTTCTACCCTCAGACAGATGGTCAAGAAGAAAGAACTATTCAAACTTTGGAGGATATGTTAAGGGCGTGTGCCATTGACTTTAAGGGTAGTTGGGATGACCACTTTTTCTTGATTGAGTTTGCATATAATAACAGTTATCATTCTAGCATTCAAATGGCTTCGTTTGAGGCGCTCTATAGGAGAAGATGTAGATCTCCCATTGGTTGGTTTGAAGTGGCTGAGGCTGCAGTGGTAGGCCCTGACTTAGTATTTGATGCCTTAGAAAAATTTTAGTCGATCAGGGAAAGGCTTAAGACAGCTTAGAGCTGACAGAAATCATATGCAGATATGCGAAGAAAAGATCTTGAGTTTGAGATTGGTGACTATGTGTATTTGAAAATATCTCATATGACAGGAGTGAAGAGGTTTGGCAAGAAGGGAAAACTCAGTCCTCGATATATCAGTCCTTACCGAATTCTTAACCATTTCGGAAAGGTAGCTTACGAGCTTGAGTTGCCTTCGAACTTAGCTTCAGTGCACCCAGTGTTTCATATTTCATGTCTCTTTGATAAAGAAGTGCATAGGTGACCCAGCAGTTGTAGTCCCAATAGATGGCATCGATGTCCAGAAAAGCCTCTCTTATGAGGAAATCCCAATCGAAATTATCGATTTTCAGGTTCGCAGACTAAGGAACTGTAATACCCCAAGAATTTCAACTAATAGTAGAACCCTGCCTCAAGCTCTTTAGAAATAAAGTTAGTTATTTGGTAGTTACATGATCTAGCTTGATGAGTATTAAGGCCTCAAAAGTTTCCTAGCTATTAGACGAATCAAAACATTCCTTGCCGATTGAATTCTTGAGAAGGATATTGGTATATTCAACTTCAAACGAGCATATCTATCGTTATACTATGAATTTCTGATCTCATGACCCACTAACAGATAGATAATTGAATTATCTTTCCAACAATACTAATTTTTCCTAAATCTGATACTGGAGCAAAAATTTATGCCCATTTTACTCCAGCATGTCAGCCTGGAAAACTGAGTGACGACATTCGTGATAACTTATCACAAGTATGATGACTTATCACGAATGTCGTCAGCCTTAGGCAGAATCCATCCCCCATTGATAATATTTCTGATAAGTTATCACAAGTGTGACGACTTATCACGAATATCGTCAGCCTTAGGCAGAATCCAGCCCCCAGTGACAACATTTCTGATAAGTTATCACAAGTGTGACAACTTATCATGAATGTCATCGGCCTTAGGCAGAAATCCATTAATTCCAGCCCCCCAGTGACGACATTTGTGATGACTTATCACAAGTCTGAAGGCCTATGACAAATGTCGTCAGCCTTAGATTTTCAGCAACTGGGAAGCGGTTTAGTAAGGGTATTTTGGTCTTTTTTCTTCACTTACCACGAATTATAACCCTCAAGGAGCATATTATCTTCCATTCTCTTTAGTTAAACATCTCAAAATTTTTTGCACACCTTCAACCACAAGTTTAGGGTTTCAATATAAAAATCCAATTATCTAGAGATTCAACCGTGAGAATTCAATAATTCTTGAATATTTGAATTCCTCGTTAAGAGGGCTACGAGGGACACCCAATAGTTCATGAATAACCTTTTGGAATTTTTGAAGTCATCCAAAAGCTCCAAGTTTAAGGTATGTGGTTTTGAACAAGAACACCATTTTGTTCTTGTGCCCAAAAGTTACATATTTTCGTAAAGTATTCCGTAAATTCATGGAGAATTCCTATAATGTTATTATATTGTGAGTTTTTTTATGAAACTATGTCTTACCCAAGATTTGAGTTGTAATATTATTATGCATATTAATGGTTTAAATTGTCAATTTATGGTTTAAGTTGCATAATTCAATGTCTATATCATGTTTTGAGTGTTTCAAGTCCTATTGTTGTGAATTGAACCTTATGGTTAAAGCATGAGTTTGAGAATGAGATGTTAGTAATTTTTAAAGAATATCAAGAAGTGAGTTTTGATTGTAAGTTAAGATAGAAATCCACATTCTTGAGTTTGAAGTAAAGGGGATGCATTTTGGCTCCCATTATATATATATATATATATATATATATATTGTTGAATTATTTTAAGGTGGATTTTCTAAAGTTCTGAGCTAAGTCAAGGAGTAGTATTTAGCACCGAGTTGGGCTAGATTCGGAGGTCTCATTCCCCAGAACTACGTGCCCCCGTAGGTTCTTGGTATACCCCAAATGGGTTAAGATAGTGATCACTAAAGTTAATGTTTTATCCAATGGCAAGGATAGAACAACTCTTCCCAACGTGGGTAAGACGTTGGACTCTATGTAGCTCACATGGTTTATGTCGGTTAAGAGAAACTCCCTACGTTCCTAAAGTTCTCTAAGTTCTAAAGTCTTCCAAGTTTCAAAGAGTTTTAGTCTTAAACTTACAAAGTTTTGAAAGTATAAGTGTTTTGAAAGCTATGGTCCTAATAATTTTAGGTGTCATGATAATTTGAGGTTTTAAGTAAAAGCATGATGATTTATGAGTCTTGTGGCATATATTTATTTGAAGCTATGTGAGTATGTTTTACAACATGCAGATTTTCTATAAAATCTTATGATATTGATTATTTTAATTGCACACTCCCCCATATGCTCAGTACATTCCCAAAGTACTGACCTACATATTTTATCTGTATGCCATATATTCTCGTAATGTAGGTTCAGGTGCTCAGTCTCAGCCTCACCAGTGATCCTTTCGAGCACTCCTATCTACATATCAGCCATGGTGAGTCCTCATGTTTTGGGGATCGGTTATTCTCAGACTTTTAGTTTTATTTATTAGCTGTTTAATTCTTGTCAGTTGAGTATGAGTCAGTTGGGGACCTGTCCCAATGGCTCTTTAGTTTGGAGTAGTAGAGGTTTGTCAAACTAGTCATTAGATTATCAGCACTTCGAGATTTTCTTTGAGTTGTAGTTTGTTCAGACTAAGTGTTTCATTCATATTTCTCATTTTATGATGTAACAATGTTGAGTTCATGCATTTTATCTCTAAGTAAGCTAATATATGAAGTAGAAGGCTCAAAGGGTTAGCTTGGGGCTACTTGGAGCCTTAAGCACCGTGTGACGTTCCGGGACCCGATTACGGGGCATTACAGGAACAAAGAGGTTCCTCTAGTCAAATTTCTTTGGTGGAATCAATCTATTGAGGGAGCTACTTGGGAAGCATAACTAGATATACGGACCAAGTATCCTCACCTCTTCTCTGGAAACTCAGACTCAGCTCAAGGTAACAATTTTCCTTGAATTTACTCAGTTCCATGCTCAGATTACCTTTACAAGTCTTTATCGGTTCAGTTACTTAGAATTCTCATACCATGCATACCTTCATGAAATAGCTCAGTCATGTGTCATGTTTTCAGAACTCAGTCATGCTTCAGTTATGCATGTCAGTATAATAACTTAGTATATCTACTTTCAGTCATGTAATCATGCTTCAGTTTTGCATGTTCAGTATATAGAAATTCATTCTATCAGTAGTCTCAGTTTATTCAGTCTCATTCGAGGACAAATATTCCCAAGGGGAAGATATTGTAAGACCCCGCAAAATCCTAAGCTTAACTCAATTTTGTAAATCTTGAAAAGAGGTCCAAGACTTAGAAATTTCAGCCAAGTGTTTATACTTAGAACTATTTTTAGCCTTCATAAGTTGGTGATTCTATTTTATGACCCTTATGACCTTAAAACATCGATCCTTGGATTGAATCGTGATTAAGTGTGTCAATAGGCCACTCCAGGTGAGTATCGGATTTTTCAAACCTCGTTGGAATCATATTCGGGTGACCAAAATAGCGAGTTGATGTGATCTCGATGTGTTGCGCAGCCCATCGCGTTGACAAATAATTTTCCCTAGCTTTCAGTGCAATTCCAGTGAACCAACACAAACTCGACGTAGCACGTTGGTCATCGCGTTAATACCATCGATGCGGCACGTCGGTATGCGCATCGCTGGGCATGCTTTTTAGTCATTAAAAGCTCGCGTCCAAAGGGGTAATTGAGTTATTTTTCATCCATATTAAGCCTCAAAAATATTAGATTAAATCATTCCTAGGGCAAAAACACTCACTTTCTCTCAAATCTCTCTCAAGAACAAACCCTAGGGCTTTTGATTTCAAATTCAAACTTCAAGAACTCACCATCAATCTTCACGAATTCAAGCATCAAGTTATGTTAGGTGTTCATCCAAGGGTTTTCTTCCACCCTTGGAGTTCAAGAACCTCTTTTAAATTACAAGTTGGCTTCTTTCATGAAATTTATGTTGAATGTGATTGTATTCATGATTATGATGTTAGTTGGGTTTAGAATCCATAATCAATTACAAGTTTCATGAGAAATAAATAGTATGTGTGTGTTTTTATATGGTTTCATGTTAAAAATCCTTGAATTAGTGAGTTGGGACTTTGATCATGATGCTTGCATGTTATAGTATGGTCATGTGTATAAATTATGCTCCCTAAGTGTTTGGTGAATTTTTCATGTGAGTTGAGTAATGAAGTCATATCATGTTAGTAAGTATACAAGTTCATGTTATGCAAGTGTTTGCTAAAATGCCTCAATGAATGAATTGTGACAAAGATTCTAGCTATCATGCTTTCTAAATTGTGCTATGTTTTACAATTTATGCAATCGAGTCCTGGGGGTATCTAATACCCGACAATCTAGCAGTTTACCTAGATTTATAGTAGTTTTAGAATAGTCTCAGTGATGTCACGTACAGTATTATTCATCCAGTTACATACTTAGTGTATTCAATCAGTTAACAGAATTCAGCGTACACAGTCAGTCGATAGAACTCAGTGAACTCAATTCAGTTCAGTTAGACAGCATGATCAGTAACAGTCCAGTCAAGCCTAATACAGTCTAGAAATTAATTCAATGTCTATTCAGTTGGGAGTAGGAATCAACACAGAATGAACCTAGGGATGGGGGCATTCCTATCATAGAAGGGCTTGACCTTTAGTAGCAATCACTGCGTTACAGAACTAAGTAGCCAATGTGGGTTGAGATGTCTTCCTGCCAGTCTAGGGTTAATACATCTCATACGAGTTTTTCTACCAGCGAGGGTTGATGAAAGAGCTTCCTGCCAGAGAGGGTTAACTCATAGTCATTGTTAGTATCCCTTGGCAAGGTTCTAACACCCTTCCAACTGGGGTCACAAATTGGACCCCAACTCAGTTCATAATCGAGGTATGTCGGTTAGATGAACACTCCCACAATTTTGATTTTAGGCTCAGTA
This sequence comes from Capsicum pubescens, assembly GCA_030864215.1. Classification (NCBI taxonomy): domain Eukaryota; kingdom Viridiplantae; phylum Streptophyta; class Magnoliopsida; order Solanales; family Solanaceae; genus Capsicum; species Capsicum pubescens. The sequence goes on along the minus strand of CM061544.1, from coordinate 67,733,214 downwards.
TAAAACCTCAGTTTATTTTCAGAATCAGGACTGTCAGATACAGTCACTCAGCTCAGTATAGAACTCAGTTCAGTTCTACAGAATTAGGACTGTCAGAAACAGTAATGATAATTCAGTATTAGTAAACTCAGATATCAATCATTCAGTTTTCAGAACTCACTATCCAGTGCTAATAAAATCTCAGTTACAGTATTTGTAGTTATGTGCATAGCACTGCATAATCAGTATTTACAATAGTTTCAGATATATATGTACTCTCATTTAGTTATGTTCATGCCATTCAGTTAGTTATTGTTTATGCATATAAACCCATGCATTAAGCCTTACCTCACCTAACATACCAATATATTCAAAGTACTGACACATACCTTTCTTTTGCACTATGATATCTTATATCATAAGTTCAGATGCACGGGCTCCTGACCATACTTAGCAGCCTAGATTATCAGCAGCAGAGTTAGTGGTAAGTCCTCATAGTTTAAGGATAGAGTTGTTATTTCAGTTTCAGTATATTTTTTGTAGTCGGAGTTAGTTGGGGGCTTATTCCATCAACTCCACTTTCAGACAGTTCAGCTAGAGGCTTTTTAGACTAGAGTATTTTACACAAATGTTCAGTTTACATTATTGATTTTTAGTATTCAGCATTTGGTTTCAGTTTTGAACCTTTTGGTAATTTTTACCTAATTTTTGCATTGTATAGTATTATTGTTCAGTGACTGCAGCAGGTACCAGTCATGGGTTAGCTTGTGTTTCTTTGGGATTATGATCTCCGTGTGGCTCCGGGGTGCAGACTCGGGGCATTACAAGTAATCCATTAGAATTAATAATAATAGATCACTCATCTATTCCATTAGGAAGGTTATCTGTGGCAGCCTATAACCAACCTATTGTGGCATATGGGTAATCCATTGGAAATAATAAAAACAGATCACTCATTTATTGCATCAGGTAGGTTATTTGTTGTAGCATATAACCAACCTTTTGCTGCATATGAGTAATCCATTGTAAATAATAAAAATAGATCACTCATTTATTGCATCAGGTAGGTTATTTGTTGCATCCTATAACCAACCGATTATAGCGGATGACTAATCCATTGTAAATAATAAAAATAGATCGTTCATCTGTTGCCAAATGAGTTATCTATTGGATCAATATTATTTAGATTTCTTCCAAACAGAAGAGTCGTCTGTCGCAACAAATAAATGATCTGTTAGATTGTTCATCTGTTGCATCAAATTTTTATTGTTGCATCAGATTTCTATCTGTTACATCAGATGTTTCATCTATTGCAATATATGTTTAATCTGTTGCATCAGATATTTAATCTGTTACATCATGTGGTTCATTTATTGCAACACCATTTTTACCAAGAAAAATAACAAATCAACCCAACAACACTAACACAACACACACACCAAGAACATAAACGGTGACCAAAAATCACCAACGAATCAAATCAACAGTTCGACAACAAGAACTACAATAACAATAAAAAATTATATTTCACACCGGAAAGAGTAGAGCTAAAATGTCATAAATTAGGGTTTTATTCAGTCCACATTTCAAATTTAAGCAAAAAATATTGAAATTGCTAACCAATACTAGAAGAGAAGTTGGCTCGAGTTAAGTTCCTCTGTTTCTTCATAACTAAAAAGAAATAATTTTTTACCTGTGAAAGAAGAAATAGGACGACGAAGAACTCGAAGTTGTTGTCGCCGGAGAACACTGCTTGTCACGTTGATTAACGGTTGAAAGTCGAAATGGAACTCGCCCAGCTATTTGTCGCTAGAGCTTGAAGTTATCAGGTATTGAAGGAGAAATTTTGCAGATCTTTTGGTTGGTAGAGAATTGAGAAAGACTGTTAAGAGAGAGAGAGAGAGGAGAGAGACGGTTGATTTGGAGGAGAGGGGTGTGGGTTGATTTGTATTTTTGAAAAGATTAGAAAGTTTTAAAAATATTAATCAAGTCCACAATTAACTTAATCAATTTTTCTAATTATCTTTGACTCTTTAAGTTGGTCAATGTCACCAACCCTTCATTCAAGGCTTAAAAGACACCTTTCCTTCAATTTTCTCTACAAACATGTTGATGTGACATGCTTTTTCTTTTTTTTTATTTTTTCCACATTTATTTGTAATGCTAAATGACTTCAAAAGTCTCTCCTTTAACTTGCTTAATTATTTATTTTTTATTTTTTACTTTCAAGACATATAAAATATGTTCCCACCTATTTAATACATTCCAAAAAATCAACAATGAAGGAACATTATTATGAACATGTAATCGCCTTCTCCCTAGCGGCGGATCTAGAATTTCAAACTTGTGGATTCCTGATAAAATAGAGTAATATGTAATAATATAATAAAAAAGACAATATCCAGCAAGGATCGATCCCATGGCCATGGAACTAAGCACTTCAAGGTTCATTCCATATCATTTAGCTAATGTTATTTTTGTTTATTAGTTCTTGTCTGTAATATTTTATTAACTTATTCTATTTTTTGATATATTTACCGGATCTATGTGTCATGACCCAAACTAGGACCTAGCCGTGATGGGGCATCCTAAAATCCAACCAAGGCCAAAGATGACCTTCTTAGCCTTACCTCAAGAGCATAATGAAAATAAACAACGGGGGCCAACCAAGATAATAAGAGAAATTATGTAAGTCAAAGAAAGTTGAGAGTCAAAACCAAACTCACAGAAAAATTCCAACACTGTCCACAAAAGCCTCTAATTCAAATAATACCAACTAAGTCGAGACATACCTACGACTATGACAAAAGAAATCCAGAAGTCCTAAAATAATAAATGAGAATTAAAGAGTGACCGGGCCTTCAGAAAGATGGAGGGTTCACTACTTTACAGCTGACCAACAAGAGTACCAACCACCTAATGCTGCACAGGATCACCAAAAAAGTCCTCAGAACCTATATCATGAAATGATGTAATGTTCGGGGATGGTCAGTACAACGAGTACTGACATGAAACCCAGGGGAATGGATAAATTAAATGCATTTACCAAAAATCCAATCATAAACCACATGCACAATAATTATACATACATATATATATATATATATATATATAGATAGATAGATAGAGAGAGAGAGAGAGAGAAAGAGAAAGAGGATGTTAAGATAGGGACAAGGGACATGATCTATGATCGTTTAAAACATTAGTCCTGAACTATTTAGCTCATACCAACTTTTCAGGTACCCACGGGCTATATCGGTTCAGCTACCCTCTCCTCTTTGGATCAGAAATAAAATTGTAAATTATAGTCTCAGCTAAATTTGACCTCTACTTGAAAAAATCTGTCAATTCATATTTGATCTTGCAAGGCTTGTGCATTTTATGTTGGATTAAATAAGAAACTTTTGCCTCTCATTTTAATTTGTAAAATCTCATGATTAGTAAAATCAAAGATTTGACAACATTTATTTTTAAATAATAATTTAAATCCTTCTTCCATTAGTTGACCAACAATTAACAAACATTTATCAATATCGGGCACATAAAAGACATTTGAAATTATTTTTGTATCTGAAATTATTATGATTGCAATATTCCCTTTATAGTCACCATTCCCAATTCTGACTTTCTTATTTTTCAAAGAAGAAAACTCTTTAAAAAGAGTTTTTCATATGTCATGTGGTTTGTACAATCATTATCAATCATCCAAAAATCAAAAATCAAATTTCTTGGTTGAAAAATAGGTTAAATTACATAAATCCCAAACTTAAGAGACTATATTACCCAATATCCCTTAACTTTTTAAAATTTACATAAAATCCCAATTTTAAACTTTACTCTTGATACATATCAACAAAACCCCACATCCTATTTTTACTCCACCATTAACTCATGCAAGATATTTTTTTTTCAAAGATTACCTTCCCTAAAATCTCTTCCAAATTATAATCAATTAAAACTCTTTCTTCCTGATTTGCTCTCATTCATTAATGCATGCAACTATTTTGTTTCAACAATTTCATCCCCTAAAATCTCTCCCAATTTTTTTTTTTAAAATCGATTGATACATATATAAATTTATTTAGTTATTCATACACGTTTATTCTCTAATGGTGATTCATATGAATGATAAATATGATATCATTATATGGGTATTATGGTGATTAATATGATAGATATGGTTTTAATGGTTGATACATATGATATTAATGGGTGATACATATGATATCATTATATAGGCATTATGGTGATTCATACGATAGATATGATTTTAATGGTTGATACATATGATATTAATGGATGATACATATGGTATTATGGTGATTCATATGGTAGATACAATTATTATTTCAATTATTGGGTGATTCATATACAATTAATGGGTGATACATTTTGTTCACATCGGAGGAGAACGGAGCAGCCATCCCATCACTAGAGCTCACTGTTCCGGTGAACCAGCGTCGGTCCACTATTTGAAATCCATCTTCTAACTGATTGCCACTATTTTCCTCTTTTTTAATCCTATTTTTAATCATATATTTTACCAGAATCAAACCTGTTCTTACCCGTTAACTTGATCCATCTTTTGTGATTTAATGCACTGTTAGTACATTTTTTTGTTTGACGAAGTAGAATGTCATTTGGTGGTTTGCTCGAATATACAGATATTTGTGGTTATCGTAAAGGATTGTATGAGAATTCAATTTCTCCTTCCAAAATTTATTTTGTGCAATGAAATAACCTTGTTTATACAATTGTTGATACATAAAACACCAAAATTCTCCATCTATAAAGAATCTTCTGGAAAAATCTATTCCTCCATTTTGATTTTTGTGGGGCATTTGTTCTGCATCCCTTTAATTCTACAATAAGGTTAACATGTAGAAAAACTAGAAAAAAACTGCTTGGATAATTGTTGATTCCAATACGGCGGTGACTAGATTACAGATCGGTGCATACACTGTTCTACATGACATGTTCATGAAATACAATCGGAGTTTGTTGTCCATGAAAAGTGTGAGTGTTCCGACGATTGCGTTCCATTTCTCCAACGGCAAAATGCTACCGTTGCACTTGAAGAATTACCTGATACCGGTGAGTTCGGAGAAAAACTTTTACCAAATGTATCACATGGAAGAAGGAAGAAACTCAATTTGATACGATTGTTTGAAATTTAAAAGTTGATTGAGGTATTGCCGATTTTGTGAATCTAATTAATTAATTGTGTAACTAATTGTGGGTGATTTGCTCCACAGAATAAAAGAGAATTTGTTACTTTCTTAAATAATATCTAGTCAGTTTAAAATGTATCGAGTTTGTATATTTATCACCTTATATCATATGTATCACGATTTCAAAAATCGAGATAAGATTTATTTTTGCAAATCACAACTTTATGATCAAGTTGATCGCAGATCTTGCATTATGTATCTGGTGTCTTCCAACATTTAAATAGATGATGAACTATTTTTCCACGGTGCTGGTAAGGTGGATTATTATCCTTGCTTTGAGTTTTGTGGTTGGCTGCCAAATCTCCTTCAACCACAATATCCTGTCTCATAAGCCTCCTTTGCTTTTGTGCCTGCAATGTATTTAACAATTCTACCAAGGTAACCTTGAATTGGTTTTTGTGTTTTCTAAGGTAGTTATTGATACTTTGTATCTTTCAAGAACTATGACAAAAAAGTTTCAACAATTCTTGAATCTTTAATTTTTGTGCCAAGCAATCTTACCTTGTTAACAATGTCAAGAATTCTGTCTGAGTACTCTTTGACGGTCTCAAATTCCTTCATCCTTTGCAATTCGAATTCCTTTATTAGATTCAACACATTCATGCCTTGTATTCTTTCATCTCCTGTATATTCTTCCTTCAGATAATTCCAAATTTCTTTTGTTGATTTAAGGGTCATAATTCTCGTGAAAATTGTTGGAGACACACTAGAAAACAAAGTTGATTTTACCTTTGATTTTATGATTTTTTTTTCTTTTGGCTTTTGATCTGGGCCACCGTGGGATTAACGGGCAGTGAAAGAATATTATAATCCTCCTCCACGACCTCCCAAAGATCTAAATCCTCAAGACAAGTCTCCATTATTACTGCCCAAAGTTGGTAATTCTCACCATCAAAGACAGGAGGAGACATTTGGAAAAAGTTATTTTCAGAATTCATCTCACTCATAGATCCCTCAAGAAAATGATTGTGATACCAATTGTTGATTTTTAGTTTTGAAATTAAAGAAATAACGGAGAAAGACTTTGCGATAAAAAATATTGCAATTGTATTGTCAAAGGAAATCAATAACTCAAAGACTTATATTTATAGCTAAATTTCTAATTCAAACTTAAACTCAAATAACAAATAGATAACTAATTCTAAGTTTATGCCACACAAAACTCTAGTAATTTAAAGTTGCCAATAATTATCTACTTTATTTTTGAGACATATTTTCAACAATGGTGCATTCTTCTCCAGTGTGTTTGATTGTGTTTGTTTCTCCTGGTATTGTCTAAAATTCAAATAAAAAAATATAAGAAATTTCAATTAACAAAAGTTTTTTCGATAAGGAGAAGGGAAAAATTAAGCCACAAATTATATTTAGATAACATTAGCTCATGTCACACACGTCTCCGCTACTCCTCAAAATGAGCATGGAAGCTCCGCTACTCCTCAAAATGAGCATGGGAGCAGGGTTTCATGGTGCAACCCACGTGAACACGCATGTTGGTACGGCAGACGGTCGAGTGCAAGTAATTAACTCTCATGAGTATCATGAGCAAACCTGCACTGATTGCCTCAAGTACACGAGTAATTGTGCCCCAAAAAGGGCAACTCTCAACAAAGTAAGTTCGTGGGTTTCTCTGACAAGCCGACTCACCGTGGTGGGCAAAGAAGCACAAAGTCGCACCCCATCGACATAGATAGGGGAAGAAATGACATGGTGTGGCGGAATAAAGCAATTTATGGGTGTCTCCATCCAGCCTGCTCACTCGGATGTCGATAGTGACAAGATGCCCACATAAGGGGATGACAGTGTAATAAAAAGAACTCCGTCTTGTAACTGCGCATTCGGTAATCCTCCCGGCAAGGGCATCTCAATAAAATTAGAGCTCTGAAGTCAAATATTAATAAGAATTCAACTTTTTTAATCCTTACCTACTATTTATTTTTAGTATACTATTTTATTTTTAAAAGACATAAAGCGTTTAACTTCACATAGTAATAATATTATTATTTATTAAAGTAAGAATTAAATCTAGTTAACAAAATGTTATTCATTTATTTACAATACATTAGCTTAGATGCAATTGTGAATATTTCATTTATTAATATGAAGATTTGAGTTGCTTAATTCAAAAATCTAGAATATTTCTGATAAAAATTAATAATTCTTTTTTGGTTTAAATTATGTACTTTGTTAAAAAATAATTACTATTATTTTAAGTAAAATTAAAATCATAAAATTTACTATTAAAATTTTTTTGAAAAATCAAAATTTTTGGGCCTTCTACATGATTCTGTTGCCTCTCTTGTTGATTCTCCAGAGGTAATTTCAGGAATCAATCATGATCAATTGAGTGGGTATGTTTTAGTTCTTGCAATGGTATACTTCTTCTAATTTTCCCTTATGATGAAGTCGTTTTATGGAACCCGACCATTAGAGAATCAAGAAAAATTCCTAGTCCGATCATTAAAATGAGGGATAGGAAGAGGTTCCCTTGTTATTTTTGTGTTTGGCTATGTTTCTTCCACAGACGGTTATAGAATAGTAAGAGTAGGCCGGAAAGGTTTCTCACTTGGTTGTGAAGTCGAAGTATTTTGCACAAAATAAAGAGTAAGTCATGGGAATTAATTGACAAGTTGTCTTTATTTTCTCCTAATCATGTGGACAACATTGTTGTAGTAAATGGAGTTGTTTACATTTTGGAGAGTATAGATTCCCCATTCTCCATGATCACACGATTTTGTTTGTAGAAGGAACAGTATGGGAAAGTATTATTTCCAGATAGAATTAAAAGATGTGAAAGTCCAAGTCTGTATTCTTTAGGAGAAAACTTTTGTTTGACTGGGTTGTACAGAGACTCGCCGGACAACTTTGAAGTTTGGTGTATGAAAAACAATGCATCGTGGCGTAAAATCATGATGATTGAATTAATACACTATGATACATGTGTGCTAAGATGTTGCTCGAGGCCTGTGACCTTTACCAAGAATGGAGACTTATTGTTCTAGAGATATCAAACTGGAATTGTGGTTTATAATTCAAAAAAACCATAAATTTGAGCCACTTAAAGTTACTGGCCTTGAAGCATCACTTTCCATCGATTGGATTGTACCATACGTTGACACTTTATTCTCTCCTCAATCCTAAGTTCGGTTACAGGATTTGAAGTCATTTCAATATATAAAAAGCCAGTTTTGGGTACTTCTATTTATGCCCTTTTAACTTTTAGTGAACACAATTAGGCACTTAAAATATCATAAAGTTGAACAAATAAATACACGTGTACTATGTGACATCCTACTTGACATCTCACATGAATTTACTCGTAGGACACCATATAGTATGTGTGTGTCTACTTGTCCAACTTTGTATAAGTTTAAGTTCTACCATCCTCACCTAAAGTGGGATCGAGGACATAAATGCAAGATGAGGCCAAGTTAAAAAAAACATGTTTATGTATTATACTTTATGTTGATATTTCTTCAATACTCTATTATTTTGTTTTATTCATAGTGGATTATGGTAATTATAGGTGTCAAGAAAATTGAAATTTGTAAAGCAACAAAACACGCAAGACTACACTTTTCATGTCATCCTTGTTACATGGTTGTTAATCTTTGATTCAAGCTCCAATTTTTTATCTGTGTCATTCATGAAAAACTACGATCAACAAAACAACATATCTAATATAGTCTTATAAAGTGAGGTTTGGCAAGAGTAGCGTTTGCACACATCTTACCTCTATCACAAAGATAAATTAGAGATTGTTTCTTATAGACCCTCTGCTCAAGAAAAAATGTTCCAAAAAATAGTAACCAGAAGTGAAAACCATGTGAAACTACAATGGTAGTAACATTTAAAATACCAATTACTCTTTATAGAGTAGACAATCTAGTACTCTGTGTACTTTCTCTTTGTCAAAGGATTTAAACACATTGACAGACACCTTAGTATGACACTATCTTTCACTTTGACACCTAAGTGGAAGTTGTTCATTTTAAACACCTAAGGTAGCCATCAACTTTATCACTTTTTTAACGATCAAAATAAATAACAAAGAGAGGATAATACAATCGTGATGATGTGGCAAAACATTAAATCAAATCAAATAATTAAACGTGTCATTTTTAATAAAATGAAAGAAAAAATTATTTAGTTTAACACCCTTCACCCTGCCCCGACCTCTCTCTCCTGGGGTGACTTTTTGTTGAGCTTCCATGGGAATCAGGCCCGAAATCAAAAAATTTCAACAAGTACACTTTGTTTTGTTATGAAATTGGGTGTGACTAATTTGTAAATTTGAATGAAGGGTCGTTGACGGATCAAATTTAATGGTAGTGATGGGTGTTTTCCTGTGGCATTTGACAGAAAATTGGAGCAGAGGAGAGTGACTACTTGTTAGTGTGGGTTGTTGTTGGTGTTTGATGGAAATGGTAGGAGTTCATGCTTTGGGGGTTTGACTGGTTGAAAGTATCGTTGGTTGTGATGGAGTTTTCCATTGGGTTTAGTGGTTAGTGTTCTGTCGAAGATGGGGGTGTTTTTTCTAGGCAAACAAAGAAGTAAAATTACATTGCAGTTCCTCCCTTACTAGTTATCAAATAGATATTCACAAATTGAAAAAAAAAAAAAGTGTTCCTTGACAACACACATTAAGGGAGATTAAGAAGTAAACTAAGTTCATTCGCAAAATTTATTGATTCACCCCAAGCACAATAGATATTGAGGGGAATAAGATAATTGAAGGAGACGGAGATAGCAGAGGTGGGGAAGAGAAGATATTTTTAAGCCAATAGCAAAAATGGGAGGGCGATGGACGTCAAAAATGGACTAACTCAAATATATATATTTTTCAAAATTTGTTTTGCAATTATTTGGCCAAAAAATATTCCAGGGAAAACTTTTATAATTTATGAAGATAATGGTTGAAGCTAAGAGTGAATAACTACGATTACGGATGCATTTACAACAACACAGCGGGAAAGCAACAAAGTAAGGTGGAAATGGGTGTGGAGGAAGTGTTGAAAAAGGAGAAGAGAAAGAAGAACTAATAATTTATTTTTTGCAAAATTTAGTCTTTCACATGCTCAAAATAGGTGCAACACACATTGTATCAACTCGAAAAAGGTGTCAAAATAACACAGTCAGAGGATAGTTTGGGTGTTTAAAATGAAAATCATCCACCTTAGATGTCAAAGTGAAAGATCGTGTCAAATTTAGATACCTGGCAATGTGTTTGACCACTGAAGATCAAATGCGCTTAGTTGAATGTCACAAGGATTAAAACAAGAATAATGCAATAACACATGGACTAAAAAAGTTAATTCTCCCTATTGAGATCAACGAGGGTGTTTCACTATGAGACTCAATGGATATAATGCTTGTTGGCAACCTTGATACTTTTGTGAAAAGGGAATTAAGAAACTGAGTAAAGAATGCTAAGAAGTTAGAAGAAACTGATGAGAGTTTTGAATTTTGAACAAGTTTCTCCGATGCCCTTTAATGGAGAATGGGGAAGAATAGAATACGACATTTATCCCTTTTTATGTGGCATTTTATAATTGGCTCTTGCAAAAAATATTTTCCGTTAACGCGCGTGACTTGCGTGATAACACACATGGATTTATAATCCATCAAAAGGGTGTATTTACGATGGTGTTTACAAGTTTTGTTAATAAGACTCCTGTAAATTTGAAGTATTTTTTTGAAAATTTTGGGACAACTTCAATGGTGTCTTCATGTCTTTTTTCATTATTTTAATTTACATACTTATGATGTGTCTAGTTTAGTACTCCATCTATGTCTAAGTGAATTGTTGAACCATTTTTCAATAATCAAATTAACTTAATTGTTCAATCTTCGAGAGTAATTTTAAAATTTTCTTTCATTTTTCCTTTCATTTAGATTACATATGTGCTGAGGTCAAGAAATTTAATTGCTCTTATTTTCTTATTGCTTTAAATTATTTTCTTATGAGTAGTTATCATGGTCAATATTTTGAATTTTTAATAGTTTAACAATAATTAAAAAGGAAAAAATTGAAAAGTAATGTTTAATTTATGTCTTAATTTTCTTTTCTAAATAGGTATGCATTACTTCAACAATTCACTTATTGTTATAAAACAATAAAGAACAAGAAGAAGAGTAGAGAGAATAGAGAGAGTGATTCTTATTTCTTCTCTTGAGGGATGATTTACAATGAAGGAAGCCCTTCTATTTATAGGGGGAATTTGCACCTAGTTTCACACTAAAGACAAATACATCAAATCCTAATAGACATCAAATAGATATTGATAGACATTCACTATAATTGATATATATCATAACACTCCTCTTAAATGTCTAACAATACGTATACAGGCTGCCTCATTAAAAACCTTACAAGGAAAACCTAGTGGGACAAAACCTCGTAAGAGAAAAAGAGTACAACGCGTATTAACTCCCCTAATAAGAACATGCTTGAATCTTTGCATTCCGATCTTATGCACCATCTTTTTGAAAACTGCAGTTGGAAGAGACTTGGTGAATAAATCAGCCACATTGTCACTTGAACGAATCTGTTGTACGTCAATATCACCATTCTTTTGGAGCTCATGTGTATAGAAGAGCTTTGGCGAAATGTGCTTCCTTCTATCTCCTTTTATGAATCCATCTTTTAGTTGTGCTATGCATGCTGTATCATCTTCATATAAAATTGTAGGTACTTTGTCGCATTTCAAGCTATATTTTCTCGAATGAGATGTATTATGAACCTCAACCACACACACTCTCGGCTTGCTTCATAAATAGCTATAATCTCAGTGTGATTCGATGAAGTGGCTACGATAGAATGCTTTGTTGATCTCCAAGATATGGCAGTACCCCCACATATGAATACATAGATTGTTTAAGACCGAGCTTTATGCGGGTCAGATAATTACCCAGCATCAGCATAACCAATAAGATCGAAATTTAGAATAAAATAAGCCCATATCAGTAGTCCCCTTTAGATACTGTAGTATGTGTTTGATCCCATTCCAATGTCTCCTAGTAGGATCAGAACTATACCTTTCTAGCAAATTTACTGAAAAGGCAATATCAGGTCTTGTAGTATTTGCAAAATACATTAGTGTACCAATTGCACTAAGATATGGTATTTCAGGACCAATGAGTTTCTCATTCTTTTCTTGAGGTCGGAATGGGTCCTTATTCACATCAAGTGATCGAACAACCACCGGAGTACTTAATGGATGTGCTCCATCCATATAGAATCGTTTCAACACCTTTTCTGTGTAGGCAGATTGATGGAAAAAAGATACTGTTTGTCAAATGCTCAATTTGCAAACCAAGGCATAACTTTGTCTTTCCGAGATCTTTCATCTCAAATTCTTTCTTTAGATAATCAATTGCCTTTTGAAGATCTATTGGTGTTCCAATAAGGTTTATGTCATTGACATAGACAGCAAGTATAACAAACTCCGACGTTGTTTTCTTTATGAAAACACATGGGCAAATTTCATCATTCGTATAACCTTCTTTAGATAAATATTCACTAAGACGGTTATACCACATGCGTCCAGATTGCTTCAAACCATACAATGATCTTTGCAATCTAGTGGAATACATTTTCCGAGGCTTTGAACTATATGCTTTCGGCATTTTAAATCCTTTGAGAATTTTCATGTATATCTATCTCATTATCAAGTGGTCCATTTAGATAGTTTGTTACCACATCCATCAAATGCATTTCAAATCTCTCATGGATAGTGAAACTAATAAGATAACGCAATGTTATTGCGTCCATAACTGGTGAATATGTCTCATCATAATCGACACAAGGACGTTGTGAAAATCCTTGTGTAACAAGGCGTGCTTTATACCTTTGTATTTCATTTTTCTCATTTCCTTTTCGCACAAAGACCCATTTATAGCCAACAGGCTTAACACCATTAGGTGTTTGAGTTATAGGTCCAAAAACTTCACGTTTGGCAAGTGAATTCAATTCAAATTGAATTGTTTTTTGCCATTTTTTCCAGTCATTTATTTGTCGACATTCTGTGACATATCGAGGTTCAAGATCCTCTCTATCTTACATGATTTTTGTTGCAACATTGTATGCAAAGACATGATCCACTACTATTTCAGATCGATTCAAATTAGTTTCAATATCATTTGAATTTATGGATAGTTTCTCATTTTCTTGAGTCTCAGACTCATTGATTCCTTCAGGAATATCAACATTGCTCAAATCTTGAGCTTCTATATGAGATCTTTCATAGTGTCATCTTGACCATTTGTTTTTCTTTTTCTAGGATTTCGATCCTTAGAACCTAATGGTCTACCACGCTTCAAGCGTGCTTTAGATTCATTAGCTATGACAATAATGAATGGTACTTTAGAGACATCAATTCGAATTGGGACATTATCTACATGAATATGTGATTTGGTGATCCTTTTCAAATCAGTAAATGCGTCCGGCATTTGATTTGAAATTTTCTGCAGATGAATAATCTTTTGTACTTTTTGCTCACAAATAGAAGCATGTGGATCAAGATGAGATAGTGATGGATTTTTTCAAAAAAAATCTCTTTTGATGTCACTATCTTCTCCCCCTAATTTTGGAAAAACTATCTAATCAAACCGATAATCTACAATCGAGCAGTGAACGTATCTCCTGTTAATGGTTCAAGATATCGAATAATGGAGGGTGATTCAAACTCAACATAAATTCCTAATCTTCTTTGGGGGCCCATCTTGGTGAGGTTTGGTGGTTCTATAGGAATATATACACCGCACCCAAAAATTCTCAAATGAGATATATTAGGCTCTTGACCCAAAACCAATTGCAATGGAGAAAATTTAGGATAATTTATCGGTCTAAGACGAACAAATATTGCAGCATGCAAAATTGCATAACCCCAAACAGAAGTGGACAACTTAGTTTTTATAAGCAATGGTCTTGCTATCAACTGCAGACGTTTAATTAATGACTCAGCAAAGCCATTTTGAGTGTGAACATGGGGTACAGGATGTTCCACTATTATCCCAATGATAAGCAATAGTCATTAAATGCTTGGGATGAAAATTCTGCAGCATTATCAAGGCGAATAGACTTAATTTGATTATTGAAAAATTATGCCCGTAATTGTATTATTTGTGCCAACAATTTTGCAAATGCTAAGTTGTGAGATGACAAAAGGCACACATGAGACCATCTAGATGAAGCATCTATTAGGACCATCAAGTATCTAAATGACCCACTAGGTGGGTGAATGAGTCCACAAATATTTCCATGTATGCGTTCCAAGAACGCGGGGGACTCAATCCCAACTTTTGTTGGCGATGGCCTTACAATCAGCTTGCCTTGATAACAAGCATTGCATGAAAATTCACCATTCGAAAGAACCTTCAAGTTCTTTAATGGATGCCCATTTGAATTTTCCATTATTCGTCTCATCATTATTGATCCTGGATGTCCCAGACGATCATGCCAAAGTACTAAAGTATTGGAATCAGTAAACTTCCGATTTACTATAGTATGTACCTCAATTGCACAAATCTTTGTCCAATACAGGCCAAAAGATAAAACAGGGAACTTTTCAATAACACATGTCTGCCCAGAGACATTCTTGGTGATACCAAGATATCCAAGATTCGTCTCATCAATTGTCTTGATATGATAATCATTTTCACGGATATCTTTACAACTCATCAAGTTTCTTCGAGACTTAGGAGAAAACATGGCATTATTTATGATGAGTTTAGTTTCCTTGGGCAAGATTATAATGGTTTTTCCAAAGCCTTCAATCAAATCAGCACTACCAGAAATTGTAGTGACATTAATCTTGCCCATGTTTAGATGAGAGAAATATTTCTTGTCTTTGAATATCGTATGTATAGTGCCAGAATCAATCAAACATATATCTTCACAATTTGACAGCTTACTTTAAAAATTATCCATATCTTCAAATAAAATGACATACACCAAATAAGATATATATTAAATTTTTATACAAAGTGAAAGC
This sequence comes from Capsicum pubescens, assembly GCA_030864215.1. Taxonomy (NCBI): domain Eukaryota; kingdom Viridiplantae; phylum Streptophyta; class Magnoliopsida; order Solanales; family Solanaceae; genus Capsicum; species Capsicum pubescens. Next base: position 67,718,012 of record CM061544.1, on the reverse strand, counting down.
TTATACTATAAAAAATTATTAATCCGACCTTACTAAGCAATTAAAAAAAATATATCCAAAAACTATTGAAATAATATAATATATGATAAGAAATCTAATACGTAATATATTATTTATAATTAATAGTACGAAACAGTATCATGCAATACATACAATAATAATATAATATTGTTATATTATAATTTGTCTAGTACATTAATATGTAAATATAATATTATTATAAATATAATAATGTCCAAAATGTTAATATGCAATAACATTAACAATATATAATATATAATAGTCCAAAACGTTAATATGCAATAACATTAATATGCAAATATGTCCAAAACGTTAATATATAATAGTAATGTCCAGAATGTTAACATGTCCAAAATGTAATCAATGCCATGCCCTTCATATATATATATATATATATTTTTTCAATAAATAAGGACAAAATTTAAATTTGATTCAACTCAATAATAACAACAACAACAACAAATCCAGTGTATTCCCACATAGTGAGGTCTGGGGAGGGTAAGATGTACGCAGTCCATACCTCTACCTCTAAAGAAGTAGAAAGGTTGTTTCCGATAGACCCACGGTTCGAGACACGAAATACTACACAAATACATAGTAAAGCATGGAACAAGATGGCATAACACAAATACGACACCCACAAGTAATAGAAAACAGAGAAAAGTAAACAGATTCGTAATAAAACATGAAACAAGGTATCATAACAAGAATAATACCCCTACCAAGTAATTCCCTACACTAGCGACCCAAACTGACCCTAGCCTTCTGCCCTAATTCGCGTCCTCCAGATCTTCCTATCTAGGGTCATGTCCTCAGTGAGCTGTAACTGTTCCATGTCCCACCTAATCACCTCTCCCCAGTACTTCTTCGGCCTTCCCCTACCCCGCCTAAAACCATCCAAAGCTAGCCTCTCACACCTACGAACTGGGGCATCCATGCCCCTCCTCATCACGTGTCCAAACCATCTCAATCGGACTTCCCGCATCTTATACTCCACTGGAGTCACACCAACCTTCTCCCTGATGGTCTCATTCCGAACTCTATCCCCCCTAGTCAGCCCACACATCCAACGCAACATCCGCATTTCCGCCACCTTCATTTTTTGAATGTGGGAGTTCTTAACTGGCCAACACTCCACTCCATACAACATGGCCAGACGGACTACCACCCTGTAGAATTTTCCTTTAAGCTTGGGCGGCACCTTCTTATCACACAACACCCCCGACGCGAGCTTCCACTTCATCCATCCTGCCCCAATACGGTGCGAGACATCCTCGTCAATCTTACCGTTACCCTGAATCACGGACCCGAGATACTTGAAACTATCCCTCTTACATACCACCTGTGATTCCAACTTCACTACCACCTCGTTCTTCAGCCTCACGTCATTAAACTTGCATTCCAAGTACTCTGTCTTGCTCCTACTCAACCTGAACCCTTAGACTCAAGATTTTGTCTCCACACCTCTAATTTATCATTCACACCCCCTCGTATCTCATCAATCAAAACTACATCATCTGCAAAAAGGATACACCAAGGCACTTCCCCTTGAATACGCGGCGTCAACACATCCATCACCAAAGCAAATAAAAAGGGACTAAGAGTAGATCCCTGATGCAATCCTGTCAAGACAGAGAAATGCTCTGAGTCTCCTCTCGCCGTCCTCACCTGAGTTTTAGCTCCATCATACATGTCCTTAATTGCTCTGATATATGCCACTGGGACTCCACTCACCTCCAAGCATCTCCAAAGTACCTCTCTGGGGACTTTGTCATATGCCTTCTCCAAGTCGATAAACACCATGTGCAGGTCCTTCTTTCTTTCCCTATACTGTTCCGCCAGCCTCTGTACCAGGTGAATTTCCTCCGTCGTCGATCGGCCAGGCATAAATCCAAATTGGTTCTCTGAAAAAGACACTATCCGTCTCAGCCTCACCTCGACCACTCTCTCCCAAATCTTCATAGAGTGACTTAATAACTTAATCCCCCTATAGTTATTGCAACTCTGAATGTCACCCTTGTTCTTATAAAGAGGGATCATAGTACTCCACCTCCAAGCCTCGAGCATTTTCGTCGTCTTGAAAATTTCGTTAAACAATCCCGTCAACCACCTTAAACCCGCCTCGCTAGAAAACTTCCAAAAATCCACCGGTATCTCATCCGGCCCCGTCGCCCTACCCCTTCGCATCCTACGAACAACCTCTCTAACCTCTTCTACCTTAAAACGTCTACAATAACTAAAATCCTAACACTTCTTAGAGTGCTCCAGCTCTCCTAACACAATAGCTCTATCCCCTTCATCATTCAAGAGCCTATGAAAATACGAATGCCATCTGTTCTTAATGTGGCCGTCCTCCACCAACACTGTACCATCCTTCCCCTTAATGCACTTCACCTGGTCGAGGTCACGACCCTTCCTCTCCCTAGCCTTAGCGAGTTTAAACAACTTTTTTCCCCTCTTTTCTTCTGTAACCCTGCATACAAGCTCTCAAAAGATGTCGTCTTAGCCGCCGTAACTGCTAACTTAGCCTCCTTCCTAGCTAACTTGTACTCTTTCCTATTTACCCACTTCTCTTCTTCGTCCTTACTCTCAACCAACTTAGCATACGCCCCTTTCTTGGTCTCCACTTTCTTCTTAACCTCTTTATTCCACCACCAATCCCCTCGATGATGCCTGGACCGGCCCCTAGAAACACCCAACACCTCACTTGCATTCTCCCTGATGAACCTAGACACTATCCCACATATTATCCACGTCCCCCCTACACTCCCACACCCTCATTCCCGCTAACTTCTCCCCTATCTCTCACGCATTCACTGGCGTCAGGCCGCCCCACTTAATTCTAGGTCTACCCTCCTCACCCCTTCTCTTCCTATCCTTCTTTATACCCAAATCCATAACCAAGAGCCTATGCTGGGTGGAAAGATTCTCACTCGGGATGACCTTACAGTCCTTACACAACACCTTATCCCCTTTCCTAAGCAACAAAAAGTCAATTTGGGTCTTGGCTATTGCGCTTCGAAAGGTGATCAGGTGATCGTCCTTCTTCGGGAAGCCCGAGTTTACCACCACCATCCCAAAGGACCTCGCAAAATCCAATAGAGTAGTCCCCTCTTCATTTCTTTCCCCAAAACCAAACCCACCATGCACATCACCAAAGCCTTCCGGTAACGCCCCGATGTGCCCATTGAAATCTCCTGCTACAACAATCTTCTCCGAGCTAGGCACGCCTCTCACCACCTCATCCAAAGCCTCCCAAAACCGCATCTTCTCCTCCCCCTCCAAGCCCACTTGCGGCGCATAAGCACTACACGCATTCAGGGTAAACCCCCCAATGACCAACTTAATAGTCATCAACCTATCGTTGATCCTCTTTACCTCTACTACCTGACCTCTAAGCTCTTCATCTACTAAGATGCCAACTCCATTCCTACGCCTCTCGCTCCCAGAGTACCAAAGCGCATAGACATCCACATCCCTAGCCTTAGACCCTACCTACTTGGTCTCTTGAACACACGCAATATTAATCCTCCTCTTTCTAAGAATCTTCACAACTCAATAATAAACAACAATATTATACTCCTAATTAAACTAATCAATACTAATCAAAAACTAATACACATTATAGACACCTAATTTTATCCCTCCCAAAACCCAATTTATCCATTTTTTCATTTCTTGTTATCATACATTCTCACCCATGTGATTATACCCCACAAAAATACAAAAATAACAACCCTTAACAAAATTCCAAACAAATTTTATCTTGTTTTAATCATCCTAACAACCTACCCCTACATCACCCCCTACTCACCTACCTATACCCATATAATACCCCCTTTGTCACATTTCTTTTCCCCCCTTGGTATTTTACATAACAAAATTGGAAAAGAAAGGGAGAATAATATATGCTCACACCTCATGTGGACCCTACTGGAATTCCCAATTTCCATTTCACTCATATACACACTCTCTCTCATACGTATATATACACTCACAGTAACAATACGAGGTACCCATATACAATTCAAAAACACGATAACACTCACAGAAAATTGACAAAAATCATCATCATCACATTTGGACTCACAAAAACAACCATACACAGACCTTTATTTTTTTCCTTTTTTTTAGCTCTCACCATCAACCCACAGATTACACATAAAATCCTCCATGGATGAGCATTCCAACACATCTTGATGTTCCATTAACACCAAAAAAAAAAAACGAAAACCACACTCACCACACTGCTATATACATATACGCACAATTCACACAGAGGGGAGGGGAGGGACCATCTTCCATTTTTGCGCACTCTCTCACACAAAAGACACCATCAATGCGCACACACACAGAGTAAATTTCTCACACACACACACATTGAGCAAAAAATCAAAATCAAAATGAAGAGAATTTGAGGGTTTTGATCGGTTTTTCTTCAGTTTTTCCGGTGAAATCTCACCGGAATCATCATCAAGTTCATCATCCCGACCTACTCAGCCCCAAAAACTCTTTTCTCCTCGATTTTTAGATAGGAGTTCATCGGAATCAACGTCCGTCGTCAGTTGGATTAAAATCAGTCCCAAATCCATTCTCGTCGTTGATTGAATCAGTACAGATGGTTAGTTCCAATTTCAAATTAATTTTGCAATAATATCATGTACTGGTTTGGTTTTTTCGGTGTTGATTTCAATTTTGATCCATAAGTTTTTGTCTTGGTTCGAAGTTTGGATACTTTTTGGACTCGGTTGATTTATTTTGGTCAATTTTGGATCTTAGTTCCGCGATACCGAGTTGGACCGTGTTGCTGTTGAGGTTTTCTATTGGGGAATTCTAAATCCGAGGCTTCTTCAATATTATTATCAACCAAAATTGATTATCGAAAGGTCCATTTCTTTAACCATTCACTCTTCTTTATCGTAATTTATTGAATTGGCTATGTTCGAGATTGAATGATTTGGGGGATGTTTGATTTCATTAATGTGAAATTCATATGATTACCATGATTTAATTATCGTTATGTCTATGTTGTTGATATTGAATTTCGAGTGAAAAATTGATTTGCTAATCGAAGCATGTGTTAATTGTTGGTTGAAATTAATTTAGGGGTGAGAATTAAAAACTTGACATAATTGGTGAACTTTGGTTAGTTTGATTCATTGGTTGTTTGACTTGAAATGAACATTAATTGAACTTGGTAGTATCATGATACGTCGATTGGTTTAGACAAACATAGGTTGGGTAGGCAAAGTTTAGAATTTGTGGCTTTGGTTGAATGTTGGAAATTTTGTGAATGTTTGAAATTTTGTTGAATAGTTTGATTTTTCCGCACTAATTATGTATTCATTTGGCCGGGGAATGCCTCGAGGGATTTGTATTGATTTATTCGGGAAATGCCCCGAAGTATCTTGTACTTGAAGACGACGCACGATCAAGGGCCGGAACGTCGGGTAGAGAAAGCAATAGAGTGTAGTTTAGAATTGGCATAGAATAGAGTAGGTTTATATTTTTGCATTTTCTATTTCGAGATTGTAATAATCGGACTGGACACTATAATTTTGGATTTGTTTTGTTTGTTTGTTTGATTGATTGTTGTGTGGGATTTTGTGTGGTTTATATATTCATAATGTCAAAATAGCCGATACGTTCCACCAAGCGATCGTGGTCGAACCACGGGATCGAGGGGTGCTTAATACCTTCCCTTCAATCAATAGAATTCCTTAGCCGGAATCTCTGTTCGCAAATAAGTTTTAAAGAGTCAAATTATTTTGAAAAGGATTTTTCAAAGGTGACTTGGCACACCAGATTATGCTAAGTGGCGACTCTGAGTTTTGAATATAAAAAGTCCTTTTCGAAAAAAATATTTATTTTGTCACTTTAATAATAAAAATCCTTTCGAACCTTAAAAATGAATCTTTTTGGAGTTAAAAAAGGGGTGTGACAGCTCTGGCAACTCTGCTGGGGATTTTTTTGAATTCGAGCTTATTTTGGGAATTGTATCGGCTTAGTTTGACATCATGGGTGAATAAACATTGTTTGTGTTGTCGTTTGTGTTATTATTTTTGAGTGCCTACGTGCTCTTTGTTTACAGTTTTTCTCTCATGTGTTACCGCTTTATATCTGGCACCATATGCATAACCCGAGTCAATTCTTTCTGCAACAAGTTCTGTAGTACACGCTGTGTATACGACCTATAGTTGAGTCACCTTTATTTTAGGAGGGGGAGCCGTTGGCTGGTATGGAGTAGGTGGAAAGCAAAGTAGCCACTATCGACCATACGCTCCTCCGAATAGCCTTATTAGTGAACTCCAGCGTAGGTCAGCCTTTAGGTCATGCTTATGTGCATCATATTGAGACCTAGCAGGGCCCACTTGGTCCTTTGTAGGAGACTCACCTCTAAAGCATCCCTACGTGCTAAATATTGAATCTTTGAGGGTAATAAGGTCTTTGACAGACTGATTTGGGCAAAAGCATGTGTTAGAAGTAAAGTATGTAGGCAAGAAATTTTTGGGAAAAAAAAGAGAGTTTCGTAGTTTTTTATAGTTACTTTATGGCTTTTATTTTTTTCAAAATTCAAAAAGATTTTCTTACCTTTTTCACGCATTTATTCAAAAACAAAAAAATCCTCAAAAATATTTTCCCTTTATCTCCTTTAGCATGCATTCATAATTGAAAATTTTCAAAAATATTTTTAGGAGCTTTTTATAAAAGGAAAATTCAAAAAAGATGGCAGAAGTTTTATACATTTCATATAACGAAAATACCAAAAAGATTTTCTCTTTCATAGTTGTTGGTGTCAGTCTTATGTGAAGTGTCAAACTAAAAACTCAAAAGATTTTATTATTTTTCATCTTCTATTTGTGGTCGCGTCTCTCAAGTCAAGGTTCAGTCGGTTATTTAATACTTAATTGTCCTATCTGGATGAACTACACACCCTGATTCTCCTCTCTCGAGAGTGAGATACGTAGGCAGCCTATTGTTGATTCGGGAATCTTATTTGAAAAATCCAAAAAAGATTTTCTTCACTCTTCATTTAGAGTAGGTGTTTCATGTACATCTGTACAAGAAAACAACAAAAAAAATATTTTCTTTTAATAGGTTCAAGTTTCATTTTCGTATGAAATTCAAAATTGAAAATCCACAAATATTTTCTTCGGTAATCATAGATTTCATTTTGTACAGGAATCTGAAAAAATTCAAAAGATTTTCCTCACTCTTCATTTAGAGTAATGTTTCATATACATCTTTAAAATAAAACTACAAAAAGATTTTCCTTTAATAGGTTTAAATTTCATTTAGTATGAAACTCAAAATTGAAAGCCCAAAAAGATTTTCTTTGGTAATTATAGATTTCATTTTGTATAAGAATGTAAACTTGAAAAATACAAAAAGATTTTTGTCAATTCTTTTGACAATTTGTTATTTTCTTTTCTCTTTGAAGTTTCAAGAAAAAGAATGAAAAAATAGTTTAATTGGCCATTTTGGCAAGACTTAACGAACTACGCCCACCTGATTCTCCTCTCTCGGGAGTGAGATACGTAGGCGCCCTTCTTGGGTTTGGTGATCTTTTCAAAAAAAAAGAAAAAAGAGGTTTGAAAAAGTGTTAAAATCTAACGCATTTGCTATTTTTTTTGTTGAGTCAGTTTAAGGTGGTTGGTTTGTGGCATTCTGGCTGGTCCTTCACATCACACCAAATCCAAAGAGAAAGTTATGGCCAACAAGGATATCGAGTTTGCTGTCACTGATCAGATAGGGAGTTCGAGCAATGAGAAATTAGGAGTTAATGAAGAGATATGAAAATTAAGGCAACAAATGATAAAAATGCATCGAGATTGGTCTAATGGGTTGCCACTTCCTCCATTTTCCACTGATAATCTAAAATATCTTTCTAGCTTGCCTCCAGTGTCACATACACAGTTTCCTATTTTTGTTGACACACCACAACATGCATCAGAACCTGCTCCGGGCTAACACTATCCAAACACTTCCAATATTCATTTCCTCACTCCTCAACACAAAGCTACCACATGCTCGGCTCCACCCACTGTTCATGTTTTTGCAACACCACCCCCACCCGAAGCTCCTACTTTTGAGGTTTATCCATAAGTTTTGCTTCCCCACTCTGCGAGAGAACCTATATTGAATATTTTTGTTGATCAACATCATTCTATTGAGCAGACATTTAAGTTGACTAATCCTTATGGCTATACTCACCTGCCTAAATTTTCTCTTAACACTGAGAAGCTTGTTATAACAGAAGAACAATAGGAAATGATCAGAAAATTAAGAAGTTTGGAACTGGCTATAAAAGACCTCCAGGGACTTGGGGGTACAAAAATGTCTCATATAAAGATCTGTGAATGTTTCCATGGGTTCATCTTTCTTTTGGTTTCAAAATGCCAAAGTTTGAGAAGTATGATGGACATGGCGATCCTGTAGAAAATTTGAGACGTTATTGCAACCAACTAAGGGGTGCTGGGTAAAAGGAAGAATTACTCATGGCATATTTCAGTGAGAGTCTTTCAGGCCTAGCTTCGGAATAGTTTGTTGACCAAGACATCGACAAGTGGATTAGTTGGGATGACCTAGCTAATGAATTTGTGGAACAATTCCAATATAATGTGGAGTTGATTCCTGATGAGAAATCCCTAACTAACATGAAGAAAAAGAGTACTGAGACTTTCAAAGAGTATGCGATTAGATGGCGTGAACAAGTTGCTAGGGTGAAACCGTCAATGAAAGAAAGTAAGATAGTGGAGGTATTTATTCAAGAGCAGGATGAAACATATTATCAACACTTTTTACCTGCATTAGGCAATCTATTTATTGAGGTCCTCAAAATGGGGGAGATGATAGAGGATAGAATTAAGATCGACCGTATTGTGAGTTTTGCAACATTGAAAGCGAATAATCACGCAATTCAAAAAGGTTCAGGAAGTTTCGGAGGGAAGAAGTATGAGGAAGATGCATCTTCCATTGTAGTTGGACAACAGGTATGAGCAAAAGGACCACACCATCGTTACCCACAGGCTCAAACCCAAACTTATGCCCAAGCTCCACAGAATCTTTCCCAAAATCCATTGTACTGTATTCCCCCACCTACATATCTAATATACAATGCAAAACCCTATGGTCAATTCCCTTCTTACCCAGAATGGCGTGCACCAACTCTTCAAAGTCATCCTCAAACTCCACAAACATACCAAAGCCCTTCTAGGTTCGATTTTCGATCCAAACCAAACAATGAAATGAGGCAGAAGTCAAGAGATAGCTTCACACCAATTGGAGAGTCGTACGCTAGTTTATTCCAGAGATTAGTACATCGGGGCATGATCACTCCTCTCCTTGGGTATACTCCTGACCCACATTCAAGAAGTTTTGATACTAATGTACGATGTGCATATCATTCTGATGTTCAGGGTCATAGTATGGAAGATTGTCGTTCTTTGAAAAGAGAAATAGAAAAGATGATTCAAGATAAATCAATTATGGTGTAGACCATTGACAGTGAGGAAAGATATAGTAATGCTGATATGCAAACCAGTGGCTAAGATGTCAGGCTGAGCAATTGAGAAGTCACCCCTCTCCCTACTAAGAAGAGGTCCGGTAGTGTGTTTTGTTTTATTTTCTGTTGTCCAAATTATTTCAGGGTTGTAGGTCGGGATCTATCTTGTTTTGTCCCTTTGTCGTTAGGTTCAAACCCTATCTTTTATTTTAATTAAATAAAGTGTCCCTTTTTCCTTTGTATTTTAAATTTGAGTTGTTTGTTTGTTTTCTTTACATAGCACATTTTATGTTGATTCTAGTGAAATGACATGCTAGCAGAATTTTCAGTCAGATCTTGAAATCTAGTTTAAGTATAAATATTGAATTAGAGGTTTAAGTTAGTAAAAAAGAACATCCGAGGAAATAGGTAGAGTGTTGAGACATTTGGTGACAAGTTGAACACTTCTTTAAAAATTAAGGCACTTATTTTGAGAATCACAAGAATAACTTGGTCATCAATTGAAAGACATGTCTCAATTAGGTCAAATAGTGGCTGCGTGAATAGAACGAAAATTAGCTCCACAAAATAATGAGTCATTCAATGTGAGGAATATGCAACAAAAGTGGAGTTGTATGCTAGAAAAGCGCAGAAGAAATAGTGATGCACAGGCTCAGTCAAAGTTAATGCTGCAAAAGATGTCACAAATGATCTTCATCTTTCACTTCCATATTGCATGATATGTACTTGCATTTTTAAGGATTGATATGACGAAAGAATTTCATTCTGTTATCCAAATATTGTGTCATCCTTTGTTTACCCCATTTGAGCTTTAGTCCTATTTTCTTTCATACCCTCTTTTGGAATCAAGATAGAGTCAGTCAAACTCAAAAGAAAAGTGTCGAGAGAGAGAAAAATGTGTCCAAAAGGAAAGAAAAGAGAAGAGTGTCAAAAATAGGGTCAGAAAAAAAATCCCAAAGAGAAAAGAGAAAAAAAAAGAAACAAAAATCAGAATCGATCAAAAGAACAAGCTGCCAAAATTACTCATGACCTGATTCTCCTCTTTCGAGGGTGAGATACGTAGGCTGCCCTACTATGGGCTCGGTCCAACCAAATAAATAGTTTAGAGTCACCTAGCCAAAGAAACTGGGGCATGGGTTAATCCTCATTGTTTGAGTCGATTCCAAAAGTTTAAGTCCTACCCCACTTCAAGTGTCGTTTGGGTTTCATGCCATCCTTTCTTCCTAACTCTATCCAAAACCAAGTTACAACCAAAGAAAGACCTTCAGATCAATCTTTGAGAATGTTAAGGCTATGCATGCAAGGGATATGATGATGCATTTTGGGAACTACATGTCTTCCTCAACATAAGAAATCAGGAGAGAAATAAAAAATGAGAGAGTCTTATTGGTGAAAACCCACACGGGCACCGTAAGACGATGATAAGTTGAGAGAAATAAAAATGAGAGAGTCTTATTGGTGAAAACCCTCACAGGTACCATGAGACGACTGTGAGTTGAGAGAAATGAAAATAAGGGAGTCTCAATGGTGAAAACTCCTCACAGACACCATAAGACAATGGTGAACTGAGAAAAAAAATGAGAGAGGTTTGTTGGCAAAAAATCCTTCAAGGTGACACTAGCCGAATGAAGTATTAAATGTAATTGACCTAATGAAGCAACTCATTTTCAAGGCCATTAACTCAACATCAATTGGTGAAAGTGTGGATGGAAAGATCAGGCAGATTAATTCAAAATGCATGGCATAATTATTAGAGTTGACTGTCATTTTCAGATAAATTTTTCATTTCTTTGTTTCAAATGGGGACATTCATGATCTTTTCTTTCCTTTCTTTATTTTTATTTTTATTTTATTTTCTTGAGTCAGTTATCCCAAAAATCATTATCATTTTTCTCATCGTTAAGTTAAGTCTATGCCAAAACAAGTGAGAAAAGATTTCAAAACTGGCTACCAGCTTCTCTAATTGCACAAAGCAAGACAAAGGCTAGCACATGAAAGAGAGATGATTGTGAGCCAAAATAAGACATAAGGAAAGTTTTGTCAAACAGATAAGTTTGAAAACTTATGAAAATACCAAGGTTCAAGGAGTTTATCTGAGGATCATGGCAAAGCAGAGATACTGTAATTGTTTAAGAGTCACTCTTGATAATCTGAGTTTGGTTAATGGTGCAGCAAGTCGATGACATATGGTAATGGTTGGAAGCAAGGTTAAATGTGATGGGAGAAAGAGTGATTTTCGCGAAAGCTAAAGCCACAAACCAGCCACCATGTTTTAAACTCACAAGTTTTCTTTGTATGAAACAGGAACACATGTTACATTCAGATCAAGTATTTCGGAGCCTAAACATCAAAGACCGTAATTTCTCACTTCTACAAATGCAAGAGGCAATGTTGTTGCATATGTTTGGTAATCAAAACAATGGTAAAACTCATAATTCAAGATCTCTAGGAGACACACTTCCTTGTCAAGGAGACACATTTCCTTGGAAAATTCAAGTGACATTTGTAAAGAGACGCACTTCCTTGTTTGGGTAATTCAAGCAGTATTTGTAGAGAGATGCACTTCCATATTTGGGTAATTCAAGTGGTATTTGTAAGGAGACGCACTTCCTTGTTTGGAAAATTCAATCAACATTTGTAAGGAGACGCACTTCTTTGTTTGGTAATTCAAGCGATATTTGTAAGGAGACATACTTCCTTGTTTGGTAATTCAAGTGGTATTTGTAAGGAGACGCACTTCCTTGTTTGGGTAATTCAAGCAGCATTTGTAGAGAGACGCGCTTTCATATTTGGGTAATTCAAGTGGTATTTATAAGGAGACGCACTTCCTTGTTTGGGCAATTCAAGCAACATTTGTAAGGAGATGCACTTCTTTGTTTGGTAATTCAAGCGGTATTTGTAAATAGATGCACTTCCTTGTTTGGTAAATCAAGTGGTATTTGTAAGGAGACGCACTTCCTTGTTTGGACAATTCAAGCAACATTTGTAAGGACACGCACTTTCTTGTTTTGGTAATTCAAGCAACATTTGTAAGGAAACGCATTTTCTTGTTTGGTAATTCAAGAGATATTTGTAAGGAGATGCACTTCCTTGTTTAGGAAATTCAAGCAACATTTGTAAGGAGATGCACTTCCTTGTTTGGAAAATTCAAGCAACATTTCTAAGAAGACGCACTTCCTTATTTGGGTAATTCAAGCAGCATTGGTAAGGAGACACACTTCCTTGTTTTGGTAATTTAAGCGGCATTGGTGAGGAGATGCACTTCCTTGTTTTTATAATTTAAGAGGAATTGGTAAGGAGACGCACTTTGTTGTTTGGGTAATTCAAGCAGCATTGGTAAAAAGACATACTTTCTTATTTTGGTAATTTAAGCGGCATTGGTAAGGAGATGCACTTCCTTGTTTTGGTAATTCAAGAGGCATTGGTAAGAAGACGCGATTTCCTGTTTGGGTATTTTTAGCAACATTTGTAATGAAACCCATTTTATTGTTTGGGTAATTGATAACGCTCAATCTACAGCTCTCGTTTGAGTGTAAAACGGTCGTTAGCAAATATAGAATCCAACCTGGGTTGGGTGTCGATCCCACAGGGAATAGCTTGGCCAACAAGTAAGTAAAATTACTAAACTTTTGGTGCAAGTCTCGTAAGAAGGGGGGATTCTTGTCTTGCAAGTAATGTAAACAAAATCTGAAAATAATAAAGTAAAAAGAGAGAGATTGTTACGTTGGTTGTAAATAATGAGAATTGAAGCGTTGGGGTTATGTCCACCTTCTGAGGTATACGTCTCTATTGGCTATGAGTGTGTAGAATTCTGACATACAATTGCTTATAGAGAATTGTAGTCGATGGTAAATCCAAGCGTCTCTCGACCTAAACAAGGACTATTTCACTTTAACTCTCTCGAGCTTAAAGCGTATCTAACGGTACGAATTCTCCAAGAGGTTAGTCCAGTTACGGCACTAGCTTTTTAATAGGAAAGGGTGTCCTACTACCTTGACATTATCTCTTTTCCAGACAAATAACTTTTCTCTCGAACAAGTTAAATGTTAGACTGGCGTATTCTTGCGTTTGCAACCGCAAAGAATGTAGATTAAGATGAAGAGAATAATGATATAAGCAATATACGTGCCTCGAACTCACAAACTCACAGCAATAGATAGTAACTCATTCGGCTTCCATAACCCCAACAGAGAAGTTTAGTTACCCATGAATGTGAAGGAGATCACGATTGACATTGTTGTTATACCACAAGATTGAGTAATTTCGTGTAGCTTAGGTGGTAGGCGTGAGGCGTGAATTCCTAGGCAAAGTAACGATTCTCTTGTTGTGGAATTTAAGAATGGAAGAGTAGAAGAAGAAAAATAGAATTGAATTGTAAGATGAGAAGTTAAGAAGATGTCAGAAGATGTAAAAAGATGATAGAAGATGAGAGGGATGGAAGGAAGTATTGTGTTCTCCCTCCTTCCTCCCTCCTTATTCTCCAAAATCTCTAGCATGATAGGGTATTTATAATACCCATATCCTAATCCTACTAAGCTAATGAAATAAATAACCAAATCCTATTAAACTAATGAAATCCTTAACCCAAATGTACTAGGTTAAGGTAACATTATCATAATCCACTTAAAATAATGAAATACATAACCTAATTGTACTAGGTTAATGTATCATTGTCAAAATCCAGCTTTGTGTCTGTAAGTCCCCAAAGTCTTCAGAATTGTTGTTTTAGCCTGGGACAGATTTTCCATGCAGCAGTTTTGGTCCTTTAGGCGTCCAAACTCCCTTTCCTTCCTTCGTGAGCTTTTTTTAGCGTCAAGTAAGCCATAAAATGCTGAATTATGCATCATTTATACCTGAAACTTTACTAATCATGTTCGTTAGCTCACTTACAGGAAAAAGGACTAAAAGTGCATGAAATATATAATTTGTTCTCAAAACTAGGCTAAAATATGGGCAAAATGTATTGATATAGGCGTGTAAATCCGCCTATCATCAACACCCCACACTTAGAGCTTTGTTCATCCTCGAACAACATATCATGTCCTTCTAAACATCAACTTAAGGTTTTTACAGCAACAACACAAAACATTTATTAAGACAAGCACAACGATTATCAACCAAGAGTAGCTTTCCGATTATAAGTAGAAACAATTTAACCTCAAGTACAGACTCGTGATGGTGATCAACTCGCATGCAAACGTTAAAGTGCATAGAATCATATACAACTATCCAAAACTCATCAACCATGTGTGTCTCACCATATAGTACCCATAATCACTCACAAATATAGCATATTTTTCAAACATGGGTATCAAAATGTCCTTGCTCTCACTCTCACAAAGAATTCATATGTAGCAACTGATGACCATAGGCTTGCCCTTAATGTAATACTCTACTAAATGTTGGAATGTTAAGATTAGGATCAAGTAGGTCTTTTGATGGTTGTAATGTAGGCTAAGGGACGGGTAGGACTATTTTGGCCAAGAATAGTGACTAGGTTCCTAAGCGCTTTAATACATCACTTTGTATCATTGACACTTTTTTCTTTCAACCTTTCTTCTTTCTTTTTTCTACCACCCTTGTTCTCCTCTTTTTTCAATTTTAAGCACAACTCACTTTTCAGCTTTCTTTTCCTTTTTCTTTTCACAACATACCTCTTATGATAGCATTTTTTTTCTTTTTCATAACACATTCAAGAACCATTCCAATTTATAGCATTATACTCACCCAATTTTCTTTTATGTTGTCACATGACTTTTTCACTTTAAAGAACTTAGGGATTTTGGGATCAAATTACGGTCTTGAAAGAAATGGATTAGGCTTACATACAAGGTTGTCAAAGAAATAGGCTAAAGGCTCAAAAGGGTTAACTAGGATGATGTCCATGGGTAGGTAAAACTGAAGGTAAACATGTATAGGTTGCCAAAGAAATGCCTAAATCATATCCTAAACTTACACTCCTTATTTTCGCTTTGCATACATACCAGGCAAGTTCTAGCATCAGCCACATACATAGAATATACTATTATCTCACACACACAAGGCACATGGTCGACTTGATTGGAAGTAATATAGACTCTCGACCCAACAAGTGAAGTAATTGAATCACATAATATCACATATTGAGTCACAACTAGAGCCTAAACATCTCAATAGTCACAATTGTAGCACATACTCTTGTTATAATCTCATGCTGCCTATCAAAATAATTTCATGCGAAGCTAGAAAAAATTTACTACTAAAAAAAACAAAATGAAATAAAAATGAAACAAAAGAAAACAAACATAGATGCGAATAGAGAAGTATAGCATGCAATACCACCACCCCACACTTAGTCGGGACACTGTCCTCAGTGGAAAATAAATACGAGGAACCTGGTTGGTCGGACTTATCCTCTATGTCTGGGGTCATACCCCTTGCATTGGAATCATCATCATAGTCATCATCCTCAGAAGTTCCTCATAAGTATCCCACTTAATTCTAAGCGTGAGTCGAGGTATTTGCAGCGAGGAGGGTTCTCCTTGGTCCTTGCGACTTCTCTTTTTGCCCTTTTGGGAGGTGGTAGCCTTCTCCTTACCTTGTCTCGCTTTAGGTGCCATTGTACCTGAGACTAGAAATAGTGTTAGTGGTAGCACAATATCAATGGATACAATCTATGCACAAGCAGTAGGGGTACCACCCCACACTTAGTTTTGTTGACACAAATCAGTGAAGTGAAAGTGGTCGATTACTCAGACTTCATCGACATACGTTTTAGGGGCTATATTCCAACAAGAAATTCAGATATGTAACACTTCTTGCAATCTTTGCAATACTTTCATCTTAGGTATATCAAGACTTCTTCATAGGGATTACATCATGGTATAGTTTCTATCAATAATCACAATCTCCTATGTCGGTAGGCAACTATAAGTCTTATTACGATGAGTGAGACATCCCAACATGTAAGTATTCAAGTGACAAGAGCATGCAATGTTCATGACTATAGCAATTCCGCAAGTAGTATAACAATGCATCAAAATCAATTTCTAGTTGGAAACAAGTTAAGAGTATCCTAACGTTCATGTTCACTCACTTGGTTTTGTATCAACAATTCAAACACATTAACATCACCAATATTTCTTCAAGATGTAGCAATTCATAATAGACATAGCAACATAGCACTTACGAAAAATAGATGAAGAACAAGAGAGTACTTACGTGATTGAAGCCTTTGGAGATGTTCTTGTGAAGTGGGAGAGCAAAAAGAAAAGTTTTGAGATGATTTGGAGAGTATATGCGGCGCCTAGGTCAAGTTTTTAATGTGTTTGTGTTTCAAGACTAAGTCTCCTTTATATAGGAAGAGAATGGGTCAGGTTTTAACCCATTTACAATCGGTTTTGGAGACAAAAATGCTACATATGCGGCGCATTGTCTATGGCATAATGGGAAATATGCGCCGCATAGTCTATGGCATTTGTAGACATATGCGGCACATTGTCTATGGCATAATTAGACATATGCGGCGCATTGTCTATGGCATAATGAGACATATACGCCGCATAGTCTATGGCATATGAGATACTGAGACTAAATGCCATAGCATAGGCGGCGCATAGTCAAAAGCATACCTAGGAATAGGCGGTGCATAGTGTATAACACACTAGATTACGAGACCTTAGGCTATAGGATAGGTTGTGAATCGTTCATGGCCTAGTTTTACCAAGGCCTAGCCTTTCTCGAAGCCTATTTTGGCGTGAGAAAGGCTCAATCCATAGCCTTATGCATCACCCTTCCTGACTTACCAACTTTACCATACAATGCGTCCAAATCGTCAATTGAAATCAATCTCCTCGTTGACTACTTCCTGCACCTATATTCGCTCAAACAAATGAAAACGATTAGTACGATGGGTTGCCTCCCACCAAGCGCCTTAGTTTTGGTCGTGGCACGACTCTTATTTTTGGATTTTCATTAATTAAAAACAAATCAAGTACTAGAATGAAAGAAAACGATAAATGAAAAACGATAAATGATGGGTTGCCTCCCATCTAGCGCCTTATTTATTGTCGTGGCACGACATGGTTACCTCGAGTACTTAGACTTCGTCGAGATAGATGGTTGGTCGTTTTCTGAATGGATTTAGACGACAATGAGGCTTACTTGTAGGCATGCAATCTTCTTCGAGAAGACTCATACGTCTCCCCGGAGGGTCACCAATTATATCATCAATAGTCCAACCCATAGCTCTCATGTATCTCTTCAGAGCAGAGATGAGAGCCTCTACGTGCTGTTTACTTAAATTATCCGCACTCACCGGAAGTATCTTTATACTTTCCAAGAACACATACCTTAGATAATTGGGGAGCTCTTTCGATTCTAGCATTGGTGGCTCTTCAAGGGAAGTCTTCGCTGTTGGTGACGGTTGATTCTTAAGATCACGGTCCGGTTGCTGGGAATAGGACTCTATTTCTGTTAGAGCACCCATAAGTTCTTCATATTCTTTAGCATCCTCATGCTCAACATTCAGCAGCGCAGCAGACAATGGCTCAACAGTAGGCTGTTTCTCTATAGATAATGCTTTCATATCCTCATGATGAACATCAGCTACAGATAACTCATTCATATCGCTGGGCTGCTTCATGGCTTTGCATATATCAAAGCGAATCACTTCATTATTCATTCGAAATAAAAGCTCATTATTTCTCATGTCAATAAGCACACTTCCAGTTGCGAGGAAGAGCCGTCCCAAGATTATGGGAACTTCCGAATCCACCTCGCAATCCAAAATCACAAAGTCTGCAGGAAAGATGAAGGAAGAAACCTTCACCAACACATCATTCAAGATACCCACAGGTCGTTTTACCGACCTATCAGCCATCACGAGCCTCATATTGGTTGGTGTCGGATCGCCTAACCCCAACTTCTTGTAGACGGATAGTGGCATCAAATTGATGCTAGCTCCCAAATCGCACAATGCCTTAGCAAAATTCATAGATCCAACCGTGCAAGGAATAGTGAAAGCTCCGGGGTCAGCCTTCTTCTGTACTAAGGACCTTATGGCAATTGCACTGCAATGATGAATATTATCTGCCGGCTCATAGCTTACTGCCTGCTTCTTTGTCAACAGGTCCTTCATGAATTTAGCGTACCCAGGCATCTTTTCTAGCGCCTCTACCAACGAAACATTAATGGTCAGCTGCTTCAACATGGTCATGAATTTGCTGAACTTTGTATCATCCGCCACCTTCTTCAATCTTTGAGGAAAAGGTGGTGGTGGGTATGGAATTGTTCTCTCCATGGCTTTCTTCTCCTCTTGCTTCCGTTTTTTAGCTTTTCCAGGTTGCACGTTGTGAGGAGTGATGTTAAGGACGTTAGGATCGGCTGCTGCGGCATCTTCCCCTTTCGCCTTATCATCAATTTTCACCTCTTCGTCAGCCACTTGTTTGCCTTTTTCTGAAGTTTCCAGCACCTTACTACTTCTGGTAGTGATGGCCATGCATGACCCATCATTCCTTGGGTTTTGCGTAGTATCGCTAGGTAAAGTGCCAGCCTTCCTTTGATTGAGTGTTGCTGAAAATTGGCTCAATTGCTGCTCTATTTGCTTGATTGAAGTGGAATGAGAATCAACTAGTTGTTTCATGGAGGACAAATCATTAATTACCTCAGTAACTCCCGCGCTCGTTGCTTCCACTCCTTTCAATAATTTAGCCATCATATCTTCCATACTTCCAGAATTAGATGTGGTGGTGTCACGTCTTCCAGGGGGAACATACACACCACTACTGTTATTCTTGTTCTTCCAACTACCTTGGTCTTTGCTTCCATATTTATCATAACAGTTCCGACCTTGGTTTGCTTGGGTATTCCCATGGAAACCCCCCTGATTGTTCAAGTAGTTGGCTTCTTCTTCCGTATCAGCTTCGTTTCTTCCATGTGCTACAATGGCTTTGACTTTTTCGGTTTTCCCTGATAATAGATGCTTTGTAAGAAGATCCACTTGTTTTCTCATGTGCGCCATATCTTGGTCACGTTTCTCTTGTCTACGCCTCTGCTCTGTGGTCAGGCCAATAGATAAAGTGGAGCTTGCTACCTCAGAATCCCTGGTATGCCAAGCTCTACTTTGCTTCGTCATACGATCTAGCATATTGCTTGCTTGACCAAAGGTGAGGTCCATGAATGATCCTCCAGCCGCATTATCCACCACTGGCTTAGTTATTGAATTCAAGGCTCTATACAATATCTCCATGAGGTGAACATTAGTCATGTGATGGTCTGGGCATCTCGCTAGCTTTGTCTTGAACCTCTCCCATGTTTCATGAAGAGCTTCAGTGGGAAGCTGATGAAAGTTGCTGATTTCATCTCTCAATTATGCCCTTTTGGACGGCGGAAAGAATCTTTCTAGGAAAGCGTCTCTCAATTGCCTCCAATTTGTAATTGAATCAGGAGTCAGCCCATTCAACCATAGTGTTGCCTCCCCAGACAGAGACAATGGGAATAGACGTAATCGAATTGCATTTTGACCAACACCAGGATTGTCAAAAGACTTGCATGTAGAAATAAAGTTGATGAGATGCATATTCGGATCATCGCCTGCTAGTCCACCAAATAATCCCTTGAGTTGCAATAACTGAATCATGGTGCTTGTGATGTTGAACTTGGCTCCGGGCGCTAATGGTGGTGGAATTATAGCTCCAGTGGCTCCGGCACCATCAAGATCATCATCATCATCATCGAATGGTATTTCACATTGTGCATCCATTGATGGACTGAACAAAAAACCTGCAGTAAACAAAAACAAAAACTAAAAGTAAAAGTACGAGAGTCTTCGACCAAAGGGTCTAGTAATTATTACGAACTTAATTGACACTTGTATCCCCCGGCAGCGGCGCCAATTTTTGATAACGCTCAATCTACAGCTCTCGTTTGAGTGTAAAGCGGTCGTTAGCAAATATAGAACCCAACCTGGGTTGGGTGTCGATCCCACAGGGAATAGCTTGGCCAACAAGTAAGTAAAATTACTAAACTTTTGGTGCAAGTCTCGTAAGAAGGGGAGATTCTTGTCTTGCAAGTAATGTAAACAAAATCTGAAAATAATAAAGTAAAAAGAGAGAGATTGTTACGTTGGTTGTAAACAATGAGAATTGAAGCGTTGGGGTTATGTCCACCTTCTGAGGTATACGTCTCTATTGGCTATGAGTGTGTAGAATTCTGACATGCAATTGCTTATAGAGAATTGTAGTCGATGGTAAATCCAAGCGTCTCTCGACCTAAACAAGGACTATTTCACTTTAACTCTCTCGAGCTTAAAGCGTATCTAACGGTACGAATTCTCCAAGAGGTTAGTCCAGTTACGGCACTAGCTTTTTAATAGGAAAGGGTGTCCTACTACCTTGACATTATCTCTTTTCCAGACAAATAACTTTTCTCTCGAACAAGTTAAATGTTAGACTGGCGTATTCTTGCGTTTGCAACCGCAAAGAATGTAGATTAAGATGAAGAGAATAATGATATAAGCAATATACGTGCCTCGAACTCACAAACTCACAGCAATAGATGGTAACTCATTCGGCTTCCATAACCCCAACAGAGAAGTTTAGTTATCCATGAATGCGAAGGAGATCACGATTGACATTGTTGTTATACCACAAGATTGAGTAATTTCGTGTAGCTTAGGTGGTAGGCGTGAGGCATGAATTCCTAGGCAAAGTAACGATTCTCTTGTTGTGGAATTTAAGAATGGAAGAGTAGAAGAAGAAAAATAGAATTGAATTGTAAGATGAGAAGTTAAGAAGATGTCAGAAGATGTAAAAAGATGATAGAAGATGAGAGGGATGGAAGGAAGTATTGTGTTCTCCCTCCTTCCTCCCTCCTTATTCTCCAAAATCTCTAGCATGATAGGGTATTTATAATACCCATATCCTAATCCTACTAAGCTAATGAAATAAATAACCAAATCCTATTAGACTAATGAAATCCTTAACCCAAATGTACTAGGTTAAGGTAACATTATCATAATCCACTTAAAATAATGAAATACATAACCTAATTGTACTAGGTTAATGTATCATTGTCAAAATCCAGCTTTGTGTCTGTAAGTCCCCAAAGTCTTCAGAATTGCTATTTTAGCCCGGGACAGATTTTCCATGCAGCAGTTTTGGTCCTTTAGGCGTCCAAACTCCCTTTCCTTCCTTCGTGAGCTTTCTTTAGCGTCAAGTAATTCATAAAATGCTGAATTATGCATCATTTATACCTGAAACTTTACTAATCATGTTCGTTAGCTCACTTACAGGAAAAAGGACTAAAAGTGCATGAAATATATAATTTGTTCTCAAAACTAGGCTAAAATATGGGCAAAATGTATTGATATAGGCGTGTAAATCCGCCTATCATCAGTAATTCAAACGGCATTTGTAAGGAGACGCACTTTCTTGTTTGGGTAATTCAATCGGCATTTGTAAGGAGATGCGCTTCCTTATTTTGGTAATTCAAGCAACATCTGTAAGGAGACGCACTTTCTTGTTTGGGTAATTCAAGCGGCATTTGTAAGGAGACACACTTCCTTGTTTTGATTACTCAAGAAACATTGGAGCCCGCCCGAAGCACAAAGAGAATAAATGGAAATTCAAGCAACAAGGTGAAACAATTGAAAGCCAAGCAACAAATTGAAAAATTACAAGTCAGGAGTCCGCCTGAAGAATAGGGTGATGAAACTCAAGTCAAGAGTTAAAAAGAAGCTGCATAGATAGGATTTTGTAATTTCGTTTATGTTTTAACTTGTAATTTTCATTTTTGATGTAATGACAGAGCCGCGGACCGGAACCTCGATGGAACCTCACTTGACTCTCCAACTCGGTATAGTCTCTCTCCTTTCAATACTTTGAGATACTTGTGACTTGATTCCCTTATAACTTGGGTAGGTAGGATGTCCTAAGTCAAGACCTGGTTGCCCTTCTTTCTTTTTTTTCTTTCCTTGAATAATGGTCGGGTCAAAATTTAGTCTCGTTGTCTACTTTTTTTACTGAAAACACTTTGTGTTTACACCCAAAAAGGGGCATGATGTATACACCTAATTTCGCAATTTATCCATTTTTTCACTTCTTGTTATCATACACTCACACCCATGTGATTATACCCCACAAAAATACAAAAATAACAACCCTTAACAAAAGTCCTAACAAATTTTATCTTGTTTTAATCATCCTAACAACCTACCCCTACCTCACACCCTACTCACCTACCTATACCCACATACCCCATTTGTCATGTTTCTTTTTCCCCTTGGTATTTTACGTAACAGAATTGGAAAAGAAATGGAGAATAATATATGCTCACACCTCATGTGGACCCCACTGGAATTCTCAATTTTCATTTCACTCATATACATACTCTCTCTCATACGTATATATACACTCACAGTAAAAATACGAGGGGACCATCCATCAATACCTATATACAATTCAAGAACATGATAACACTCACAGAAAATTGGCAAAAATCATCATCATCACATTCGAACTCACGAAAACGACCATACACAGACCTTTATTTTTTTTCCTTTTTTCTGGCTCTCACCATCAACCTACAGATTACACATAAAATCCTCCATGGATGAACATTCCAACACAGCTTGATGTTCCATTAACACCAAAAAAGAAAAAAAATAAAGAAAAGCACACTCACCACACTACCATATACATATATCACAGTTCACACAGAGGGGAAGGGAGGGACCATCTTCCATTTTTGCACACTCTCTCACACAAAAGACACCATCAATGCGCACACACACAGAGTAAATCACACATACACACGCACATTGAGCAAAAAATCAAAACAAAAATAAAGAGGATTTGAGGGTTTCGATCTGTCTTTCTTTAGTTTTCCGACAAAATCTCGCCGGAATCATCATCAAGTTCATCATCCCGACCTACTCAGCCCCAAAATACCCAAATACTCTCTTTTATCCTTGATTTTTGGACAGGAGCTCACCGGAATCAACGTCCGTCGTCAGTTGGATTAAAATCAGTCCCAAATCTGTTCCCGTCGCTGATTGAATCAGTACAGGTGGTTCGTTCCAATTTTAAATTGATTTTATGATAATATCGTGTACTGGTTTGGTTTGTTCGGTGTCGATTTCGATTTTGATCCATTGATTTTTTTCTTGGTTTGAAGTTTGGATACTTTTAGGACTTAGTCAATTTATTTTGGTCAGTTTTGGATCTTAGTTCCACTATACCGAGTTGGACCGTGTTGTTGTTGAGTTTCTATTGAGGAATTCTAAATTCGGGGATTCTTTAATATTATTATCAATCGAAATTGATTATCGAAAGGTCTATTTTTTTAATCCATTCTCTCTTCTTTATCGTAATTTGTTGAATTGGCTATGTTCGAGATTGAATGATTTGGTGGATGTTTGATGTCATTAATGTGAAATTCATATGATTACCATGCTTTAATTTTCATTATGTCTATGTTGTTGATATTGGATTTTGAGTGAAAAATTGATTTGATAATCAAAGCATGTGTTAATTGTTGGTTGAAATTAATTTGGGGGTGAGAATTGAAAACTTGACATAATTGGTGAACTTTGGTTAGTTTGATTCATTGGTTGTTTGACTTGAAATGAACGTTAATTGAACTTGGTAGTATCATGATACGCGATTGGTTTAGACAAACATAGGTTGGGTAGGCAAAGTTTAGAATTTGTGGCTTTGGTTGAATGTTGGAAATTTTGTGAATGTTTGAAATTTTATTGAATAGTTTGATTTTTCCGCACTAATTATGTATTCATTTGGCCGGGGAATGCCTCGAGGGATTTGTATTGATTTATTCGAAGAATGCCCCGAAGTATCTTGTACTTGAAGACGATGCACGATCAAAGCCCGGAATATCGGGTGGAGAAAGCAATGGAGTATAGTTTAGAATTGGCATAGAATAGAGTAGGTTGATATTTTCTCATTTTCTATTTCGGGATTGTAATAATCGAACTGGACACCATAATTTTGGATTTGTGTTGTTTGTTTGTTTGATTGATTGTTTTGTGGAATTTTGTGTGGTTTATATATTCATAATGTCAAATTATCCTATACGTTCCACCAAGCGACCGTGGTCGAACCACGAGATCGAGGGGTGCCTAACACCTTCCCCTCAATCAAAAGAATTCCTTAGCCGGAATCTCTGTTCGCAAACCAGTTTTAAAGAGTAAAATCATTTTGAAAAGGATTTTCCAAAGGTGACTTGGCACACTGGATTATGCTAAGTGGAGACTCTGAGTTTTGAATATAAAAAGTCTTTTTCAAAAAAAAATCTTCATTTTATCACTTTAATAATAAAAACCCTTTCGAACCTTAAAAATGAATCTTTTTTGAGTTAAAAAAAGGGGTGTGACACACATGCAAACAACTACTTTTACATGGTTCTTTATTCACTAACTCTTATCAATAAAAATAAAAAATAAAATTAAAAATCATTCATTCCTCCATGTTTACAGAACCATCAACAATCAAGTGATCAATCTTTCCTTCAGGGTTCTCATAAAAGTCTGCTACATCCAAGCATGTGATGTCAACATTATTTTCAGAGAGAAAGTTAGCCTCGGGATTTCTCTCTTTCTTCTTTAGTGATGCTTGATAAAGGTACACTAAGTGTTTGAGAGCACGACAGTCACGTGAATAGTATCCTTTTCCACCACATCGAAAATAAATAATTGTTTCACGTTTCTCATCTTTTTTCGTTTTGGTAGATGACTGATTAACACCCGAAACAGGGTTTCTTTCTTGGTCATCACGACGACGACCACATCCATGACCACGTCCAAGACTAGGCCGCGACCTTTTTCACGCCTAGCATGGTGAGCTTGCACATCATTCACCTCAGAGAATGGTGCAGATTCAGTTGGTCGATTCTCATGATTTTTCATCAATAAATAATTATTTTGTTCAGTCACGACAAGATGAGAACTCAGTTCAGTATACTTCTTGAAACTTTTTTCTCGATATTGCTGCTGTAATAGCACATTCGAGGCATGAAAAGTGGATAGTGTATTTTCCATCATATCGTCATCATTGGCCGTCTCTCCACATAGTTTCAATTGAAAAGAAATTCTGAACATGGCAGAATTGTATTCATGAACAGACTTGTAGTCTTGAAATCTTAGCTGCATCCACTCATATCATGCTTTCGGGAGGATGACCATCTTTAAGTGGTCATACCTTTCTTTTAGGCTACTCCACAATATGAGTGGATCCTTAGTAGTAAGGTACTCAATTTTCAGAACTTCGTCAAGATGATGATGCAAGAAAATCATAGCCTTAGCACGATTTTGACTAGATGTTGTATTTTCATTCTTTATGGCGTCTCCAAGATCCATAGCATCTAGGTGGATTTCAGCATTCAACACCCATGAAATATAGTTCTTGCCCGAACTTTGAAGGACAACGAACTCACACTTCGTAAGATTGTTAGCCATAAAAAAGGAAGAAAAATAATAATACCTTAGACTTAGCCTTCAAATCTGAGACGGTAGAGTCTCGTGCTGATAACGTGTTATAAAACAATAAAGAACAAGAAGAAGAGTAGAGAGAATAGAGAGAGTGATTCTTATTTCTTCTCTTGATAGACGATTTACAATGAAGAAAACTCTTCTATTTATAGGGGGGATTTTCCCCTAGTTTCACACTAAATGACAAATAAATCAAATCCTGATAGACATCAAATAGATCTTGATAGATCTTGATAGACATTCACTATAATTGATATATATCATAACACTTATTATGAAATAGAATGAATAGTTGTAATTGGAGATAATACAAAACTTAATATTTTTTGTGTGTGTTGTTTCATGTGTAATAAATGTGATTCAATTAAATTAATAGTAGAACTCATTGTTCATTTAGTACCTCTAATGTAAAAAAAGAAATTGATATCCACTCTTGCAAGAAAAGGTTAACTCTTATAGACTGTTTGACCAATCTTTCAAAACACTTATTATTTTCAAAAATATGAAAATATCATTTAAAAGGTATTTTTGGTGGGAGAAACGACTTGTGTTTGGTCAATTAATCCAAAAAAATACTTTTAAGCGACAATTAGTATTTGAACAAACTTCTAAAAATATTTCTAAGCTTATTTTTTTCTGAAAGTACTTTTTAGTAATGCCTATATATTTGAAGATCGGCTTTGATACTCCAAAAAAAATATTTATATGCTCTCAAAAGTTTGATTAAATATCCATATTTTAAAAAAATAAGAAAGTTTCTTAAGGAAAAAAAAAATTTGACCTTCCAAAAGCTTAGGCATTTGTCTATCGCTTTATTAATTGCTATAAGAGAGATGAAGAATATAGAAAAAATGATAGTTTTCTAGCTAGCAAAAGTAGGGGAACACGTGTTTATGCAAAAGAGCACTATACTTTTGTAACCGAGAGCATGGGAAACGATAAGCTAATTGTCCTCATGAAGCATGTGAAATAACGAGATTGCCCTCGTGATAAAGTAGACACGTTGACATAGAGGAGCTCTACTTTCTCTTATAGAATAAGAGAAACTCAAACTCAAAACACTACCCATAGTAAATTGAAATCAGTTTTTACTGTTCAAGCCAGAGATCTTCAAAATGCCTAATGATATCACCCTCCAAATTCTTCTTAAACTTTTCGTCAAATCATTTTTATGATTCAAATGCATTTACAAATCATGGGGATCTCTAGTTGAAGATCCCCAATTCATCAAGCATTACCATTATATTCGTTATCTCTATTATACGGAGTTATCTGATATTTCTTATTGGTCAAATATTCATAAATTTAGTTACAGTATATAAAAATTGGCTCAAACATCGTGATTATTAAAAAAGATGAAAAGAAGAGAGCAAAGAATCAAAATCCTAAATGTGGTCATTTACACAAACAATGAAATTTAGGAATAATTATTTTTAATATAATTGTTGTAAATGATTAAGAAGTATGAGGAGTGAACTTAAAAGGTAAGCACATAGTATCATATCAAGTTACAATATTTAACATCATCAATTAAATTAATTTATATATCATGATGTGTCCACTTTACTAATTAATTTATATATTATGATGTGTCCACGTTACTAATTGTAACTAGTGAAATTATTCGCGCTTCGCGCGATTAATTAAAAAGTTAATATATTTCGCTGATTATATATAAAAATATTAATTCTATAAATTATTAGTTTCTTATTTTAATGAAATTGTAGATAATATTTATACTTAGATCAGAAAAAAAAATGTAGATCTCTGTCTTTATCCGAAATAATGATATGGTCTTTCATTTTTTTTCTCAATCTGTACAATCAAAATACTTTACATCTTTTGAAGTAAGCCTTTCATATGTACATAATTAAATTAAAAAAATCAACATGTGTTGTGATGTAGTGGTGGGACTACTCTACCCTTAACCAGAGGTCTGGGGTTCGAGCCCTGTGTATGAAGAAAATCTTGTTGAGAGCGCCACCCCTAGAATGGGTACCTGACATTGGGTGAGAACAAAAAAAAAAAAAAAAATTAGAGTGAATGAGTGGTGAAGTAAATAGAATAAGAGGTTATATTTCAAAACAACAATTTACATATTAAATTAAAAATATTATTTTTTTATTTCAATTTCCTTCATCTCTTGTTTGAGTACTTATCTTTCGTACGGATATCAATTCTCTAAAAAAATTAATTTCTATGTCATGTTTTTATTATAACATTTGTTTATATATTTTAAATAATTTTTAAGAAATTATGAAAATGAAACAAATAAGAGTTATGAATAATATTTAAAAATAGAAGTTGTAAAGAATTCAAATAGCTTCAATGTAAAAGAGGCAAAAAAACAAAAAAAAAATCAAAACTATACAACATAGTACTTAAACAAAGAAAAATAGATTATACTAACAATCAAAAATCATTATCTTATAAAATTTAACAAATATTGTAAGAAATTGTTTATTAATTTAGTGTCTACCACAAGTTGATTTTTTTATCTATCACACAGAATAGATATAATTAAAATCTCAATACTATCAAAATTACTTCATGTCGTGAAGATTTTCTTGATTATACTTATTTTGCAGAAGAATACGAATACATATAAAAAATACTAAAATTAAGAAAGCATGGCTAAATACATAAAAATGAATAAAAAAATTGAGAATGAAATATTTCTTGCCTTCCAGTTCTTCTTTTGTTTTACATATTATAATTCACAAGGTAAAATGATAGAGAAGAGAAATAATGGGAGTTTTCATGAAACAAAATATGAGTTTATATAGCAAAATAGAGAAAAATTATGAGACTTTCAAATTAAAGTTTGGGGGTTATAAACATAAAAATTATGAGAGTTACAAATATTATTATAGGAGTTACAAATATTATGAGTCATAAGTAATTACTTCTTATAAATACAATTAAATATTAAAAAATATATATATATTAGAAGATATTATTGAAAATCCTACATTTTACTTTTAGCTCAATATTATTTTTCCTATCTAAAGTGCATTTGTATCAAATAAGAACAATGCAAAATATGTCACAAATAAGCACAAACTAAAATGAATTGAATGATGTCATTTAAAAGAATAATTATACCTTTCAATTTTCCATTACTATATATAATAATTATATATTAATATAACAACTTATACATAATAAATTATTATGCTTATCAACAAATTTAATGAAACTTAATGAATGAGATAAATTAAATCTTGAATTATTTGGATGAATTGTGCAATTGATTCAATTAACAACATTGATCATTTAATAGCATTGATAACAAATTAATTAAATATGGCTATCATTTAACAGCATTGATAACAAATTAATTAAATATGGCTATCTTTAATATTCTATGTTTTATAGTGAATTTTTCATCCTTATAAAATTAAGAAAAACGCCAAAAAAATCACAAAAAAGATAAATATGATTCTAAGCCTTAAAGTGTGCCACATCATCAAATGTATAATCCTTATTTATACGCGATTTTTTAATCTCGTCCTTTAAAAATACTTAAAAAGTTAATTTTAATTTAAAATAAGTCAATTCAAATCAGCTCTAAATGACCTATTAAAATTGACAAAACTATATTAACAGTGAAAAGTCTTTACAACCTTAAAAAATATAATTTTCACCTTTACTCACTTGAAAATGAAGTCGAAACATCAGATATAATATTAATACATCCAACTTCATTCCAACGAAGTGTATTAATCAATACTTAAATGCTTCAATTATTATTTCATGGTGACTAAAAGAATAAAACTCTTCACCTCCTTACGTTATTTATAACATCAATAATTTAAAAAAATATTAAAAATCTCATCAAATTTTACTTTAAAAATTTCAAAATTCCAAAATGCGCACACACGTCGCTTCTCATTCAAACATATAGTCAACGGAATATATGCACTAACATTTTAAAAATTAATTTATATTAAAATAATTATAATTGAATGAGTACATTAAATGCATTAAGTAATTGTAAAAAAATATTCTAAATGGAAAGGTGAAAAAAATTGAAATAAAAGAAAAAATTAAGGTAAATGAGAACTTGATAGGTACAAAGAAGGAAAAAAGAGAAATTTAAGGAATTTTATAAAAAGAATAATGATTAGGTTAATTAAGGGGAGAAAAAGTGGTAGTAAATAACCTAATAGAAGGGTAAAAAAAGGTATTAGAAAAAATAATTAATTATAATAATTATTATTAACACTAATAAGTAATATTTTGTTTTTTTGCATTGAATTTAGTTTTCCTAAGAATTTATTTAATTTATACTCAGAAAAATTAAGAAAAAAATTAAGAAATTGACAAAAAGAATTAACATTAATGTTGATCATAAAAGGGGCCAATCACCTCTTCTTTTTCCTGTTTTTTTTTTAATTTATTATTATTATTATTATTATTATTATAATAATATGAACTTAACTAAATATTAAAAAAAATCAGAAAAGGGAACGATACAATCAAATTCAAATCTCAACATTCCTTTTTATTTTTTCTTTATTCCATACTTTTTTATTTTTATTTATATTTTACAATTTGTATAATTTTTCAATATTCCTCTAAATTTAAGATGACCATATATGGAACAAAATAAGTAATTTATTATTTGAAATCTTTCTTAAAAATTTTGTAACAAAGTGAGCCACTATTGATGCAATTCCTAAGATTATGAGATTCTCCTAAATATCACTAAGGAATAAAATCTTCCTAAATAATAGCACATCAAAAAATAAAATACTCAATAAATTAATAATAAATTTAAGCTAATACTCATTGATGCTTCTTCCTCTGCTTCTGCTTCTAGCTTCTTGTTTCTTCTTATTTTTTCTCCTTGTTTCTTCTTCTACTTCTATTTCGTTCTTCAACTTCTTGTTGCTTTTGCTTCTTGTATACCTTCTTATTTTTGCACTCTCGGATATCAATGCTTAGCGAAAGTCTCATTATATTATATTTCTATAAATTCATATTGCATAAAACTCATATTCGTACATGAGTGTCACTATAGATGCAACAACGGGAGGAGGACTACTGGGTGCTACATCAATTACAAGTAACTGTGAAGAAGCAGAATCATCCATTTTTTGAACGAACATTTATGATTTTGTTGATGCTTTCACCATTGTTTTCTTGATATAATTGTGTAGGGGTTCTTACAGAATTTGCAATATAAGAGATTTGTAGAATGTGTTTGATTCCATCGCCTTTCAACTTTTCAAAAATTGTAATGGAAGAATTATTTGTAATTAATTTTTCACATAAATGAATAATATAAGAAAGCAAAAAAAATTTCAAGAAAAAAATAGTAGAAAAATTTTTAAAAAATGAGAAAAAAGATAAATAGGATTTTAGGCTTTAGAGTGCGCCACGTCAGCGATCTTATAATTCTATTATATATATATATATATATATATATATATATATATATATATATATATATTGATTGGAGTTAATGTAAAAATTAATGCTTATTTTTGTGTTTCATAGACTAATAATTCATGTGATACAATTAAATAAATATTAAAATCCATTATTCACTATTAACTTTAATGTAGAAAAAAATGCAAGTTGAAATTGATATTTGCTCCTACAAGTAAAAGTTAACTCTTACTGTTTGACCAATCTTTCAAAATTAGTTTATTATGATATTTATTTATTTATTTTAAAATCTTATTTGAAAAGTACTTTTAAGTGGGATAAATAATTTATTTTTTGTCAATTAATCAAAAAACACTTTTAAAAAATAATTAATGTTTGAACAAACTTTTAAAAATTGCTTCGATGTGTTTTTTTGTAAGTATTTTTCAAGAAAAACTATATATTTTAGCTTTTGAAAATCAACTCTGATACTCCCAAGAAAATACTTATGTGTTCTCAAAAGTTTGGTCAAACACCTTTATTTTTTTAAAAAAATAGCCATATTTTGAACCTTCCAGAAGTTTGGGTAGTTTGGCTATCGCTTCAATAATTGCTAAGAGAGAGAAAACGCACGCAAAATGAAACAGTGGATTTCTAGTTGGCAAAAATGGAGGGGGAGAGGGAGAGGGCAGGACACATGTTTATGTAAAAAAGCTCTATGCTTTTGTAACTGAAACCACGAGAAATGACAAGTTGATTTTCCTCGTGAAGTACGTCAAACAACAAGATTACCCTCGTGATAAAGTATACACGTTCACATGGAAGAGCTTAACTTCCTCTTATAGAAGAAGAGAAACTCAAACTCAAACACTACCCATAGTATTTTGAAATCAGTTTTTTTACTGTTTAAGCCAAAGATCATTAAAATATTTAACGATATCACTATTCAAATTCTTCAAAAACATCCTGTCAAATCGCTTTTACGATTCAAATGCATTTGCAAATCATGGTGCTCTCTAATTAAAGATCCCAAATTCATCAAGTTTTACCATAATTCCTCAAAAAGTGATGTAAATCGTCACAAAATCTTAGTGACTGGTGGTGAATGTGACAACAATGACAATTATTTCTACTCCGTAGATGCACAATTTCAACATGATTTTGTTGTCTCTCTTCTTGGACCTCCAATTCCAAGAATCAATCATTTGAGTAGAGTAAGTTTTACTTGTTCTTCCAGCAATGGTATACTTCTTATAGTTTTTCCTTACGATTTGATCGTTTTTGTGGAACTCGGCAATCAAAGAATCAAGAAAAATTTCTAGCCCAATCCCTAAAAAGAAAAAGATGGCGAGAATGCAATTTCCTACTATTTATGGTTTTTCCTATGTTTCCTCTACTGGCGATTATAAAATAGTTAGAGTAGAAAAAAAAGATACTTCAGATTGTTATTATGAGGTCGATCTATTTTCAACAAGAAGTGAATCGTGGAAATTGACTGATAAATTTCCTTCGAGTAACTTTTTTTCTGAAAGAGATATTGTTACCATGGATGAGAATGTTTATATGATAGCGATGAAGGATTTATCTGAGAGCATGAATGAATCTATCATATTAAATTTCTGTTTGGAGAAGGAACAATTTCGACAAATATTGTTTTTAGATCTGATTCAAAGGTTCCAAGATCCAATTTTGTATGTTTTAGGAGAAAATCTTTGTTTGATTATGCATGATTTAGCGAGCCGCGATTTTGAAGTTTGGCATATGAAAAAGAATGGATTAATGAACAACACATGGAGTAAGATCTTGCCGATTCCATAGATGCATTGCGGACGTTACTTGAGGCCCGTGAACTTAATGACAAGTGGAGACATAATGTTTTTAAAGTATAAAGATATATTCGAGGTTTATAATACAAAAAGAAATAAATTTGAAATAGTTGAAATTGTTCGGCTTGAGTTATTAGTTTTCTTCAATTGGGTTGTACCATATGTAGAAAGTTTATTTTCTCCTAAAGAGAAGTGGATTCAGAAGTTCAAGAAGATGATTACACCAGTACCAAAAAAGAATATGAATGTGATTTTGAAAGAACAAATCGAACTTAGTTAAAATACAAAGAGCGACACCATACATGCTCATCCTCGTGGAATTTGGATAGTTACTTTTGTCTATTAATCATTTCATGTACCTTATTATCTTTTGTATAGACATTAGTAAACAATATTGTTCTAATTAACCAATTCTCTGTTGTATATGTTGATCATCTTGTACTAGTTGATTTTCTTTTTTCTTTGTTGTTTCGCCAAATTAAATTTGACAATTCTGATTCAACATTTTAATACTTATTCTAGGTAGATTGTTTTGTAGAATATTCCTATATTTTTTTCTTATCCATTGTTTCCTGTCAAACATTTTCAACATAATATTCAGTGACATCCTGTACAAAAGTGTGACATGATATGGAAGAAAGCAACAACATTAGTAATAATTTTGAAGTTTGGCGCATGAAAAATGATTAATGAGCAACACATGGAATAAGATCTTGAAGATTCCATCGATGCATTGCGGACGTTGTTTGAGGCCCGTGAGCTTAATAAAAATTGGAGACATAATATTTCTATGGTATAAAGTTTATTTCGAGGTGTATAATACAAAAAGAAACAGTTGTTGGCTTGAGTTATCACTTTTCTTCAATTAGGTTGTATCATATGTAGAAAGTTTATTTTCTCCTAAACAAAAGTCGATTCGGGAGTTCAAGAAGATAATTGCATCAGTATCAAAAAAGAATATGAATATGATTTTGAAAGAATAAATCGACTTAGTCAAAACACAAGGAGGGACACCAAACATGCTCGTTCGCATGGAATTTGGATAGTTATTTTTTAAATTTCGTGTAATTTGGATAGTTATTTTTTAAATTTCGTGTACTTTTATCTTTTGTATAGATATTGCTAAAGAGGTGCAATTGTTCCAATTATGTGTTTATCATCTTGTACTATTTTAATATATGATTGTTTTCTTTTCACCATCCAGCACTTCATCTTATCCATCGTTCCCATCGCCCCACACCCTTCTTCATCCACCCCCACCTCCCATAATATTTGTCTACTTCATAGATAATGCTTTTCAAATAATACTTTTTATTAATATATCAAACACAAAAAAATTCCTAAGAGACCTAATTATTTCCATAAAAAACATTTTTCATGACACACCCTAATCCTTCATGGGAAACAGGATAAGTGTTTCTTTAGATGAGCTAAATACTTTGTACCTATATATTCATGGTGATCCTGATCACTAGAAATAAAGTAAATGAATCATACCGAAAAGAAAGGTCACAAATAAGAACTTTACTAGATTATCGGTTAAAGAACCGTTATATAACCTGCTACTCTTTAAACATACATTTTTCGAGTTATTGGCGAAGAACCATTGCATTGGAGTTTAGAAAGAGACTAAGAGTGGGGGGGGGGGGGGGGACATATAGGATGATTATCGTTCAAATTTTACCATATTTTATTTTATTATGATTTAATCATTTAATGTCATATGTTTCAATTAGTGTTGTAATTCAAAGATTTCAAGTTAATTAGTTAGACGTAGAAGAAGTTAGTTACTATTATTTTGTTGTTTCATTGTAATTTTATTTAGTAATCATTTTGTCATGAAAATTATTTATTTATTTTTTGAAAAATTAATTCACTTTAGTGAAACAGTATGTGTTTGGCCATGAGAATTCCAAATATAATTTAGAATTGTATTTGGAAAAGTGAAAACAAGTAAAACTTGTTTTTGCTTTTTTCACTCCTACTTCTCTCAGAAAATTTAAAAAATAACTCAAATTTATATTCATGCCCAAACACAACTCCAACTTCAGCTCCAAAAAATTATGATTTTCATGCGAAACAGGGCCTTAAAGTTACAGTAGAACTAATTATTGCCTATTGAACAAATAAAAAAAGTAGTTATCAAAAAAAAAAAAAAACGAGTGAAAATATAGAAGAAATGCAAGTTAATGTAAAATTGAAATCCTACTCCCACTTCAAATGAAAAAGACAAAAATAGGCAGAATTCTTTTCCTAATTAACGTTGTTTTGCTTAATTAATTTGGTTTTTCCCCATCTTATATTAAACCCTAACCCTGGCAATATTTATCGTTGGACATCATTATCCGGTCAAGCTTATAAGGACCTTTTGCATAGCTAGGTAGATCATTTGCAGAACGGAAAAGGCTCAAAAATACTCCTGAACTATCTGAAATAGCTCAAAAATATTCCTCGTTAGATTTTTGGTTCAAAAATACCCCTCCGTTAAATATTTAGCTCAAAAATACCCCTCCCTCTAACGAAATTCGAAAAAGGATAAAAAATACCCCTGAACTATCTGAAATGGATAAAAAATATCCCTCATTAGTTTTTCGGCTCAAAAATGTCCCTCTGTTAAATATTTGGCTAAAAAATACCCCTCCCCTTAACGAAATTCCACCAAGCATGCCACCTAAATAAAAAAAAAAAAAAACACGTGGCTATGCCACATTACCATCCACATGTAAAATGTTATATTTTTTAATTATATGACATTACTTTCTTCTTTATTTTTATTTTTATTTTTATTTTTATTTTTATTTTTATTTTTATTTTTATTTTTATTTTTATTTTTATATTTATTTATTTTTTTTATTTTATTTTTATTTTTATTTTTATTTTTATTTTTATTTTTATTTTTATTTTTATTTTTATTTTTATTTTTATTTTTATTTTTATTTTTATTTTTATTTTTATTTTTACTTTTTTGCTAAGCAGTTTTATTGATTTTGAAAAAAAAAATGATCGGCAAAATTAAAAATTTCTAAAAATATTTAAATAAAATAAATCAGTGTTTTTACTAGATTTAGTTTAACGTTTTTTGGAATTTCTCGACATTGGGAAGGTACTAAATAAATTTTGTTAAAGGATTACAAATTATTCAATTTTTTTCATTATATGATAAACTTTTCACTTAGATTATTAAAGAAAATTATATCCATGTTTTTTTAATGATTAAAATATATTAAATGTCATTTACTTTTCTGAAAGTGAAATTTTCAAAAATTCTAAGAATACTTGATGATTAAACATAAAATTAGAAAAACTATCAACATTCATTGAGTTCAGAAAAAATAAATCAACATCACTGAATATAATCTTTTTATTTAACTCTTTCACCAAGAAGAAAGGAATGTCATATAATTAAAAAATACTAGCATTTTATTTGTGGATGGTAATTGGCATAGTCACGTGATTTTTTTTTTTACGAAAAAGGCTCAAAAATATTTCGACTTTGATGATCCTAATGGGATTAGGTCGATCTTGTCTTGTAGGGAATCTTTGGTGCAACAGTGAAGTTGTAGCCATGTGATCAAGAGGTCATATGGTTCGAACTCCTAATCATAGAAACCACCTCTTTTGTATAGTTGTGACTTATGAGATGAAGTCGTGCATTTATATGACATGTTTCTTCCCTAGTCCCTGTTCATAGTTAGAGCCTTTAACTAACAATTCTCATCTCAACGTTTGTTCTATGTTTTGTTATAACCACTTTAGTGGTAATATTAAAACTATAGTTACAATCTACAATATATTTATAATTTACTCACTATGCTATTGCGCTGCTGCTTCATGTGTTAAACTTTAATGTTCAAGAAATTTTAGAGGTCGATATAATAAATTCGCTAACTTTTTCTGGTGAAGTGAAAAAGTTAGCAATTAAGAGATTGAGTGGCCTTCCATTGAATGTCAACTGGAGAAGGGAACTTACAGTACTTAGCAATGAGAAAATCATCCCATAGATATTTATTAGTCCTGAAACTCCACCATCTCTTCGTGCTCAAGCTGGCACTAACATCTTGTAAGTATCTAAGGCCAATAACCCCTTCATCAACTGGGAAACAAAGTTTGTCCTGTGAACTCCAATGGTATTTATTATTACCTTCACTCGATCCCCAAAAGAATCTGGATAAGTATGTTTCAATCTGTGTATAAACATCCTCGGGAGGTATTATTGCAGACAATAAGTGAATAGGTTGAGAGTGAAGAACATGCTTAATAAGAACAGGAGTTTACCTTGCCATCCAATGGTCTTCCTGACGACCTTAGTAATTAAATCATTATAGTAACAAATTTTTTTGTCTAAAACTTCCTGCGAAATCACTTATGAGGTTCAAAGAGATACTACTAAAACTTCCTGCGAAATCACTTATGAGGTTCAAAGGCGTTTGCAAATCATGGTTCTAATAGAAGATAGTCAATTCATCCATCTTCGCCATGACCGATGCAAAAGTGATATAAATAGCCAGAAATTCTTGATGTCTTGCAAGAAGGAAGAACATTGCTACTACTACTCTGTAGACGCTCCACTTTAGCATGATTCTATTGTCTCTCTTGTTGATCCTCCGAACGTAATTTCAGGAATCAATTATGATCAATTGAGTGGGGTATGTTTTAGTTCTTGCAATGGTATGCTTCTTCTAATTTTCCCTTATGATGAAGTCGTTTTATGGAGCCCGACCATTAGAGAATCAAGAAGAATTCCTAGCCCGATCGTTAAAAGGAGGGATAGAAAGAGGTTCCCTGCTATTTATGTGTTTGACTATGTTTCTTCCATAGACGATTACAAAATAGTAAGAGTAGGCCGGAAAGGTTTCTCACTTGCTTGTGAAGTTGAAGTATCTTGCACACACAAAAAAAAAGTCATGGGAATTAATAAACAAGTTGTCCTTTTTTTATCCTAATTTTGTGGACAACATTGTTGTAGTAGATGGAGTTGTTTACATTTTGGAGTGTATGGATTTCCCATTCTTCATGATCACACGATTTTGTTTGGAGAAGAAACAGTATGGGAAAGTATTATTTCCAGATAGAATTAAAAGATGTGAAGGTCCAGGTTTGTATTCTGTAGGAGAAAACCTTTGTTTGATTAGGTTGTAGAGAGACTCGACGTACAACTTTGAAGTTTGGTGTATGAAAAAGTATGCATCATGGAGTAAGATTATGAAGATTGAATTAATACACTACGATGCATAAGTACTCAGACGTTGCTCGAGTCCCGTGACCTTTACCAAGAATGGAGACTTGTTGTTATGGAGATATCAAATTGGAATTGTGGTTTATAAACAAGAAATAGCTGAAAGACGTATAATCTATATAAAATATATATAAATGATAGATTTTGTTCTTTGAGTTCAAATTGTTGGTTACATGATTGATTTAGTGAAGATTAGTGGGTACCAGGATGATTACTTGCTTGATAGCTAGATGATAATTGACTAATTGTTAAAGTTGTTTGTTCGCATCCTCCAAGCAAAAATTGTTGAGACGGAATCGAATTTATTTTGTAAGTTCATTATTATGGGTATAGTTCCTACAACGTATCAGACTAAAAAGGAGATGGAATCGAACAATGAGCCTAATGACATATAATTACGGAATCAAAGCAGTGACGAAGCTAGAATTTTTACTAAGGGGGTTCAAAATCGAAAAAAGTAAGCACACGAACTAGACGAAGGGGGTTCAACATCAACTATATATACATACAAAAATAATTTTAACCACATATAAATAACATAATTTTTTTCCGAAGGGGTTCATCACAAAGCGGCTCCGTCACTAAATCGAAATATATACATAAAAATAATTTTAATCATGTATAAATAACATAATTTTTCATCGAAGG
Source organism: Capsicum pubescens (assembly GCA_030864215.1). Lineage (NCBI taxonomy): Eukaryota > Viridiplantae > Streptophyta > Magnoliopsida > Solanales > Solanaceae > Capsicum > Capsicum pubescens. Next base: position 67,678,917 of record CM061544.1, on the reverse strand, counting down.
GGTTCATCTAGCATAATTTTTCATCGAAATATATAATGTTGAATTGATTAGACAGTTGATAATCTATATAGTTTTCACAACATTGGGTGAGATGTGCCCTGCTCTGATACCATCTTAAAATTAGTTTGAGCTTAACTCATACCCCAAAAGCTAGCTCATAGGAAAGAGGATTGCCTATGCCTTATAAAAAGACCACTCATCTCATTAACCACCAATATGAGACTTTTTTTTTATTGGAATCTTATCAAATTGTTGGTCAAGCATCATTTCTATAGCACCATCAAACGCATATCACCCAAGGTTTTTTCCATATGCTTCTTTTCCAAAAACTATTTTGAATTCATGAAATTAGAAGTTCTACATATATTTTAAATATACGATAATAGCACATTAAAACTAAAGTATGCATATGAAGTTCGGAGAGGCATCTTCAACAAGTCAACCAGCTTCTCTTCTTAGATTTTCAATACTGACAACGGCATGTCCTCAACAAGATCACTGCCTCAAACTTTCCACAATGTAAGAAGCATACAGGTCCATGGCAAACTTTTTTTTTTTTGGTAACTAACTTTATTATTTACCAAATAGGAAGTTTACACAATTCTCAAATAGTAGTCTGCTACCTGGACATAGTCCCAGGTTCAGAACTCAACCAAAACAAAGAAAAAAACATAACTGCTCCAACATCAAACAAGCTAGCCTAAGGATAGAAATTGAGTTCTTTTACTCTATGTGCTAATCTGGGTTGCAGTCTTACCCTACACGGTAAAGTTTGAACAATTTGCTTCAAGATAGCTTTACTATGCCTTTGTTTTGTTTGAAAAACTCGTTGATCCCACAATGTAAGAAGCATATAGGTCCATGGAATACTTGATGGCATCAACAGTTACTTCAGCAGGAAGAAAGTCCTCAACAACATCTGACTTGTTCTCATTCTTTTTATAGTCTTCAAAAAAACACTTATTCTTTTTATAGTCTTCCCATATTTCAGCACAATGTAAGATGCATACAGGTCCATGGAATACTTGATGGCATCAACAACTGCTTCAGCAGGAAGAAAGTCGTCAACAACTGACTTGTTCTCATTCTTTTTATAGTTTTCAAAAAAGCGCTGATTCTTTTTATAGTCTGCAAAAAAATACCGTATTCCAGCAAAGTTTTCAAAAAAGCGACGTATACAGTATTCGTATAGTATTGTCATCACAAAGGGGATGGGCCTTTGGATCATTGTTTTCACAAAGGGGATCTGTACAGTATTCGGGCCTTTATAAGGCCACGAGAGGTTCTTGAGTTTCTTCTGATCCCTTTTCCACTGTATAATGCCTTATAAAGAGACCACCCATTCCGATCCCTTATAAGGAGACCATCTAGTCCGATCCCTTTTTCGTTTATGCATTATAAAGAGATCTCACATCTCATTAATCATCAATGTGAGACTTTTTTTCCTTATAAAGAGACCACCCAATCCGATCCCTTTTCCGTTTATGCCTTATAAAGAGACCACCCAAGGACTTTTGAGACCTGCTCTGATACCATCTTAAAATTGGGTTTGGACTTAACTCACACCCCAAAAGCTAGCTCATAGGGAGGAGGATTGTCTATTCCTTATTGTTCATAAAATGGTAGATATCCATCATTTTTAGAAAATATTTCATAGCATCAAAGTAATTGATTTTTGCTTCTCACTTAGACAATCAACAATAACTTTTCACACATGAATAAACAGATACCACCCACCTCATTAACCACCAATGTAAGATCTTTTTTTTTTATTGGAATCTTATCAGATTGTTGGTCAAGCATCATTTCTACAGCACCATCAAACACACATCACCCAGGGTTTTTCCCAGACGCTTATTTTCCAAAAACTATTTTGAGTTCATGAAAATTAGAAGTTCTACATAGATTTCAAATATACGATAATACCACATTAAACCTAAAGTAAGCATATGAAGTTCGGAGAGGCATCTTCAACAAGTCAACCGACTTCTCTTCTTAGATTTTCAATACTGACAACAACATGTCCTCAACAAGATCACTGCCTCATTTTAAGGGCAAATAGGTCTTTTCATATTCCCAAACCGTCCCTACTTTTTTGATGAATAAAGGGTCCTAAAAATGTTATATCATCTCGATAAATCCCTAAATATCACTCCATAAGCAAGAAAGGAGAAACTATCTAGAGTTTGTGGATTTTAATCTCCAAGGGCCAATTTTTCTGCGTTCTCTTCGATTTTTCTCCATCAAAAGGTATGTGGAACTATTCTAAATCTCATGGGCGTAAGTTTATAGTTTTAACAAGTTTTAAAGATATATAATAATGTATATGTAAAAGTGTTTTTGGAAATCGTTTGAAGAGCATGCATCATGAACCCATATTTGATGAAATTATGAAATTATTAGGGGGTTTTCCATGAACTTGAGTTATAGTCATGTGTTCATATGTTATGAGTTTCGAAAAGTAATTTAAAAGCATGATTTACGAAATTTTCCTTGCATGATAAAATATATGATCATAATATTTTATAAACTGTGATATGGATTTGAGAGCATGAACTATAAGTCCCCTTTTTCGATCATGAGATTTATGTGTGACTAGTGTGGGGGCTGTTTATGAATAATGATAAATCTTGAGTTTTAAATGTCTCTTTAACTATTATGCATTGTTATTTTGCACATTTTCGATGAGATATTTCTTATGCTAAAGGCTCGTGTGTCCTAATGAAGAAATTACATGTGTTTTTACGTAAGAATTGTCCACCACATGTTTAAGTATTGAAAAGAGAGTGTTTTGCATATGTTTCATATGCTATTTGAAATAAGAACTCTCATATGATGTTTAAATATTTTGGTGGTCATTAACATGCTTTTGAATAAAGAGGGCTATGGACATGATTTGATATGATATCGCTTGCAAGTCTAGGTATGACGATACCTATTATGAAATGTCCTTAACATGAAAGAAAAGAATTTCTTAAGAAAGATGCATGTTTTAAACGGCTAAAAATGGGCATAAAGAGAGTTAGATGGTTGCCTAAAGAAGGCACGAGTTTAGAAAACTCGCCCAAAATTGTGTTTTGCTGATACGGGTTTTATTATATGTTATTCGGTAAGTGGGATAACATGGTATGCTGGTAAGTTGGTCATACTCTTTCATGATACTCTAATCCTTGTGGAAAACTTGGATTAGGGGCATAACCAATGAGTTAATGGCGGACTCATATAGCTCGTGGGTAGTAAGTCGTAGTGTGTACCATCTAACTCAAAACTAAAGTAAAGAGTTGAGTCATCATTTTACAAGCATGAATTGAGGCCTTTTCATATTATGCCCATGTGAGTATGTGTGTGTGTATATATATATATATTATGCTAAATTATTTTTACAATGCTCTCAATTATGTTAAATGAAATATATGCTATTTTTGGGTTGTTCTACTTACCAGTACTTTTCAAGTATTGGCCTACTTCTCTTACGGGTTCTGAGGCACAGTCCCATGGCCCAGTTCATTAGTAGAACACTCGGGATATGATAGAGTTGGTGAACCATCCATCTTTTGGAAGGCAATTTATTCATATGTTGACCCTTTAAGTTTATGGTCCAGTCGGGGGCCTTGTCCCAACCTAGAAAGTTAGTTTTCAGTAAAGGCTTTGTAATTCAGTATTGTATTGTCATAATCTTATTGACATGTTTTGATCATAAGATCAACTTAAATTTCATTATATCTTCCGCACTTTGATTTATGTATGGATTATGCTTATGATAGTATGCTAAGGAGTCACTCGGACCTTCATAGTTCGGGATGCCCGTCGCGGTCAGGGCCTCGACTCGGATCTTGACACATCATTATCCAAATTTATAATAAATTAAAATAACCAAACAAGTATTTTATCTATGTAGAAATAAAATAAACAAAGAGGTTATAGAAAAGGAAAGTAATAATTGGTTAGCCACATTAATGCCGGCACCAACAAATTAGTAGGAATATTTCATTACCTAATTAATTTAAAACGTTTCATCTTTTACATTCTTTTTTTATGAATTAATAGACGAAAAAGAAAATTTATTTAGGTTTAAATTTTGGCTAAATATGTAACTATTCTTTGAATACTATTGTTATTTTGAAAATAAAGTTAAAAATATGTAATGTGTTTTTTAAGATTGTATATTCATTTAAAACTCTCTAAAAAAGATCATTAGCCAATTATATTGAATGTAACCAAGGAATGTGCAAAATTAACGTGAGAGGATTAAAGTAAAATAGAACCAAAAAGATAAAGAAAATAAAGGTACAAAGAAAACATGAAAAAAGAAGTAGAGAAACAATATACAATACCGAAGATTTGAATTTGACAATTTGCTTGTATCCAATTAATTTATATAATTAATTTGAATGCATAAATATAAAATTTCTTTTACATCTTGGATGAACTTATAAATGATATTGTTTTACTTAATTTGTTGATTTTATTTCATAAGATTAATTGAAGTTTTATATGGTCGAGTGAAGCGCGGCTATATTTACTAGTTATGATAAATAAAGTGGATTAACGACCTTTTTTTTATATAAGAACTAGAAAAGAGGTTAAATTAAACTTGATGAAGAGATGATCTAAATTCAATAAAGTTAATGCAGGTAATCGAAAAGTTTCTAGTGACAAAAATCCAGCATTCACCACCACAACAACATTCACCGCCGATTGTTGTTCCTGTTGTTGTTGTCGTTGAAGGAGATGATAATAGGGAACCTGCATTGGATACCCCGCCACAGCAGCAGCTGTATTCTTTGCCAGTTGTTGTTCCTGTTGCTGTTGTTGTTGGAGATGGTAGTAGTGTACTTGCATTGGGTAGCCAACCCGCCGCTGCTGCATTCTCCACATTCTTCACCGATTGTTGTGATTTTTTCTCCAATAAGCATTAGACAAAGGGCGACAATTTCTATGTTAATACACACACAAAGTGAGGAATGGAAATAGAGTAATCTACTTGTGTTGTGCTCTCTTACTTAAGCGCTCTTTCTCACAATTTGTATCAACTAAATTTATACTTATTATCGGATAAACTGAAGGACAGTGAGGTCCACCACATCAGTAATGGACATAAACTCATTTCTTTGATCGAAATGATAGCTGGGGGATCATCTAAGGTAAAAAAAGCGCTCATGTAACATTGTCTAAATAGAAAAAAAAAGACATGTAGTATATAATTTTATTTAGATTAATCCCCTCTCTTGCATATGAAAAAGCAAAAGAAAGAGCAAGAACAACCTACAACTCCTCTGACACTTATCTACTAACACGTATGTTTCAGAAAAGAAAATAATTAATTAACTCCAATTGTAATCTTTTTGTTTTTGATATTCCATTTTGAATGTCTCTCCATCCTCTATGATTTCTAATGGGAGAAGGCCCAATTAAAACTTTTTGAAACCTTTTAAAATATTAACGGGCCTATTAGTACTACATAAATTGTGATAGATGAAATAATATATATCATTTGAAATGACGTAAAAAGTATCATAAATCACAACTTTTAACAACTTAAAATATTTAATGAAATATAAAAAATTTGATTTATTCTTCAAATATCACAGTTACATAAGACATAGGGAGTGCACCACAACCCTTACCCCTAGGGTGCGCACTGAGCTTCATGTGACGACCCTTGGGGTGTACGATGAGATGTGCGCCGTAATGCCCTAGTCCGAGACGAATTGTTCTTTTAAATTAAGTCTAGGGGCTTGGGGGCAGGCCGGTCTGGTTCAAACCGACTTCAGCCCACTTCTTTTTACCAGTTCCTGGGTCGGTCCGGTACCGGGTCATTCTTAACGGGCAAGCCTGGGTTGGGCCCAAATAATAAAATATGTTGAAATAGACCGGGACCGGCCCACTTAGCATGAATCCAGTTTTGATCGGTCAAAATGTTAAAAAAAAAATCGAATTGACATGTTTTTTTCAATATATACTATATATACACACCTATATACATTTTAAATACATTAAACAATATACATACAACATATATGCACTAAATATATACTACTTTAGAAAATATAACACATGTATACATTAAATATATACTAGTTTAGAGCCTATAGAAAATATATACACATATATACGTACAATATACTATATATACTACTTAAACTACTACTTGAAATAATATACATACAACATATATACACTAAATACATACTACTTTAGAAAACATATACACATGTATACATTAAATATATACTGATTTAGAATCTATAGAAAATATATACACATATATGCGTGTAATATAATATATATACTACTTAAAATACTACTTTAAATAGTATACATACAAAATATATACACTAAATATGTACTACTTTAGAGAACATATACACATGTATATATTAAGTATATACTAGTTTAGAGTCTATAGAAAATATATACCCATATATACGTATAACATAATATATATATATATATATATATACTACTTAAAATAATATACATACAACATATATACACTAAATACATACTACTTTAGAAAACATATACACATGTATACATTAAATATATACTAGTTTAGAGTCTATAAAAAATATATACACATATATACGTACAATATAATATATATACTACTTAAAATACTACTTGAAATAATATACATACAACATATATACACTAAATATGTACTACTTTAGAAAATATATGCACATGTATACATTAAATATATACTAGTTTAGAGTCTATAGAAAATATATACGCATATATATGTACAATATAATATATATATACAACTTAAAATACTACTTGAAGCAATATACATAAAACATATATACATTAAATATGTGCTACTTTAGAAAACATATACACATGTATACATTAAATATATACTATTTTAGAGTCTATATAAAATATATACACATATATACGTATAATATAATATATATACTACTTAAAATACTATTTGAAATAATATACATACAACATATGTATACTATATATGTACAACTTTAGAAAACATATACACATGTATACGTTAAATATATACTACTTTAGAGTATATAGAAAATATATACACATATAACATATATACATTACATATTATACTACTTTAGAAAACATATACACATGTATACGTTAAATATATACTACTCTAGAGTTTATAGAAAATATATACACATATATGTAGAATATATACTACTTAAAATACCACTTGAAAGTTGAAAGATATATACATTACATGTTATAGTACTTTAGAAAATATACACACATATATACATATAAGATTACAATGTATACCACTTAATATAATAATACTTGAAGTTTTGAACATATATTAAAAAAATTACAATTTTACATAGAGAAAAGACATGTCCCCCCCCCACCCACCCACCCACCCTCCAAGTTGCAACGAAAACTCACTTTAGTCATTCAAACCTAACCTATAATTTATTTACCCCCTAAACAATTTTTAAATGAATTTTTTACCACCCTAAAAAAATTATACCACTCTCACTATGGAGAGTACATCACACTCACGCCACGTTGGATCCATGTCGTAGCCACATCAAATCCACGTCAAAGGCACATAAATAAATTATTTTTAAAAATAAAATAATATATATATATATATATATATATATATTATATACATATATATATTAAAAAAAAAACTCCCCCACCCCACAAACCCCCTAGCTCCCCCTTCCTCCCCCCACCCCCGACCTTGTTGTCCCCACCCCAATGTCCCCCAATCAAGCAACTTACCCAATTCATTTGACATATTCCTTTACTTTCAATTCTCAAACAACCAAAAAATAAAAAAATATTAAAACAACAACAAAAAGTGCAAATTGTTTCACAAAAGAGTAATAAGAAAAAATAGTGGCATGCGATTTTTGAAAAGAAAATTAAGATAAAAATGATCAAAAAATGTAACAGAGACAAATCAATGCAATAAGATTATGAATTGAAGAGAGGCAGATTTTGGAGAGTATGGAAGGGAGAGTATGGATTTGAATTTCGGAGAGAAGCGAAAGAGAGCGCATCCCCCAACATTGCTTTCTTTAGCTTATATTTTTTTTCGATTGAATTTGTGTTTTTCTTGCCAGTTGTTGTTTGGAATTAGAAGCAAGTTTGTTGGGTTGATGTTTTTATATTTGATTTGTGTTTTTCCTTGTTTCATCTTGTAGACACCTAATTTGTACCTCCCGAAGTCTAATTTTATTCATTTTTAGTTCACCTTACCATGTGTCCAACCCCATGTAATTATATCCCACAAAAATATAAAAATAAACAAAAAAAAATACCTCTAACTAATTTATCTTATCCTAACAACCTACCCAATCAAAAGCTTCCATCTACCCTAACTACCCATATGATCTCCCCCTCTTTTTTTTTGTCCACAAAGAAAGAATATATGGGGGACCCACCAAAACTCCCACATCATAACAAATCCATGCCCGTTATAAAAAAAAAATTCTAAGAGGAAAAAAGGCTCATTCTTTGATCATCATCTTCTCCACAATAACAAGAATCACCAAATAATCTTCCTCACAAGAACAAGAACAACAACGAAAAAAACAACAACAGTAATCGGTGAACAGTGACCGGTGAACAGTACCGGTGAACAGTGACGGCGTGAAAAGTGACGGTGAACGGGTCATTATTTGCCGAGTTGGATTGTTGGTGTTAAGGTTCGGCTCGAGGTTTCCGGGTGCGGACTCTCTTTATTCGAATAACATTGAGTTTGAAAGCTTCAAATTTAAGGTCCAATTCTTTCTTCTCTTTTATTTAATTCTTATGTGATTGTGATTGCGTGTGATTCGATACCGTGGTTTGTTTGTTGATGTGAACTGTTGGTGACATTTGGGTGTGTGATGTGCTAAGCATGATTGGTGAATTTTTGTTATTCTCGATTGGTGGATTGTGTATTGAAATGGGTTAATCACGTGGTTAAAAATGAATTAAGGTAGGGATTAAAAATGGAGGAAAATGAATATTGATTAATTTTGATGTATTGATAATGTTAAACATGATAGAATTGTGATATGTTGAACTTGGTATGCAAACGTAGGCCGGTTAGGCAAATTTAGGAATAACGATTTATTGGAGTGTTTGAATATGTGCGTGAATGGTACTTTCTACTTTATTGCACGAAAAGTTTAAATTGTACTCATTTGGCCGGGGAATGCCCCGAAGGATTTGTATTGATTTATCCGGGGAATGCCCTGAAGTAGCATGTACGCAAAGGAGGCTCCTGATCAAGGCCCGGAACATCGGGTGGAGTTTAGTTTAGGATTAGTTTAAAATAGAATAGGTTTTATATTTCAGCACCTCTTTTATTTTGGATTGTATAATTTGGACTGAACATTATTTTTGTTTGTTTTAAATTGTGTGATTTATTTGTTTGCTTGTTTTGTGTGTTTATGTGGTTTGTACATTTGTAATGTCAAATTAGCCGATACGCTCCACCAAGCGACCGTGGTCGAACCACGGGATCGAGGGGTGCCTAACACCTTCCCCTCGGTTAACAGAATTCCTTAGCCAGAATCTCTGTTCGTAAACCGGTTTAAAGAGTCAAATGGTTTCGAAAAGGATTTTCCAATGGTGACTTGGCACACCAGATTATGTCAAGTGGCGACTCTGATTTTGAATGTAAAAATAATCTTTTTTTCGGAACCAATCTTCATTTTGTCACTTTAATAAAAAACCCTTTCAAACCTTAAAATACATATCTTTTTTGGAGTCGAAAAAAGGGGTGTGACAGCTCTGGCGACTCTGCTGGGGACTATTTCAGAATTCGAGCTTATTGTTGGAATCGTATCGGCTTTGTTTGGCATTATGAGTGTATAAGCATTGTTTGTGATTTTGTTTGTGTTATTGTTTTCACTTTTGTGCATTTTTCGTGCTCTTTGTTCATAGTATTTATCCTATGTGTTACCTCTTTTATATCTGTCATCATGTGTCTACCCCCAGGTCTTCTTTCTGCAACAAGTCCGTAGTACACGTGTTGTACACGACCTCTAGTTGAGTCACCCTTATTTTAGGGGGGAGCCGTCGGTGTTATGGAGTAGGTGGAAAGCAAAGCAGCCACTATCGACCATACGCTCCCCCGAACAGCCTTGTTAGTGAACCACAACGTAGGTCAGCCTTTAGGTCATGCTTATGTGCATCATACTAAGACCTAGCGGGGCCCACATGGCCCTTTGTAGGAGACTCACCTCTAAAGCATCCCTACGTGCTAACTGTTGCATCTTTCAGGGTAATGTGATCATTTCACGGACTGATTTGAAAAAAAAATTGTTAGGAGTAAGGTGCGTAGGCAAGAACTGTTGAAAAAAAATAGAGAAAAAAAAAGTGAAGTGAGTCGTAAAGAAGAAAAAAAAAGAGAGAGTGTCGTAGCTTTTAGTGTTCTTTATGGCTTTTGTTCTTCACAATCCAAAAAAAAAAAGGATTTTTACCTTTTGCACTCATTTCTCAAAAACGAAAATATCAAAAACATTTTTCCTTTGTCTCGTTTAGCATGCATTCACAATTCAAAAACTTCAAAAAGATTTTTCATTCATAGGAGTTTTTATAAAAGAAAAATGCAAAAATTGTAGGAGTTTTGTACATTTCACGAAAATACCAAAAGATTTTTTTCTTCATAGTTGTTGGTGTCATTTTTAGCTGAAGTGTCTAATTAAAAATCTAAAAAAAAAGATTTTATTTGTTGGTCTTTGGTTGTGTCTCTTAAGGTAGGGTGCAATCCGTTATTTAATCGTTAATTGTCCAATCTGGACGAACTACGCACCCCTGATTCTCCTCTTTCGGGAGTGAGATACGTAGGCAGCCTATTGTTGGTTCGGGGATCTTATTTAAAAAATTCAAAAAGATTTTCTTCACTCTTTATTTAGAGTAGGTGTTTCATACATACTTGAAAAGAAAAATACGAAAAAAAAAAAGAATTTTCCTCAATAGTCGTAGGTTTCATTTTTGGTTGATCTTATTTCAAAAATTCAAAAAGATTTTCTTCACTCTTTATTTAGAGTAAGTGTTTCATATACATCTTTAAAAGAAAATTACAAAAAGATTTTTCTTTAATAGGTTCAAGTTTCGTTTTCATATGAAATTCAAAATCAAAACCCAAAAAGATTTTTTTTGGTAATCATAGGTTTCATTTTGTATAGGGATGTTAAAGCCGAAGAATTCAAAAATATTTTCGTCATTTCTTTTAACAAATTTTTATTTTTCTTTTCTTTTTAAAGTTTCAAGAAAAAGAAAAAAAGAAAGAAAAAGAGTTTAATCGACCATTTTGGCAAGACTTCACGAACTACGCACACCTGATTCTCCCCTTTCAGGGGTGAGATACGTAGGCGCCCTTCTAGGGTTCGGTGATTTTTTTTTTTCAAGAAAAAAAAAAGTTTTGAAAAATGTTGAACTCTAACATATTTGTTGTCTTTTGTTCAGTTAGTTTAAGGTGGTTGGTTTGTTGTTTCTTGGATGTCCCTCCATATCACACCAAATCCAAGGAAGGGTTAGTTGTGTCCAACAAGGATATAGAGAGTTACATCATGGATGAAACAAAGAGTCAGGAAATTGAGAGTTTAAAGGAAGAGAATTTGAGACTGAAACAACAAATGATGGGAATGTACCGAGCTTGGGCCAGTGGGCTGCCTCCACCCCCGTTCCCCACTTTTGACCCTGCAAATACCTTGAGTCTTCCACCAAAATTGCAAAGTCAGTTTCCTACTGTTGTTGATGCACCACAACATGCCTCAGAATCCATTCCACGTCAAATGCACCTCAACACTTCCACCACTCTTTCTTTATTTCCTCAGTATACGTCTACCATGTTCACAGCACCACATACCGTCTGTGCTTTTGTTGCTCAACCTTCTACTAAGGCTTTCACTTTGTCTATCAATCCAACGATTGTGCTTCCTCAGTCCACTAGTGACTCCATGTTCAATACTGTTGATGATCATTGGTATACACTTGAGCCTACAGTTAAATTAAGTGAACCGCCAAAATTTCTTACTAAGAAGCCTAGCATACCAAAAGAGCCAGAGAAAATGGTTGGGAAAGTGAAGAGTGTAGAAAATGATATGAAAAATTCCCCTGGACTTATGGGCTATGAAGATGTTTCATATAAAAACTGGGGCATGTCTTCAAGTGTTAACCTTCCTCCCAGCTTTGAGACATCAAAATTTGGGGAGCCTGATATACAGAAGGATTCTGTGAAACATTCGGGATGACATTGCAATCAACCAAGGGAAACTGAAGGAAAGAAGAAGGAAAACACACCTATTGTCATGACAGGGCCAAAGAAGAGTTTGAGAGGTCCAACCCACCAATACTGTCAGCCTCAATCCCGAGCTTACATATCAGATCCACATAACCACTTGCAACAAGGTTTCTTTCTCCGAAATCCAAAAAATCCCATTCCACTTTCTCAATATCCTGTGAACAATGCACAATTGTATGTTCATCCATCTTCTTATCCACAATGGCATGCCCCTGTCCCTCAACATCGTCCTCGACCCCCACAAATTTACTAAGGGACCTCTAAATCCAAATTTCATCCAAGGCCAGAGTTCTCAAAGAGGAGGAAGGAAAAAGATAATTTCACTCCTATTGGGGAATCCTATGCCAGTTTATTCCAGAGATTGGTACAACAGGGCATGATCACTCCTCTCCTTGGGTATACCCCTGACCCGAATTCAAGAAGCTTTGATCCTAATGTGCGATGTGCATATCATTCTGATGTTCAGGGTCATAGTACTGAAGATTGTCGCACTTTGAAAAGAGAAATAGAAAGATAATTCAAGATAAATTGATTGTGGTGCAAAACATTGTCCCTTCGACCATCCCACAAAGTTCTTCACCAGCATGCGGTACTGCACAATCTGTGCGAGGCAATGAGTTAAGCATGGGGATCCAGAGCTTATTTGTTGAAGGAAATGTGTCTGGCAGTGGTGGAAGCTCCAGTCATGTTGATATGCAAGCCAGTGGCTAATATGTCAGGCTGAGCAATTGAAAAGTCACCCCTTTCCCTACTAGGAAGAGGTCTGGTAGTTTGTTTTGTTTTCTTCTCTGTTTTTCAAATTATTTCAGGATTGTAGTTCGGGATCTATCTCGTTTTGTCCCTTTGTCATTTATGTTCAAACCCTTTTATCTTTTATTTCAACTAAATGAAGTGTCTCTTTCCTTTTGTATTTCAAATATGTGTTGTTTGTTTGTTTTCTTTATACAATCACTTTATGCTGATTCTAGTGATATGATATGCCTGCGGAATTTTTAGCCAGATCTTAAAATCTAGTTTAAGCATGAACATCGAATCAGAGGGTTAAAGTTAGAAAAAGAGAGCATATGAGAAAATAGATAGAGTGCTGAGATATTTGGTGACAAGTTAAGGCAATTATTTTGAGAATCACAAGAACAACTTGGTCATCGATCGAAAGGCAAGTCCCAATTAGGTCAAATAATGGATGTGTGATCGCTATATCAAGAGAAACAAGAAGATAAGCAGCTCCACGAAAGCATGAGTCATTTGATGTGAGGAATGTACAACGAAGGTGGAGTTTACAGAAGAAGTAGTGACGCACAACTCAATCAACTTAAAAAGATGTCGCAAATGATCTTCATCTCTCACTTCCAATTGCATGTTATGTACTTGCATTCTCAAGGATTGATATGATGAAGGCATTTTATTCTGCTATCCAAACATTGTGTCATTCTTTGTTTACCCCATTTGAACCTTAGTGTTATTTTCTTTCATACCCCTCTTTTGGAATCAAGATAGAGTAAGCAAAGTTCAAAGAATAGTGTCGAGCAAAAGATAAAGTCAAAAGTTACAAAAAAGAGACAAAAATGTTTCTAAAAAAAGAGTGTCAAGAAAAATAGAGTTAGAAAAAAAGAATCGCAAACTGAAAAGATCGAATAAAAAAAACAAAAGAAAAAAATAGAATCAAGTGAAAGAACAAGCTGCCAGAACTACGCATGACCTGATTCTCCTCTCTCGAGGGTGAGATACGTAGGCTGCCCCACTCAGGGATCGATCCAACCAAATAAATAATTTAGAGTCACCCAGTCAAAAAAAACTGGGGCATGAGTTAATCCTCATTGTTTGAGTCGATTCCAAAAGTTGTAAGTCCTACCCCACTTCAAGTGTCGTTTGGGCCCCATGCCATTCTTTCTTTCTAACCTTATCCAAAAGCCAAGTTACAACCAAAGAAAGACCTTCAGATCAATCTTTGAGGATGTTAAGGCGGAGCATGCAAGGGATATGATGATGCATTTGGGAACTATTTGTCTTCCTCAGCATAGGGAATCAAGAGAAAAATAAAAATGAGAGAGTCTTATTGGTGAAAACCCTTACAGGCACCATAAGGCGATGGTAAGTTGAGAGAAATAAAAATGAGAGAGTCTTATTGGTGAAAACCCTCACGGGCACCATAAGGCGATAGTGAGCCGAGAGAAAATGAAAGAACCTTGTTGGCGAAAACCCTTCAAGGCGCCACTATCCTAATGGGTTCTTAAATGCAATTGACCTAAGAAAGTAACTCAGTTTCTAGGTCATTAACTCAACAACAATGGGTAGAAAGTTTGGATGAAAAGATCAAGCTGCTTAATCCAAAATGCATGGCATAATCATTAGTGTTGACTGTCATTTTTAGATGAATTTTTCGTTTCTTTGTTTTAAAAGGGGATATTCATCGTCTTTTCTTTCTTCTCTTTATTTTAATTTTATCTTTCTTAAGTCAGCTATCAAAACAAAAATTGTCATTATTTTTTTTGTTTCTTATCTTTGAGTCAAGTCCGTGACAAAACAAGTGAGAAAAAATTTCAAAACTGTCTACTAGCTTCTTTAATTGCACAAAGCAAGAAAAAGTTAGCACATGAAAGAGACATGATTGTGATCTCAAAAAAGGCATGCAAGAAGTTTTGTCAATAGAAAAGTCGGGGAACTCATGGAAATACCAAGGTTCAAAGGGTTTATTTGAGAAACACGACAAAGCAGAAATACCATGTTTGTTTCAGAGTCACTCTTAATAAGCTAAGTTTGAGTCAATGATACAGCAAGTCAATGACATATGCTAATGGTTGGAAGCAAATCTAAATGTGACGGGGGCAGGAGCAATTGCCTCAAAAGCCAAAGCCACAAACTAGCCACCATATTTTTTTAAACTCACAAGTTTTCTTTGTATGTAATAGGAATACATGTTGCATTCAGATCAAGAATTTCAGAGCCTAAACATCAAAGGCAATAATTTCTCACCTCAACAAATGCAAGAGGCAAGGTTGCTGCACAGGTTTGTAATTCAAGCAGCTTTGGTAAGGAGAAACACTTCATTGTTTTGATAATTCAAAACAACATTGGTAAGGAAACACACTTCCTTGATTGGGTAATTCAAATTTTTCTTCTTAGGTAATGCATTTCCCTTTTGACTCCTAGAAGACGTACCTTTTAGTCAAGTCATTTCCCTTGATTCCTATAAGACGTACCTTTTAGTCGAGTCATCCCCTTTGATTCCTATAAGACGTACCATTTAGTCGATTCATCCCCTTTGATTCCTATAAGACGTACCTTTTAGTCGAGTCATCCCCTTTGACCCCTAGAAGATGTACCTTTTAGTCGTGTCATCCCCTTTGATTCCTATAAGACGTACCTTTTAGTCGAGTCATCCTCTTTGATTCCTATAAGACGTACCTTTTAGTCGAGTCATCCCCTTTGACCCATAGAAGACGTACCTTTTAGTCGAGTCATCCCCTTTGATTCCTAAAAGACGTACATTTTAGTCGAGTCATCCCCTTTAATTCCTATAAGACGTACCTTTTAGTCGAGTCATCCCTATTGATTCCTATAAGACGTACCTTTTAGTCGAGTCATCCCCATTGATTCCTATAAGACGTACCTTTTAGTCGAGTCATCCCCTTTGACCCCTAGAAGACGTACCTTTTAGTCATCCCCTTTGATTCCTAGAAGACTTACCTTTTAGTCAATTCATCCCCTTTGATTCCTATAAGACGTACCTTTTAGTCGAGTCATCCCTATTAATTCCTATAAGACGTACCTTTTAGTCGAGTCATCCCCGTTGATTCCTATAAGACGTACCTTTTAGTCGAGTCATTCCCCTTGGATTCCTATAAGACGTACCTTTTAGTCGAGTCATCCCCTTTGATTCCTATAAGACGTACCTTTTAGTCGAGTCATCCCCTTTAACCCCTAGAAGACGTACCTTTTAGTCAAGTCATCCCCTTTGATTCCTAGAAGATGTACCTTTTAGTCGAGTCATCCCCTTTGATTCCTATAAGACATACCTTTTAGTCGAGTCATCCCTATTGATTCCTATAAGACGTACCTTTTAGTCGAGTCATCCCCGTTGATTCCTATAAGACGTACCTTTTAGTCGAGTCATTCCCCTTTGATTCCTATAAGACGTACCTTTTAGTCGAGTCATCCCCGTTGATTCCTATAAGACGTACCTTTTAGTCGAGTCATCCCCGTTGATTCCTATAAGACGTACCTTTTTAGTCGAGTCATTCTCCTTAGATTCCTATAAGACGTACCTTTTAGTCGAGTCATCCCCTTTGATTCCTATAAGACATACCTTTTAGTCGAGTCATCCCCGTTGATTCCTATAAGACGTTCCTTTTAGTCGAGTCATCCTCTTTGATTCCTAGAAGACGTACCTTTTAGTCGAGTCATCCCCTTTGATTCCTATAAGACGTACCTTCTAGTCGAGTCATCTCCCTTGATTCCTATAAGACGTACCTTCTAATCGAGTCATCTCCCTTGATTCCTATAAGACGTACCTTTTAGTCGAGTCATCCCCTTTGATTCCATAAGACGTACCTTTTAGTCGAGTCATCCCCTTTGATTCCATAAGACGTACCTTTTAGTCGAGTCATCCCCCTTGATTCCTAGAAAACGTACCTTTTAGTCGAGTCATTTCCCTTGATTCCTATAAGACGTACCTTTTAGTCGAGTCATCCCCTTTGACCCTTATAAGACGTACCTTTTAGTCGAGTCATCCCCTATGATTCCTATAAGACGTACCTTTTAGTCGAGTCATCCCCTTTGATTCCTATAAGACGTACCTTTTAGTCGAGTCATTTCCCTTGATTCCTAGAAGTCGTACCTTTTAGTCGAGTCATTTTCCTTGATTCCTAGAAGACGTACCTTTTAGTCGAGTCATTCCAATTAACTCATAGAAATTGCATTTCTTTATTTGGGATAATTTTCTTTTCAGTTTTGATGTGATTTCAGGAGCCCGCCTGCAGAACAGGGTAAAGAAATTGAAAGCATAGCAACAAGTTGATAAAAATAGCAAGTCAGGAGCCCGCCTGCAGAATAGGGTGCAGAAGTTGAAAGCATGGCAACAAGTTGATGAAATAGCAAGTCAGGAACCCGCCTGGAGAACAGGGTGAAGAAATTGAAAGCATAGCAACAAGTTGATGAAATAGCAAGTCAGGAGTCCGCCTGCAGAACAGGGTGAAGAAATTAAAAACATAGCAACAAGTTGATAAAAATAGCAAGTCAGGAGCCCGCCTGCAGAACAGGGTGCAGAAGTTGAAAGCATGGCAACAAGTTGATGAAATAGCAAGTCAGGAACCCGCCTGGAGAACAGGGTGAAGAAATTGAAAGACAAGCAACAAGTTAAAGAAATAGCAAGTCAGGAGCCCGCCTGAAGAATAGGGTGATGAAAGTCGAGTCAAGAACCAATAGAAGCTGTATAGATAGGATTTTTGTAATTTCATTTATGTTTTAACTTGTAATTTTCATTTTTTTTTATGTAATGACGGAGCCGCGGACCGGAACCTCGATGGAACCTCACTTGACTCTCCAACTCGGTATAGTCCATCTCCCTCCAAAAGTTGAGATACTTGTCACTCGATCCTCTCATAATGTGAGTAGGTGGGATGTCTTAAGTCAAGACCTGGTTGTCCTTCTTCCTTCTGTTTCTTTCTTTGAATAATGGTCGGGTCAAAATTTGGTCTCGCTGTCTACTTCTTTGTCTGAAAACACTTTGTGTTTACATTCAAAGGGGGCATGATGTAGACACCTAATTTTGTACCTCCCGAAGTCTAATTTTATTCATTTTTAGTTCACCTTACCATGTGTCCAACCCCATGTAATTATATCCCACAAAAATATAAAAATAAACAAAAAAAAAAATACCTCTAACTAATTTATCTTATCCTAACAACCTACCCAATCAAAAGCTTCCAACTACCCTAACTACCCATATGATACCCCCTCCTTTTTCTTATCCACAAAGAAAGAATATATAGGGGACCCACCAAAATTCTCACATCATAATAAATCCATGCCCATTATAAAAGAAAAATTCTAAGAGGAAAAAGGGTTCATTCTTTGATCATCATCTTCTCCACAATAACAAGAATCACCAAGTAATCTTCCTCACAAGAACAAGAACAACAACGAAAAAAAAAAAAAAAGTAACCGGTGAACAGTGACCGATGAACAGTGACGGCGTGAAAAGTGACGGTGAACGGGTCATTATTTGCCGAGTTGGATTGTTGGTGTTAAGGTTCGGCTCGAGGTTTCCGGGTGCGGACTCTCTTTATTCGAATAACATTGAGTTTGAAAGCTTCAAATTTAAGGTCCAATTCTTTCTTCTCTTTTATTTAATTCTTATGTGATTGTGATTGCGTGTGATTCGATACCGTGGTTTGTTTGTTGATGTGAACTGTTGGTGACATTTGGATGTGTGATGTGCTAAGCATGATTGGTGAATTTTTGTTATTCTCGATTGGTGGATTGTGTATTGAAATGGGTTAATCACGTGGTTAAAAATGAATTAAGGTGGGGATTAAAAATGGAGGAAAATGAATATTGATTAATTTTGATGTATTGATAATGTTAAACATGATAGAATTGTGATATGTTGAACTTGGTAGGCAAACGTAGGCCGATTAGGCAAATTTAGGAATAATGATTTATCAGAGTGTTTGAATATGTGCGTGAATGGTACTTTCTACTTTATTGCACGAAAAGTTTAAATTGTACTCATTTGGTCGGGGAATGCCCCGAAGGATTTGTATTGATTTATCCGGGGAATGCCCTGAAGTAGCATGTACGCAAAGGAGGCTCATGATCAAGGCCCGAAACGTGGGGTGGAGTTTAGTTTAGGATTAGTTTAGAATAGAATAGGTTTTATATTTCAGCACCTCTTTTATTTTGGATTGTATAATTTGGACTGAACATTATTTTTGTTTGTTTTGAATTTTGTATGATTTATTTGTTTGATTGTTTTGTGTGTTTATGTGGTTTGTACATTTGTAATGTCAAATTAGCCGATACGCTCCACCAAGCGACCGTGGTCGAACCACGGGATCGAGGGGTGCCTAACACCTTCCCCTCGGTCAACAGAATTCCTTAGCCGAAATCTCTGTTCGTAAACCGGTTTAAAGAGTCAAATGGTTTCGAAAAGGATTTTTCAATGGTGACTTGGCACACCAGATTATGCCAAGTGGCGACTCTGATTTTGAATGTAAAAACAATCTTTTTTTCGGAACCAATCTTCATTTTGTCACTTTAATAAAATCCCTTTCAAACCTTAAAATACATATCTTTTTTGGAGTCGAAAAAAGGGGTGTGACACATCTGTTTGAAATTAAAATCAAGTTTAGTGGCTAAAGTGGTGGAGTGTGAGGAAGAAGAAGAAATAGGGGTGGTAGGGTGTGAGGAAGAAAAAGAAATGAGGGTGGTGAGGTATGAGAAAGAAGAAGAAATGGGGGTAGTGGGGCGTGAGGAAGAAGAAAAAAAAATAATGATTAAAAATATTAAAGTGGGCCACACTAAAAAATGTTTATACTTTTTTTTTCACTAAAACGCGTTTCTATTTTTGTTGTCACGTCAGCCGTTAAGGGAGCAAAACAATACACTTTAAAGTTCATAAGGGGGGTAAATAATTATCTCATTAGTTTAGGGTCTAAAGTAAGTTTTGCTAACAAGTTGAGGGGGGATTTGATGTATTTTCTCTTTTACATACAACACTTAAAAGATAAACTTGTAGTATTTTTATATGTCAATACTAATTGTCTAAGTAATATTTGCTAACATTATTTTTATTTTTTCATTATATGTATATATGTTTGTTATGTTTATTACTTAGTGTAAAGTTTGGAAGTAATATAGTAAAAGCATTTAATTCAAACTAGAAATTTAATTTAAATAAAAAAAAAAAGTAAGGAGTGAATGAATGTTGTATTTTATTGATTGCAAAATGATTCAAAACTTATAATTTACATGAATGAAAAATCTACAAAATTTGCCTCATTTTTTTCATCTCATACATGTTAATATTAACGAAAACTGTCATAGAAAAGTCAAAATCAATGGGGCCAAAGGCTAAACCATGCATTGGACTTGATTGTGCTAAGTTCTCTCTTGAAATCAAAATTTCTTCAAGATTCTGTTCATCTTTTGACTCCTCCTCCATTCCTTGATTTCTTCGTTCCTCTCTAATCCAATCTCTAAGGCAAACTAAAACATTCATAGCATTGCTTCCCAATGAGTGTCGGTTGTCTCCAAGCTGTCGTCCTCCCTTACTAAAAGTGCTCTTCGATGCAATGGTTGATATTGGAACATTCAATATATCTATAGCTAATTTTGAAAGCACCGGATATTGTCTTTCATTATTCTTCCACCAATTCAGCGTGCAGATCTTTGCTCTACGATCCTCTATCGGTTGACGAAGAAAATACTTAAGCTCTTTCTGGGAAGTTGTTCTGTGTGTTGAAGGCTGCACCCTGTCCCAAACATTTAAATCAAAAAAGTAATCACGATAGCTACTATGTGCTTGCCTTTTAGAAGATGATGGCTCCTCGGGATCTTGAGAAGGGACAGTTAGAGTGATATTTACCGGTACAACTTCATCAAGTGATTTATATAATGCTTTCATGTAACTGTTCACATCATTCATAGCCTTAAATAAAGAAGATTCTTCTTGAGGTTGTATCTCTAAAGCATTATAAATAATAGAACTAAATTCGGCCATAGTATTATATTTCATACATGGATTTATTATAGCACCTATCAAATAAATTGGGAGAAGCAGATAAAAATATTTTTAAAATTTATCAATCATAGCAGTAATAGCTTTTTCGTAACCTTCTTTATTCTTATATTCGTTAAGCAAATAGGAAATGTCGGCTAAATAAGCTAAAATATTACAAACAGTAGGATCATAAGCACTAGAGAATTCAACAGTAGTTATATAAAAAAATTTCAAAAACTTAACAAGATCATCAATTGCAACCCAATCAGAATCATGCAGCATACACTCAAGAAAAGAACCAGAATATTGATTAAAAGTCATTGTAATAAGAACTTTACAAGCAAGACAATTTTCTAAATAAGTATAAGTAGCATTCCATCTAGTATCACATTCTTCAGGCATAAATATTGGTCTAAGTCTATTTTGTTCACATTTGATTTTAAATTCTTTCATTCTAACTTTTTGATTATTTCCTTGAATAAAGCCAACAACAAGCCAGACCTTTTCAATATAAAGCTCAAAGAATTCAAGACCATCTCTAACGATTAAATTATATATATGACAAGCACACTTAACATGAAATATTTCGGGTAACGGCGGAGAAAGTTCAACTTCCAACAACTTAACAACAGCCTTGTTGTTAGATGCATTATCAAAAGCTATACATAAAACTTTTCTTTCAATACCATAATATTTTACAACTTTAAAAATAGATTCAGAAAAAAATCTTTCAATGTGTCTACGATCTTCATCATACAATAATACCAGAATACGTTTTTGCATAACAAAATTACTATCTATCTAGTGACAAGTAATTGTTAAATAATCATTTTTGTTAACAGCACGACCAAGATCAGAATTTAGAGCAATTCTACATGGAATATTTTTTAATAACCCAGATAAATAATAAATATATTGTGCATGGATTCTAAAAATATCGGTCCAACAAGTACTTCTAGGAATACAGGTAAACATAGAATTATAAATTTCTTGAATATAATGAATAAAAGCATTCGAAGAAACAAAAGTGAAAGACAAACAACCCACAACTATCATTTTCGCTATTTCTTCTTGGTCCTTCATTTTACTATTTGTATAAACATAAATCTCATCCTTAATGAAAGTAATTACATAAAGTTTCGGATGTAATTTATCTCTCCCATATTTAGGAAATACATATACATTACTATGTGCCTTATATGTTACTACAATGTATGAGGTAACCGTTTTGTCTACAATTATGGAAATAAAACCAGCTACCATTATTATCTCTCACAATTAACTCCAGTAATTAATGTACTAATTTTATGGGGGCTTGAAAATAGGAACTGCAATACAAATTCAAAAATTTCCTGAAACATAAAAAAAAATTAAGTTGTAACCGAAAAAAATCGATTTTCAAAGTTATCAGAACTATCACAAGAAAATCAAGTTACAACTGAAAAAAAATACAAAAAAGGGAGCAGCATATCAACAGACTGACAAAAACAAAAACAGATAACCTTATACAATAGTTTGACATGTATGTGTGCACCTTATACATAGTACTTCTATGTATAATGCTATCATGAAAACTAATGTAAAATATAAGCTTTTTAAATGTATAATGTAACCTTATACATATCATAAGGATGTCATGAACACTAATATCTAATGTAAATTTTCTAATGTATAATGTAAATATCTAAAGTATAATGTGACCATAAATCTATGAGGTTAACACAATCGATTTAAACTTATGTACATTATATTGTATAAGGTTACAATTGTAAAGTATAATGTAGCCAACATATGTCAAAAATATATCAACATAAAGTATTAATGTATAATAAATCATTTACTGAAGTAAATAAAGTATTATAAAAAATATACCTTTCTAATGTATAATGTAAATATCTAAAGTATAATGTGACCATAAAGGTTAAGTTAGAGTTACCGAGAACTCGAATTGAAGATTGTGAAGCATTGGCAATGAGCGAATTGGAAAGATGGTATTGGTAATAACACCTTTCTAGGTGAATTGATAACGTTTTGATTTTGGAATTCTTCATTCTACACCAAAACACCATTGTTGTTCCTCCAGTACTCTCTGTAGTAGCACTAGCTACCCCAATACATTGAAATTGAAACTGGAGAAATATTGCTCTGAAAGGAGAATCGGGTTATGTTGGAGGATTCGAATTATTTATATACTTAGGCTTCCTAAAATAAATTCATGTGAATTCAGTTTTGGGCTTCTAACTAGGGTGGGGTGGGGATGGGGGAGCGGAGGGAGGGAGGGGAATTTGAGAACTACATACGCTACAAAGAAAAAATTGAAAGAATTTTTTATTTAAATGAAGAAAGTGATGAAGTTAATTACTTGATCAGTTGATCATTGATAAGTGAAAGACATTTGAAACCCCCAAATTACGTTAGCAAGACTTTAAGAGGAAAAATAGATCACAACTTGGAGCAAAGCATGGTGTTTTGAGATGTATAAAAAGGAAGAGAGAGAAACAGTAAAAAAGAAGGTATTTGTGTAATTAATTTAGGATTTTTGTAATTTCCTTTTCAATATGGAATTTTACGTAATAAGGTAAAGTTACCTTGTGTATATATGTAATTCTTCCTTATAATTCTTAATTAATTGACCGGTTGTTGGGTTCAATCTAGTTTGTGCGGGCCCACCAACAGTCTCACCACCTTGTACAATACTTAACTCTCTTGAGTGTCTTTCTCTTAAATGTCTCATCGACGAACCCGTACCCCCTTTATTGCCTCCGCTTTTATGCTCATATACAAGTTCACAAATATTGCATCGCACCTTAGTTTCTCCTTCTATTTTCGAAAAAAATTCTCATGCAATACTAGTTCTTCTACGAGTTTTTGTAGGGGCACGGGAAGGACGTGGAGGAAGATTAATCGATTCAGATTTAACATTAGCATTTTCTACTCTGGGTGTCTCACCAATATTTTCATCATCTACATCTAAATTAAGCGCATCTACTTCATTTTTTCTTCTATACCATAATTTTCTAAAGCCTCTGCATAATTCATATCATGAACACCTACACCTATTTCTTCCTCAAAAGGTTGACTAACCGGTACCGAAGGCACACAGTTATATCTAGTACTTGAACTACCTCTACCGAAACCGCCACCAATTTATTTTTTACTACCACTACCACTTCTGAGATAATTTTTTTGACATTTTTACCGAGGTTTCTTAATTTATCCATATTATAAATTAAACTAAAAAATATTCAAAATACATAAAAATAATAAAATAAATATTCAACAATTAATACACTAATTAAAAATTAAAAGTAAGAGATGGAACGACAATACCAAATTTTAGAGTATCCGAAAGTTGCGACTTTAGAAAACTTCCACTTGATATTTGTAATTGCACGATTAAAAATAAAATTGAGCACTTTAGGAGATAATTAAAATATTTGAGAGAGATTGATAGAATGAGAATGTGTGAAAAATGATTTGAAATTGTAGGGTATTTATAGAAAAAAACTTGAATTAAATTATTTTTAAAAAAAATAAATGGAAAATGGGCCAATTGGTCGTTGGAGCCACAACAACATTATAGTCGTTGGGCCTCAATGGTCCAATTTGGCACCAAAGTCTAAGTCAGCCAAAATTAAAAAAAAATTATATAACCGGGCCATGCCGGGTAACCGGTAGGCCTAGTCTGGGTTTGGAACTGGGCCAATCCATCGGGCCTGTCAACGTAGATAGCCCAACCTGTAACCGTCAGCCCAATAACTCAGAGGCCCATCGGGTCGAGTCAAACGGGGTAGGGCTTACCGGGTCAAAACGGGCCAGCCCGACCCAGTTGACAGGTTTACTTAGGGTTAATTTGACAAAACAATTATAAACATCTCAAGCCCAATTTTGAATGTTTGTTACGTATTTTTGATGCAGAGAAGTGAGGAAAAGCGAACTCCATCAGGGTTCATCTTTGTAATCTCTAACAAACTTGGATTTTGGTATGAGCACTTCGAATTCTTTGATGTTGATTCTAATCATGAGAGGCTAAAGCTCCATAGCTAGGGTTATGGGAGCCTAGTAATCTACATTCTAAATTATGGATTTTTTAGTTAATATTCAAATTGCTTTTATATTTTATTCTATTTATTTTAATGAATTCTCATAGTTGCAAACATTGAGAGTGTGCCTTAAAACATAACTTTCTTGAACAAAGAAGTTATTGTTAGGAAAAGAGAATAATGACAAGAAATTAGAGTTTTCAATCTCTAATTTATAAATTGATGTGTTAGTCAGATTAATCTCTTGGAGAACACGTAGAGTTATTCTTTATCACTTCATGATTCAAGTATAATATAAGTTTGAGAAAACATGTGTTGTGGGTAGATGAATAACTACTCTTGAAACTTCTAGGCTCAATTATGTGACTCTCGTGTAATTCTAGCTGAAAATTGAATTTATGTCATTGCTTGAGTGAGAATCTAATATAGCTCCATCTTGATTTTAACATGTACCATGTGTGAGTAAGTGTTTGTTTATTCCATGTTACATTATGGTGTCTAGAACTTGCCCAGCGTGTGTGCAAAGCGAAATGAAGTATGTAAGATTTAGGAAATGATATAAGCCTTCCTTTGTTAGCCTTGTTAAATGCCCTTGTTAACTAACCAATATATATAACCTTAGTTAGCCCCGTTGAGCCTTTAGTCTATTCTTTAGTAGCTTCATATTTAGCCCATTCCCTTTTCTTGGTTGACCATAATTTGATCCTCAAAATCCTAAGCGCTTTAGTTAAAAAGTTTAAAGAATAGGTGTTAGAGTTTTGAACAAGAAAGAGTTGATAATGAATCCCCCAAATAGTAGTTATTGTTGTGGTAAATAGTTTTGCATTATTGGATGATAGGAATAGTTATAAAAAAAATGAATAAAAGCGAGAAGCATTTGTGGTGTGTAAAAATATATCCCTCATCCACCATGTAATATAACCTAAGGAGATGGGAATAAAACACGAGAAATATAAGTGATAGTGGTGAAAAAACAAGCTGTCAAATGTGAGCTTAAAAATACTGTGATGTATTTAAACGCTTCGGGAAGTTAGTCACCATTTTTATCCAAAATAGTACCTACCTATCCCTTATCCTACATTACAACCCATTAAAGTCCTACTTGATCCTACATTTTAACATCCTTTTATTAGTAGAGTATTACACTATGGGCAAGCTTATGGGTTATTCGATGTAAATGTGAATTGTTTGAGAGAGTGAGCTTAAACTTTCTTCTTTACCCCAATTTTTTTTTGTGATGATTTGTATGTGGTGAGAAATGTGTTGGTACTCTTGTTTGGTAAGGGGCACATGTTTAATGATGGATTGAGGCTTTATGTAGTTTCTTGATTGGAAAATGTGCATGAGTTTGCTAATTTTGGAGACTCTATTCTTGAGTATAGAAGGTTTCGAGTATTTGTTCATAGATCTACGTGGCATGATTAAAAGTAAAACTTGTTGCTCATATGTGTTGTGTGATCTTAACTTGAGTAGATTATTTTTAATTAGTGAGATTGGAGCCTGTGTGGTGCGCATAAATTAGGTAATTGTTCAAGGATGAACAAAGCTTTAAGTGTGGGGAAGCGATCTTAAGTGTATTTATACATTTAAGTACCATATTTTACTCATATTTAAGCTAAGTTTTGAGAACAAAGTGCCTTGATTCATATGTTTTAATCTTACTTTTGATGTGAATGAGCCAACCTATGTGATTAATACCATTTCGAGAGTAAATGAAGCATCTGGAGACATAGAAAGATCATGAAATACAAAGAACAAAGACGAAAGCAAAATGACATGTCCAAAAGTTGTGTTTGTGCCGCAACCCCTAGGGTGCGTGCTGGGCTTAGTGTCGCGACCCTTGGGGTGCGTTATGAGATGTGTGTTGCAATTCCCTAGTCAGAGACGAATTGTTCTTTTAAATTAACTCTAGGGGATTGGAGGTAATTTCACAAGATAATTATAAACACCCCAAGCCCGGTTTTGAATATTTGTTATGTATTTTTGGAGCAGAGAAGTGAGGCTAAGCAAACTCCATTAGGGTTCATCTTTGTAATCTCTAATAATCTTGGATTTTGTTATGAACACTTTGAATTCTTTGATGTTAATTCTAATCTTGAGTGGCTAAAGCTCCATAGCTAAGGTTATGGGAGCCTTTTAATCTACATTCTAAACTATGGGTTTTTGAGTTTATATTGAAATTGCTTTTATATCTTACTCTTCATTTTAATGAATTCTCATGGTTGCAAACATTGAGAGTGTGCCTTAAAACATAACCTGCTTGAACAAAGGAGTTGTTGTTAGGAAAAGAGAATAGTGACAAGAAGTTAGAATTTTCAATCTTTAATATATAAATTGATGCCTTAGCCGGATTAATCTCTTGAATAACATTTAGAATTATTCTTTATCACTTTAAGTTTGAGAAAATTAAAGTAAATCGATCCTCGAAGGATAACAAACACATGGATGGAAGTTCTATCTACATTTCTCTATAATTGTAAATACGATTATGAATTCACATAACTCATAGTTGGAAAGAATTAGAATACCAAGGCAAACATAACCCTAGTTTACTATTTCTCTGTGTTTCAACTTTATAAAAAGATCTTCGTTTTTATTTGCTGTGATTGCCAAATTATCATTTAAACCAAAACCCTTCTTTTTTCTGTAGAAACTTATGATTAAAAGTCCATTAATCTACATATAACTTAATTAGCTTCTTATTCCCTATGGAATTCAACCACAATATTTTTTGGGTTATATATTTGATGACGATCGCTTATGCTTCTGTAGAAGAAGTAGTAGTTTGTCCGTATCAGGTAGCCAACCCGCCGCTGCTACATTCTCTGCATACTTTGCCGATTGCTGTGATTTATTCTCCATTATACTTTAGGCGAAGGGCGATAATTTCTATGTTAACAAACACACAACGTGAGCATTGGAATAAGAGTATCTACTTGTGTTTTGCGCTCTTACTTGTGTGCTCTTACTCACTATTTTGCATCAACTAAATCTATACTTATTATCGTATAAACAGAGGGAAGTGAGGTCCACTACATCAGTAATGGACCGAACCTCTCGAAGCGATATCTGACGAAATCGTCTGAGGAAAAAAACGCTCATGTAACATTGTATGAAAAGACAAAGACATGTAGTACATGATTTTATTTAGATTAATCCTCTCTTGCATATGAAAAAAGCCAAAGAAAGAGCAAGAGCAGCCTACAACTCCTCTGACACTTCTCTACTAATAGGTATGTTTGAGAAAAGAAAATAATAAATTAACTCCAATAATAATCTTTTTATTTTTTATATTCCGTTTTTAATTTCTCTCCATCCTCTATGATTTCTAATGGGAGAAGGTTCAATTAAGATTTTCTGAAACCTTTTAAAATATTAACGAGTCTATTAGTACTACATAAATTGTGATAGACGAAATAATACATATTATTTGAAATGAAGTAAAAAGTATCATAAATAAAATTTAAAATATTTAATGAAATATAAAAATTTTGATTTATTCTCCAAATATCACAGTTACATAAGACAGAGGGAGTAACATGTATCATTTGAAATTAGTAGCAAATATTATAAATCAAAATAATTAACAACTGAAAATATGTAAATTCTATATATAAAAGTTTCAATTGACTCTTAATTTTATCAGTATTAGTGTCACATAAAACATATCTTGTAAAATTTGACTCTAATATGTTTTATATATTTGTGTTTTGCAAGTAAAAATTCTAATGAGTACCAATCTAACTTATCGTACATAAAATATCTTTGATGCTGGGTCTGTGCTAACACGAGTTATACTCTTTTTGTATATATATATAAAGGAGAGTTACAAACATGCGGATGTAGCATGTTTCTTTTTTGATTTTTTCTCATTTACTTGTAATGCTAAAAGACTTCAAAAATCTCTACTTTAATTCTCTTAATTATTTGTTTTTAAGTTTTTACTTCGAAAGGCATATGAAATACATTCCCACCTATTTAATACATTCCAAAAAAAAAATAAAAAAATGAAGGAACATTATTATGAACATGTAACAGTTTTTTCACTTTATATCACAATTTAATTCACCTGAAATATCAACTAAATTATTGTGGATGATAATGGAGAGCTTAAAAGACATTTAGACAGCGTATCTCCTCCTTATATTTCAGTATACATAAATCAATAAAATCATTATTTTCATTTTCCACTGAAGTTTCAATGAATAAAGTTTTAGTTATAAAATTAATGTTGATCCTTTACAATAAAAGACATTTTCTTCTAAATAGATGATTTCAGTTACATATTTTTGTGCGTGCATCATTTAATTACAAAATTTGAAAGGATTCCTTCCTCATTTAATTATGAAATTAGAAAAAAAAATTCCACCATTAATTTTTGAACACTACTATATAAACGAACATACAACATGCATTCTACATCTCTTTTTTTTTTTTTTTTTTACACAAATCATGTGTAACATTGCTAATTGTTATCCTAAGATGTGGTAAGAAGAAGAAAGGAAGCGCGAATAAAAACTTTTGTAAAAGTTCTATCTTGAAGTTACAAATAAGTTGTTTCATATTTTTTCGAAATTTATAAAGAATAATGATAAATTGTTTGAATGGTAAGTGATATTATCTAAAAACTTCTTAGAACATTACACCGAGAAAAAGGAGTGAATTGTCTTTTGAGAAGAAATTTAGGTAAAATAAAAAAGAAGAAGAGAATTTTACATTGTGCAACATATTAATAGAATTTAATGATACTAGTTAAGTGTACGTATTTTGCATGTTTATCATAACAATTAATAAAATTATGTAAAAAAAAAAAAAATTATTTAAAATATAATAACTCTACAGCTAGAAGACTGGAATTAATGAACAGATTAAATAAGGTAATTTTATGTTCAATTAGACTAAACCACCAATTTTGAAGTAGGGAAGTTAAGGCTTACATCTCTTTCCTTTCTCTGCTCCTTCGCGTAATTAAAAATTTATTAAAATATATGAAAGACGTGATGACAAAAAATGGACCCAATATATAGTTTGAAGAATTAATAATTATGAGAATAGTGCTACATACTTGCCTTTAATAATAGCGTAAAAATTATTGAATCCCTATGAAAGAAGTAAAAGTTGCAATCAAAAAGAGAACCACTATTTCCGTAATATAAATCTTAATTTATTCGGTGAGATAAATCTTTGATTTTTTTCGGCAGTACCACACTTGTTTTGTATAATTTTTCGATCAGAAATTGTTAATATGAGAATTCATTATCGATTATTGATTATGAATAATTTATATACAATTTAAAATTTATTAACTAACTGGGATACAAAAGGGTAGAAAGAATGATGATAATGAATGAAAAAGATGACCTGAACCAAAATTAAAATAAGAAGAAAAGTTGAAGTAAAATATGTCGTATTTTGTGGTAAAGTTTAATCAAAATAATATTTAAATTGTTATAAATGTATTTACATTATAGTGAATGTCTATTAAGAATATGGATAAGATCTAGTTGATATCTATCAGGATTTGAAGTATCCGTCTTTTAGTCAGAAACTAGGAGTAAATTTACCCTATAAATAAAGGGGTTTTCTTCATTGTAATTCACTCCTTAACGATCCTCTTATTCATCATCTACTCTCTCTACTCTTCTTCTTTTTTCTTTATCATTTCATAACACGTTATCAGCACGAGACTCTACCAAACAAGATGAGATTATAAATCTAAAGGTAATTTCAAGGTTAGTAATTCCTTATGTTATCTGTCTTTTATTACTAATAATATAATTATTGTTGGATTTGAGGAAAAATAATTGGTTTGGAACCATTTATGTTTTAAATTTATTCCTCAAGAACAATATTATCAAAAGAAATGATAAAATGTTTGGTTTAAGTCCCATCAATTTATGCCTAAGACGCCTTTATATGGGTAAGACATTGAGTTTGAATCTCAATGCACCATATTGATGATATTATGATGGCTAAGGCAAAATAATGTGTTTTTAATGAAAAGTCATGAAATATGTACCATTGAATATGCTCCATTCCATGAAGTGAATGTGGTAGCAATATATGATAAGTCTGAAATATGACAACTTACTTCATTCTTGAAGTGTATATGATAGCAATGCATAAAATGTCTGAAAGAAGACAAGTGATTGAATGCACGAATATATACGTGGAGGGACAATATGATAATTATCATCAAAAGTGATGATATTTTCACACGCGTATTATGATCATAAGATATGTTAGAGAAAAATTCTCTAGATCATATGTATGCCTCGATTTGCTCCTGAAGTAGCAATATCATAAAAGAAGTTATAAGCTATCAATTTGATAGGCTTAAGACACTATTATATTTCATTCATGTGAATAGGACTTTTAATTGTTATAAGCATAGATCCATTCCCTGGGTGAATGTGATGAAATTTAGTGAAGCTTATCAACAAACGTGAACTTGATTGTGATGGCTTCACAACTCACCTCCTAATAAGGCAAAATAACTGAGAAGAATTATTTTGAAATCTATTTCTAAAGTAGTAAATCTGAAATTTATTTATGTAGTGGTAAATCTGAAATTTACTAAAGTAAAAGGTGCATGTCATGGTAAACTTAGAGTTTACTAGAATAAAAGTTCATAAATTGACATGAACGATCAACATCCCGAAGATGTGCATACTAAGTATGGAACATATATTGAAGAATTAGAAAATTCTTTGTGACTTTTAATGTTGCTTGATCTCATGATAAGATGGTTGGACCAACTAATTTTGGGATTGGATTCCTTAAAATCTGAAAAGTATAAAAGGTGACTAAGGGTCCGTTCACCTATCATGTGATATGTTGAAAAGATGCATCAATAAGATAATCACATTTACATTCATTGTCAACCTGCGTTTGACATTCATAAAATTATTTGCTCAATAAAATTGAGTTAAAGAGCATAACTTTCAGATTGTGTAATCAAGACAATTCATCTTGATAATGATGGATTGGCATTGAATGCCTTCGATAAATAGCTAAACCATTGCTAATGAGAACAAAGCTTTATGTGTTGGTCTGAATTATGATATGTTGCATACAATAGCACTTGTATGCATTAGATCAATAAATTATGATTAGTCTTCCCTCTCAATTGGTTCAACGTCAGGAACCAACTATTCTATCTAATAGTTTTGATGTGTGGTATACGATTAATGAATATATCATTATGCACAAAGATGTATTTCTCAAAGAAGATGGAGGGTGTATGTTAGTTTTCCTAACATAAGGGGGACATTATAAGCGACTATAAAATATGTTAGGAATTATCACCAGATCCTCATTCAAAAGATAATTCAAGTCAAATGTCGAAAGCATCTCATATTTAAGCTGCAAGTGCTCTTATTTTGTGTCCATGAAGGACAATATTATGCATGCGTGAAGTGTGATAGACCAATTGATTTCAAATAAAATAATCTTTGAAAAGGATAAGGAGCAAACAATCATAATAAGAAGGCAATATGTTCTCTTGAAGAGCCTACGACATAACACTTCATGAAACCTTATGAGAGGTTCAGGTACCTAAAAATAATGAAGTGGTGAGATCTCAAAATGTTATGTCACATTGCGAATCGATACAAAATGAGAAACCGTCGATGATATCTTTAATACAATATTAACAATATTTTGTGAAATATTAAGAGGATCCAAATTATACATTTATTTAAGCATGCTAACGTAGAAATATTTTTCAAGTGACATGAAAGGATGCATCTTGGTAAGTATAAAACTTATTTGATTTTGCAATCCAACCACTTGAAGATGTCACTCATGAAATGTTGAATATTGTCAATTGGCAAAATTTAGATGAGAACGTGTTTAAGGATTCAAAATGTTTGAAGCATATAAATGTTTCTGGAAAACTTATTTATAATCCTTATATCGCATAAATTTATTGAAACTCTTAGAGATTTTTCAAAAGCAATAGATTATTTGCTGAAATGAGAAATATACCAATTTAGATTGGTTATGAAGTATCATATCTTAGTGCAATTGGTGCACTCATGTATCTTCCAAATACTACAAGGCCTATAGCCTTTTCGGTTAATTTGTTAGCAAGGTATAGTTCTGATCCTACTAGGAGACGTCAAAATGAGATCAAACACATATACGGTATCTAAAAAGACTATCGATATGGGCTTATATTATTCTAAAGATTGTAGTCCCGATCTTATTGGTCATGCTGATGTTGGGTACTTATATGACTCACATAAAGTTCGATCTCAAACAAGCTATGTGTTCATATGTGGTGGTACTGTCATATCTTGGAGATATACAAAGCAGTCTATCGTAGTCACTTCATCGAATCATGCTGAGATAAAAACTATTCATGAAGTGAATCGAGAATGTGTGTGGTTGAGGTCTATGATACATCTCATTCGATAAAAATGTGATTTGAAATGTGACAATGTACCCATAATTTTATACAAAGATAATGCATCATGCATAGCACATCTTAAAGAAGGATTCATAAAAGGAGAAAGAACGAAGCACACTTCATCAAATCTTTTCTATACATGAACTCCAAAAGAATGGTGATATTAATGTGCAATAGATTCGTTCACGTGACAATGTGGCTGATTTTTTGACCAAGTCTCCTCTAATTGCAACTTTCAAGAAGATGGTGCACAAGATCGGGATGCAAAGGCTCAAGGATGTTCTCATTAGGGGGAGTTAATACACGTTGTACTCTTTTTTCCTTTCAAGGTTTTGTCCCTCTGGGTTTTTCTTGTAAGGTTTTTAATGAGGCAACTTATATGCGTATTGTTAGAGATTTGTACTCTTTTTTTTTTCACTGGGTTATTTTTTTCTAGTAAGGTTTTAACGAGACACATTATCTATCAATAGACATTCAAGGAGGAGTATTATAAATGTATTTACACTATAGTAAATGTCTATCAAGAATATAGATAAGATCTATTAAGATCTAATTGATATCTATCAGGATTTGAAATATATGTCTTTTAGTCAGAAACTAGGAATAAATTTACCCTATAAATAAAGAGGTTTCCTTCATTGTAATTCACTCCTCAAGGATCCTCTTATTCATCATATATTCTTTCTCTACTCTTCTTCTTTGTTCTTTATCATTTCATAACATAAATAGAATTGTAGATATTTTTTCTAAAATAAGGTAAAATTCTAATTTAAATATTATAATTTCTTACCTAGATAAAATAAGAACTTTAAGTAATTTCATAGTATTTATATATAATTTAATTTTTACTTAAAGAAATATAGAAAAATATTTGGAACTAAACAAGTTTTTTTGGGGGGAACTAAACAACTAAGTAAAGAAAACTACAGTTTTATGGAAACTTTAAAGAAACTCTTTTTTCTTTTTATGACTTTGTTTTTAAGACTTCCTTTTAGTAGGTTTCAAAATCCTTATTCTTTGAAATGGAATTATGTCAATAATTATTTATATATTATTTTTAAAAAAATTGATTGATACAGAAAAGTGGGGAAATTATAAATAAATTAAAACGTGTTCACTTAGAACTCTTTTTTACTTTAGATTTTAGAAGTCCTTATTCTCATATATGGATTATGATTATAACTCACAAATAAAAAGACACTTCAAACATATTCAGATGAAAGAATCTGAAGGTAGCCTGATGATTAATGGACAAGAAGCTTTGGAATTTCTAATTAATTTATTTAATAAGGTAGTATTGTTGACTTGTTTCCTGTTAAGCTAAGGTTAAATTTTATATAGATATCCTAATATAAAAAATTAGTTAATTTTCAAGTCCAAAATATTAGGACACTAATTAAAATCCTAAATATCTTAGAAATCATAAAATAACTGCAATTGAGAAATTAGAATGGTTGGACAATCCCTTAGAAAAGAAGAACATCATATTTTGTAATGTAAAATAGATTATAAATTAATAAAGATGATGGGAAGATCACAAACAATTCGTTCACTGCGTTGTCGAATTATTACCACCAATTTAGCAAGACATGATTATAAAATTTTTATTATTATGTTGTATTTAATTACTTTTACTTCCTTGAAACATGCAGTAATCTTAAAGATTAGATGCCATATTCTAAGCAAAAATAGAACAAAAGCACTTGTGACAATTCATTATGTGAAGTCACAATCAAGGCTTGAATATGATCAAAAAATAAGTTTATTAGTATAATGCAGTATTCTCAATTAACGTATTTAAAAGTCACATTGAAAAATAAAAAAGAAATTCAAATTTGATTGACTCAACTTGATATATATGGCGCAAGAAAAATGTACTAATAGATCTATTTAAGTTATCCGATCTATTTAAGTTATCCGCACCCCCCTACAATTGGTATTAGAGTTATATTTTTTAAAGTTACGGAAGTAGTATATATTTGGATTTATTATTTGATAAATTTATTAATTATGATAAAATTAGATTTAGATATCCACCAAAATATTATAAATATTGCTTAGATGAATAACGAACAAAAATTACAAAAATATAAAGAATTAAAACAAATAATAGCTGAAAAACGTAAAGAATTAAAAATAAGGATAGAAAGACTATAGTATAACATAGTTGTCGGAGTTAATAAAAACTCAATAAATTCACAAAAAGAAGAACTATCAAATTTAGAATCAACAATAGATAGTCTAGAATATATATATCAACATAACCTATATATATTTAAATAAAATGAACAAAGAAGAATTTATAATAGATGAAAAAGCATATGAAAATCACGAAGGATTAAAAATAAAAACAGTATTCTCTAATTTAGGAAGAAGATATAAGAAAATAGGTGAACATTTATATTTAATGTTAGAAAAAAAAAAATTAAAATTAGAAGATAAGTTGACAGTCATGGTAAGAATAGAAGGAGAAAACGAAGAAATAGATAGGAAAAAAGAAATAGATAAAATAAAACAACAAACCACAGAAGAAATACAAAAAATAGAAGAAACTAAAAATAGTAGGATTGCTGAATTAAAAAAAGTACTACAAATATTAAAAGACCTGTATGAAAAAGACAGAAAGAAAAAGAAGAAAAAGATAAAGAAAAAAAATTATTAAACGAGATAAATAAAATTTAAAGAAAAATTAGAAATAAAAAATAAAGAATCAGAAACCAGTGAATTAGAAATAAATACAATAGATATTGAAGAAACAAATAATTATGATTCGAAAAGTAGTGAAACATATACAGAAATTCTAGAAAACATAGGAAAACTAAAAATTACTGAAAAACAAGAAGTAATTAATAAAGAAAACTTAGAAAATACAAACACAAAAATAAATACTCTTAATAAAGAAGACGATGAAAACATAATACCTAGTACATCAGAAATAAAAAAAACCTACATATTATTATAAAAAAGAGTTTAAAAAATATAACCTAAAAAATGAATACAACAAATGGACACCAAAATAAATAATTAATAGAAATTATAAATTTTTATATTTAGACTGTGTAATAGATATAAATAAAATAATACAATTATGGGCAGGATACATGTCAAAAAAATTATTAGATAATAATATAGCTATAACAAATACACTAGAATATATAGAAAGGACATTAATAAGAACAGTAAAATTATGGTTTTTAAACCTAGCTGAAGCAAGTAAAAAAGTATTAAGATCTGATAATAAAACAGAAGGAACATCAACAACTACTAAAATATCACCAACAAAAATATTGAAAAAATATGAAGTAACTATAAGAGATGAATTTAGCAGTATAACAACAGAAGAAGAACAACAACAAAATAAGGAAAAAGATACGAATAGAAATTTAATGTTAAAAATAGAAATATGTAATATGTGCTATATAGATGAATATATGTGCGCATTTAAAGAACATTATTATAAAGGAACATATAATACAGAAGAAAGTAAGGAGATAAGAAGATTATATTTTAATAAATTACTTGAATATTTTAATAAATTACCTGAACCATTTAGTTCAAAAATAATAAAGAGTTGGGATGAAGCAAAAATAGTAGATACCCTAGGAGCAAGAATAAAATTTTTACAACAATGGTATAGAAATCTATGTGAAAAATATAGAGAAGAAATAAAAATAGAAAAAACATTAATAAGAAATTTAGCATGTTGCAAAGATAAAAATAGCACCTCAATTTGAATGTAAAGAAAGATATTATAAGAAAAGAAAAAGACATAAGAAATATAAGAAATACAAAAAATCAAAATATATATATAAGAAACCAAGAAAAAGATATTATGTAAAAAATTATAAACATAAAAGACCATATAGGAAAAAAAAATCTATAAAAGAATGTACTTGTTATAATTGTGGAAAACTAGGATATTTAGCTAGAGATTGTAAAATACCTAAAAACCCAAAAAAGAAACAAATATCAGAAATAAAAATAGAAAATACAGAATATATGCAGATATATATAGATTATGAATTCGAAAGTGAAGATAGTATATATGAAATTTCGGAGAATTAAACAGATAATGAAATAGATAGTGATTTAGATGAATCAAATGACTGAAGAAGATATAAAAATGAACCAAATAACTGAAGAAGATATAAAAATAATAACAAAGGAAGAATATTTAAATGAAGAAGGAACTGATCAAAAAATAATATTTGATAATAATATATTTGACGAAATAAAAAGAAAAGAGTTGGACCTAAGTGTTAAAAAAATGTTCAAAATACCAACAACAAAAAATATATTTAGTAGAAAAAGGGAAGAATATTACGTAGTAAGCCAAAAGGAACATGTAATAGACTGTAGTTATGCAAAAGGTAGAGCTAGTATACCACTAGTAATAAAAAGAATAATTAAAAAAGAAATAAACGATATAAAAAGTAAAGACCCAATAAAATATGTACACCTTGGAGGAACAGAGATATTGATAAAAACATGTTTTAGAGAAGGAATAGATAGACCAATAGAATTATATTTAGCAGATGATAAAATTATAAAATCTATAGAAAAAAGTATAATAACTGTCATAAAAGAAAATTTAATATACCAAAAATTTAAATTTATAATAAGTGCGAATTATTCAGTAGCAATAACAGATAAAAATATAGATAATCATTAGTATTATATTGGAAAATATCAGAAATAGAACTAACCCCAGGAAGTAAAATATTTACATCAAGATGTAAAAATCTAAACGTATTAACAACAAAATATAAAATAACGAGAAAAAATAAAATTAATAAAATACAAATAGAAAGTCCTTTCGAACAATTTGTAAAAACAATTGATAATAATGATTATAGTTACAAAGACATAGATATAGAAGAAGATTTAGAAATAATAAATGATAGAATAAGTATAACAAAAAGAATAGCTCATGAAAAACCAGAATCATCAAGCTAATAAAAAAGAACAAGTTATGAAATAATTTCAACAGTCAATTTAAATCAATATTACATAACAGGAACAATAAATGAAAAAGAATATTTAATACTCTTAAACACAGGACAAGAAAAAAATTATATAGCAAAATATCTAGTAAAAAGTGAAGAAATAAAATCTAATAGTAATATATGCCCAGCTCTACCAAGGAGTCTAATAAATATTAAGGACACGACAGGAAAAAAAAATAGGAGTAAGAAAAATAAAAATAGAATTTGAAATAAAGGAAGAAATGCAAAAATCAGACATAATATTAGGAATAAAATGGTTAGAACAAGTAAAACCATATAATATAGAAAATACACAATTATCTATAACATATAATAAAGAAAAATTATTCATAAAAAGGGCTTTAACATGATATGAAAATATATGTACTTGTAAAAATAATAGTAGAAGGATATTATAATAGGTATTATACACCTATGATAGATACAGGAGCAGAAGCAAACTTATGTAGATACAACTGTTTACCAGAAAGTAAATGGGATAAACTAAAAACATCAATAGTAGTCAAATGATTTAATAATGAAGGAAGTTTAATTACATATAAAGCTAAAAATGTAAAAATACAGATATGAGATAAAATAATAACGATAGAAGAAATCTATAATTATGAACTAACATCAAAAGATAAACTTTTAGGAATGCCATTTTTAGATAAATTATACCCACATATAATTACTAAAACAGATTGGTGGTTTACAACACCATGTAAACAAAAAGTAAGAGCAAAAAGAGTTATTAATAAAATAAGAAAGAAAACTGATTGGATAAAAGGAAGTGAAAAAATTACACAAAAGTTAGAAAATATAAAAAATACAGAAGACACAGTAGAACTAGTTGTATTTTCGATAAATAAAAAAGAAATAACTATATTTTCAATAGATAAGGTAGAAATAATAAAGAAAAGATTAAAACAATTATACAGTAAAAATCCATTAAAAGGTTGGAAAAAACATAAAACTACTATAAAAATTAAATTAATAGATGAAAATAGTATAATAACTCAAAAACCATTAACATATAATTTTGACGATTTAAAAAAATTTAAAATGCATATAGATGAGTTATTAGAAAAACAGTATATACAAAGAAGCAATAGTAAACATAATAGTCCAGCGTTTATAGTAAATAAACATAGTGAACAAAAAAGAGGAAAAAGTAGAATGATGATTGATTATAGAAATTTAAATGCAAAAACTATGACATATAATTATCCAATACCAAATAAGATATTAAAAATAAGACAAATACAAGGATATAACTACTTTAGTAAATTTGATTGTAAATCAGGATTTTACCACTTAAAGTTAGATGAAAATTCTAAGGAATTAACCGCATTTACGGTACCACAAGGATTTTATGAATGGAACGTATTACCATTTGGATATAAAAATGCACCAGGTAGATACCAACACTTTATGGATAATTATTTTAAACAATTACCTAATTGTATGGTATACATAGATGATATACTACTATATACAAAAACTAAAGAGGAACATTTAAAATTATTAGAACAATTTACCGATATAATAGAAAAATCGGGAATAAGTTTAAGTGAAAAGAAAGCCGAAATTATGAAAAACCAGATAGAAT
This sequence comes from Capsicum pubescens, assembly GCA_030864215.1. Lineage (NCBI taxonomy): Eukaryota > Viridiplantae > Streptophyta > Magnoliopsida > Solanales > Solanaceae > Capsicum > Capsicum pubescens. The sequence continues at coordinate 67,638,877 of CM061544.1, read as the reverse complement.
TTTAGGAATACAAATAGATAAAAGTGGAGTAAAAATTCAACAACATATAGTACAAAAAATAATAAATTCAAAAGAAGAATTAGATACAAAAAAGAAATTATAATCATTTTTAGGATTAGTAAACCAAGTAAGAGAATATATACCAAAATTAGCAGAAAACCTAAAGCCATTACAGAAAAAAATAAAAAAGGATGTAGAATATAATTACAACGAAGAAGATTAAAAACAAGTTCAGAAAATAAAAATACTTTGTAAAGAGTTACCAAAATTACAATTCCCAGACGAAAATAAAAACTTTATATATATAGTAGAAGCAGATGCTAGTGAATATAGTTATGGAGGAGTACTTAAATATAGATATGAAGAAGAAAAATTAGAACATCATTGTAGATACTACTCAGGTACGTTTAATGAAACAAAAATAAAATGGGAAATAAATAGAAAAGAATTATGTTCATTATATAAATGTTTATTAGCATTTGAGCCATATATTGTATATAATAAGTTTATTGTACAAAAAGATAATACACAGGTACGCTGGTGGTTAACAAAGAAAATATAAAATTCAGTTACAACGAAAGAGATTCGGAGAATAGTATTAAATATATTAAATTTTACATTTACAATTGAAGTAATTAGTACTAACAAAAATGCTATTGCAGATTACATATCAAGACAAAGCTACACAGACTGATATAATAGAAGATGATGCTTTAGAAAAAATACTCAAAACCCTAACTACGCTTTCAATGAAAGTGGACAGTATGGGTAATTAAATAGAAAAGTTAAAGACTAATGAAGTTAAACTGAAGTCTAAAGCTATGAATCAGCTAACTCAGCAGTGTGCAGAGCTATGTCGATCAGAAGACATCAAAATTCCAGAGCTAAAAGGAGACGTTGGGACACTCCATAAAACTCATAACGTTTATCAAGCTACAATTGCAGGTACAAGAAAAGGAGTTAGTGGACAAAGATATCAGAACATGAACATGAATAAGATATTTGAAAAACCATTTATACCAAAAACATAAAAAAGCCCCTTGTACATACTCCCACAAATTACCACATATCGAGAAAGTTTGAACCGAGATAAAAAAGCCTATAACCACATAACCCGAGCATACATAGAAAATATCCACAAACTACAGACTTATCTAAACCTTAAATCCAGAGCCACAGATATCCAAGAACCAAACACAAACTATATAACCCAAAAATTACAAGGTTACAACAAGTTAATCGCACTACCGAAAACCAATCCAAGCTTAGTTAAAATTTGTTTCAGTTATGGATTATTAAATACTGTATATACCCATGAAGGAAATGAACTAACAAATATACCAGAATTATATAGAGAATTCACCACTTATAAAAGAATAACCAAAGGAAATTTATTTTTTATAAAGTTTTATACTGCACCAGCAGAGATATTATATGACGAGATGAAACCAGTTATACAAATTGTAAAAATAGGATTAACCAGAGATATGATTATACCAGAAGATATTATCCAGCAGCCAGAGATACCTAAAATCAAGATACCTAATTTTTATGCAAATAAACAACTTATTGGAATAGCTACGATTGTTCAAGAATTAGCAAATAATTATATCAATGGAAATCCAATATGGAGCTATTATTCAAGAGATCATCAAATGATTTATACAAATTCAAGAGAGCTACGACAAACAGATATGGAAGATGCTAGACAATGGATTTTGACATTACTCAACCCAGAGAAACAACCAACTGCAAGAGCAATTAGGAAAGGATTTATTTCAGAAGAATTATTAACAAGATATTGCAAAATGATAGGACACAAATATCCAGACCATCTATGTTCAAGATGTAATGGAGAAGATAATATTATCACAGAAGTTCAACTGGAATAGAAGAAGATAAGGACGACAACTGGAAGATACACGACAAAAGATAGAAAGACACAGAGAAATAATAGAAAGATAAGAAGACAAAGCATTGAAATATGAAAATGATATATGACTTTGAGAAATGTGAAATACGTAAATTATGTAAACATTTACTATTCTTATTATGTAGGCTAGACTAGCCTATAGCCTTTTTTACTTTTCTTGTTTTTTTTCTGGCACTTGCCATTTTAATTTTTTAGGATTATTATTAATCTTTTATTTTCTTGACGGATGTAAAGTAGGAATAGTATAAAGTAGTTTACACGTTTTATTTTTAATCTATAAATATGTAAGCCTTCGGCAAAGTTAAAGGCAAGACTTTCATGTGTTGAAAGCAAGCCTTCCCTCTTGTACACAAAAAACTTTTTGAATATTTAATAAAAAACAGATATATTTCTAAGGAAAAGCTATGGATAAACAAAGCCCAAAATTATCAAACCTACCAGAACAGGTATATTTATTTACGATTATGAATAGCTAAATTCATAAATTCCTGACAATCATGATATGATAAAATAAGTTTATGATAGTTACTTTATAGTAGAATTATTTGAAGAATAGCATGTTAAGAAGTTTATTAGCAAAGTGAAAAAGGAGAAAAATCCCTAAGAACTATGTCATCCTAAAGGTGAAATCGGTGGGGCAAGAAAGCCGTGATAGGGGAGTAGCTAGAGTAGAGACGCTGTTTAAGGGAAAAGTATCCAGATTATCATGCTAATAGTGACCGAAGAACATGTTATTTAAAAATAATCTAGTATATAGTAATCTAAAATGATCATATTTTGTTATGTGTATGATTGAAGGGAATATTTTGAAAAAAGCATCATATGAAAAATGAATACTTATTTATTTGATGAAATGATAGATAAATTTAAAATACTTGGTTTGTATGTACTTAGGGATATAGAAATTGTAGATATAAGAAAAATCATATTGGAAAAAATATTTGATAAATATTTTATGACTAGAATAAATTACATACCACACCTACCTACCTACCCTTACAAATATCTACATGCCAAACCTACACATCAATCATGATAAATTACGTATATTTAGAATATTGGAAAATGAACATGAAAAATATACAATTAATAGAAAGACTAATGAAAACAAATCTAGAAAAATATATGAGAACTAAAGATACAAAATATATGGAATTCCTTAATGAAAATATACAAGAATTATTAAGATTAAAACAAACAACCAGTATACATTATGATAAAGCATTTAATAAACCATAAATTACTAAAATCCAATTCCAAGTTATCCAAGTTATTCGTAGAAACCTAAGCATCATATGGACAATATGACAAGCTATACATCTGATGAAATTAAGATACTTGTTTTATATATCATAAAAGACATAGAAATAGAAGACATAAAGAAAATAATATGGAAAAAAATATTTTATGAAGAATCGTTAAGTCTAGAATGGTTAGAAGAAATGTATGACCTTAGCTTATATTATTCAGATCGTTATTACTCAGATAATAATAGTTTTTATTCAGATGGATATTATACAGATTAAAAATGTTAGAATATATAAAAAGAGTTAGAGAAAAATAAAGTTGGCTATACGAAGAAATTAATTATAGAAACCAGCTTAGAAAAGGAAGAAAATAATTAAAAAAAGATTAATTTGGATAGACAAAACCATGAAACAACTAGAATTAAAAGATAGTTTAGAATATGATTTAGACATAGAATTATTCATAGAAGAAAAAGACAGGATAATTAACGAAATAGATAACCTAGAATTTAATATCAGATATAGTACAATTAGAATAAATTATTACAAAGAAATTTGCAGTATTACAACTACTTTAGCATAAAATGATAAACTATGAATATTTAAAATATTGGAGACAAGATATGAAAGAAATAAGATTAACAGAAATACTTATGAAAGAGAATTTAATTGAATATTTTAGAACAAAAGATATAGAATATTTAGAATATCTCCAAAATAATATACAAGAATTACAAAGACTAAGAGAAAAAACTAAAGAATATCACATTAAAGCATTTAATCAAATACCATTTAATCACCCCCCAACATATGAACATCAATAAAACTAAAATAAATAAATTAAAAATAAAAATATTTAGAAAAGTTAAGAAACATCCACACACAAAAAAAAATAGATCCATTAGAGTTATAATAGATCTATTTAAGTTATCCGATCTATTTAAGTTATCCGCACCCCCTACAGATACCAAGTGTAGGGGGGTGCGGATAACTTAAATAGATTGGATAACTTAAATAGATCTACAATAACTCTAATGGATCTATTTTTTTTTTTGTGCGTGGATGTTTCTTAACTTTTCTAAACATTTTTATTTTTAATTTATTTATTTTAGTTTTATTGATGTTCATATGTTGGGGGGTGATTAAATGGTATTTGATTAAATGCTTTAATGTGATATTCTTTAGTTTTTTCTTTTAGTCTTTGTAATTCTTGTATATTATTTTGAAGGTATTCTAAATATTCTATATCTTTTGTTCTAAAATATTCAATTAAATTCTCTTTCATAAGTATTTCTATTAATCTTATTTCTTCCATATCTTGTCTCCAATATTTTAAATATTCATAGTTTATCATTTTATCCAAAAGTAGTTGTAATACTGCAAATTTCTTTGTAATAATTTATTCTAATTGTACTATATCTGATATTAAATTCTAGGTTATCTATTTCGTTAATTATCCTGTCTTTTTCTTCTATGAATAATTCTATGTCTAAATCATATTCTAAACTGTCTTTTAATTCTAGTTGTTTCATGGTTTTATCTATCCAAATTAATCTTTTTTTAATTATTTTCTTCCTTTTCTAAGCTGGTTTCTATAATTAATTTCTTCATATAGCCAACTTTGTTTTTCTCTAACTCTTTTTATATATTCTAATATTTTTAATCTGAATAATAACTATATGAATAATATAAGCTAAGATCATGCATTTCTTCTAACCATTCTACACTTAACGATTCTTCATAAAATATTTTTCCCATATTATTTTCTTTATGTCTTCTATTTCTATGTCTTTTATGATATATAAAACAAGTATCTTAATTTCATCAGATATATAGCTTGTCATATTGTCCATATGATGCTTAGGTTTCCACAAATAACTTGGATAACTTGGAATTGGATTTTAGTAATTTATGGTTTATTAAATGCTTTATCATAATATGTACTGGTTGTTGTTTTTAATCTTAATAATTCTTGTATATTTTTATTAAGGAATTCCATATATTTTGTATCTTTAGTTCTCATATATTTTTTTAGATTTGTTTTTATTAGTCTTTTTATTAATTGTATATTTTTCATGTCCATTTTCCAATATTCTAAATATACGTAATTTATCATGGTTGATGTGCAGGTTTGGCATGTAGATATTTGTAAGAGTAGGTAGGTAGGTGTGGTATGTAATTTATTCTAGTCATAAAATATTTATCAAATATTTTTTCCAATATGATTTTTCTTATATCTACAATTTCTATATCCCTAAGTACATACAAAACAAGTATTTTAAATTTATCTACCATTTCGTCAGATAAATAAGTATTCATTTTTCATAGGATGCTTTTTTCAAAATATTCCCTTCAATCATACACATAAAAAAATATGTGTTATAGATGTATTTACATTATAGTGAATGTCTATCAAGATCTACTTTGATATCTATTAGGATTTGAAGTATCCGTCTTTTACTCATACTAGGAGTAAATTTCACCTATAAATAGAGGGGTTTTGTTCATTGTATTTACAATCTAATGATCTCTCATCCTCAAGAGAAGAAATAAGAATCACTCTCTCTATTCTCTCTACTCTTCTTCTATATTCTTTCTTGTTTTATAACACGTTATCAGCACGAGTCTCTAATCTTTTAGTTGGATACGTATGTCTTGTGTGATTAATTAGATACGTACGTCTTGTGTGATTAATGGAGCTAGCGAATTGAGTGTAATATAGTTTGATTCATGTTAACGCCAATTTGATCACTAACAGGTGGCAGGTTCATCAAAGGTAAACATAATATGATATTCTCATTTGTTGACCATATTTTAACAATATATTATGCATAGATGTGGTTGACAAAGTATCATATTTTTATCTATACTTATTAGATAGTTATAAAGTTATAGATATGTAAAGTTCATATTCTATACGTGTGTTTTAGTACTTGCTCACGTGGCGTGAAAGCATATAAGTAATTATGCAATAATCATTAGCATGTATCTAATCATCTAATCGCTCCAATTTCAATTTTGTTTTAAAAGGGTCCAGAGGAGTTCCTTCGTCCCTTCACGTCTACTTGTAAATTATTGAATAATTTCTTTTGTGGAGATATTTTGTTTGCCTAAAATTTGTCCCAGTTATTGAAGTTTTGCGGTGGATCATGAACATGTAGGTTACTATCCAGGTATATACTGTATAGAAAATTAAAAATAGGATGGTGAATTTAATTTCATCGCACATGGTAAGACATCGGGTTAGAGTCCCGATACATTATGATAATAATATGTTGGATTGAAGTCCCTTCGATTTATGCCTAAGACGCCTTTATATGGGTAAGACGTTGAGTTTGAATCTCAATGCACTATATTGATGATATTATGATGGCTAAGGCAAAATAATGAGTATTTGGTGAAACATGTCCCATTAAATATGCTCCATTACTTGAATTGAATGTGGTAGCAATAAATCATATGTATGCCTCAATTTGCTTTTGTAGTAGCTATCATAATTTGATACGCTTAAGGCATGATTATATTTCATTCCTGGGGAATGAGAAGCTTATTAATTAATGCAAACATGCATTTGATTGTGATGGTATCACTACTCACCTCTGAATGAGGCAGAATAACTGAGAAGAGTTATTTCGAGATCTACTTCTAAAGTAGTAAATTTGAAATTTATTCATGTAATAGTAAATCTGAAATTTACTAAAGAAAAAAATTACATGTCATGGTAAACTTGGAGTTTACTAGAATAGAAGTTCATAAATTGACATGAACGATTGCAACATCTCGAAGATGTGCATACTGAGTATTGAACATATATTGACGAATTATAAAATTCTTCATGAACTTGCTTGTTCTCATCATAAGTTGGTTGGACCAACTAATTTTGGGATTGGATATAAACGGTGAATATGGGCCCGTTCACCTATAATGTGATATGTTGAAAAGATGCATGATCACATGTACATTCATTGTCAACCTGCAGTTTGGCATTCATAAAGTTGTTTTCTCAATAAAATTGAGTTAAGAACATAATTTTCATATTGTGCAATCAAGAAAGTTATCTTGATGATGATGGTTTGGCATTGAATGCCTTCGATAAATAGCTAAACCATCGCTAATGAGAACAAAGCTTCATGTGTTGATCTGAAATATGATATGTTGCATACAATAACACTTGTATGCATTAAACCAATACATTATGATTATTTCTTCCCCCTCAATTGGTTCAAGGTCATGAACCAACTATTCCATCTAATAGTTTTGATGTGCGGTATACGATTAATGAATATACCATGATGCACAAAGATAGATTCCTCAAAGAAGATGGAGAATGTATGTTAGCTTTCCTAACATAAGGGGGAAATTATAAGCAGCTATGAAATATGTTAGGAATTATCATCGGATCTTCATTCAAAAGATAATTCAAGTCAAATGCCGAAAGCATCTCATATTAAGCTGCAAGTGCTCCTATTTTGTGTTCCTAAAGGATAAAGTCTATGCATGCGTGAAGCGTGGTATACCAATCGGTTCCAAATGAAATAATCCTTAGAAAAGGATAAGGAACAAATAATCATAATAAGAAGGCAATGAGCTCTTGAAGAGCCTACGACATAACACTTCATGAAACCTTATGAGAGGTTCAGGTACCTGAAAATAATGAAGTGATGAGATCTCAAAATGTTATGTCAAAATGTGAACCAATACAAAATGATATATCATCATTATCTTTGATGCAATATTGTGAAAGATTACGAGGATCTAAATTCTACGTTTACTTAAGCATGCTGACGTAGAAATATTTATCAAGTGACATGAAATGATGCATCTTGGTAAGTATTAAACTTATTTGATTTGCAGTCCAGATATTTGAAGATGTCACTCATGAAATGTTGAATATTGTCACTTGACAAAACTTATGTGAAAAACTTTTAAGGATTCAAAATGCTTGAAGCATATAAAAGTTTCTGGGAAACTTATTTATAATCCTTATATTGTAGAAGCTTATTGCTTGAACATCATTGGAACTCTTGGAGAGTTTTCAAAGCAATAGATTATTTGCTGAAATTCAAAATATATCGAATGGGATTGATTATGAAGTACCATATCTTAGTGCAATTGATGCACTCATGTACCTTGCAAATACTACAAGGCCTATAGACTTTTCAGTTAATTTGTTAGCAAGGTATATTTCTGCTCCTACCATGAGACATCGAAATGGGATAAAACACATGAGCTTATTTTATTCTAAAGATTGCAGTCCCGATCTTATTGGTCATGCTGATGTTGGGTACTTATCTGACCCGCATAAAGCTCGGTCTCAAATAGGCTATGTGTTCATATGTGGTGGTAGTGTCATATCTTGGAGATATACAAAGCAGTCTATCGTAGCCACTTCATCGAATCATGCTGAGATAATAACTATTCATGAAGCAAGCCGAGAATGTGTATGGTTGAGGTCCATGATACATCTCATTCGAGAAAAATATGGTGTGAAATATGACAATCCACCCACAATTTTATACAGAGATAATTCAGCATACATAGCATATCTTAAGGGAGGATTCATAAATGGAGATAGAACGAAGCACATTTTGCCAAAGCTTTTCTACATACATAAGCTACAAAAGAATGATGATATTAACGTGCAACAGATTCGTTCAACTGACAATGTGATTGATTTATTCACCAAATCTTCTCCAATTGCAACTTTCAAGAAGATGCTGCACAAGATCGGGATGCAAAAGTTCAAGGATGTTCTCATTAGGGGGAGCAAATACGCGCTGTACTCTTTTTTCCTTTCAAGGTTTTGTCCCACCGGATTTTCCTTGTAAGGTTTTTAATGAGGCATCCTATATGCGTATTGTTAGAGATGTGTACTCTTTTTCCTTCACTAGATTTTTTTCTCACTGGGTTTTTTCTAGTAAAGTTTTAACGAGTCACATTATCTATCTAGACATTCAAGGGGGAGTGTTATAAATGTATTTACATTATAGTGAATGTCTATCAAGATCTATCAAGATCTACTTTGATATCTATTAGGATTTGAAGCATCCGTCTTTTACTCAGATTAGGAGTAAACTTTCCCTATAAATAGAGGGGTTTTGTTCATTGTATTTACAATCTAATGATCTCTCATCCCTCAAGAGAAGAAATAAGAATCACTCTCTGTATTCTCTCTACTCTTCTTCTTTATTCTTTCTTGTTTTATAACAATATGATCATTTTAGATTACTAAATACTAGATTATTTTTAAATAACATGTTCTTCGGTCACTATTAGCATGGTAATCTGGATACTTTTCCCTTAAACAACGCCTCTACTTTGGCTGCAACTTACTAAAAGAAACAAAAACATTATATATCGTCAGACTTTCATAAAAAATCATGATAAGAGAATTTTTAACTTTGTCATATAAATACCAGTAAAGAAGACGGAGGCACAACCATGATGAACTTTGCTATGTGAATAGGATTTTTGATGGTCTCTCTTCAGAGATTTTAACGTGTAAATTTCTGATGATTAATGGACAAGAAGCTTTGAAATTTCTATTTAATTTATTTAATAAGATAGTGTTGTTCACTTGTTTCCTGTTAAGCTAAGGTTAAATTTTATACTTTTATATAGATATCCTAATATAAAAAAAAAAATTAGTTAATTTTCAAGTCCAAAATATTAGGACACTAATTAAAATCTTAAATGTCACAGAAATCATAAAATAACTACAATTGAGAAATTAAAATGGTTGAGCAATCCCATAGAAAAGAAGAACATCATATTTTTCAATGTAAAATAGATTATAAATTGATAAAGATGGAAAGATCACAAACAATACGTTGACTGCTTCGTTGAATATTTTATTTTTTTTGAGAAGGACTGCTTCGTCGAATTATTACTACCAATTTAGCAAGACATGATTATAAAATTTTTATTATTGTGTTGTATTTAATTACTTTTACTTCCTTGAAACATGCAGTAATCTTAAAGATTAGATGTCATATCCTAAGCAAAAATAGAGTGAAGAATAAAAGCACTCGTGACAATTCATTATGTGAAGTCATGATCAAGACTTGAATATGATCAGAAACAAGTTAATTAGTATAATGTAATATTCTCAATTAACGTATTTAAAAGTCATATTAAAAAATAAAAAAGAAATTCAAATTTGATTGACTCAACCTGATATATATGGCGCAAGCAAAATGTACAACACCTTGAATTTAAACACATGAAAATTGAGCAATCAAAATTAAGGGAAAAAAACACAACTAGCCAGCAATTTAAAAATAATTACACAATCATAGCCGTATTAAGTAGTTATCATTTCGTGGAAACTAAATATTTACACGTATAGCAGCTTTCAAATATGGTCCCTAGATTTTAGTTGGATATGGAATAATATACTTTTCCTATTCTTTTGATCTCTATTTTTATCTCCATTCCATTTCCTCGTTTACTTTCTGATTTCTTCTTACTTTTTTCTATTCAATATAACATACATTTACAGTTTGTATATTTGATATAAAATACATATATACAATAACATGTCATATTGATGGAATATTTATTTTATTTAAACTACCAAAATAGAATATATTTAACAGTATATTTTGCAGAAAAATAATTATCAAATATTTTATGTGTGTATATCTAATTATATATACAATATAATAAAGATATTACATGGTATAGTAAAATATAGCATGGTATATTTTTGTGTATACATCTAATTATATATATATATATATATATATGTATGTATGTATGTATGTATATGATATTACCTGTATACGTGTATTTGTGTGTATAAAGTTTTTCTAAATAAATTATTCTTTTTATTTTTATGGTATAATATATTATACCGATACTAAAATATACTTTGTATATTTCTTTATACTTTGTTTATATATATATATATATATATGACATGGTATATACCTGTATATGTGTATGTGTTTGTATAAAGTTTTTCGGAATAAAACATTCTTTTTATTTTTATGGAATAATATATTATACCAATACTAAAATATACTTTTTATATTTCTTTATACTTTGTTTATTTATACATGTATATGTATGTGTTATATATAGGTATAAACTTTTTATATATAAACATACTTTTTATATTTTTGGTATAAATATAATGTTTAGTATTTTTATTTTTTTGGGTATAAATATAGCAAGTATTATGGTATATAAAAGTAGCAATTGTTGTTTATAATATAAATTCGTTATTTTGGACATACATTTTTTTTATGAAAATCTGTATCACTTACAAAATTTGTATTTTTAGTATATGTATGACATAAAATATTTATGGATAATAAATATATGCACGATAATATATATATATAAAAATTAATTAGTGTTAAACTAATTTCGTAGTAGATAAAATTTAGTAATTATATTAATTAGTAATTTATTATCATTAGCAGAAAAATAATTTCTTAAGTAAGGAGAAAATAATGATGAAAGAGAAAGAGAAATATATTAATTAGGAGATAGCATCAACTTAGGAATTGTAGTTATCTTTTGTGATTCTTTAAAGAGGCTATATATGTAAAATAAACTTTCATATTTGTAATATTTAAAAAGTATTGTTATTTATGTAGTTAAGTATTTAAAAGCATCTTTTCATGTAATTTTCCCCAAAATTAATTACCAGCCAATGATGTTAGCAACAGTTGCTTTATGAAAGGACATACTAAACCTGTCAAACGGACCGGGCTGGCCCGGCCCGAACCGGCCCGAACCGGCCCTACATATCAAACCGGACCGGTTTGATCCGGCCCGGTAAGCCCTAGGGCTTTAGGGTTCCGGTCCGTTTTTTTTTTTAAACTAGGCCCGATTAACCCGGCCCGGACCAACCTGGTCCAGGCCCGCCGGTTAACCGGCCCGGAACCGGCCCGGAATTAAAAAAAAAAAAAAATTATTGGGCCAAACTAGCCGTTGGCCCAACGGCTATATTACCGTTTTTGGGTCCAAACGGCTAGTTTGGGCCCATTAACTTAAAAAAAAAAAAAAAAAAAAAAATATTTTTTAATCCCCAAAATAAATCTATAAATACCCTACAACTTCAAATCATTTCTCACACAATTTTTCACTCTCTCAAATCTCATTCTCTCTCAAATCTCAATTCTCAATTCTCAAATATTCAATATATTTAATTTCTTAAAGTGTTCAATTTAAATTTTTAATTTTTCGTTTACAAAGTACGAGCGGAAGTTTCTAAAGTCGCAATCTTCGGATACTTCTAAAATTTGGTATTGTCGTTCCATCTCTTACGTTTAATTTTTATTTATTGTATTAATTGTTTAATATTTAATTTTATTATATTTGTGTATTTTGAATATTTTTAGTTTAATTTAATTTATATTATGGATAAATTAAAAAACCTCGCTACTAAAGGTGTTAGAAATTTTTGTCCCGGAAGCGGTAGTGGTAGTAAAAAGCGAATTACTAGCGGTAGAGGTAGTTCAAGTAATAGATATACCCGTGTGACTTCGCCTCCGGTACCGCTTGTTACACCTTTTGAGGAAGAAATAGGTGTAGGTGCTCACGATATGGATTATGTAGAATTTCAGGAAAATTACGGTATAGAAGAAGAAAATGAAGTAGATGCAGTTAATGTAGACGAAGATGATGAAAATATTGCTGAAACACCCGCAGTAGGACATGCTAACGTTAGATCTGAATCAGTTAATCTCCCTTCCCGTCCTCCCAGTGCTAACGTATATATGTGTATATATTTTATAAATTAGAATATAACTATACAAATATATATTGTAATGTATATATATTGTAGTATATCTCATTTAAAGTATTACCTATACATAGAATAGAGTGTATATATGTGAATAGATCTTCTATAGACATGTATATTTAACGTATACATGTGTATATGTTTTATAAATTAGTATATAACTATACAAATATATATTGTAATGTATATATATTGTAGTATATCTCATTTAAAGTATTACATATACATAGAATAGAGTGTATGAATGTTAATAGATCTTCTATAGACGTGTATATTTAACGTATATATGTGTATATATTTTATAAATTAGAATATAACTATACAAATATATATTGTAATGTATATATATTGTAGTATATCTCATTTAAAGTATTACCTATACATAGAATAGAGTGTATATATGTGAATAGATCTTCTATAGACATGTATATTTAACGTATACATGTGTATATGTTTTATAAATTAGTATATAACTATACAAATATATATTGTAATGTATATATATTGTAGTATATCTCATTTAAAGTATTACATATACATAGAATAGAGTGTATGAATGTTAATAGATCTTCTATAGACGTGTATATTTAACGTATATATGTGTATATATTTTATAAATTAGAATATAACTATACAAATATATATTGTAATGTATATATATTGTAGTATATCTCATTTAAAGTATTACCTATACATAGAATAGAGTGTATATATGTGAATAGATCTTCTATAGACGTGTATATTTAACGTATACATGTGTATATGTTTTATAAATTAGTATATAACTATACAAATATATATTGTAATGTATATATATTGTAGTATATCTCATTTAAAGTATTACATATACATAGAATAGAGTGTATGAATGTTAATAGATCTTCTATAGACGTGTATATTTAACGTATATATGTGTATATATTTTATAAATTAGAATATAACTATACAAATATATATTGTAATGTATATATATTGTAGTATATCTCATTTAAAGTATTACCTATACATAGAATAGAGTGTATATATGTGAATAGATCTTCTATAGACGTGTATATTTAACGTATACATGTGTATATGTTTTATAAATTAGTATATAACTATACAAATATATATTGTAATGTATATATATTGTAGTATATCTCATTTAAAGTATTACATATACATAGAATAGAGTGTATGAATGTTAATAGATCTTCTATAGACGTGTATATTTAACGTATATATGTGTATATATTTTATAAATTAAAATATAACTATACAAATATATATTGTAATGTATATATATTGTAGTATATCTCATTTAAAGTATTACCTATACATAGAATAGAGTGTATATATGTGAATAGATCTTCTATAGACATGTATATTTAACGTATACATGTGTATATGTTTTATAAATTAGTATATAACTATACAAATATATATTGTAATGTATATATATTGTAGTATATCTCATTTAAAGTATTACATATACATAGAATAGAGTGTATGAATGTTAATAGATCTTCTATAGACGTGTATATTTAACGTATATATGTGTATATATTTTATAAATTAGAATATAACTATACAAATATATATTGTAATGTATATATATTGTAGTATATCTCATTTAAAGTATTACCTATACATAGAATAGAGTGTATATATGTGAATAGATCTTCTATAGACATGTATATTTAACGTATACATGTGTATATGTTTTATAAATTAGTATATAACTATACAAATATATATTGTAATGTATATATATTGTAGTATATCTCATTTAAAGTATTACATATACATAGAATAGAGTGTATGAATGTTAATAGATCTTCTATAGACGTGTATATTTAACGTATATATGTGTATATATTTTATAAATTAGAATATAACTATACAAATATATATTGTAATGTATATATATTGTAGTATATCTCATTTAAAGTATTACCTATACATAGAATAGAGTGTATATATGTGAATAGATCTTCTATAGACATGTATATTTAACGTATACATGTGTATATGTTTTATAAATTAGTATATAACTATACAAATATATATTGTAATGTATATATATTGTAGTATATCTCATTTAAAGTATTACATATACATAGAATAGAGTGTATGAATGTTAATAGATCTTCTATAGACGTGTATATTTAACGTATATATGTGTATATATTTTATAAATTAGAATATAACTATACAAATATATATTGTAATGTATATATATTGTAGTATATCTCATTTAAAGTATTACCTATACATAGAATAGAGTGTATATATGTGAATAGATCTTCTATAGACGTGTATATTTAACGTATACATGTGTATATGTTTTATAAATTAGTATATAACTATACAAATATATATTGTAATGTATATATATTGTAGTATATCTCATTTAAAGTATTACATATACATAGAATAGAGTGTATGAATGTTAATAGATCTTCTATAGACGTGTATATTTAACGTATATATGTGTATATATTTTATAAATTAGAATATAACTATACAAATATATATTGTAATGTATATATATTGTAGTATATCTCATTTAAAGTATTACCTATACATAGAATAGAGTGTATATATGTGAATAGATCTTCTATAGACATGTATATTTAACTTATACATGTGTATATGTTTTATAAATTAGTATATAACTATACAAATATATATTGTAATGTATATATATTGTAGTATATCTCATTTAAAGTATTACATATACATAGAATAGAGTGTATGAATGTTAATAGATCTTCTATAGACGTGTATATTTAACGTATATATGTGTATATATTTTATAAATTAGAATATAACTATACAAATATATATTGTAATGTATATATATTGTAGTATATCTCATTTAAAGTATTACCTATACATAGAATAAAGTGTATATATGTGAATAGATCTTCTATAGACATGTATATTTAACGTATACATGTGTATATGTTTTATAAATTAGTATATAACTATACAAATATATATTGTAATGTATATATATTGTAGTATATCTCATTTAAAGTATTACATATACATAGAATAGAGTGTATGAATGTTAATAGATCTTCTATAGACGTGTATATTTAACGTATATATGTGTATATATTTTATAAATTAGAATATAACTATACAAATATATATTGTAATGTATATATATTGTAGTATATCTCATTTAAAGTATTACCTATACATAGAATAGAGTGTATATATGTGAATAGATCTTCTATAGACGTGTATATTTAACGTATACATGTGTATATATTTTATAAATTAGTATATAACTATACAAATATATATTGTAATGTATATATATTGTAGTATATCTCATTTAAAGTATTACATATACATAGAATAGAGTGTATGAATGTTAATAGATCTTCTATAGACGTGTATATTTAACGTATATATGTGTATATATTTTATAAATTAGAATATAACTATACAAATATATATTGTAATGTATATATATTGTAGTATATCTCATTTAAAGTATTACCTATACATAGAATAGAGTGTATATATGTGAATAGATCTTCTATAGACATGTATATTTAACGTATACATGTGTATATGTTTTATAAATTAGTATATAACTATACAAATATATATTGTAATGTATATATATTGTAGTATATCTCATTTAAAGTATTACATATACATAGAATAGAGTGTATGAATGTTAATAGATCTTCTATAGACGTGTATATTTAACGTATATATGTGTATATATTTTATAAATTAGAATATAACTATACAAATATATATTGTAATGTATATATATTGTAGTATATCTCATTTAAAGTATTACCTATACATAGAATAGAGTGTATATATGTGAATAGATCTTCTATAGACATGTATATTTAACGTATACATGTGTATATGTTTTATAAATTAGTATATAACTATACAAATATATATTGTAATGTATATATATTGTAGTATATCTCATTTAAAGTATTACATATACATAGAATAGAGTGTATGAATGTTAATAGATCTTCTATAGACGTGTATATTTAACGTATAGTCGTTGTTTTTTATTTTTTTTTATTTAACGATTTATAATTTTAATATCTTCTATACAAGTGTATATTTAATGTATACACGTGTATATATCTTCTATAAAAGTGTATATTTAATGTATATATTATGTATATAGCGTATATAGTGTATATTTGACCGGTTTTTAACCGGGTTTGACCGGGTTTGACCGGGTTTTAGTGGGTTTGACCGGATTGGGTTAAGTGGGCCGGTTCCGGGTGGGTTTTAATATTTTTACTGTGCAGCCCGGCCCGGCCCGGACCGGTTAAGGCCAAACCCGGCCCGTAACCGGCCCGGAACCCGGTAAGAATGAGAGGGCCGGTTCCGGGTTGAACCGGCCCGGCCCGTTAGACAGTCTTAGGACATACTATAAAACTTCATAATTTATAGTTTGAAAGTCCATGAGCTAAGTTTTGCCTCTAAGGCGATAGTTGTAGAACATCTCATAAATAAAAATATAACGTGGTAGAGTCAACTTTTGCCCATGGGGAATAATTTATAGTTTAAAAGTCCTTGAGCTAATTAAGTCTTACCTCTAAGGCAAGAGTTGTAGAACATCTCATAAATGAAGACATAACGTGGTAGTGTCAACTTTTGTTCGTGGGGCATAATTTGTAGTTTGAAAGTCCTTGAGCCAAATTTTGCCTCTAAGGCAATAGTTGTAGAACATCTCATAAATAAAGACATAACGTGGTAGTGTCAACTCTTGTCCGTGGGGCATAATTTGTAGTTTGAAAGTCCTTGAGTCAAGTCTTGCCTCTAAGGCAATAGTTGTAGAATATCTCATAAATAAAAACATAACATGGTAGAGTCAACTCTTGCCCGTGGGGCATAATCTGTAGTTTGAAAGTCCTTGAGCTAATTAAGTCTTGCCTCTAAGGCAAGAGTTGTAGAACATCTCATAAATAAAAACATAACATGGTAGTGTCAACTCTTGCCTGTGGGGCATAATTTATAGTTTGAAAGTCCTTAAGATAAGTCTTGCCTCTAAGGCAATAGTTGTAGAACATCTCATAAATGAAAACATAACATGGTAAAGTCAACTCTTGCCCATGGAGCGTAATTTGTAGTTTGAAAGTTTTTGAGCTAATTAAGTCTTGCCTCTAAGGCAAGAGTTATAGAACATCTCATAAATGAAGACATAACGTGGTAGTGTCAACTTTTGCCCGTGGAGTATAATTTATAGTTTGAAAGTCCTTGAGCCAAGTCTTGCCTCTAAGGCAATAGTTGTAGAACATCTCATAAATGAAGACATAACGTGGTAGTGTCAACTCTTGTCCGTGGGACATAATTTGTAGTTTGAAAGTCCTTGAGCCAAGTCTTGCCTCTCAGGCAATAGTTTTAGGACATCTCATAAGTGAAAACATATGTGGTAGAGTCAACTCTTGCCCGTGGGGCATAATTTGTAGTTTGAAAGTTCCTGAGCGAATTAAGTCTTGCCTCTAAGGCAAGAGTTGTAGTACATCTCATAAATGAAAACATTACTTGGTAGTGTCAACTCTTGCCCGTGGGGCATAATTTGTAGTTTGAAAGTCCTTGAGCTAATTAAGTCTTGCCTCTAAGGCAATAGTTGTAGAACATCTCATAAATGAAGACGTAACGTGGTAGAGTCAACTCTTGCCCGTGGAGCATAATTTGTTGTTTGAAAGTCCTTAAGCTAAGTCTTTCCTCTAAGACAATAGTTGTAGAACATCCCATAAATCAAGATACAATGTGGTAGTGTCGACTCTTGCCCGTGGGGCATAATTTGTAGTTTGAAAGTTCTTGAGCTAATTAAGTTTTGACTCTAAGGCAAGAGTTGTAGAACATCTCTTAAATGAAAATATAACGTGGTAGTGTCAACTCTTGCCTGTGGGGCATAATTTGTAGTTTGAAATTCCTTGAGCTAAGTCTTGCCTCTAAGTCAATAGTTGTAGAACATCTCATAAATGAAGACATAACGTGGTAGAGTCAACTCTTGCCCGTGGGGCATAATTTGTTGTTTGAAAGTCCTTGAGCTAAGTCTCGCCTCTAAGACAATAGTTGTAGAACATCCCATAAATCAAAATACAATGTGGTAGTGTCGACTCTTGCCTCTGATACATAACTTGTTGTTTGAAAGTCTTTGAGCTAACTCTTGCCTCTAAGGCAACAGTCGTAGAACATCTCATAAATGAAAACATAACGTAGTAGAGTCAACTCTTGCCTGTGGGACATAATTTGTTGTTTGAAAGTCCCTGAGCAAAGTCTTTCCTCTAAGGTAAGAGTTATAAAACATCTCATAAATCAAAATACAATGTGGTAGTATCGATTCTTGCCCATGAAACATAACTTGTTATTTGAAAGTCATAAGACTTGCCTCTACAATGTAGTAATGTCAACTCTTGCCCATGAAACGTAGCTTATTGTTCGAAAGTCATAAGTTTTGCCTTTATAATGTGGTAGTGTCAACTCTTGCTCATGAGATATAACTTGAATTGAAGAAATCGAAGAAAAGAACAAAAATAATAAAATTGCGAAAACAGAAGAAAATGAAGAAAAATATTAAAAAAAACAAAATTCAAAGAAAATGTAGAAGTTGAGAGAGAATAGGAAAAAAATAAAGGTTGATTAAAAAAAAAGATTAAATAAAAATAAAGGTCGAGAAAAATTTAAAAAGAAAAAAATCAAAGAAAAATAGATTTTTTTTTTTTTGTAAAAGTAGACGTTGAAAGGTGTAAAGATAAAAAGTAAGGGTTGAGAAAAACTAAAAAGAACAAAAAAAAGAGGAAAGAAAAAATAAAAAATAAAAATAATATAAAAGAAAAAAGAAAAAAAAAAAGAAGTTGAGAGGAAAAAGGGAAAAAAGTAAGGGTTGAGAAAATTAAAAATAAAAAGAGAAAAGAAAAAATAAAAGTAAAATTAAAAAGAGAAAAAAAATTGAAAGATATAAATATGGAGTTGTTACGCATTATGAGGATCATTTATGTAATTTACTCCATTGATTAAGAGCAATTTTGTCCAAAAAAATATTAGTTAATAAGTAATGGCTATTTTGAAGAAACTTTTTTATTTAGGCTAAAATTTGAAAGCCACCCCAAATTGGATCTATTTTTGAGATCCCCTTAATTATGTGTTTCATAGCAATCGTTTCATAATTACATAATATAGCAAGTTGTATTTTATATTTTTGCAAACTATTGCTACAAAAATACAAATACATATAATTTTTACTGCCCTTATGATCGATATGTATTTTGTATTTTGGCAAACTATGTTGCTACAAAAATACAAATACATATAAATACATATGCTACAAAATGTAATTTGATAAAAGTGTTGATATTTTTTGTAATTTAATACTTAAGTATGCTACTTTATGTATTTTTGCCAATTTAAAAACCTGGTAAATAGCCACTAAGGGATGGGCCCTTTCCGTTTTGGGTATATCCACGTAATCACTAACTTTTGGCACAACACAATTCGGCCCTTTCTGTTTTCATCTTTGATGGCCCATGCTTTTTTTGGCTTCTTTTTTCCTTTCTTTTAGAGATTTTCCAGGAAGTGAAGCTTTTGGTCCAGTACTGTTGGCTGACTTACACCTAACACTATTAGAAAAAATAATACATACACATGATTAGTTAATAAATTTTGAAAATATTGTAAAAAAGAGTGAAGAAAATTAAAACTTACATGAAAGTTCCAATCTTTGCATTGGAATTTAGAAAATTGAGAGGCTTGTTGATCTTCTCGAAATGAACGTATGATCTTCTTGAATATGAAGGACTGGATTTTTGAGAAATAATTTGATTGTAAAATGGATCAAAATAAATTTTCGTGAACATTTTGGACTGATTCTAAAATTAGATCAAAATGAAATTATTTTCTTTTCTTTGTTTGATGGAGACAGGAAGAAGAAGACGACAAGTATTAATTTTACTATATATATAGTGGATTGTAATCATATGTAACATGAGCAATTATAAAACAGGCCATGCTTATTATCATTAGTATTAAAATAATTGTATTGAATGAAAGTGATGTATAGGCCAAGGGTACTGAAACAAATCTTTGTCCAACTTAAACTACTCACATGTTTTAGACAATAGACGATGTGTTTCACCTCCATAGTTTGATACAATAAACCAAAAGAGTAACTATATAATACAATTGTTAAAGATGTATATTTATATATAATAATGATACAGTTTTTATATATAAACATATTCTATATAATAATTACAACATTTTTATACACATTTTATATAATTTTTAACTACAATTATTATTTACATACATATTTTATACGACTCTATATAGTTTCTACATGCATTCTAAAAATGTATCAATCTAGTATAAGAGAGTATCAATTGAGTATATGGACACTGCAAGTATATCAATGTAGTATAAAAGTGTATTAATGTGGTATAAAAGAGTATCAATTGGGTATAGGGACTGCATGTGCTTGCATAAAATTTCCTTTCTTTTTTTAAAAAAGTGTATCAATATAATATAAAAGTGTATCAATGTGGTATAAAAGTGTATCAATTAAGTATAGAGACTGTATGTGCCCAATTGGGCCAAATGGCTAATAAGAGGAATTAATTTAGCCGACTGACTATAGCATGTCCACCTTTTCACATGTGGGTCATTTTTTTTTAAATGGCCATGCCAAGTCCTTTTCCCTTTTGAAAATAAGGTTAAAATTATGTAATGTGTTTTTTAAGACTGTATATTCATGTAAAACTCTCTAAAAAGGAAATATTTGCCAATTATATTGAGTGTAACTAAAGAATGCACAAAATTAATGTGGGAGGATTAAAGTACAATAGAACCAAAAAGATAAAGAAAAGAAAGGTATAAAGAAAACATGAAAAAAAAATAGAGAAATAATATACAATACCGAAGATTTGAATTTGACAATTTGTTTGTATCCAACTAATTTATATAATTAATTTGGATGCATAAATATAAAATTTCTCTTACATCTTGGACGAACTTATGAATGATATTTTTTACTTAATTTGTTGATTTTATTTCATAAAATTAATTGAAGTTTTATATGATCACGCGAAGCGCGGCTATATTTACTAGTTATGATAAATATAGTGGATTAATGACTTTTTTCTATATAAGAACTAGAAAAGAGGTTAAATTAAACTTGATGAAGAGATGATCTAAATTCAATAAAGTTAATGCAGGTAATCGAAAAGTTTCTAAAGATAAAAATACAGCATTCACCATCGCATTCTTCGCCGATTATTGTGATTTATTCTCCATTATGCTTTAGACGAAGGGCAATAATTTCTATGTTAATAAACACACAAAGTGAGCAATGGAAGAAGACTAATCTACTTGTGTTGTTCTCTCTTACTTGTGCGCTCTTACTCACTATTTGTATCAACTAAATTTATACTTATTATTGGATAAACAGGGGGCAGTGAGGTCCACCATATCAGTAAATGGACGAAACCTCATTTTTTAATCAAAATGATAGCTGGTGGAATCATCTGAGGGAAAAAACACTCTCGTAACATTGTCTAAATAGACAAAGACATGTAGTATATAATTTTATTTAGATTAATCCACTCTCTTGCTTTTATCTCTTTCATATAATAAAAGCAAGAGAAAGAGCAAGAACAACCTACAACTCCTCTGACACTCCCCTGCTAACAGGTATGTTTCAGGAAAGAAAATAATTAATTAACTCCTTATAATCTTTTTGTTTTTGATATTTCATTTTGAATTTCTCTCCATCCTCTATGATTTCTAATGGGAGAAGGCCCAGTTAAGACTTTGTGAAACCTTTTAAAATGTTAACAGGTCTATTAGTACTACATAAATTGTGATAGATGAAATAATATATATTATTTAAAATGACGTATAAAGTACCATAAATCATAACTTTTAACAACTTAAAATATTTAATGTAATACATAATATTTGATTTATTCTCCAACTATCAAAGTTACATGAGAAAATTGAAGGAAAGGTGTCTTTTAAGTCTTGAATGAAGGATTGGTGACATTGACCAACGGATAGGGTCAAACATCATTAGGAAACTTGATTAAGTTAATTGTGGACTTGATTAATATTTTTAAAACTTTCTAATCTTTTCAAAAATACAAATCAACCCAACCCACACCCCTCTTCAATCCTAATCAACCACTCTCTCTCTCCAGCTTCTCCCAACCAACAGTTCTACAAAATTTCTCCCTTCAACCCCCGGCGATAAATAGTTGGACGACTTCTTTTTCGACTTTCAACCGTCAATCGACGTGAATACTCCTCCGACGACAACAACTTTGAGTTCTTCGTCCTCCCATTTCCTTTTTCACAGGTAAAAAATTATGAAAAAACAGAGAAACTTAAGCCAACTACTCTTCTGGTATTGAAATGTGGACTAAATAAAACCCTAATTTCTGGCATTTCTGTATTTCTTCTTCTCATTGTCGTACTGTTGATTCGAATTTTTTGGTGATTTTTTGTCACAGTTGATGTTCTTAGTGTGTATGTGTGTGTGTGATATGTTGGTGTTGTTGGGTTGATTTGTTGTTTGTCTTGGTAGAAATGGTATTGAAACAGTTGAAACATCTGATGTAATAGATGAAACATATGATGCAACAGATGAAAATCTGATGCAACAGGTGAACAATCTAACAGATCATTCATCTCTTGCGATAGATGACTCTTTTGTTTGGAAGAAATCTAAATAATATTGATCCAACAGATAACTGATTAGTGATCTATTTTTATTCTTTCCAACGGTTTACTCTTCATTTTAAAATCTGATGCAACAGATTAAAAATCTGATGCAACTATGAAAATCTGATGCAACAGGTGAACAATCTAACAGATCATTCATTTGTTGCAACAGGCGACTCTTCTGTTTGGAAGAAATCTAAATAATATTGATCCAACAGATAACTGATTAGTGATCTATTTTTATTCTTTCCAACGGTTTACTCTTCATTTTACAACAGATTAGGACTATTCTTATTCTTTCCAACGATTTACTCATACAGGTCGGTTATTTGTTGCAACAGATAACATACCTGGCGCAACAGATTAGTGATCCATTTTTATTCTTTCCAACAGTTTACTCATCCGTTACAATAGGTCGGTTATATGTTGAAACAGATAAAATACCTGGTGCAACAGATTAGTGATCTATTTTTATTGTTTTCAACGAATTACTCATCCGTTGCAATGGGTCAGTTATGTGTTACATCAGATAAAATACCAGGTGCAACAGATAGTGTTGTTTTTATGGTTCCCACGTATTACTCATCCATTGCAACAGGTCGGTTATATGTTGCAATAGCTAACATACCTAGTGCAACAGACTAGTTATCTGTTGGAACTGTTATATTATGGTTATGCATTAATCAATTATAATCTATGTTATGTTCCTGTTAATTTAAGATAACATGGCTCCCAAAATAAAAGAAATCGAATCAAGTCCAAGTAAAGGAACAAGTGCAGCAGCTCAGCTACATCCACCACTCTATGAGCTTGCTTTACAAGCGTTATCTCAATCAGGAGCAGAAGATAATGAACACGGGGAGGAGGAATCTTTCAAAAGAGATGATCCAAATGCTAATAGCCCTTTTGTCGAAGAGTTGGTCAAAACCTTCAACATTGATTATTACCCTGTGAGAATGCATTGCGATGGTGCCACAGATTTAACGGGTGATCTCGTGGTTAAGTCAGTCATGGGAAAATCTTTCGACGCCTTCAGAAAAATACTTCGAGAATAAAAATTGGATTCTTATTTCAGGGAAAGTTATTTTGGGAAATATCTTGATTTACCGAAGGACAACAATGCTCGTTTCCAGATGAAAATGGTATATGATCTTCTCAAGTGCAGGTTTATGTATGAAAACAAAGATAAGATGGATGAGGTGTGGATAAATTACTGTGGCATGCCTGTTTGTTTTGGTTGGGAGGAGTTTGCCATAGTTACCGGACTAAAATGTTATCCTCCTTCTCCTTCTCAAGTTATACCTACTCTGATCCAAAAAAAAGTACCCCGCACACCCAAAAAAGAAAAAGGCAAGTCAAGTGATCGTGATGACCTGGTGTCCATTGTTGGTCCAAGCTTCAAAAATAAAAATCAGATTGAAGCGTTGAAAGGTAAAGGACTTTCAAAGAAGCACAAGCAATCATTGTGCTTGGTTTGGTTTGTACATAATGTTCTTTGGGCGAGAGACGTTAACAACAACATAAGCCTCGGTTTAATAAATCTCTCTGAGGATCTTGAGGTATTTAACATCTATCCTTGGGGTTATGAGAGCTTCAAAATGACTGTCGAATATTTGTTGACTCCGTTAACGCCAAAAATAGTCAACTTATATAGTTTTTCATGGGCCTTCATGGTAAATATTTCTTTTATCATGATATGATTCATTATTTTTTTATTCAATAATGCTTTTGATTTATTGGCGTTATGTTATAGGCTTGGGCATTTGAAGCCATTACTTATTTGAGACAACAAGTGAACTACCAGGAAGAAGTTTCCTATCCAAGAATTCTGAGATGGTTGTCGGCCAAAACCGATAAAAATTTAAAATTTCTTGATCTTTTCAATCCCCCCAAGGAAGCAGTAAGTCCAATTCTAATCAAGTTTTTATTTTAATTAATGATTAAATGATTTCATCATCATTCTTAATATATGTACCGATTTATTTTAGATTGTTCATCCGTGGCTTGTTCCGACCAACCGAGAGTTGAATATGCCATTTTTTCTTAGTTTACGGTCTGTGCAAACTTTATCGGACCCTAAGGTCGTTGATGGAATAAAAATGGAATTTTTTGGAGCAATAGCCATCACAAGAAAAACAATTTTGGAGGGTCGAGCTAATGATGCTCCTCTTACAGTTTTTGAAACAACAAGCCATTATGATTATGATCATAATAGTTGTACAGATTTTTCTCCAGATTTTGCCGCATCTAGCGAATGTTCTTCATGCAAATGTCAAGACTGCAAGGCAAAACACGATGGAGTGATTAATGCTATTAATGCACTAACTGCTTCTGAAAAGGAAATAACATCTAAGAGGGGTGTCATTCCATCAAAGAGGATTTCATATCCAGACACTCCACTAGAGATCAAGGCGGCTAAGAGGAGAAGGAAAGACACTTCCAAGGCATCATCAATCATCAAAAAAAGCAAGATTGCAACGCTTCTGTCTTTGTCTTGCACCGATGTTCAGTGTGCAAGGGCCACAGAAGAGCAGCATGAGCTGAAGAAGGTGAATGTACATCATCTGTTCCAAAAAACAAAAAAGCACATATCTGTTTCAACACATGATACATCTGCTGAAAATTATCAAACAGATGTATACATCTATTGCAACTGTTGTCTAACCTGTTGTATCAGATTCGTTATCTGTTTCAACAGATGAGTCTTATGTTACAACAGATGGGTCATCTATTCTAAATTATCGTACTGCTCTGATTTACCTATTCGAATTTGTCCCAATAGATAATCCATCTGATGCAACATAAGAATCATCTGTTGTAACAGATGGAAAATCTGTTGTATATCTCTACTTAACATTGATAATTCTGGCTTTCCAGGTAGATGTCACAGCTATTGCCGAAGAGCATAATATGACAGTTGATAATCCATCAACTGCTACCAAAGATGAAGAAAAAGTAGAGCCTGTCAGTTTGGGAGAACGAAAGAATTACCCGTTTGAAGGGTTCAACATCTCGGACAAGGACTCAAAAAAACTAATACAGTTGATCAACGACTATTCAGAATGGATTGCCGATGGGCTGTTAAAGCATCATGCCGGCAGGAACATAAAACAATTTTATGGATATTAGTTTATACAATTCTTGTTGTAAGAACCTGACATTAACACATATAAATCATCATGTAGAAAACAAAATGACAAGCGCTACAAAGTGAACAAATCGGGTCTTGGTTTTGATATGTTCGACTTTGTTGTTGCACATCCCGGAATGAAGAATTGGTTCTATTTGATGTCACAGCCCCAAACTTGCTGGAATGCTGAGGTTTAAAGGCCATACATATTACTATTAATTTGTACTTTATTTAATTGCATCTGCGTATTAATTTTTTCATCACATAATCTGAAATATTTGATAATATGTGCAGCACATCGATGTCATTTTTCACTACCTCCGAAAGAAGGCCAAGTTGCAAGTACAAAAATAATACAGATACACAACAAGCAATTATTTGTATAAAGTTTACATCAATAATGCCTACGATATGTATTGGCAACAGCAGCCGGAAGTTTCCCGAAATGAGGAATGCTTAATCAACATCATCAAAGGTTTTAGCATTTCGGTTGGCTTACCTTGGCATTTGGTCGACGAAGTGTACATCCCAATCAATTGTGGTGATGAATTCCATTGGGTGTTGGCTGTCGTCATTCTAAAAGAGAGGCGCATCCGAGTTTATGACTTGATGTCGCGAATGAGACGTTTTGAGCCATCGTCTGAGATACAAAAGATGGCCAAAATATTGCCTACTTACCATGATATGAGTGGATTTTTAGATCAAAAGGTTCGTACTGATTGGTCGACGATTGAAGCATACCGGGATAAAATGGCTAATCCATTTGATGTACAATATGTTGACGAAATTGCTCAACAAACCATTGGTAACCTATAAGTTTAAGTGTTATGATTTAGTTTCATTTCACAAATTTCACAACGCCTTCATGAACTGGAAGATATGGATTATCTGTTTTTTTATAACGTAGGGATTGCGGTCCTTTTGTTGCCGCCTATGCCGAGTATTTGAGCGATGGATTACAAGTACCAAATGATGGACTTGATGTCGGATTACTCCGCAAAAGATATGCTGCTCTTTTATGGAAATATGGAGAAGCGAAAACTCAGAAGCCGTATGCAACCAACGTTAAAGATCCACGACGACCAAAGCCGAATTCCATAGCACTGGATGAAGAACAACTTGTCCATATTGATTAGATCTTTATAGCTCGAGTCCATCAATGTAATAACCTATCCTCCTTGGTTTAACTTGTTGATTTATTTGTAGAGTAGATCGTTTGTACTCATAATGATTTTTTTTACATTTCATTTATTTGTTGAGTTATTTTATTTCATGTAATTTTCAAAGGCTTCGATTTATTTTATTCTGTCTATGAATATAATTAATTCTGAGTTTTGAATATGTTAATTAAAATGGAGTACTAGATTCAAATATCATAACAGATAATACATCTGTTGCAGCAGACGACATATCTTATCAGACAAATTTAGACATATATTGCAACATCAGATGCAACACGTAGGTCATCTACTGGAAATTATATAACAGGTCTTCCTACTTTTTTTATTTGCTCCAACAGATTACCGATCAGTTGCAACAGATAAGTTATATGTTGCAACAGATCATAAATCTGTTGCGACAGATAGACGGGGAATATCTGCATAACGCAACAGATGACCAACCTATTCCAATAGATAATCAATTTATCACAACAAGTACTATATCTGTTACGACAGATATAAAATTTGTTGCATTATAAAAATTCAACTTTGCCAGACATAAAAATTATTGTCCCTATATGTATAGTGAATTGGCTTGAAATAAAAATTTGTTATCGTGTTCGTCTCTGTCTTTGTACATGTTCTTTGCTATACACGGGCTCCAACCATTTAGTTAGTACCTCATATGCCCAGACCCATTGCATCTTTCCCACAATGGTGTCGCACATACCGGTCATTTATGTGCCGGTCAGTAAACACTCCATGTATGCAAGCGAGTACGGCCCGCACGCTGCACCGGTTGTATTTTTCGGGAGATGGATGTTCTTATTTCGACCTTCAAAAACCCATGATTCCTTCGCCAAGACTTTAGCCGACAAATGATCCATCATCTTACTCTATGTCAACAACTTCAAGAGTGGCTGCATGTGGGTTAAAAACGTCTTCTCGCTGAACACAGGTAAGTTGTAGTCATAAACCTTAATTTTTCCCTCGTATAGTAGTATCTCAACAGTGAGAAAATGGGTGACATCCACGTTCATGACTGCAAGGATTCTCTTTGCCTTGGTCCAGCTCTTGCCATGTGGATATGGCCTCTTCCCTTTAACATATTTAATCGCTTCTTCATCCCATTGGAAAGAAGAAACTAACTGATCAAATCCCAAGCCATTGGAATCAGCTAGATTATGAAGATCAGTGTACCTATCTTTGAAATTATTGTAGAAGTTGAGGTCCATTATCCTATTAGCAGCATTATAAGCATCTGGGTACGCTAATTTCTTGCCCCTCATGAGGCAGAGAATTTCATCAACATACCGTGGTATAAGAAGATAATTTTTAAATAGGTTAGTAATTGTAAAGAATAAAAACACTGTGGAAAGAATCCGATCCAGAAGGTTCTCTAAATCAGTTCACAGATTACCCAGCCAATGCAACTTATGCAACAAATGTGTATTATGTTGCAACAGAATACCAAGTTGTTGCAACAGATTATAGATCTGCTGCGTAGATTCTTCTTCATGGAGTAGATTGGAAGGTTAGGTTAGCAAAAGTAAACTTACCTTGTCCTCGTACCATACGCACATATTTGTCATATTTGAGAAGTCTTTGCCGGTAAATGAATGCATGGTGTATTCTTTTTGAACCTTTATCTTGATGAATTCTTCCAATTCCTTCGTTTATCCTTGCCAAGCGCCGCAAATATGTCCACCTTCTTCGACGGCTCCTGAACTTCAACAACTATTGGAGCGGGGGGAGTAACATTTTTTGCTGATTTTAGAACAGAGAGAATTTGTCTAATTTTTATTCTCTTCCTCCTAACCTCCACTGTAGGAGTGCATGGCTCCCTCACCTCGTTGGATGGTATGACACCCCTCCTAGATTTCAACTCCTCGGCAGCTTCAGCAATAGCCTCTAGCTTGTCGAGGAGTTTATCCTCTCTGTCCTTGCACACTTTGCATTTGCAATGAGAACATGAGGGTGAGGAGGGGTGAGAGGTACAACTGTAAGGGTGGGAGGGATCGGTGTAGGGGTGAAAGGGAGGACCTATGCAAGGGGTGTTTTCAAACATATTTATTTTTTGCTGAGCACCAACATGCACATAATCACGACTGGTAGCAGAAGCAGAAGCAGAAGCAGGATGGCTGTCACCATCACAAACAACTCCACCAGTAACACTCCTAGAAGAAACACCCGGATCTGTTGCAGTTTGAGTTAGGTCGTGAAGAGCTTCAACATTAGACTGACCTTTCCTAACTGCTCTTCTTATGGATGTTGCTCCATCCAATTCCTTCTTTATTAACTCCACCGTTGGGTCTTCTTTTGTATCAACAAGACCCAGAGTAAGAAAAGAAGTTATCCCCAGCTCATCAATGGTAGGCACGATCCAAGGATGCACAACCTCTAAAAAAATGACAGGAGGAATTTACATCATATAATAATAATTTACAGTCAGTTGGGTTACATGGGGCTCGGGTTATGTTAACATAGCCAACTTATGCTACAGACGATCTAGCTACCGCAACAGCTGATCTGTATCTTGAAATAGATTGATAATATGTTGCATCAGAATACCCATCTGTTGCATAATTTACAGTAGATGGGTAATCTGTTGAGTAGGGTTCAGAAAACAGAGCAACATATGGTTAATCTATTGCGAAATATGGATCGTCTGTTGCAACAGATTACCCATTGCACCAGTTGCAGTTGACGGGTAATCTCTTATACTAGATGGAATATCTGGTTCAATATCTTTCTTTGAGGCAAATTATTTTAGTTGAAAGAAGATATACTGCATTATCCGGAGGGTTAAAGAGATCAGCCTCGTTAATATTTTTTTTGCTGCTCTTTACTGTAGCCAACCACCTAAGGATCCTTGGATGAGAAACCTTATCCGGGTAATCCGTGAAATGCTTTCGGAGGGGAGGAATGGCTTCAAATGGCCAAGCCTAAAAATTGTAAACAGGAAGCAAGAGAAAAAAAAGTCACAAGTATATTCAATATAAATTAATGAATGAGTAAAAATAGTGATCAATTTTACCATGAAAGCCCAAGGAAAGCCGTATAATGTGGTCGTCTTTGGCTTTAGCTCTTTCAGTAAATATTTGACAGTCAAGTAGTAGCTTTCGTAGCCCTAGGGATAATCATTGAATCTCCCAAAATCATCTGCAAGCGCCAACAAATAACGTTTTATGACTTTCTTGACTTCTCTTACCAATAAAATAGAATGGACAAACCAAACTAAGCATAATTTCTCCCTGTAGTGCTTTGGTATTTCTTTAGTCTTGAGATTCGCTATCAAATCCTTCACTTTGTAGCTAGGTCCAACAATGCCCAACAACCCATCTTTTTTTACCTTGCATTTGTTGGACCCTTTGTGGGGTGTTTTATTGATGGCAGGTTCTTCTGGACGATCGCATCTCAAGCCTGTCACAATGGCAAACTCTTTCAATCCAAAACAAACTGGCATGCCACAATAGTTGATCCAGACTTCATCCATCTTATTTTCGCCCTCCTTCAGACCTCCATCATCCCCGCATACATGATCCTGTGCTTGAGAAGGCTATATACCATGATCATTGGGAAACGAAGAGGGCGGGTCCCAGACAGTTCAAGAAAGTGTGCAAAGAAGATCTTCTTAAAAAGTCCATCTATGTTTTCCTTCTTCATAATACTCCTAAGTTCGTCAAAAGGTTTCCCCAACTGACATTTAAGTACAAGATCACCAAATACTGCATTAGGATTATTCATCAGCATCGCAACTCGAAACTTGTCAATACTAATGGTTTTGACAGAATCATGCTGGAATTTCGATATTATTTCACACCCCATTGGTGAGGAGGAGTTATCACTTTCCTCAGCTTCATTTTGCCCTGACTGAGATTGTTCTGGAAGTTCCTCCGAATCTATCTGTACTCTAGCCTTTTTTGTTTGGTGATCGGAAGTTGATCCACTTTCTCCACTTTCTATTTCTTTTCTTTTGGGAGACATCTTTTAACTACAAACAAAAGAAAAACAAAAAATACATTGCATTTGATGTCTGCATAATTTTTTTTAAAAGGTGAGACAAATTTCAATAAATTATTCTTACCACATAACCAAAAAAAATACTCCAACGGACAACCCATTAGTTGGAACAGATGGGGAACCCGAATCTAATTGAAGACCTATTTAATATCTCCCCACAGATATTCCACCTGTTGCAACAGGTGGAGAAATTTCAATAAATTATTCTCTGCCACATTACAAGAAAATACTCCAACGGATAACCCATCAGTTGGAATAGATTGGGAATCTGTTTGAAGACCTATTTAATATCTCCCAATAGATCTTCCACTAGTTGCAACAGATGGAACACCACCACCACAACCAATGCCACCAAGACCACCACCAATGCCACTAATACCAACACCAAGACCACCGACACCACCGCTAAAAAACACAAATACCAACACCACCAACAACAGCCACTAAGAACACCACAAACACCATCCAACAATACCACGACAGTCAACAAAACACTGAGAGAGAAACTAGGGTTTTCTCGGGTGTTTCCTACTTTTTTAGCATCAAAACTCAAAATTGTTAACCCATACTCGAAAATAATACAACTAAAAGTCTTCTTTTTTATCATTAACTAAAAATCCCTATTTTTTAGAATAAATAACAAATATAGAACTCTTCTCGAACTCTGTTACATGCAAAGATAGAGAAAACAACGAATACAAGAAGGAATAAAGTCAAAAAAACAACTATATGTAGTCGTAAATAGGAAGAAAATCGACCTATTTTGAAGGGTTGAGCAATATGTTGAGTAGTTGTTGTTTGTATTGTTTGTATTGTTTGTATTGTTTGTATTGTTGAGAGGGAGAGAAAACCCCGAGAGAGATAGAGAGAAGAGCGAGAACTTTATTTGCCTTTCAATCTCATTTGTGGTTCCGATCAGGTCAACGTCAGTGGACCTGATCGAAAACACAAACAAGAAGATGGGATAACATTTAAAATTCAGAAATTGCCACCTTCTCTTAGTTTCCTTATTTTCACTGCAGTTGTTGTTAGCATAAGTTTTCTAGACTTGCTGAACATCATTTCTACCCTCGATACCCGTGAGGCTGCTTTGTTGGTCTTCTCATATTTTCTACCTATGTGATAATCCCGACCATGCATCTCCCTAGCAAAGTGTCCATCTACATTATTTTTCTTTCAGAGACACAATAGACGAAATTACATTACCGGATACACTTTCATATTTGCACTTGATTCAGATTTTACATCTGTTAAGATAATTCCATCGGCCAGATTCGTTAGAAGTTACTTTCTACCCTGTGTCTCTTCTTCAATTAGCTCTCAGATGATATAGTCTTCCATCAACAACCCATTTTACCTCGAAAGCATTCTCCTACCGCACCTTCTGGCATATAATCATCAACCCGAGCGAGCAACCCAACCATATAAATTTTGGCTAGGGCAATAACTATATTGGTTTTCCATTCTTGTTTGATGTAGTGTGAGGCTTCGAGGGCCCTCTAAGGGTCCAATGCACACTTAAAGTTAAGTCCAATCGCTATTGGTTCTATGCAGTGATGACAAATATTAATCCTTTCTCAAAACTTGACAAATCCAATGCACACTTAAAGTTAAGTCCAATCGCTATTGGTTCTCTGCAGTGATGACAAATATTAATCCTTTCTCAAAACTTGACAAGCATAAACACGAGCACCAACCGTCAGTAATTCGTAACAGGGTATCTGCACCATCTTCATGAGGTCCTCAGCCTTATCAATTTCGAACCCATCAAACTTAACGGTACAATGCAGGATCTTGTTTGAATGATCAATGCCTAATCGGTTAAAAACTGCATTCATAAAAACATTGTACTTTGTGTGTGTTGTCCTAGTAACCTTATCAGTAATACATACTTACCTCCCACACATATGATAGTGGATCCATCTTCACGCACCTTATTCTTCCTAGCCCATATATGGCTTAAATTGAATAAACAGATGACTAGCTTGTTGCAACAGATGACACATCTGTTTATATTGTCAACCAATTGAAAACATTTGTTACGACAGTGATCAACCTATTGCATAAATCAAATAGATATATACATCTATTGCAATAAGACTGCCAGTATGTTGTAAGTTATCTAACAGAAAGAATATATTTTGTAACAGCTTACCCATCTATTAGATTTATTTTAAAGCAATTTTCTTTTCTTTCTGAGATACAATAATTTATAAATAGGTCCCTCCTTACAAATATGGTTGATCCAGATTCGTACAAGAATATTCATATCGAGTCCTTGCGTGAACTTCAAAGGCAGTTTGATTGATGAACTCCAGAGAGATATTTGGCTGACTTCGGAGCAAGGTTGTCGGATGAATGAAAGATGTCTGATTGACAATAATAATAATAGTAGTAATAATAATTAGGTAATATTTTTTATTTTAGCGATTATTTTCCTCCTTTTATATATCAAATCTACCCAAGGGATTCAAAAATCTGTGAACATTCATTTCATTTTGTTGTCGATTTTGAATTTTTAATTTTTATTTAGTATTTAATAATAATCATTCTATTTATTCCTTGTTCTCAACATGTCGACGGTTGGTGGTAGGGATTAAGCAGTAGTTAGAGGTTAATCTGCTACGATAGATCGATCATATGTTGCACCTGGCGGTTATTAATTAAAAAGGGCTATTGTTGTTATTGAGAGGGCGAAAAGAAAGACATGACTCGGAGTTCCGATTATTCAATATGAAAAATATTTCGTAAATAAATAATAAGGAAATAAATAATAAACACAATTTATAACCACAATTTTAATAACTGATCGTGATTTTTCACCATTTTTGTTTTTGAATTTATTTTTAAAATTATTTATTATATAATAAAATGATTATTATTTTATTAAGGAATTTGAAAAGGTTTTTTTTATATATATAAAATAAAAAGTAAGAAAATTTGGATTAATGATATGATGATATAGTTATTTTAAAAAAAAAAAAGTAGATTATATGTTGCAACAATTAAATTATCTGATGCAACAGGTTCACTATGGTTGCAACAGATGATATATCTGTTGTCACATATGATTTATCTGATGCAACCTATATCGTGTCACAACTCAATAAAAGCAGTTCTTGGAAAGAACTAATTATTAATAATAATCTGAAAAGTCATGACTTATCACAATATTTCTTAATTTAATTAATTCATTACTTTTCACATTAATAAAAAATATAATTAATAAATAGAGGTGAACAGTTAGATTATATGTTGCAATAGATATGTTATCTGATGCAACATATTTTATATTTTTTGCAACAGATAATATATATGTTGTCACAGATGTGTTATCTAATGCAACAGATATAGAATCTGTTGCCACAACTCAATAAAAACGGTTCTTCGAAAGACTAATTAATAATAATAATCTGAAAAGTCATGACTTATATCACAATATTTATTTTCTTAATTTAATCAAAAATTTAATTAATGTATGGAGGTGAAGAGTCGCGCCTTTTTGCCTCTCATTCAAATTTAATCCTCTATAAATAGGTTCGTCCTTACTCAATCGTTCATTCAAATACACACTCTATTTATTTATTCCATCTCGTCTTTCATATTACACTCTAGAAGATAAGATTATGGTTGACCCAGTGTGGGACGTTGCTTTTTTGCAAAACGCCGTGAATGAACTTCGAAATCAAGTTCGTGATCTGCAATGGGAATTGGGAGGAGTTAGATCAAGAATGCTCCGCGAGATACGCAGGCTGAGGAGGGCCTTGCTACTTTTGATTGAAGATTGGTTGGCTGACAATGATGATGTTGATAATAATAATAATAATTAGACTATTATTTTTTTTAGTCTATTATATATATATTTTTATTTGTTTAATAAATAAATTATGTTTGATCTTTGATGTTTTGATTCATATTTAATTTTCATTCTGTCTATTATCTTCTCAACAAAAATTTCGACGATTCGACATAAAAAGGAATAATTTAGAATCCAGTAGCAATAGCAAGATTTATCTGTTGGGTTTGTAGCAGGGGTTGATTTGTGTTGTTTCAAACAGATTAATCATTTGTTGCAACAGATAATTAGTCTGGTGCAACAGATAAATATCCTGATACAATAGATAATACGTCTAATGCAATAGATAATACGATGATGCAACAGATAAATAGTCTGATGCAACAGATTACTTATCTGATGCACCAGATGATTGATCTGTTTAAATTGTGGGAACTTGTGCTGGATTCATAATTGGGGTTCTATCCATTATTGAAAAAATAGAAGTGTACCCAGATGACAAATATGAATAAAAATCATAATTTTACTTACCAAAGTAACCTATGAAGTAATGCCAAAGTGGAAAATGATGTAGTAAATAAAATTTGACCTAAGAAATTGGTCAAATCGCAGCAGTAGCGCTGTACCAACAACAACAACAAATGGTAGACAAAAAGAAACTGAAACAGAAGATGATGAATAAAGCAGCAGAAACAGAAACAATTAACAACAAAAATCGCTAAGAGAGAGAAAACAACAATGGATGAGAAGAGAGAGAAAGATGCCTTTTTCCCTTTGTTTCCCGTTATTTTAGGTATACATTGGGATCAAAGTGTAAATTTAAAAACTTATGGGTTATTTTAAAACTTCCCCAA
This sequence comes from Capsicum pubescens, assembly GCA_030864215.1. Classification (NCBI taxonomy): domain Eukaryota; kingdom Viridiplantae; phylum Streptophyta; class Magnoliopsida; order Solanales; family Solanaceae; genus Capsicum; species Capsicum pubescens. The sequence goes on along the minus strand of CM061544.1, from coordinate 67,602,270 downwards.
CTTTCTTAATACATAATAAAGTAATTGTCACCTCCAACTAATAATTAAGACTTGTGTCACCTACACCTCATTTTAAAACTCTTTTGTCACCTGTGGCCCAAACCCCTAAGTTACATAAGATAGAGGGAGTGCGCTGCAACCCCTAGGGTGCGTGCTAGGCTTCGAACCGCGACCCCTAGGGTGCACATTTAGTTTCGTGTCGTGGCCCTTGGGGTGCACGATGAGATATGCTCTGCAATACCCTGATCTGAGATAAATTGATCTTTTAAATTAAGTCTAGGGACTTGGGGGTAATTTTACAAGACAATTATAAACACCTTAAGGACTATTTTGAATGTTTGTTATGTATTTTGGGAGCAGAGAAGTAAGGCTAAGTAGATTCCATTAGGGTACTCCCTAACAATCTTGGATTTTGGTATGATGAGTGACATAGCTAGGGTTATGGGAGCCTTGTAATCTACATTCTAAACTATGAGTTCTTGAGTTTATATTGAAATTACTTTTATATTTATTCTCTTCATTTTAATGAATTCTCATGGTTGCAAACATTGAGAGTGTGCCTTAAAACATAACTTTCTTGAACAAAGGAGTTGTTGTTAGGGAAAGAGAATGGTGACTAGAAATTAGAGTTTTTAATTTCTAATTTATAAATTGATGACTTAGCCGGATTAATATCTTGGAAACACGTAGAATTATTCTTTATCACTTAAGTTTGAGAAAATTAAAGTGAATGGATCCTTGAAGGTTGACAAACACTTGGATGGATGTTCTAACTACATTTCTCTATAATTGCAAATATGATTATGAATTCACATAACCCATAGTTGGAAAGAATTAGAATACCAAGGCAAACATAACCCTAGTTTATTATTTCTCTGTGTTTTAACTTTACGAAAAGATCTTCGTTTTCTTTACTGTGATTGCTAAATTATCATTTAAACCCAAACCCCCTTTATTCTGCAGAAAATTATGATTAAATGTTCACTAATCTACATACAACTTAATTAGCTTCTTATTACTTGTGGGATTCGATCCCAACCTCTGTTGGGTTATATATTTGACAACGATCGCTTACGCTTCTGTTGAAGAATTTGTAGTTTGGACGTATTAAATTTTGGTATCGTTGCCGGGAAAATGTGACCAATGATTCAAGGAAGATGTCTGTGGAAGCCATGATGGCTAAGTTTCTTAAAGGGTTAGAGTGACGGATGTGGGTGTTAAAGAAATGTGTGGTGATCTATCAACCATGATCAAATTGGTTGATTCCCATTCTACCTCTATTAAGCCCTTGGAGCAGCTAATAAACCAACAGTTGGTCATTTTTAATCAAAGAAAAAAAATATCATTGTCGAGTGATACCGTGCAAAACTCAAGGAATCATGGTATATGTTTGGCGATTACTACTAGGAGAAACAGAGTGTTATTGGACCTGCATCCAATAGTGCAGTCACAGGTTGATGATGTTGAGTTGGATAATGAGGTACAAGTACCCCAGGACTCGATAGCATGAAACTGACAAAGCAAGACTTTCTTGAATACATGAACAACATCACAATCCATAATACAATAAGTTGGAGATTTCATGAAGGAGAAGTTCTAAAGCACCACAAGGGTTACACATGTACCCATAACTCATTGACTAAGACATTTCATCAAACACTTGGCATGCATAAACTTGTACATAAATGGGGATTTCATATTATTCTACTAGTATGACACTTTTCCTTCACATAGGCATTTAATCAAACACATGGGAAGCGTGATTTGGTTATACAATCATCAACACATCTAATAATCATGGATACATCAATCAACTTGTAAATTGAAGGGTGTTTATCATGATTATTATGCAAATCTTCATATACTAGGGTCAATCATTGGAATATGTAATTTAAAACATGAATCAAAAACCCACAACATCATGAACATGAATTGCAATTTAATTTAAATTATGAACACTCATACATACACAAATCTTGGATTTTTGAAAAGAGATTCTTGAACTTCATGGGTAAAAGGGATCCATGAATCAACACATGACATACCTGGGTTGTGAGTTTCTTGAAGATTGATGGAGGAAAACTTGAATTCTTGACTTGGAATTAAACACCTAGGGTTTCTTGTTCTTGGAGATTATCTTTGAAAGAAAACCCTAATTTGATGTTGTAGATGGCTAATGAACTTATAAGCCTTGATCTGATATTATTAGGAGTTAAAATTAATGGTAAAAGACCAAAAAGCCCTTTTAAAAATAACTTAAAATAGCTGAACAAACTATGCGACGATGGGTGCGATGGTCCATCACTGGGTCGACGGTCCGTCGGTCCTGACCGTCGCACCTAGGCGGAATAGGGGTTCACTGCCTCTGTTGTGACAGCTTGGGCGACGGTCCGTCGCTAGCTCAGCGGTCCGTCGGCTTGAGCCATTTATCTTAGGCAGAAGGTAGTCTCACTGCCTCCACTACGATGGCTTGGGTGACAGTCCATCGCTAGCTCGACGGTCCGTCGGCTCTCACCATCGCACCTGGGCAGTTTTGACTATTTTTCGGCCATAACTTTCTCTTCCGATGTTGGATTTGGACAAAATTGGTATCGTTGGAAAGATAATTTAATTTCCCACATGATAAAAAGTAAAAATATTAAAAATTCCATGTATATAAAAGTGCATTCATCTTTCAAAGTAAGTTTCTAACATAATTGGGATGATTTCAAGCTAGGTAGAAGTACGGGGTATTACATTATGTCAGTTACATGATAGATCCCACAGTCTCATTAAAGTAACCAATGTATTTTCAGTTTAGGTATGCTTGACTAAATGTACAGACTTTTAGATATTCAGTTATACATATTTCAGTCTTTTAGATTACAGATTGTCTCGGTTACATAATAGATATACACTTAGTCTTGCATTCTTAGATATTATAGTTTTCCTGCATTCACGCTTTGTTATCTCATGTTGTTCAATTAGTCCTTATATCATATGGATAGTACCCTACAATTTCAGTTTAGCTAATCAGACTACGTACAGTTCAATATTACATGATCAGTATTCAGTCATCAACTAATCAATGTTTGAATATCAGTAATCTGTATTCATATATCTACAACTCAGTATATAGGTATTAGTTATCCTCTTTACTTAGATTTCAATCATTTCATCACCCATGCATTGGTTATTCAGTTGATCAAATCAGCTCAGTACATGTATGTCTGGTTTCGTATGTTAGTGTATTCATGTTTTACCGTATCCCAGCTTCAGTTTTACTTATTCTACAAAAGTAAAGTTTTAAGAAACTAAGTGTAGTGATTCACCAGCTTATCAGATTATGTTTGTTACTCATGATTTAAGCTACTTCAGATTTTATTTGATTTCAGTCTCTTGGTGAGTCTACTTGCACTTAGCATGCATGTTTTAAGATTATGCACCTACTCAGTTTTACTTATTGCATTTACCCCCGCTTACTCAGTACATTCCAGGAGTACTGATCCACATATACGTCTATATGGCTACATTATTTCATAATGTAGGTACCAATTATAGCTCACACATCATGATTAGACAGTTACAGTTTCCAGCCAGCAAGTGATGAGTTCTCCTATTTTGGGGACTCTAGTCAGATATTATTCGTGTACTTTAATTTTATTATTCATATGTATTGATTAGTGGTAGTTGGAGGCATGTCCCAGCTATCTATAGTCAGTATTGTTATGATTCGGATAGAATAAGCAAACCACAAGTAAAAAAAAACAAGAAAAACACACAGATTTACGTGGAAATCCTTGTGAGAAAAAACACGGACAGAGGTAGAGGAGGCTTCACTATAATGGAGAGAGAGTACAGTGTGGAAAAGGCTGAATTTTCTTAATGCCCAAAATAATCCACTAAATGCACTTATATAATATGTGCATACAAATAGGTCCTAGGCCCAAAAACATAAACGCACATATCGGGTCTGTTGACCCGATCCCTACACTACCACCACAGACCCCATTAAAAATCATCAACATGGGTCGCACCGCAAAACTTTCTGGGCTGGATCAACAAAATTCGGGTCACAACTCTAACAATCTCCACCTTGACACGAATTCTAATTCAGAACTCAAATCCATTTCAAGATAAAATCTTCATCTCTCCCACAAAAGCCCCTAAGGGCACGTCTTAACAACTAACACTAACCAAGTCCAAGAAATGCTCAAATTTGGATCTTGGTAGTATCTTGGTCATCATATCAGCAGGATTATCATGAGTACTAATCTTTCTTACCACAATATCACCACGAGCAATAATTTTACGCACAAAATGATATCGAACATCAATGTGTTTTGTCCTCTCGTGAAACATCTAATTTTTGTAAGGAAGATAGCACTCTGACTATCGCAAAAAACTATAGCAATCTGTAAGTCTTTGCTAAGTTCACCGAACAGAACCTTCAACCAAATAACTTCCTTGAAAGCCTCTGTAATAGCCATATACTCTGCCTCAGTAGTTGACAAAGCAACCGTAGTCTGTAAGGTAGCTTTCCAACTAATAGCACAACCATCAATGGTGAAAACATAGCCTGTAAGGGACTTTCTTTTATCATGATCTCATGAAAAATCAGAATCAACATACCCAATTACTCCATCTCTATTTTGGCCAAACTACAAACAAACTTCAGTAAATTCATGCAAGTATCTGAAAATTCATTGAACTACTTTCCAATGTTCTTTGCCAGGATTTGCCATGTATCTACTAACTGCATTGACGGTATAAGATAAATCTAGTCAGGAACACACCATCGTATACATAAGAGACCTGACAGCGTTAGAGTATGGAACTCAAGACAAATAGTCACGCTCATCATATGTCTTTAGAGATAAAGTGGTTGAGAGTTTGAAGTGAGCTTCCAATGGAGTACTTACATGTTTGGCATTTTACATATTGAACCTGTGAAACACTTTCTCAATATACCTTTTCTGACTCAAGTATAACTTACAATTCTTTGTATCCCTCAGAATCTCCATGCCAAGAATCTTCTTTGCTGCTCCTAGATTCTTCATATCAAACTCCTTATTGAGCTGGGCTTTGACTTTATTATCTCTCTCATATCCTTTGCTGCAATTAACATATCATCAACATACAAGAGAAGATACACAAAGGAACCATCACTTACCTTTTTGAAGTAGACATAACTATCATAGCTTCCCCTCTGAAATGTATGAGAGGTCATAAAAGAGTCAAACCTCTTATACCACTACCTGGGAGACTATTTTAAACCATAAAGGGACTTTTTCAGCAAGCATACATAGTCCTCCTTTCCTGAGACTACAAAACCCTTTGGTTGCTTCATATAGATGTCTTCCTCAAGTTCTCCATGTAAGAATGTAGTTTTGACATCCAATTGCTCAAGCTCAAGATTATACATGGCCACAATACCAAGCAAGGCTCGAATCAAACTATGCTTTACAAATGGAGAAAACACATCTGTGAAGTTAATACCTGGAACCTGACTGTAGCCTTTAGCAACTAGTCTTGCTTTGTACCTAGCATCTTCAACTCTCTATGTTCCTTTTTTCTTTTTGAATACCTACTTGCAACGGACGACATTCTTATCTTTAGAAAATTTTACTAGATCTTATGTGCCATTCTTATGAAGTGATTCCATCTTCTCCTACATAGCAATCATCCATCATCTGGAATCATCACAACTAACTGCCTCTGAGTAAGAATAAGGATCTTCATCGGAATCAATACCTTCTGCTACACTCAATGCATAAGCAAGCAAATCAGCTTCAGCATACTTTTGAGATAGTCTAATATTTCTTCTAGGCCTGTCTTTAGCAATAGAATATTGTGGCGGAATTGGTGGTGAAGAAGAAATAGTGCCACTCTCTACTCCGGGCTATACTGAGAAGTAGGCACTGGTGTAGACTCTGCTCCAATTTGCAATTCAACATGGGTGCTTGACTTTTGTTGATTCATGTCACTAAGCTCATATGGAGGTGAAGAACTACATTTGGAGGGAGCTCTAAGCATGGCAGTTTTATCAAACACAACATCCCTGCTAATTATAATCTTTCTTCTTTCTGGACACCAAAGCTTATAACCTTTAACACCAGGCTTATAACCCATACATAAGCACTTGGAAAATCTAGGCTCTAACTTTCCATTATCAAAATGAGCATACGCAGTACATCCAAATATCCTCAAATCAAAATAACTAGCAGGAGTACCAGACCATACCTCTTGTGGAGTCTTTTTATCAATCGCAACTGAGAGAGAGTAGTTAATAAGAAGACAAGTTGTGGAAGTAGCTTCGGCCTAAAAATACTTTAGTAAACCAGAATTAGAGAGCATACAATGTACCTTCTCCATTATAGTTGTAATACCCCGAAGTTTCTTAACTAATTTTATCTCAAGAATGTCTAGTATTTGCTTCTAAATTGAATGATGTTTATTCCATGAGGAATTTTTAATATTTTAACTTTAGTTATGTGGGAAATTCAATAAGGTTTCTGTTGATATAAGATTCTCCTAAATTCGATAACCGGGTAAAAAGTTATGACTATTTCAAGTTCCCGTCGTAAAACAGCGCCATATTAGTCAGTGACGCGCCGCACCACAAGAGAAAATGGCAATTGTCAAATCCTAGTAGGGTTCCGTGATAGTGGCGCATCGCGCCAAACTTTCAGGTCACAAATGAAGTGGAAATGCGATGGCTCCATATCGCGCCATCCCCCAATTTCCCAGTTGTCAAATTCTAGTGACACGGCGCGATAGCACTGCGTCGCGCCAGGGGTCCAAGTCGGGAAATTTTCACCAATTTTAAAAGACCCGTCCAGGGTTAAAAGGGTTAATTTTTCATCCCTATTTAAACCCAATAACATGTGATTTAGCCATTCTTCACCCAAAATATACTAGTTTCTCTCAATTTTCTCTCAAGAACAAACTAGGGTTTCAATTAGGGATTCAATTTCAAGAAAATCTCTCCATCAATCTTCGCTAAATCAAGAACTAAGGTATGCGTTGTGTTGATTTATGGATTTCTTTCATCCATAAAGCTCAAGAACCCTATTTTAAATTATGAATCATGATTATTATGTTGTGGGTTGCTCAAGTTATTTGATGGTTGTTGTTTGATTCCTATGTTGGGATCCTTATGTGAAATTATGAAAACTACGTTAGCATATAAATTGAAATCCATGAATTTGGTGGTTTATAATTTGTGAAATTTGATGATTTCACTTATGCCTTAAGTTGTGCATGTAAGGTGTTTGATAAAATGCCTAAAGGAATAGAAATTATGCACTATAGCTAAATTGTGACCCAAATAACAATGTATGCTTTAACCTTATGTTCAAAATGACTTCCATGTTATTCTTATGTATTGAAATTGCTTGTGGGATTGCTCATGAGTTAGCCTTATGAAATTATGCTATGTATACATGCTATCTTATTCACGTACCAAGCTATGATAATCAAAAGCCCATGAAATATCTCCAACTATTGTATTATGGATTGTTGATGTTGGTTATGTATTCAATAATATCATGCCTTGTCAGTTTCCTTCCATCGAGTCCTGGGGGTACTTGTACCCGAAAAATATAGTTGTGTGCCTAGATTTAGTGTTATGTTTTCACAATATCCTCAGTCAAGCCATGATCCATAGAACTCAGTCAGTCATGTGACTCAGGAAAGCTCAGTAATTCAATAATCTCAATAGTATTCCATCAGTTAACGAAACTCCATGAATTCAGTGTAGTCCAATTTAGTTAATCATGTTCAGTGTCTATTCAGATAGGAGTAGGAATTAGCACCGAGTGAACCCAAGGATGGGAACACACACTGTCAGATGAGGGTGTGATTCTTAAAAGTCATTCTTGCATTCCAGAACTATGTATCCAGCATAGGTTGAGACATCAACACTGTCAGATAAGGGTTGATGACATGGATAAACACTGTCAGATAAGGGTCCCACCGTTCTCACTAGAGTTACTTGTTATATGAGGGTTACTCACTGATTGTCCTTACCAATGGCGCGGTATTGAAACCCTTCCAATTGGGGTTACAGATTGGACCCCAACTCAACCATAATGGCGTATTAGGGGCATGTCGGTTAGATGACTAATTTCCACAGTTTCGGTTATAGAATTCAGGGTTGTCAGATACAGTCAACTCAGAATAGTGTGAAACTTAGCTAGTTCCATTAGAAACTAGACTGTCAGATACAGTCACTCAGTATCAATTATTTCAGTTATATAGTTATCAGTATCTCATGTTATCAGTACTAAAACTTAGTAATAATGTTATCATGACCCTAGTTACAGTTATTATGTATTCATGTATGTATTCTCACGTTCATATTATTCAGTCAGTTAGTATAGATCATGCATGTAAACCCTTTGCATTCAGCCTACCTCACATGCATACTAGTACATTCAAAGTACTAACGCATTTGTGCTATGGTGTCTTATACCATAGGTTCAGAAGTACAAGCTCCAGAGCATCAGTAACATTCCAGTCTCCGCAGTCAGAGTTAGCAGTGAGTCCTCATCTTTTGAGGACATGATTATTTCTTTATTACCTTATTAATTAGTTTATTAGTTGGAGTTAGTTGGGGACATGTCCCATCATCTCCTTATTCAGACAGTTATGTTTTAGAGGCTTTTCTGACTACAGTATATTTAGACAGTTTTGTTTTGGGCATTTATACACCATCCCAGATGTTATATTTTATTGGATATTATGTTACAATTTGAACCTTATGGCCTTTCAGTTCATATTTTCGCATTATACAGTATATCATGCAGCATACAGGCACAGATATCAGTCATGGGTTAGCTAGTGGTCCTTTGGGGTCATAAGCACCGTGTAGCATTTCGAGTATCAGATTCGGGGCGTTATAATAGTCCTATTCAATTGTTCAGCCACACCATTCTGCTGCGGAGTATGACAAACTGTCAAGTGCCTCACAATTCCTTCTGACTTGCACAAAGCATTAAATTCATTAGAACAGAACTCTAAACCCTTATTAGTACGAAGGCGTTTTACCTACTTCCCTATTTTCTTTTCAATCATAATTTATCACTCCTTGAAAGTAGGCAACACATCATTCTTTTGCTTTAGGAAGAACACCCAAACTTTTCTAGAATAGTCATCAATAATAGTCAACAAATAATTCGCACCTCCTCTAAAAGGTACTCTAGAAGGACCCCAGAGTTCAGAATGAATGTAATCAAGTGTGCCTTTAGTTGAGTCGATGCCTTTAGTGAATCTGACTCTCTTCTGCTTTCCAAAAATGCAATGCTCATAGAAATCCAATTTGGTAATACTCTGCCCATCAAGAAGCCCTCTCCTACTTAGTTCTACCATCCCATTTTCACTTATATGCCCCAGGCGCATATGCCAAAGTTTAGCAACATCACTTTCTGATAGAGATGAGGTAGAAACTATTGCATCAGATGTAACCGTAGATCCCTGCAAGACATACAAATTTGCAGACTTTCTCTATCTCTTCATCACAACAAGAGAACCTTTAGTAACCTTCAAGACTCCACCTTCACCGGTGTACCTATATCCATTCGAACCAAGGGTACTCAAGGAAATAAGATTTCTCTTCAAATCTGGGACATACCGCATATCACCTAGTGTCCACACAACCCCATCAAACATCTTAATTCTAATTGTTCTAATACCAACTATCTTGCAAGGTGTGTTATTTCCCATCAATACAACACCTTTAGAGACTGCTTCATATGTTGTAAACCAATTCCGATTGCGACACATATAAAACGTGCAAGCTGAATCAAGAATTCAACAATCCTCACAGGGTTTGGAGTTACCATCAGAAACAACCAAGAGTTCTCTATCACTACCGCCATCTTCAATAAAACTAGATTCACCAGACTTCTCTGGTTGGTTTCCCTTCAGTTTTGGAGCTTCTCTTTTCTCTCTATTCTGTAACTTCCAACACTCAGATTTGATGTGGCTCTTCTTCTTGTAATAATTACAGGTCTTGTTTCTATTTCTAGATTTTGATATGTTTCTATCATAACCCCAGAGTTTCTCTCACGATTCCTTCCTCGAACAAGGAGACCATCTCCTTGAGTCTCCGACACATTCACAAGATGTTTTATCTTCTCCTTAGAGAACAACACATCATAGACTTCATCTATGGTCAGGGTATCACAACTATATAAAATTGTATCCCTAAAGGTTGTGTATGATACGGGCAACGAACACAACAAAATCAACCCTAGATCTTCTTCATCGCCTTAACCACTAGAGTCTCTAAATTAGAGATGATTTCCTTAAATATAGATAGGTGATCCTCCAAGGATGCACCCTCAGACATGCGATGGGAATAAAATCATTGTTTGAGATGCAACTTACTTGTTAGGCTCTCGTCATACACAGCGATTCCAATTTTAACCACAACGCAGTGACAGTGGTCTCCTTCAAACATCCTGTAAAATTTGATTGGATAAATAAAGGTGGATCTGAGATAGAGCCTTCCGATCCTTACGCCGTTTGACCTCGTCCGTCCATGATGATGGAATATTATCAAACCCTAATATAGCATTGTCCAAATCCATCTGCGCGAACACATCCCATATCTCAACCTGCCATAACAAAAATCTGGTGTTGTGATCCAACAACAAAATATCATACTTCATGGTTTCCATCCCCGAGAAAATAATCGAACAGACTTTGATACCAGTTTGTTATGATTCGGACAGAATGAGCAAACCACAAGTAAAAGAAAATAAGAACAACGCACAGATTTACATGAAAACCCTTGCGGGAAAAACCACGGATAGAGGCAGAGAAGGTTTCACTATAATGGAGAGAGAGTACAATGTGGAGAAGGCTGAATTTTCTTAATGACCAAAACAACCCACTAAATGCACTTATATAATATGTGCATACAAATAAGTTCTAGGCCCAAAAACATAAAGGTCCATATCGGGCACGCTACACGATAGACCCCATTGAAAATCATCAACATGGGTCGCACCGCAAAACTTTCTGGGTCGGATCAATAAAATTTGGGTCATAACTCTAACAAGTATAGTAGAGTCTTCATAGATGTCAGTCAGAGTCAGTTATGTAATTTAGTTCTCTCTTCAATTTTATCAGATTGTAAATTGTATCAGTACTATACTTTTCCCAGATTTTGTCATGATTATATTTCCGCACAGTAGAACCAACTATTTAATATATTATAAATCAGTTGCTCAACAGTATGCCAGTTCATGGGTTAGCTTGGCATCACTTGTGGTTCTAAGCACCGTGTTATGACTCAGGGGTAGTCTCGGGTCGTGATACGAATCCACTTTGCAAGTTGTTGGAAAAGGAAACCAATTTTGCATTTGATGATGATTATTTGAAGGCCTTTTAGTGCCTTAAGGAAAAATTACTTGTTTCCCCCATCATTATTGGTCCAAACCATTTGAAGTGATGTTGATGTAAGCCGGGTTGCACTCAGGGCTATTCTGGGGAAAAAGAAGGAAAAGATTTTTCATCCCATTTATTATGCCAGTAAAGCTTTGAATAGAGAACAAAATAACTATACTATTACGGAGCAGGAGCTTCTAGTCGTGGTTATGCTTTCAAAAAAATTTGGGCATACTTATTAGGAATAAATCGACCGCACAGTGCTAAGATACTTAATGGCAAAGAAGGATGCCAAATCAAGGCTTATAAGATGGGTGTTGTTTTTGCAAGAGTTTGACTTTAAAGTCAAAGTTAGAAAGGGGTGTGAAAACTAAGTAACGGACCATCTGTCTCAGTTGGAGAATGAAGGAAAGAGTTTAGAAGAGTTGGAAATTAATGATTCTTTTCCTGATGAGCAGGTTCTTGCTGCTACACTTGATTTGGTGCCATGGTATTATTTTGCAAATTATGTGGTCAGTGATGTCATTCTAGATAACCTCAGCTTTTATCAAAAGAAGAAGTTTCTACATGAGGTAAAAAGGTATTTCTGGGATGAACCTTATTTATTTAGATGTTGTGCTGACAACATTATTAGGAGATGTATACCAGATGTGGAGATGTTGAATATTTTAGGGGCATGCCATTCCTCCCCAGTAGGAGGCATCACGTAGACGATCGGACCACCAGAAATATCTTGCAAAGTGGTTACTATTGGACCTTAATTCACAAAGATGCTTGTGATCAGTGTTAGAAATAGGGGTCCATCTCTAGACACCATGAAATTCCAATAACCAAGATGCTGGAAGTGGAGTTGTTTTATGTATGGGGCATAGATTTCATGGGACCCTTTGTGAGCTCCTATGGTCACAAGTATATTTTGGTAGCTGTGGACTATGTGTACAAATAGGTATAATTTGTGGCTCTAGCAAATAATGAAGGCAAGAGTGTGGTTGCATTCTTGAAAAAGAACACTTTCTCTTATTTTGGTGTTCCACGAACCATAATAAGTGGTGGAGGTTCTCACTTTTGCAGCAAGATTTTCCGAATGTTTTGGCAAAGTATGGGGTGAATCAACACAGGATAGCCACAACTTATCACCCATAAACTAGTGGGCAAGTGGACGTGTCGAATAGGAAAATCAACAGTATTCTGGCCAAGACAGTTAATTCAAATAGAAATGATTGGTCAAGAAAACTTGGTGATGCTTTGTGGGCGTATCGAACTGCTTTCAAGACACCCATTGGAATGTCTCCTTACCAACTAGTCTTTGATAACGCTTGTCACATCCTAGTAGAGTTAGAACATAAGGAATTATGGGCACTCAAGAAGTTGAACTTGAGTTAGAAAAGAGCAACTGATATGAGGCTAGATCAACTTGATGAGATGGATGAGGTTTGCCTCTGAGCTTATGAACGGGTTGATCTTTACAAGAAGAGGGTGAAGTGGTACCATGATCAAAAAATTGAAAGAAGAGAGTTCCAAGTGGATGATTGGGTACTGCTGTTCAACTCGAGATTTAAGTTTTTTCTTGGAAAGTTGGAATCAAAGTGGCCGGGGCCGTTCAAAATAACTCAAGTTTTTCCATTTGTAGTGGTTGAACTAGAAAACAAACATGGAAGTGTGCTCAAGGTCAATGAACAAAGGATCAAATAATTCATTGGTCCAAAGGATGAGGTAAAAGTGTTGCCTACAGTTTATCTTGATGAAGTCTGAGTAATCAAGATAACTGAGTCGTGCAGCGATGTTAAATTAGGCGTTTCATAAGAGGAAACCCATGATTGTAGTGTAATAAGAAAAACATTAAAAATAAGCAAAATAAAAATACAAAAATAAGTATCGAGCCACGACCAAAACTACGACGCTTAGTGGGAGGCAACCCACCCTTCTAATTATTTTTATGGTTTTGTTTATTTTTTAGGTGTTTAGAGAACTTTGAGAGCAAGATACGTAAATAATAGTAAGCTTTGGAGATGATTAAAGTCAAGAGTGGTATGTTTTTTGGCATGAATGTACTTTAAAGAAAATATGGAACCAAAGGTTAACAAAGTTAAGGGAGAAGCATCGAACTCTCGCCAAAGACATAAGCGGTCACGAATGGGGCAACAATCCGATGCTTATCTTGCTGCCCCATCGGCTTCTCAGATTCCTCATCATCGATTTGGTGTCAGATGGATAGAAAAATATGGTGTACATTGGTACAAAGACAATAAGGAGCCTCGATATCAACCGATGGATATTATTGATAAGGATAGTTTGGCACGACACTACCCCCGCATCTTAGCCCGCATTATGTAGCTGAAACTTGACTTCATTTTTAAAGATATGGGCGAATGTAATTTGGATTTAGTTAGAGAATTCTATGAAAATTGGTTCCCTAACATTCAAGGGAATAGTGTGAAGATCCGTGGTCAAATTATAAAGTTGATTTCTTGGGAACTAAATTCAATTCTTGGCACACCTAATGTGGATCACTCTAGATTATGGGAGATATATAGCCGACCCTTATATAGATCTATCAGAAACACACTATGTGCTTCGCGTTCTATGGCTCGATGGTAGCACCATCGTGAGAAGGGATTTCATAAGACCTTCTCTTATGCCTTTCTGAACAAGGAGGCCCACATTTGGTTAAGGATAGTTGGATCATTTCTTATTTTAGGATCTCATTTCATGAGCATTTCTCGTGACTAGGTATGTCTTGTCTATGCTCTTATGACTGACGTTCCAATTAATATTGGTGCAGTGATCCGCTTATCTATGCAAAAGGACAAAGTGCATAAGAAAATCTGCTTCAGCTTTATAGGCCTGTTGACTAAGTTCTTGCGAGTAGAAAAGGTTAAGAAGGATCGAAAGACTATAATTGCCACATAATTTAAGGGGCATTGATGTGACAAAGGTTAAGGAACCAATTTCTAGCCAAGGGCCAGCCCTCACAATTGTAGAGAGGAATGCGTCGGATGGTAGCTTATTTTACCATCTTTAAGGCATGAGGAAGATAACGATGATTTGTGAGGATCGAACACCTACGTCCGACGAGTTCTGCCAATTAGATTATGACTATCCAATGAACGAGCATGCTAGAGCCACGTGTCAAGTATACTTTTAGGGAGTCAGCGGATGATGAGGTACCTACTGATAATGAGCGATTGTTGGTGGATTCTGATAGTGAGGTAGATTCTAATATTGCATATTGCGAGGTGGGATATCTGAGTCCCAATATTGAAGAAAAGTATTATTAGGCTCGGGAATTTCTTTTACCCATCTTCTTGTTTTTTATTTTATCAGCACTGAGGACAGTGTTGTATTAAAGTATGGGGTGGGGTAAAAAGTATTCCTTGGGTATATCTAGCCTTGTCATAATAAGATCGACCTTGATTTTCTTGGATATTGCCTCGGAAACCCCCCTGGTTATTCAAATAGTTGGCTTCTTCTTCCGAATCAGAATCATCTTTACCTTGTGATGTAACAGCTTTCACTTTTTTAGTCTTTGCAGATAATAAGTGCTTGGTTAGTAAATCCATCAGCATCTTCAAATGATCCATGTCTTGATCACTTTCCTTATCTCTCCTACGTTGTTTTGTAGTCATACCAACAGACACAATGGGGCTTGCTATAATAGAATCCCTGGTATGCTAAGCCCTACTCTGTTTGGTCATTCTGTCTAACATCTCTGATGCTTCTAGGAATGTGAGATCAACAAACGAACCACCAGTAGCATTATCCACTATCGGCTTTGTCACAAAATTGAGAACCATGTATAGAGTTTCCATCAAATGTATGTCCATCATGTTGTGGTTTGGACACTGAATCAGCTTATTCTTAAACCTCTCCCAAGTCTCATGAAGGGCTTCGGTTGGGAGTTGTCTAAAATTACTAATCTCATCCCTCAACTGCACCCTCCTGGAAGGTGGAAAGAACCTTTCTAGGAAAGCCTCTTTCAATTGCCTTTAGTGGGTTATCGAATCGAGCGTCAGCTCATTTAGCCAGAGTTTTGCCTCCCCAGACAGAGACAATGAAACAATCTCAAATGGATAGCATTCTGACCCACTCCTGGGTTATTAAAAGATTTGCAAATGGTGACAAAGTTCACCAAATGCATGTTAGGATCATCCCCAGGAAGGCCACCAAACAACCCCTTTAGATGAAGGAGTTGAATCATAGTACTTGTAATGTTGAACTTCGCCCCTGGTTCTAGAGGTGGGGGAATAATATGTGATGCCCCAGAAAAAAAAATCGTTAAGATCTCGTACGAAAATATGTTGAATTCTATTCTTTATCGTGATTAATAATTTTTTCTGTATGGAATTTCTGGATATGCAACCCGTCATCGCGTAGAGCATCGAATAAGATTTCCAACGATATGTGGATCATCCAAAACGGACACTCGAGCGATGAGTTATGATCATTCCGATCTAACCGTGAATAGTGGTGAACAGTAAATGTGCAGGAAAAAAATACTAAGGCCAGGCGAATTTTAGGGTCAATTTCAAACGATCATAACTCCTTGTACATAATGATATGGCTGAGCTAATATATATCAACAGAAATCTCTGAAGGTCCTCTTTCCAATGAGATTGGTTTCATCCAATTTGGCCATCGAAGCAAAAAGTTATGGTCGATCTACTTCAGCCTATCAAAACAGTCCACCAAAGGACAGATTTGACATTATTTGATTTTTAAGGGTATTTTGGTCATTTCCACTCCAATCCATCCAGGTAAACCGTGGATTTAAGTCCATTAAGAGCATTCAATAGCTCATTTTTCTCTAAAATTTCCTAAGGCTCAAACCCCAACCCTACTACTCCAAATTTCATCCTTCTATGTCTCTTGATTGAACCATAGAAATTTTAAATTGATTTGGGATTCGAGTTGATCATGTTAAGGTCTTCGAGAAGCACCCTTTATTTTTGTGAATAATGTTCCGGAGTCGGAAGTTCATATTCATCTTCCATTTTTACGTATGTGGGGCTTTGAACAAGATTATCCTTTCGATCTTGTGCCCGGTATTTTTGTTGAATTACATTGACATGAGATTTTACATGTTTTACCATGAATTAGAAATATGGTTTTATATCTTATATTATTGTCCATGAGTTATGGGATTATGTCATCCGATATGTGTATGATGTTGAGATTGAGTTATGTCCAAAAAGTATTTGATTATGAGAGTATGATGATTTAATTTGTTAAGCCTTGATTTATACTATCATTCCACTATTTCCTTATTATTGATAATGGAAATTCTATATCCCTACTATGGGTTGATGTCTCAAGTACCTTTAAATGAGAGTTGGATGGCAAATTGAAAAATGTTGATATTGAAGTTGCAATGAGTCTTGGTATTTTTCGGATGATTTTGATGAGTTAAATTATTGAAAATATTATTTATTGAGTCTTCATATCCTTGTCCAAATGTCGAGTCGATTATGGTTTAATGCATTGATACCTTGTTGATGTTGAGGAAGATTAAAATGTTTTGAGCTAAAATGTGTTAAGTTAGGAATCCACAAATTGATATGATTTGATAAATGAGAAAGAGATTTGATTTGGTCTTTATGATAGACCCTTGTGATGTTGTGGTGGATTTCCTAACGCGTTCTGAGCTTGTCGGGGAGTAGTACTTAGCACCGAGAGGGAAATTTGGTATTTCCCCAACCGTATGTGCCACCGTAGGGTTGTTTGATGATGATATTATTGGCCAGAGAGCCCGATTGTGATTATTGCAGTTTTAAGGTCGTACTCCCTGGCAAAGAGTATGATGCTCCCTCCAACGGGGGTTTCAAACTTTGGTATTCCACATAGCTCACGTGGGGTTGTCGATTATAGGAAACTCCCATGTCCATAAGAGTCATGTTTATTGAAATACCAAGTCACTCCGAGTTTTGATGTGGTAAGTCAAGTTGCCTATGATGATCTATAATGATTTATGAGGTTTTTCTCGTACATTTCCTATCTAAGATGTTATGAGTTGCATGATTCAATGTCACTCAAGCCAGGAGTGTCATTATGATCCGTATGTACGTTTTTACAAAATTTATGATATTATTTATATTTTGCATGCGCTCCCACATACTCAGTACGTATCTTGTGTTGACCCACATATTTCTCTATGGGCTACATTCTTACCATGATGTAGGTTCAGGTACTCAGCCGCGACAGTGATATCCGAGTGTCGCATCTACGTTCCTTCAGTGGTGTGTCCTCCTGGTTCGAGGACCTAGTTGTTAGTTTTGGTGTTGTTGTTTTGTGATCCCTTTGGTCTGTTGAGTCAGTTGGGGGTTTGTCCCAATGGCTCGTTGATTTTGTTGTATAGAGGCTATGTCAGACTAGTGTATTGTTGGGTTGGTTTGTGTATAGACATTCCATATATGTACAGTCTAACGATATTTTGTGCCATGTGCGATGTGATATGATATGTACTTATATATATATCCTTAGCGTAGCGTGTATGTTGTTGTGTTGGAACCCAAGGGTAGTGTTTTGGCTTAAAGGGTTAGCTTGAGGCTACGTGTAGCCTTGGGCACCGTGTGGCGTCTCGGGATGATATTTCGGGGTGTTACATAATAGCTCCATCAGCATATATCTAAGCCTCTTTTAAATATATATATATATATATACTAGTATACGTACCCGTGCGATGCGTGAATAATATTTTTAATATTCATGTTGAGATGTCTTGTTCGAGCATGTTAAATTCTATTATCTTAAAAAAGAATCAATTATGATATTGTTTCTCAATAAAATATGAAGACAAAATAATTTTTTTCTCTACCCTCACCCACCTTCCACCCCTACCACCATCTCCACCCCACTCCTTAATTTGTCTTTCAAAAAAAATCTCGGCCCCGCTCCCACCTCCACCCACCTCCTCCACCCCCACCCTCAATTTGTTTTAAAAAAAAAATCGCCCCTACCTCTAATCAAATCTTTATGAAAAAAAGCATGTAATTATAATATATATTTTATAACACACACACATACGTTTCATATTTTTTTTAATTATATTATTCACAATTTAAAGATATTATATTATTTATATTTCTCCCACCTCACTCTCCCACTTGTAATCAAATTTAAATAAGTGAAAAACAATCATCCATAATTTAAAAATATTAGATTATTAATATTTTTCTTCTCCGTACTTCTAATAAAATTTATATGAGTAAAGAAAATCATGTAATTATATAAAAAAAAAAAAATAGTTTTCATATTTTCTTTATTTTCTTTAATGATCAAATACATATTTTCATATTTTCTTTGACTACTTCTATCTAGTCTAACTTTAAATTGATTCTTGTGTTGTATTACACGCCATGCTAGTTGAGTTTTCTTCTCTTTTTCAAAATATAGAAAGTTGAGTTTCTAATCTAAATTACTTATATTTGATATTCGAATATTCATTAATTTCGTTATTTGTTAGGATTATAATTACTTGGTATACATAATTTAAAACTTTGCTCGTTATAATTGAAAAAATATTTTCTCAAAATATGATCTAAAACATCTGAATATTGAGACATGAAGAACAAAGCAGTTCAATTTATCAATTAATCGAAGCACAATTATCAAAAATTAAGATATTACAACATAAATATAAATTTACTATATCAAAAAATTAATTGTCAATATCATAAATGATTTCTATACATATTTATGTAACCTATAAATATGTAATTTCTACTTTTTTATATTAAATTTAAAATAATCTTTTAATTTAATTTTTCAAAATTCAACTTTATTAGATTATAATGAATTAACATCATCAAAAATTATTATTTAATATTGGGATAATCTAAAATCTAAGAGATAATATCTTTTAATTTTGCTTCAAAATCATAATATTCCTCGATAATATGCTATCTTTCTTGTTTTAATTTATTTATGAGTTTAATTTCATTTTTTATTTTCAAAATTAAAGAGTTTAAATAATAAGATAACCAAATTGATTGAATTTTAAGTTTATCTAATAAAGAGTTAATCTGTATTGAAATTTGAATTTAAAAATAAATATGTTATCTAATGGATAGACAAAAAAAATTAAATTTGATTGAATTTAGACTTATATATTTTTACGGTACAAACAAAATTTTTATGTTTTTTCTTTTCATTTATTGTTCTTCAAGTTTAAAAATCTTGGAATAAAGAAAAACATGCATTTTAGGTATCAATTAAACTTTAACTTTTAATTATATCATTTTTATATTTTTTTCTTTAAACATGATATGATAAAATGTTACGTGATACTTAACATTCTAGTATCATATATAATTAAAAAAAAAATATGAACATTTATTTTAATAAAACAATAGTATATAAAAATGAATAGAAAAAGTTAGCTTTTAAAAGCTAAATATGTGACTCAAAATCTTAACAAATGGTGATTTTTTTTTATATAATCAAATGTATTTACCTTTATCAAAAATCAAATAAACAATATTCAAATGAACAATTACTTACTTGAATTCAAGCCTGTTTATAATGAAAAGAAAATAGCCTATAATTTGACCATCACTCTTCTACATATAAAAATGAAGATTTTAAATTAAAAATATTTCATGAAAATGAATAATATGAAGATTGCAACAAATAAATTTATAAAGTAAAGCTAACGATTAGTAAAGAAAATAGAGATAGAAGGAAGTTTAGTGTTACATAGAGATAGAAGGAAGTTTAGTGTTATATAGATTACACAAGTATATATATATAAAAAGATTAGGAAGTTATAACTCTATTCCAACTCAAATTTCATTTAAATTTGACATTCAAATATCATATCAATTTAGGTGATTATATTTAAAAGATACTATTATCCTACTTCTATATTCATACTACGTACTACTACTGACTAATGCTTCTATTACTACTACTGATTATATAGATATATAAGAGAGATTAAGAAAATAGAACTCCATTCCAATGTAAATTTCATCTTAATTCAAATTCAAATCAAATATAATATCTATTTGTTAAAAGAGGATCAATTTATTGTTCTTCCTTATCCATATTTTTTCAAATACGATATATACTTATCTTATAATGTATATATTTGAATTAAAAGAAATATTTGAAATCAAAATGATTAATCCGCATATTTTTGTAAAAGAAAAAAAAAATTACCACATTTTTTTTTTACTTTTTCCTTATATCACTATAACTATTTACTACCACTACTGCAATTTATTTTATTTTATTTTTATTATTATTATTATTATTATTATTAATGATAATATTTTTTATCTGTAATTTTTAATATATAAATGAATAAATTCAACTATATTTTATATTATTATTTATTTATAGATTATTATTATTATTATGAAATAGTAAGAGTTCAAATTCAAAAATTGAATGTGATGTCAATTTGTTAGAAAGATAAGATTTTAAAATATTATGATTATCTTATAGTTTGAATGTGTGTCAATTTCTTAGAAAGATAAGATTTTAAAATATTATAATTATCTTATAGTTTAAATTCAAGATTCTAATTTACTATTGTTATTATTTTAATTTTAATTTTAAATCTTTCAATTGCTTTCTTTTAAAAAAACGTGTTTGATTAAATGGGGAATCAAACCAATCCAAAAAAATCTCCAAATCTTAACTAATGCATTTTATTTTTTGAAATTTAAAATTAATAACTAAAATATTCCTAATAATTCTCCACAACAACGTGATGAATTTTCTTTTTTAAAAGTTAAAACTAATAACTATCCCCAAATTTCATCTAACAACTTAAAATTTAATTTACTAAAAATTACACAAATACACAACTTATGTTTTCAATATTACAAAAAATCTCAACTCCCTAAACATATTACAAAAATGTCAACATATACACAGAATGTTATGTCTATGTAGGCTATGTTTTGTATATTAATAGGGAGAGAGAGTAAAGTAATTAAAAAGTGGGAGAGAGTGTAATTACTTCCAAAAAGGTTGGTATTTATGTTATTTATACTAAAATTTACCCTATATTTTAATATTATATACTTAAAAGTTACTCAGGCCTTTTTTTACGTCTATCTTTTGGGTTGAAAAGATTCATAATTAATTTTTAGAGCTTAGTTAGGACTCTTTTTTTTTTCCTCTTTTATTTTCAAATTCAAATTTGAATATTCTTTAATACAAAATTTTTATTGTAACACTTAATAGTTTTGTCCTAAGAATTGCCACGTGACTTAAAAGTTACTCAGGCCTTTTTTTACGTCTATCTTTTGGGTTGAAAAGATTCATAATTAATTTTTAGAGCTTAGTTCTTTTTTTTTTCCTCTTTTTTTTTTCAAATTCAAATTTGAATATTCTTTAATACAAAATTTTTATTGTAACACTTAATAGTTTTGTCCTAAGAATTGCCACGTGACTTAAAAGTTACTCAGGCCTTTTTTTACGTCTATCTTTTGGGTTGAAAAGATTCATAATTAATTTTTAAAGCTTAGTTAGGACTCTTTTTTTTTCCCTCTTTTATTTTCAAATTCAAATTTTAATATTCTTTAATACAAAATTTTTATTACAACACTTAATAGTTTTGTTCTAAGAATTGTCACGTGGCTTAACAATAGCTTGCCATGTGGCTTCTTCTTGTGCATCGTCTTCTGTTTTATAATATATATATATATATATATATATATATATATATATATATTTATAGAGAGAGAGAGAGAGATTCTAAAAGACTTCAAAAATCTCTCCTTTAACTCTCTTAGTTATTTGTTTATAAATTTTTACTTTCAAAGACATGAAATACGTTCCCACCTAATTTACATTCCAAAAAATCAACAATGCAGGAACATTATTATGAACATGTAACCGTTTTCTCCCTAGCAGCGGATTTAGAATTTCAAACATATGGGTTCCTGGTAAAATAAAGTAATATGTAATAATATAAAAGATAACACTCAGCAAGGATCAATCCCATGGACATGGGACTAAGTGCATCAAGGTCCATTCCACGCCATCAAGCCAATGCTATTTTTGTTTATGGGTTCCCAGCTATTATATTTTATGGACTTATTCTATTTTTTAATATATTTATCGGATCTACGTGTCACGATCCGAACTAGGTCCTGACCGTGATGGGGCATCCTAAGCCAACCAAGGTCAGAGATGAACCCCTTAACCTTACCTCAAGAAGACAATGAAAATAAACAGGGAAGCCAACCAAGATAATAACAGAAAGTATGTGAGTCAAAGAAAGTTGAAAGTCAACACCAAACTCACAAAAAAATCGCAACATTGTCCACAAAAGCCTCTAATGCAAAGAATACTAACTAAGTCGATATATGCCCCCGAATATGATAAAATAAATCCAGAAGTGCTAAAATAATAAATGAGAACTAAAGAGTGACCGGGCCTTCTGAAAGATGGAGGGCTCACCACTTCAAAGCTGACCAACAGGAGCACCAACCACCTAATGTTGCACAGGATCACCAGAAAAATCCTCAGAACCTACATCATGAAATGATGTAACATTCGGGAACGGTCAGTATGGCGAGTACTGGTATGCGATCCAGAGGAAGGGATAAAATAAATACATTTACCAAAAATTCAGTCATAAATCACATGCACAACAATTATACATATGCACATACACGCACGCACACACATATATATATGTTGTCGATATAGGGACAAGGGACATGAATATAATCGTTTAGAACATTAGTCCTGAACTATGTAGCTCATACCGACTTCTCAGGCACCACGAGCTATATGGGTTCGGTTCTCCCTGCCGAAAAGGCCCCCAATCCATGTTAGACGCATGTACCGAGGAATGGCTAAACACACCAAGGTGATATTCATCCAAAATATAATGTGTGCATCAGGCACAATGGTCAAATAGACCCCCAACATTGGCAAATGTGATTTTCAGTGTTGGTCCCTCGGGACTACACCTTCTCGATGAGCTACACAATTTCCTTTATTTCTAAATTAAAATAATTTACACATAAACCAACCATAAACCATGGAGTCTTTTATTAAGGCATTTTCCAACTTGGTATCGCCATACCAATAAACTTGCAAGCGATTCTAATTATGCCAAATCAAAATCATTTAATCATTAGACTCCAATTATTGTTTAAAATCCAAAACCATAGCAACCAAGGGCATTCCAAAATTATTTTTATCCATTTGTCTTTTAATGAAATGTAATATTTTAAAAGATAGATAAATCATATAGAATCCTTGTTCAAAATCAAAGTTAACAATGTGGGTTGAGGTTAATGTCATTACTATGTCAAAATTCATCCATAATGTGAAAACCCCAATTCACCATTTATAATAATGCACCAATTCAGTTTCAAAATCCATCAAGTAAAGCATCAATGACCCATTAAAAATAAGAAAAAAATAATGCAAGTATTAACAAGCAAAACCTTCAACCCTAGGTGATTCAATCATTTCAAAAACACCAAAATACCAAGTTAAATAATGCAATAATATCATAATTAAAGTAGGGAGTGTACAATATGCCTTTTTGATGGAATAAATTCGAGCAAAAGCTTGAAACCTAACGTGAAATCAATATGAAGATTTGGATTTATTTCTCATACCCTTGATGATGAAATTGGTGAGAAAATATTGAGAAAAAACTTGAATTTGAAGTGTTGGGAGCTTGATTTTGGTTAAGAACCCTTGCTTTGTGTTCTTGAGAATTTGAGAGGAGAGGAATTGTGTATTTGGTTATGGAATGAGGAAAATAACATTAGTAATAGTTATAGGATGATTTAGGACGTAATGACTTGTTTGCCCTCAAAAAATTGAAGGGAAACGTGTATTTTAGCATCTCTCGGAACATGGGCATGCCACGCCCTTAATGCAGAGCATATAGGGTATGCCACTCTCTTATCGCGAAGCATAGAGGGCGTGTCACGCCCTTATTACATACCCTCACTAGTTCGCTCACGAAAATGCTCATAACTTTTCGCTCGAATATTGGATTAAGGAAAAATTGGATCTGTTGGAAAGAGGACTCAATTATATTTCATTTGGTGTGTATTGAGCTATAAAATTCCAAATATTCAAGAATTTATACATGTTCAAAGTTGATCCTTGTAGGATCGAATACCAAAATTCAGTCGATAACAAAAGTTCTAAACTCAACTTTGCTCTAAGTGTTTCCTAAGAATATTATTCACCTCGAAAGAACTTTACACACTAGGTAAATGATCATGAAACTTATATTTACATAAAAATCATGAGGTTCATGTGTACATATATAGGAATGATGGTTCAAGCTCTAGTCCAAAAATATGGGTTGTTACACTACGATAGCGGGTGGGGGTTTTCGGGAATTGAAGAAAAATGTGTGTTTAGCATCTCTAAGAACATGGGAGTTCTACGACCTTAACACGGAGTATAAAGAATGGTCCACACTCTTATTGCAGAGCACAGAGGGCGTGCCACGCCCTTAACTTGGATCCTCACTGGTTCACTCACGAAAATGCTCATAACTTTTTGCTCAAGTATTGGATTAAGGCAAAATGCATTGGAAAGAGGACTCAATTATATTTAATTTGGTGGGTCTTGAACTCCAAAATTCCATATATTCTAGAAGTTTACACATTCAAAGTTGACCCTTGTAGGATCGAATACCAATAGTGATTGTATTAACTCCTGATTTGTTTATAGGAAGCTTTTCTAGAGATTCTATTTCTAGAGACTCTATTTCTTTACTGTCATTATTTACTCCTGATGTTTCACCAAGCTCAAACTGGTATGATTTTGGGTCTTGGTTTGGAGTTAAATCATTTAATATGTTATTAGCAAGTGACTCTTTTTCTAGATTGTTAAGTCTTTGCTTAACTTGCCTAAGTTCTTCTTTTAGGTATAATAATTTTGTCTGAAGATCTTGTATAGTTGTTTCAGACTTGTGCTCTTTAAATTTATTTAGTACATTTTTCATATTAAAGGGTTCAATAATTTCTTTATTATCAACCTGTTGATCAAGAACAATATCTTTTAAGGCTATTAAATATTTTTTCCTAAGAGTTGGGTCTTCTAGATTATCTATCATGTCAAATAAGGCCTCTTTCTTTTTATTATTATTGGTGATAACATTTATAGAATGACTATCACAAGTTCAAATTGCACCGCTACAATTACAATGGTCTGTTAATTCACTACTATCTGAACAGTATGCAACATTAAGTTGATTATCATCACTAACACTTTCGTCACAAGAAGAACCATTTTCACTTTCATCCAGTATTGAATATAATTTATTTTTAATGTCGTTTCCTAATTCTAACATATTTATCTTGTCTTTCTTTTTATTTGGAACCCGACAATCTTTAGCCTTATGTCCAATTTTACCGCAGTTCCAACATGTTTCACAATTGGTTCTATTTTCTCCCTTATAAGCCTTTTTAGATTTTGTAAATCGTCTTTTATAATAATGAGATTTCTCAGATTTATCGTTATAATTTTTATGTTATTTTTTAATCTTTTTGGTAGCTTCCTTTGAAGGGACTGATAATTTTATATAACCAAAGTCTTCGCAAAAACTTCCTAGCTCATTGCGAGTTATTTTATTATCTGTTTTTGTTGATTTTTAAGCTTAATATCTGTACATAATTTTAGTCCTGTGACATGTATAAAACTTATAATATCACCATAAGTTAAATTACTATAAGGAATTTTTCCCTCAAACCTATCTTTTAATTTTGTTCTAACCTTTTCTGCAAATAATGTTGGTAAGCCATTTATAAATTTTTTCTTCCAATAATCATGATTACAATCTTCTCTAATCATGACTTTGTTGAGGAAAACGTCTTTATACCATCTAAAATCATCTAACTTTGGACATGATAGATTTGATAATATCTCTAAACTTCTATCTTGAAAAAGTTGAGGTTCTCCTATAAAATGTTCAGCTATACAATAAATTAAATGGTGGCGGCATCTTCTGATACTTGATTTTCAACCATTTGCCCTGTTGACTCAGTCTTAATAGTTTGAGTAATAGTTGTAGCATTTAAAATGCTTTGTCTATTATTATCTGTGAGGTAATTATCCCACCAATATTTTATAGTACCTGTAAAACCTGATATAATCATAAACGCAGCTTGTTTATCTGACATTCTAGCAATTTTATATGTTGTAATAGTGATAACGCTCAGCTTACACGTCAATTTAGTGCAAGGCAGTCATCGTCAATATATTGACCCAACTTTGAAGTCAGGTTCGAATCCACGAGGAACAATGTGAGTGGCGATTAAACTAATTTGAAACCATAGCTACAAGTTAAATTCAAACAAATGA
Source organism: Capsicum pubescens (assembly GCA_030864215.1). Classification (NCBI taxonomy): domain Eukaryota; kingdom Viridiplantae; phylum Streptophyta; class Magnoliopsida; order Solanales; family Solanaceae; genus Capsicum; species Capsicum pubescens. The sequence goes on along the minus strand of CM061544.1, from coordinate 67,575,594 downwards.
TACGAAAAGATAAAATGAGGATTTTAATGATTGAACAAAAGTTATTAACACTTCAATTTGCCTTAGAACTCAAAGCTTAAACTGCGATATTTCAAATTAATGATATAGAGAAACTAGAGTTGTGATGACTATGGTTAGTAATCCTCCATTGAATAATAGTTGTAGTATTGGATTCTCGTGACTTATGGGAAACACCAAATTATTAGTATCGACAGTTCATCTAAGTGTTTCTCAACCTACCTAGATGTTGATTTCCCTAATTCTCTCGAACTTAGGAACCTTCTATTCACACTGATTTTATTTCGAGTTGATTAATCTTGTTACAGCGTTAATCATTAGATGGGAACTTAACCTTTCCGAACCCTCATTGATAATTCACTACCTTTAGTTCATTTCTCAGTTCGAGCAAATCAACATAAGGCGAGATCTATTATTTGCAACCAACAAAAATAATTAATACAAAAGAATTATCAAGATGTTCCCACAATCACTCGAACCCTAACCAACTATTAAGACAATACAAGAGTAATCATAGATCCCACAACCCTAGTTGTGGGTTTTAGTTCCACATGAAAGAGAAAGCGATAACAATAACTGAATTCATAATTCAAAGTGATTAAACTTAAAAAAGATGTAGTCAGAAATTTATTCTCTTCCCAAATTCAAGAAGAATATCCCACAACTAAATCAAAGAGTTGAAAATTGAATTCTAAGTTAAGAGGCCCAAAAAGAGGTGACTTTGCCTTTGGAATAAGTTCCAGATGTTAAGCTCTCAAACTAGAGAGAAAAAGGATTAATGTCGTGAAGTTCCATATGCCCTAGAAAATGTTCAACTTTGCCTTAAATACTTAGCCTAATTTTGGAAGTAAAGCACAGCATACAGCTTTTTCTCGCATAGGTGACGACAACATGTGATGACTTATCAGGGGGTTGACGGCTTATCAAACATGTCATCAACTCCTCTCTGTATTTGATATGTTGTTGTCTTCAGCTGACGACGAGTCTGGCAGCTTATCAAAGATCTGATGACTTATCATGGAATGTCGTCACTTCTTCAACTCAGTTTCTGAACACTGCCTAAGGCAGACGGTAATCCTAATGACTTATCACAAAGTTGATGGCTTATCAGCAGATGTCGTCACTTTCAAAATCTGACTCCCATACACTGCCTAAGGCTGATGATGACTTTGACGACTTATCACAGAGCTGACGACTTATCAGACAAGTCATCAACTATACTTTAATGTTTGTTTGCTTCAATTTCATCTCTATTGACTTCATTGTCATTGGTTTTCTTGCATCTTAACTTTACTGCAATATCAAAGAGAAAACAATCAAACACGATAAAAGTTGCTTAAGAATTTACAATTATTCCGAGTTAAAAGCCTTAAATGTGCTAGCATCAAGCTCACACATCAACACCCTCAACTTAAAATAATTGATTGTCCTCAAGCAACGAGCACATTATGGCACCACGATGTTCAATCAAGAGAATGTGAAGTACGTACGGTAGTCAGTCATCAATCTCAGTACAAAACATGTTATCCTATCCAAGTTCAAGCACATTTAAACCCAATTGTGTATCTTAATGAAGATCAACAATGTAACATAAAGGAATAAATAAAGGGCATCAACCAGCAACAATCATTATGCATGCCTACAAGTTACACTTACCCAAACAAGTTAGCAACTCGCAATATAACCATTGTGCCCTCACAACAAAGAATTCCCTCCTCACATATATATGAACTCAAGCATATCAATGTGGGGACGATTAAGAGACACTCACTCTCATAAAGAAGTTCTAGTCATTGTATGCCCAATACCATAGGCTTGCCCTTATTTTCGTTACCGAGGTTTTCAGACAGCTGAATTAAAATCACTATAGGACTTTTCTTCGGCTTGTAACATAGGCTTGGGGCTGGTATGACATGTAAGGACATTTAAAGTGACTAAACCTCCTTGGCACTATAAAAGTTTCAGGGTCCTACTTATTTACCTTTACCTTATTTCTCCCTTTCTTGATTAAAGCACATGCAAGCTGGGTGCAATTTTACTCATTCATTTTCTCTTTTTCACAACTTTTCTTTTCTCATTCTTTTTCTACCTCACCCAGCCTTGCATATTTTTTTTATTACCCTTCTTCATACTCACTTTACATAACGCACCCCTATGATAGCCACCCTCAACTTAGGCGATTTTCCTAAGTCAAAGAACACAATGTCCAAGGAAGACCAGGGCCAAAACAGGTTCATTGTGATACAAATGGGAGGGTGATAGGTATAATAAAAAGAATAGGCATTCAGGCTCAAAATCAGGATCAAGGGATATTATTCACACATGGAAGGTCATTTAGGCTAAAAGTGGACTAATATCAACAACGGCCTATGATCCTTTCCTAACCGTTATCCTATAACCAAGGCAAAACCAACCAGGCAAGTTCTGAATTTAACACACAATGGGAACTAGGTAGTATCTCACACACACATGGCACAAAGGTACATCACAAGCTACTACCCATTCGGTTCATGCAAATTTTTGCAGTGATTATCATGTCCCTAGTTGTAACACCCCAAAAAATGGGTTGAGACGTCACACGGTGCTTAAGCCTACAAGTATCCCCAAGCTAACCCTTTGAGCCTACTACTACATATAAATGCTTAAATCAAGGTACTGAGAACAATATAATAAACATATCACATCGTGTCTATCTGAAATAAGAATAAGTATTGTGAAAGTAACAAAACACTGAACGTCTAAACATACTGACAATCTAGTCTGACATAGCCTCTACTACTCAATGAACTTGAGAGTCATTGGGACAGGTCCCCAACTGACTCATACTCAAATAAAAATAATAAAATAACTGCTATATAAACTGTGTGTCTGAATAATAGGTCCTCAAACCATGAGGACTCACCACTGCAGGAATGTAGACCAATGTGCTTGAAAATCACTGATGAGACTGGGACTGAGCACCTGAACCTGCATTATAAGGAAATATAGCACACAGATGAGTATGTGGATCAGTACTTATGAATGTACTGAGTATATGGGGGTGCATGAAATATATATAAAAACAATAGTATCACAAGTTTTCAAATCATGCATATCAACTATAAATGGCTCATTTAGCTCGATGAAATCTAAATTTTGAAATCATACTTAAGGAATAGTAAAGCATAAAATCTGAAGGTCATGAGCCATTACACTTAATTCAAGTATCAATGTTATTCTCTTGTTCTCAAATCAAGTGAGCTAAGTGAAATCTGAAATATAGTCTACATAGTAAATCTGCATGTCAAATCTTTTAAAACCAATAAACTGTACTAAGAATGAGGGACATCTACTTGGGAGGTTCTTCTAACCGACATGTACATCATGTGAGCATCCATGATGTCCCATGACTAGCCCCCATAAGGTTAGGGTTGTTTTACCCTTGCCATCAGAATAGAACAATCTATCTCAGTGATCACTATCTCAGTTATCTACGTATAGTGGAAATAAATATCTCAACCTACGGTGGCACGTAGTTTTGGGGTATGAAACTGTAGTAACATGCCCAACTAGGGGCTAAATACTACTCCCAATATCATGCTCAAAATCTGAAGAAAATCCACTTTAAAGTAATCTCATGGTTTATAATGAAACCAACTATCAAGTATGTAATCTCAAGCTAAAGTGGATTTCAATTCTATAGTGACCAAAAAGTCAAATCTTTTCTCAAAATCTTTCTCAAAAATCTTCCTCAATAATCATAGGGTGCTTATGGCACAACAATTCTCAAAAATGACAATCTCAAATGGGGCTTAAATACCCATGTTTCAATCTCATGTTAAAACATCTCAAAATTCATGCTTGAAAACATAAAGTTTCATTAATCATCTTAAAATCTGAAAAATTCAGAAGTAGGCACGGAAATATAAACAAAATCATGTAATTCAACTTTTAATCCATGAGAAATCTCATAATCTTGCAAATAATAATAATGGGTATAAACCCTAACTTCAATTTCATGAGAAAATCATATATAATTCAGAAATTTGTAATTTAAAATAAATCTTTGGGCACAAGGATGAAAGAGTTATCCTTGTTCAAACCCCACATACCTTGAAATTGAAGCTTTGAATGAACTTGTAACTTTGGGACTCTATTCTTGAAATTGTTGGGTGATTCTTGAAGATCTTAGTTTGGGGATTCTAATTCTTGAATCAATTTTGGAATTTAACAGTGAAACTTTGAGGGATCTTGAATCTTAGGTTGAGGCCCTAAGGTTTTGTTCTTGAGAGGATTTGAGAGAAATGAGTGTATTTGGGTGAAATGGGGGCTGAAATCAGTGTTTATTGAGCTATGGGGTGAAGGGAAAATACCAAAATACCCCTCCAAAACCATTTGAAAAATGTTGAATTCAACAGTTGATGACATTGGGCTGATGTCGTCACACATGTGATAAGCCGTCAGCTCATGTCGTCACAAAATTTTGAAATTTATGACTTTCTGCCTAAGACTGATGACACTAGCTGATAAGTCGTCAGAAATGTGATAAGTCGTCAGAAATATGATAAGTCATCAAAAATGTCGTCAGAAATTTGATAAGTCATCAGAAATGTCGTCACTCAGTTTCCAGGCTGACATGCTAGAGTAAAATGGGCATAACTTTTTGCTCTGATATCAGATTTAGACGAAATTGGTATCATTGGAAAGCTAATTCAATTATAAATCTGTTGGTGGGTAATGAGCTCAAAAATTCATGGTATAATTAGAGATATGCTCGTTTGAAGTTGACTACACCAATATCCTTCTCAAGAATTCGATCGGCAAGGAATGTTTCGATACGTCTAATAGCTAGGACACTTTTAAGGCCTTAATACTCATCAAACTAGATCATGCAACTACCAAATCACTAAAATTTATTTCTAAAGAGCTTGAAGTAGGGTTCTACTATTGGTTGAAATTCTCGGGGTATTACCGTATCTCCCCCTTGGAAACATTCGTCCTCAAATGTCACTAGTTAAGCTAGGAATGCAAAGAAAACTAAGGATGCACAGTTGAAATAATTCTCTAAATTGAATCTATGTTATTCTAAACTTTTAAGTACAAATTTGCAACAAAATAGTTATATAGCTGAATCTTTGGTTAGAAAGGGGCTGAATTAAGGAAAAGTAATACCTTCGGCTTGCTCTGAACTTGCAAAGAAGAGGTGTGGGTACTTGGATCACATATCTGCTTCGACTTCCCAAGTAGCACCCTCAACTGACTGGTTCCGCCATAAAACTTTGACCAATGGAACTTCTTTGTTCCTTGGTCTACGGACTTGGTAATCTAGGATGTCAACTGGAACCTCATCAAACGAAAGGTTATTCTGAATATCTAAACTTTCTGAAGAATCTACAATGACAAAATCACCAATATGTTTCTTAAGCATGGAAATATGGAAAATAGGATGAACAGCTGACAACTCTACAGGCAACTCAACTTCATAGGCTACTTTCCCAACACGGCTAAGAATTCTGTAAGGGCCAACATAACGGGGACTAAGTTTCCCCTTCTTCCTAAACCTTTTAACCCCTTTAATGGGCAAAATTTTTAGATACACCAAATCATTAACTTTGAACTCAAGGTCTTTTCGTCTCACATCTGCATATGACTTTTGATGACTCTGAGCTGTCTTTAACCTTTCTCTAATCAACTTCACCTTCTCCATCGCCTCAAATACTGCATCAGGTCCAACTAAAGTAGCTTCACCCACTTCGAACCAACCGATGGGTGATCTACATCTCCTACCATATAAAGCCTCAAATGGTGCCATCTTGATACTAACATGGTAACTATTATTGTAAGCAAACTCTATCAGCGGCAAATGCTCATCCCAACTACCTTTGAAATCAAGGGCACACGCTCTCAACATGTCCTCCAAAGTTTGGATAGTCCTCTCAGCCTGACCATCTGTCTGTGGATGAAAAGTGGAACTCATATGAACTTGGGTACCAAGACCCTTCTGAAATGCTCTCCAGAACTGAGAAGTGAACTAAGTACCCCTATTTGAAATAATAGACAAGGGAACTCCATGCAACCTGACTAACTCCCGGATATACAATATAGCATAGTCCTCAGTTGTATTTGATGTATGCACAAGCAAGAAATGCGCTGACTTAGCTAGCCTGATGACAATAACCCAGATGGAATCATGATGATGTCGGGAAAGAGGTAAGCCAGTCACAAAATCCATATTTATCTCTTCCCACTTCCAAGTGGGTGTACTAAACTCTTGCATCACACCACTAGTTCTTTAGTTCTCTACCTTAAATTGTTGGCAAGTTGCACACTTAGTTACAAACTCAACTATATCCTTCTTCATACCACTCCACCAATAAATTTCTCGCAAATCGCGGTACATCTTGGTAGCATCGGGATGAATAGAATATCGCGCTCCATAAGCTTTAGCCATAATTCTTCGCCTCAGATCACCAACATCAGGAACACACAATCTACCCTGCAACCTTAACACACCATCTCCCCCTTGAGATAAAACCTCTACCTTTTAGTCCTTGACTGACTCCTTCAGTCTGACAAAGCTAGCATCTAAGTCTTTCTTCTCCTTCACTTCCGAAACTAAAGAGGATTCGGAACTACTCTGCACCAAAATATTTCCCTCAGAGGAATCAAGCAACCTAACACCCAGTCTAGCCAGACGATGCACTTCACGATCTAACTCTTTCTTATCCGTACCTACATACGCAACACTACCCATGGACAACCTGCTAAGGGCATCTGCCACTACATTGGCCTTGCCTGGATGATACAACACACTCATATCATAATCTTTTAACAACTCTAACCATCTCTTTTGCCTAAGGTTCAACTCTCTCTGAGAAAACACATACTGTAGGCTTTTATGATCAGTAAACACATCTACATGAACACCATAAAGGTAGTGTCTCCAGTTTTCAAAGCAAAGACCACAGCAGCCAACTCTAAGTCATGGGTTGGGTAGTTCCTTTTATGGGGATTCAACTGTCTAGAGGCGTAGGCTATAACCTTACCTCTCTGTATCAACACACAACCCAAACCAACTCTAGAAGCATCACAGTACACCACAAAACCATTCGTAGCATCAGGCAAAGTCAACACAGGGGCTGAGGTGAGTCGAGTCTTCAACTCCTGAAAACTCTTCTCATAAGAATCTGACCACAGGAACTGAACTTTCTTTTGGGTCAACCGGGTCATAGGAGATTCTATAGAAGAGAAAACTTCAACAAAACAATGGTAATAGCTAGCTAGACCCAAGAAACTTCTAATATCAGACAGAGAGATAGGTTTAGGCCAATTTCTTACAACTTCTGTCTTTTGGGGATCAACTCTAATATCTTCAGCTGAAATGATATGACCTATAAATGCTACAGACCTTAGACAAAACTCACACTTGCTGAATTTGGTGAACAACTGATGATCTCTGAGAGTTTGAAAGACAATTCTAAGATGATCTGCTTGGTCTTTCTTATAGCGGGAGTAAATAAGGATATCATCTATGAAGACAATGACAAACATATCAAGATACTAATTAAACACTCGATTTATGAGGTCCATGAAGGCTGGAGGAGCGTTGGTTAGCCCAAAAGACATGACAAGAAACTCAAAGTGACCATAGTGGTTTCGGAAGACTTTTTTTGGGATGTCCACTCCCTTACTTTAAGTTGTTGATAGCCGGATCTAAGGTCGATCTTGGAGAAATAACTTACACCTTCCAACTGATCAAACAGGTCATCTATTCTCGAAAGAGGGTACTTATTCTTGACTGTGACCTTATTAAGTTGATGATAGTCAATGCACATACGCAAAGAACCATCTTTCTTTCGTACGAAAAAGACATGTGCATCCCAAGGAGATACACTAGGCCTTATAAAACCTTTATCCGGAAGATATTTGAGTTGCTCTATCAACTCCTTAAGTTTTGTGGGTGCCATACGGTAAGGAGGAATAAAAATGGGTTGGGTGTCCGGAAGAAGGTCAATCCCGAATTCTATCTCTCTATCAGGAGGTACCCCTAGGAGATCTTCCGAAAAGACATCAGGAAACTCATTAACTATGCTGACTGACTGAAAAGTCGGAGACTCAGACTTAGTATCTTTAACCCTAACTAAATGATAGATGCAGCCTTTGGAGATTCACTTTTTGGCTTTAATATAGGAAATGAAATGACTCTTGGGAGATACTGAACTCCCAGACCACTCAAAGATTGGTTCATCAGAAAACTGAAACTTAACCACATGGGTACAACAGTTTATAAATGCATAACAAGAGTAAAGCCACTCCATACCCAGAATAACATCAAAATCTGCCATGTCTAACTCTACCAAGTCTATGAATATGACTGTATGAAGAACAGTAATAGGACACTTTTTATACACTTTCTTGGTAATAATTGACTCACCTACGGGGGTAGAAACTAGAATGGGTTCGGGAATCTTTTCAGAGTTCATCTCAAAATTCACAGCAACAAGTGAGGTCACATAGGAAAAACTGGACCCAGGGTCTAACAACACATAAACCTCAAAGTAAAATACACGGTGCATACCAGTAACAACGTCGGGAGAATCCTCCTGCTCCTGGCAGAAAGGAAAGGCATAGAATCTGTTCTGGCGTTGACCGCCAGTAGTGCTAGAAGAAGCGCCCTGAGGAGGGACTGGACGGGCTATGGGAGCTGGAGCACTAGCAGTCTGGGTCTGAGGGCGAACATCACGGTTCCCCTGCTTAGCATGTGGGCAATCTCTAATACTGTGGCCCTCCTGGCCACAACCATAACAGCCCTTCTGTCCCCACAAACATCTACCTTACACTTAGCACATGGGGGACAGTTGGGCCGGTTACTCACAGTGTTTTGGGACCTGGGCATAGTCTATCTATTTTTATGCTCCTGCCTACCTCCAGGTGCGGGAGCACTAGCGGATAAAGGCGTTGTCATAGATGAACGACTCTAGAACTGAGGGCGGTTCCCTCCATGGGACCTATCTTGACCATACTCATGCTGCTCGAATCTGGCTCTCTTGTCCCCCCTCACTCTATCTCTTTCCCTTATCTTATCTGCTTTGATCTGCTGGGCATGTAACATCGACCTAGCAAGATCCATATCCCTATTCAGCATAGCCGTCCTGCACTCTTTCAACACCAAACCAGAAACACCTGTCAAAAACTTACTCATACTGGATCGGGTGTCAGCAATCAAGTTAGGAGCATATTTGGCTAACTGGTTGAACTTCAAACAGTACTCCTTAATAGTCATGGAGACCTTCCTTAAGTTTATTAATTCCTCTACTCTCGCCTCCCTCATCTCTGATGGAAAAAACTTATCCAAGAATGCATCTTGGAATATCTGCCAAGTAATTGGAGCATCATCTTCCCCCTTATTTTTCTTCCAAGCAATAACCCAATTGTACGCAATATCCTTCAATTTGTAAGATGCCAACTTAACACTTTCTTCCTTTGATATATGCATCACCTGCATGATCTTCCTCGCCTCTTCTAGATATAACTGTAGGTCCTTACCTGCCTTGGACCATAAAACTCTGGCGGATTCATCCGCATGAAATCATGAATTCTAGCAGCAGCTAGATCACCTCCCTGCTGGTAAGGAACAGGGGCTTGGTTGACCTAAACTTTTGTAGTGACAGCTTGGGCTAGCGCCTGGAAGGCTGCCCGAAACTCAGCATGGGACACGTTTTCATTCAGGGGATCAGTAGGCTGAGGTTGCTGATCATTTTTGTTTCTATGGGTATTCGCTCTTCGGGGAGGAATTCTCTAAAATAAGAAAGCACGAATTAATAGAGGAGAGAGAGACAAATTTAAGCATGATAGACTCTGAATGAAAGAAACTGCTTTTTCCTAAAACGTTTTGTTGCCTCTTGCTCATGGATGTGGTGCGCTACACACCGAAGATCAAGACTCTACTTAACATGGCTTGTCAAACTCCCTAGGACTCTCTAAACCTTAGGCTCTGATACTAAGTTTGTAATGCCTCGGAAACGGGTCCCGAGACGTCACACGGTGCTTAAGCCTACAAGTAGCCCCAAGCTAACCCTTTAAGCCTGCTACTACATATAAATGATTAAATCAAGGTACTGAGAACAATATAATAAGCATATCACATCATGTCTAGATGAAATAAGAATAAGTATTGTGAAAGTAACAAAATATTGAACGTCTAAACATACTGACAATCTAGTCTGACATAGCCTTTACTACTCAATGAACTGGAGAGTCATTAGGACAGGTCCCCAACTGACTCATACTCAAATAAAAGGAATAAAATAACTACTAAATAAACTGAATGTCTGAATAATAGGTCCTCGAACCATAAGGACTCACCACTGCAGGAATGTAGACCAATGTGCTCGAAAAACACTGATGAGACTGGGACTGAGCACCTGAACCTACATTATAAGGAAATGTAGCACACAAACGAGTATGTAGATCAGTACTTGAGAATGTACTGAGTATATGGGGGTGCATGCAATATATGTAAAAACAATAGTATCACAAGTTTTCAAATAATGCATATCAACTGTAAATGGCTCATATAGCTCGATGAAATCTAAATTTTGAAATCATACTTAACGAATAGTAAAGCATAAAATCTGAAGGTCATGAGCCATTACACTTAATTCAAGTATCAATGTTATTCTCTTGTTCTCAAATCAAGTGAGCTAAGTGAAATCTGAAATATAGTCTACATAGTAAATCTGCATGTCAAATCTTTCAAAACCAGTAAATTGTACTAAGAATAAGGGACATCTACTTGGGAGGTTCTTCTAACCGAAATGTACATCATGTGAGCATCCATGATGTCCCACGACTAGCCCCCATAAGGTTAGGGTTGTTCTACCCTTGCCATCGGAATAGAACAATCTATCTCAGTGATCATTATCTCAGTTATCCACGTATAGTGGAAATAAATATCTCAATCAACGGTGGCACGTAGTTCTGGGGTAAGAAACCGTAGTAACATGCCCAACTCGGGGCTAAATACTACTCCCAATATCATACTCAAAATCTGAAGAAAATCCACTTTAAAGTAATCTCATGGTTTATAATGAAACTAACTATAAAGTATGTAATCTCAAGCTAAAGTAGATTTCAATTCTATAGTGACCAAAAAGTCAAATCTTTCTCAAAAATCTTCCTCAATAATCATAGGGTGCTTATGGCACAACAATTCTCAAAAATGACAATCTCAAATGGGGCTTAAATACCCATGTTTCAATCTCATGTTAAAACATCTCAAAATTCATGCTTGATAACATAAAGTTTCATTAATCATCTTAAAATCTGAAAAATTCAGAAGTAGGCACGGAAATATAAACAAAATCATGTAATTCAACTTTTAATCCATGGAAAATCTCATTATCTTGCAAATAATAATAATGGGTATAAACCCTAACTTCAATTTCATGAGAAAATCATATATAATTCAGAAATTTGTAATTTAAAATAAATCTTTGGGCACAAGGATGAAAGAGTTATCCTTGTTCAAACCCCACATACCTTGAAATTGAAGCTTTGAATGAACTTGTAACTTTGGGACTCTATTCTTGAAATTGTTGGGTGATTCTTGAAGATCTTAGTTTGGGGATTCTAATTCTTGAATCAATTTTGAAATTTAACAGTGAAATTTTAAGGGATCCTGAATCTTAGGTTGAGGCCCTAAGGTTTTGTTCTTGAGAGGATTTGAGAGAAATGAGTGTATTTGGGTGAAATGGGGGCTGAAATCAGTGTTTATGGAGCTATGGGGTGAAGGAAAAATACCAAAATACCCCTCCAAAATCATTTGAAAAATACTGAATTCAACAGTTGACGACATTGGGCTGATATCATCACACATATAACAAGCCATCAACTCATGTCGTCACAAAATGTTGGAATTTATGAATTTCTGCCTAAGGCTGACGACATTAACTGAAAAGTCGTCAATAATGTGATAAGTCGTCAGAAATGTGATAAGTCATCAGAAATGTGATAAGTCGTCAGAAATGTCGTCACTCAGTTTCCAGGCTGACATGCTGGAGTAAAATTGGCATAACTTTTTGCTCCAATATCAGATTTAGACGAAATTGGTATCGTTGGAAGGCTAATTCAATTATCTTTATGTTGGTGTTGTCATGAGCTAAAAAATTCATAGTATAACGAGAGATATGCTCGTTTGAAGTTGACTATACCAATATTCTTCTCAAGAATTCGATCGGCAAGGAATGTTTTGATTCGTCTAATAGCTAGGACACTTTTGAGGCCTTAATACTCATCAAACTAGATCATGCAACTACCAAATAACTAAACTTTATTTCTAAAGAGCTTGAAGCAGCATTCTACTATTGGTTGAAATTCTATAGATATTACACTAGTACTAATGCCATAAAAAGATTCACAGTAGTCACATATAGATGCACATCACACAGTTACCAGATAGAAAATTGGAGAGGTATTTATCATTCCAAGATAAATCAACAAAAATATGTCAACTGTCCTAGAAACTATTTTCCCCCCAGTTAACCGCAACACATCACAAAACAAACACAACACGCCTAAACATGTCGGCTCTACTAGGAACAAGACTCCAGGAAAAAGAGGCACGGCAACAAAAACATCAAGAGGACATCAATACCCACAAGTATCCCCACCATCAACTTAAAATCATGCAATGTCCCTAATGCGTCAAACCAAAACAAGAGAGTTAGAAACATACTTGTGGCACCATGGGTGCGAAGATCTGATATCAATCACATAATACGAATACAAACAACAAAATACCTTGGGTTGCCTCCCAAGAAGCGCCTAATTTAGTGTCGCGACATGACTCAACTCAGCTTTTTCCTCCACCTTGAGGATATGAATTTCACCCCCAACTTAGAGTTCATCTTCTTGCCTCGCTCATAGGGGTGGTACAAAAATTAAGAAGTCGAGTAATGGATTGAGCGTGGTAAACCACTCGTCCTTAAAGTGAGGTGTTTTTTTATGTTGCTTGTCTAATATAAAATCAAGAATATAGGATTCTTGTTCCTCATCTTCACACTCGTCTACTATTTTAAATTATTCCACAGACAAGATATCATCTAAACATAATGTATAAAAGTTCTTTGAATGAGGCCCAATCAATCCTACTTCAAAATTTACACTATCTACTACACACTCACTTTTATTCACCTTCTCGACATATTCACTTCAAATTAGGCTAGAGTCTTTATTAGAGATTTTCTTGGTTTCTTCTTTTTTCTCTAGCACCATGTCCTCAATCTTGGCATTATCTCTGATGGTTGGTTTGGTTGGTTGGGAAATCACTAAGGGTTACTTAACATCAATATAGGGTTCTTGCTCCTCGTCTTCACACTCTTCCATTATTTTAAATGATTCCACAGATAAGACATCATCTAAACATAATATAGAAGAATGCTTTGAATGATTGACCTCTATATCCATCTCCTCATGAATGATTGGCTTCATGTATTGATGGATATCACATATGATATCATACGTTTCTTTCTGGAAATCCAATATTAGTTGAAACATATCTTCAATGCCACTCTTTTCGGTGCTTCGTTCTTCCTTTTCTTGACCATAAGACATATCAAACTCATAAGAAGAACTAGAATTTGGGTTAGCGCAATAGGGGGAGGGGGCATTTGGCCAATCACTCCAATGTCCATCTTGACCACCACATAAAGAACAATCATACTCCTGGTAGGATGAAAATGGTGAACACATCTCTCTCCAGGGAGCATATCTACAATCTTGCCAAAAGTAAGGTCCATCACAATATGGACATGGATCATCAAGATAAGATTTCCAACAACCAAGCTCATGTTCATTCCACGATGCAATAGTAATAAGTAAACTAAAATAAAAATCTACCTAACACAAGAAATAAAAGAAAACTAAAAACAAATATTTACAAGTTTGAATTCAAGCAAGTAGGATAAAATTCCAAACCAACTCAATACGCTAAATTGTTCTCCGGCAACGGCGCTATTTTTGATAACGCTCAACTTACACGTCAATTTAGTGCAAGGCGATCATCGTCAATATATTTACCCAACTTTGGAGTCGGGGTCGAATCCATGAGGAACAATGTAAGTGGCGATTAAACTAATTTGAAACTATAGCTACAAGTTAAATTCAAACAAATGATACGAAAAGATAAAATGGGGGATTTTAATGATTGAACAAAAGTTATTAACACTTCAATTCGTCTTAGAACTCAAAGCTTAAATAGCAATATTTCAAATCAATGATATAGAGAAACTAGAGTTGTGATCACTATAGTTAGTAATCCTCCATTGAATAATAGTTGTAGTATTGGATTCGCGTGACTTATGGGAAACACCAAATTATTAGTATCGACAGTTCATCTAAGTGTTTCTCAACCTACCTAGATGTTGAGTTCCCTAATTCTCTCGAACTTAGGAACCTTCTATTCACACTGATTTTATTTCGAGTTGATTAATCTTGTTACAGAATTAATCATTAGATGGGAACTTAACCTTCCCAAACCCTCATTGATAATTCACTACCTTTAGTTTATTTCTCAGCTCGATTAAATCAACATAAAGCAAGATCTATTGTCTGCAACCAACAAAAAATAATTAATACAAAAGAATTATCAAGATGTTCCCACAATCACTCAAACCCTAACCAACTATTAAGACAATACAGGAGTAATCATAGATCCCACAACCCTAGTTGTGGGTTTTAGTTCCACATGAAAGAGAAAGCGATAACGATAACTGAATTCACAATTAAAAGTGATTAAACTTACAAAAGATGTAGTCAGAAACTGATTCTCTTCCCAAATTCAAGAAGAATATCCCACAACTAAATCAAAGAATTGAAAATTGAATTCTAAGTTAAGAGGCCCAAAAAGAGGTGACTTTGCCTTTGGAATAAGTTCCAGAAGTTAAGCTCTCAAACTAGAGAGAAAAAGGATTAATGTCGTGAAGTTCCAGATGCCCTAGAAAACCCTCAACTTTGCCTTAAATACTTAGCCTAATTTTGAAAGCAAATCACAGTATACAGTTTTTTCTCGCACAGGTGACGACAATATGTGACGACTTATCAGGGGGTTGACGGCTTATCAAACATGTCGTCAACTCCTCTCTGTATCTGATATGTTGATGTGCTCAGCTGACGACGAGTCTGATGGCTTATCAAAGATCTGATGACTTATCACGGAATGTCGTCACTTCTTCAACTCAGATTCTGAACACTGCCTAAGGCTGACGGTAATCTGACAACTTAACACAAAGTTGATGACTTATCAGCAGATGTCGTCACTTTTAAAATCTGACTCTCATATACTGCCTAAGGCTGATGATGACTTTGACAGCTTATCATAGAGCTGACGACTTATCAGATAAGTCGTCAACTATACTTTGATGTCTGTTTACTCCAATTTCATCTCTATTGACTTCATTGTCGTTGGTTTTCTTGCATCTTGACTTTACTGCAATATCAAAGAGAAAACAACCAAACACGACAAAAGTTGCTTAAGAATTTATAATTATTCCAAGTTAAAAGCCTTAAATGTGATAGCATCAAGCTCGCACATCAAATGGTCATTCCCATTTCATGTAGCTTATTATATATTTGATGTTCTGCTAATCCATCAATATTCCTGTCACGACCCGAGTTGGGACCCTGGCCGCGAATGGCATCCCGAACCATGAAGGCCCAAGAGCTCTTCTCTAACTGGAAATCATATACACAATCCATATCCTATAAGAAAAATGCGGAAATACATAACAATACGGAAACATGGTCATTCTTTTACTTCAATTGAAAAATATGACTATGAGTTCATAAACATTCAAATACAACTATTGCCAGTCTACGAAATCTCTAACAATATGAAAAAGAACATCTGTCTAAGACTGGGACAAGGGCCCCAGTTGAACCATAAACCAAAATAAAATAACATTGTTCTAAAAACAGGCCTTCCGAAATAAGGGAGGCTCACTGACTGCACACTTTTGTCTGATAAATCTATGATTTAGTGAAATCCCTGGACTGAGCCTCGGACTCTAAAATATAGGGGGTCAATACAATTGTACTGGTACGCAGATCAATCTAAAATAATGTATTTATATATAACATAAGTGAGAGCAATTCATAAAATATTTTACATATAATATATGAAAACACATGGGCATACTTAAAAGACTTTGAAACATTTCTTTGAAACCATGACCCACTCTTTATTTTACTTCTGAAATAGATGGTACACCCTACAATCTATGATTCCATGGGATATATGGAATCCGCCCTTGACTCGGCGGCCAAGCCCCCAATTTAAGTTTACCGCAAGGATTGAAGTATCCATAGGGGGGACACACAAGATCACTCAGCGGGGTGTCAAAATCCTCAATCAAATCAACATGTCATGGTAGTGCACAAGATCACAAAGCAGGGCACCTAACCATAGTCCCAATTTGGGACGACATGAATCAAGGTACATAAGATCAAAAAGCAAGGTACCATAATCCTGTATCGTCAAATTACGGTTTCTAGCATAGAGTCTTTCAACTCGTACTTTCTTCGGGTAACCATCTAACTCTCTTTAAACCTATTTTTAACCTTTTATAAACATGTATCTTTCTGAATTCAAAATCTAAAAATCTAAGTAAAATCTATATATTAGTCTATTCTAAATCTGCTATGTCATTCATCTATTTGGTATCGTCATACTAAGACTTGCAAGTCGTATGTCTAAGCCATATAATGTTGTTCTAGATTTTTCAATCAACTCAGTCATTTGACCACCAAAAACATTTAAACAATGCAAGGGAGTCCTTATTTCAAAATATGTGCAAAACTTATTCAAAGATTCTCCCTTTTCACTATTTCAACACATGATGGTTAATTCCTTTATAACAATCCATGCACTCCTTTCAATTATCACATTGAACATTTACAATCAAGAAAATGCCCTTTCTTCGAGTCATAATCAATATAAAATTCACAACAATAGTAAAACATTTATCTCAGGCTTCAAATCATACAATTTGGACAACCCATAACGTGTAAAATCAAGAGGTAACACAACAAGAGAGGGGTTTAGTCATACATGCTCTCGATTATTCTTTGCAAAACTGAAATCGCATATGTATACGTGATTATAATTCAATTCTATAAAAAGGGGTTCAATACAAATGTTTACAATCATCAAACAAATTCATAATACATACTATTTAAAACCATTTTGAAAACCCTCTTTTTAAACATGATGGTACATCTTTAAACTTGATAAAAAACATAGAACTTATGCCCAATGATTTTAGGATAGCCCCACGTACCTTAATTGATGAAGAATTTGTGAAAGATTGGACCTTTAAGCTTGATCGTGCAAACCCTAGTTGGTTTTTCTTCTCTTGTATTTTAGAAGATGAATTAGGGGTTTGTGAGAAGGAAATAACGTACAATATGGTTGAAATTCATCTATAGATGTTTAGGGACTGTTATGGGACATAGAAAGACCGTATTACCCTTAAATAATACTAAAATGGAGCTTTTACACTGTTATTCCCAAGGTGGGCGACGCACAACCCATGGAACAAGCCAAGCTGGGCGACGCACAGCCCATGGCAATGACTTAAGTAGGTGTCGCATATCCCATCGCATAGTCTGGATAGTGTCTCATTCAAATACTCATAAATTTTGACTCTGGACTCGAATCGACGAACAGTCGGCAGCTTTGGAAAGAAGATTCAAAGTGCTTTAATTTGATATATAGTAGGCCCTCTAACTCTTTATATACAAGAAGTATGGTCGATGGAAGTTGACCCAAGTTGAGACATTCATCCAAACTTAATCGATAGAAGTGTTTTCAACTCGTCTTTAAGTTAGGGGATTTTTGTGACCTCAATTCATATTCAAAGGTATTCAAACACTATAGGATTGATCATCACACATTTATTAACAAAGAATCATTGGGTTCAGGTCTATACGCCTAGAAAAGACGGTTCAAACTTTAGTTTGAAAGTGCGGGGTGTTACATTATCTCCCCCTTGGGATCATTCATCCCCAAATAATGGGAAGGGACTTCTTGAAACTCTAAAAGTGTAGAATACTGAATGTAACATTACATTGATTTTTCCTCAACAAAATATGCAAAGGCATCAAATGAGCTTCATGATAACCCATAGGGAAACGTGTAAGTACGAAACATGAGGTAATGAATCTTTACATAGGGATGATCTTACACATGAGTTTCATGATTCATTATCATCACAACATAGGGTATGAGTTTATTTGGTGATCATAGGCTTGATTTACATCAGTACAATCATGAAATGAGGTTTTGCAGAAGATTGGATTAGAAGCATTCTCTACCTTACAAGGTACCATGAATAGACTTAAACTTAGAGGCACTAATCGTCTACACCACAAATAATAAATAGCCTACTTCACACTCTCCAACTTACAATTCTCTAATCACATATCTATCCACAAGAATTTGAGTCCCACTACTCAGTACTTCTATGTTGAAGCCTAACTCGGAGTTAAAAGGTGCTAACTTAAGCTACGGGACCCTATACTTTACATCCCTTTATGTATATTTCCTCACCTTATCACTCCCATTAAACACCCTCGGGTTTTAATTTAGAGAGTACTAACCACATAGCACATAGGTTTGTGATTTCAGCAATACAACACTCAAGCCTAATCATTACTACACCCACTACATGGATCTCCCCACTAAGACCAACAATTTCAATCACTCTCATAAATATTTTTGCCATATTTCTCCTTCTTATCTATTTCACACAACAATAGTTCATCTCCTTCTTTTCCCTTTCACCTATAACCTTAGATCGAGAATCACATCAAATTTTTCCCCTTCAAGAACATCTACTCCCCCACCTAACACATTACTACGCTTCCACAACCACCATTATACTAACATACGGAGGGTTTGAGGGACCCAAGCACAAGCATCATGAAAGGAAGTAACACTATTCGATTATAACACATACCTATTGCACTACTCAAGGTGGGACATGAGGTGAAGATACGGTATGATAGACACGAAGTGCTTCATATATCAAGTTTCTGGATCATAAGTAAAGATTCATTTGGCATAAACACAACACAACATGATTTCCTTGGACAGACCACAGTGAGAAATGTGGTTGCACATATCATGAGTTATTTAGCATAAAGCCAAAATTTATGTAGTTAACAATTGAGACAAGGATTGCCACTTGAAGCAATTGATACTCATTTAAAGAACTGAAATTTTCCATTAGTTAGCATAAACTTTATCACTTTGACTAATCCCGGTGTAAAATGAATCGGTAACATATAGAAATCACAGTTTCTTCGAACCAACCATTATGAGAGACATGGATTTTTTTGGATCATGAGCAACATATAGTAGAGCTTGGATACTTGGAATATTGGGTCACCGAGGGACATTATTGCTTCTAGTTTGGAGGTCGGAACATGACATGAGTTACATAGAAAGCTCAAACCTTAGACATAGGCAAGACTTGACTACATAAGACATTGGTAGATGTCTATTCAAATTGAAGTAGGAGGAGCTTGCTTAAATAGGAATTGATTTATCCGGACTCTTCCCTAAACTTTGCCACCATGAGAAAATTCGAGAACTACCTTAGCTCATCATCTCCCCCTTAGATCAAAGTCTCAATCCTAAACTTAAAGACATATCTTCTCATAAATCTACAAGCACAACACTCACACAATAGGGTATTACCATACACATAAATGCTAAACTTCTTTTTTTTTTTAACTATACTCTAAAGGCATTGCTTTCAAAGAACTCTACTCTTATTTTTTTTTCTCTATCCTCTATAGCCATCATCCTACAATTCACAGTCTCGTGAGTATACACATCCTCACTCCTTATCACATAAAAATCCACTCTCCACTACTTAACATTCTAACATTAAACCGCCAATCACATAACTTACAACATAATAAAATTTGTAAAATTATACCAAAGGCGCATATTACCTAGATATATTTCCTCAATTCAACTCTAAAGAACACCATACAACAACTTCCCAGACTTTTCCATAGTACAAAAAAAAATCAAGAATGAAATCTAGATACACGCGATACTCATACCATAAAATCTTGCCTAACGCCACACTACCAAGGGGTGTGCAACTTATTCTTATATACTTACACCCTTATCCACTTAATGACTCCACCACAATTCATTATTTTAACACTAGTCCTCATGTACACATATACCTCACGATTACCACTTAAACCTTTAATAAATTATCAACCTAGGCTCTTTCACAAATCTCAGCAAGCCCTACTAATTCTTTCCCACAAAACATACATCATTAATCTTAAGCTACTATCCTCACCACCATAATCCACATCTAAATTTCAAGCCTATTGTCTAACACCAATCATGTAACACTGATGAAGCATGTCGCATATTATACTATCCCATCAAATAGAAATATCAACCTATATATATTACTTTACTTAACTATGACCCATAAGTTCATCCTCTCCACGACATTACTACAACGCCTCTAAATCTAATACATACATTCTCACATGTAGTACTAATTTACAACTAGTAGAGAAAAAAATAATCAAAGGGGGTAAATCCACATAATAAATATAGTCGATCTTAATCGTATAATATAACCCATTTCAATCTTATCAATGTATTCTAATCTCTCACATCATACTTACTTGCCTAAGCATACATTTAGACTACCTTCAAATTCCACTTACACCAATGAGTCTCAACCCATAATTTATTGACTAATCTACCCCTCTCCATTCAAACCTATAAATGATTTATACAACCACCATAACTATCCATTCTGAAATACTTCCCTATTTTGAATAACTAATAATCATAGCCAGTCACTTCCTTCACAGACTACCACATAATCCACAAATATTGCTACCATACTAGTCTATCACTATAAAATGAAAACTCATCCCTCAATCCGCGGTTATACAACTAAAAATATTTACTTACACAAAAGTCACCCTCACTCAGACTGCTAACCTTGTGACTTCGTGTCACCAACTTCTGGACCATCTCACTACCAATGGGTCATGAGACTTTAATATATACTACTACTAGGGTGGAAATACAGTTCCAACATTTTTCTGCACATCATTACCCTTATGCATGACATATGCAACAAGAATTTTGATAGAGACTGGATATACTTAATACCTCGGGCTGAAAAGCACATTTTCATCAGGATCAAAATTTACACTAGAATCAATACGCCTTGAAGCACCAACGGACTCCTCTCAAGTTCTTGTGCAATTTCATAATCTTTTATTATTCAATTAGAAGGGAACACCTCATCTAGGCTCTAAGATTCTGCTCTTGAATCGACTCGACAAGGAGACATAGTTAACGAAATCAGAGTAAAGATGGAATCTGGACAACTTCCAAATGGACAACACAATGGCACGATATAGACCATGAAGAGAAGTGAAACATTCCTAAACGTCTAGTAGCCTCCTTCTTATAAGTGTGGCGTACTACACACCCATAAATAAGACTCTACCCGATGCGATTTTTCAAATACCATGGGACCATGGACCGTGCTATGATATAAAGTTTTTCACGACCTGAGTCGGGACCCTGACCACAACTGGCATCCCGAACTATGAAGGCCCGAAAGCCCTTCTCTAACTAGCAATCATATACACAATCCATATCCTATAAGAAAAAATATGGAAATGAATAACAATACACAAACATGGTCATTCTTTTACTTCAATTGAAAAATATGACTATGAGTTCATAAACATTCAAAGACATCTAATGCCAGTCTGTGAAATCTCTAACAATATGAAAACCAACATGTGTCTAAGACAGGGACAAGGCCCCCAGTCGAACCATAAACCAAAAGAAAATAATATTGTTCTAAAAACAGGCCTTCCGAAATAAGGGAGGCTCACCGACTGCACACTTCTGTCTGACAAATCTATGGTTTAGCGGGATCCATGGACTGAGCCTCAGACTCTAAAATATAGGGGGTCAATACAAATGTACGGGTACACAGAGCAATCCAAAATAATGTATTTATATATAACATAAGTGAGAGCAATTCATAAATATTTTACATACAATGAAAACACATGGGCATACTTAAAAGACTTTGAAACATTTTTTTGAAACCATGACCCACTCTTTATTTTACTTCTGAGCTAGATGGTACACCTGGGCTATATGGAATTCTCACTTGGCTCAGCGGTCAAGCCCCCAATCCAAGTTTACTGTAAGGATTGGAGTATCTATAAGGGGGACATACAAGATCACACAGCAGGGTGCCCAAATTCCCAATCAAATCAACATGTCATGGTAATGCACAATATCACAAAGCAAGGCTCCTAACCATAGTCCCAATTTGGGACGACATGAATCAAGGTATACAAGATCACAAAGCAGGGTACCATAATCCCGTGTCGGCAAATCACGATTTCTAGCATAGAGTCTTTCAACTCGTACTTTCTTCGGGTAACCATCTAACTCTCTTTAAGCCCATTTTAACCTTTTCTAAACATGCATCTTTCTGGATTCAAAATCTAAAAATCTATATAATGTTGTTCTTTAGATTTTTCAATCAACTTAGTCATTTGACCACCAAAAATATTTAAACAATGCAAGGGAGTCCTTATTTCAAAATATGTGCAAAACTTATTCAAAGATTCTCCCTTTTCAATATTTCAACACATGATGGTCAATTCCTTTATAACAATCCACGCACTCCTTTCAATTATCACATTTAACATTTACAATCAAGAAAACACCTTTTCCTCGAGTTATAATCAATATCAAGTTCACAATAATAGTAAAACGTTTATCTCATACTTTAAATCATACAATTTGGACAACCCATAACGTGTAAAATCAAGAGGTAACACAACAAGAGAGGGGTTTAGTCATTCATGCTCTCGATTATTCTTTACAAAACTAAAATTGCATATGTATACGTGATTATAATTCAATTCTATAAAAAGGGGTTCAATACAAATGTTTACATTCATCGAACAAATTCATAATACATACTATTCAAAACCATTTCGAAAATCCTCTTTGTAAACATGATGGTACATCTTTAAACTTGATAAAAGCCATAAAACTTATGCCCAATGATTTTAGGATAGCCCCACGTACCTTAATTGATGAAGAATTTGCGAAAGATTGGACCTTTAAGCTTGAATATGCAAACCCTAGTTGGTTTTTCTCCTCTTGTGTTTTAGAAGATGAACTAGGGGGTTTTGAGGAGGAAATAACATACATTAGGGTTGAAATTCGTCTATAGATATTTAGGGACTGTTATGGGACATGGAAAGACTATATTGCCCCTTAAATAACACTAAAACGGAGCTTTTACACTGTTATTCCCAAGGTGAGCGATACACAACCCATGGCACAAGACAAGTTGGGCGACGCACAACCCATGGCAATTCCTTAAGTGGGCGTCGCATGTCCCATCGCATAGTCTGGACAGTGTCTCATTCAAACACTCATAACTTTTGACTCCAAACTCGAACTGACAAACGGTCGGTGGCGTTGGAAAGAAGATTCAAAGGGCTTTAATTTGATATATAGTAGGCCCTCTGAATCGTTATATACAATAAGTTATGGTCGATGGAAGTTGACCCAAGTTGAGACATTCATCAAAACTTAATCGATAGAAGTGTTTTCAACTCGTCTTTAAGTTAGGAGATTTTTGTGACCTCAATTCATATTCAAAGGTATTCAAACACTATAGGATTGATCATCACACATTTATTAACAAAGATTCATTGGGTTCAGGTATATATGCCTAGAAAAGACGGTTCAAACTTTAGCCCGAAAGTGCGGGGTGTTACAATTTCATTCCGCGACTTCTTTTCTAGAATGTGAAGTATGAGATAAAAATTCATTTTCTTCATACTGCATATCTGAAAATGTGGGCTTTTTATAATAATTCTTTTTACTGAATATTTAGAGCTTAGTTTGTTAATTTCATTATCATTTTTTTCCAAAGTTCTGATAACCTTGTCATTTGTGACTTTTAATTTGAATTTTAATCTTTCATTAATTTTTCCTAAAATATCATCGGTTAGTTCAAACTTTTCTTTAAATTTAGGAAATTCATCTTTAGAGAATTTTGGTAATTTAAAAATTGGATGAGTTTCTAATTTTTTATCATAATGAGAAAAACTTGATTTATCTTTAAAAGTCGATTTATTCTCAGCTTCGAGAATCTGTTTAGAAACCACATGTAATAATTGATTTGTATAATTATTTTGTTGGGGTATTTTATTTATATCCTTATTTGTAGGATCACCTTTAGTATTTACTATATCTAATTTAAAAGGTGAGGCAGTAATAATTCTACCTTCTAATGGTAGACTAATTTCTTCTAACGGAGGAATTGTTGATTCTACTACTTTATTAGTAGTAGTATACCATTTATTAACAATAATGTTTAATGAATTCTTTTGATCATCTAATTTTCCTGTAATTTCGAACCATTTAAAAAATTCAATATTAAATTTTAATCTTTTCATATCATTGCATCATTTTTCTTTGAAAGAATATCGTTCTTTTAATGAATATTTTTGTTTATACCATTCTTTTTCAATAGAATGTTCTGAACTATTCTGTAATTTATCTAAATATTCAAATTCAGGTTCAAATACTACATCTGACCTAATCATGCATAGAGAAATTCTTACTCCTAACATTTCACTAGCAGTGGGACTTATTGATTTTTTAGCTTTTAAATTTGTAGATTCATATTCTACTTTTGGAATTATTTTTGATAAATCAACTCCTTCTTCTACAGATTTGGAGATTTATGTTCTAGAAAAGGACATTCTTTTACTTGAAGATGTTTGATTAAAGGATTGTGATCGTAGAAATTTTAAATCTATAGATCCATCTAGATATTCTATAACTTGTTCAATATTCGAATTTTCTTCTTCTATTTCTGTCTCTATTATAGAGTCGAAATGCCAATTATCTTTTATTAGTACATCATCTCATTTTATCATTTTTGGGACAAAGGTATTATTATGATTAAGGTTAGCTTCCATAAGCGTGGTAGCTCCTTTATTACTAATTATTTTATCCTTAGGGGCTAAGAGGTTGTTTTCATTAACCTGTAATATACTCTATATATTATTGCTATTTCTTTTGTATTTACCTTACTATTCATATTTTTTGCTTTAACATTTAATGTTAATGTATCCATAATATAGAAACATGTGTTTTAGCATCTCTCGAAACGTAGGCGTGCCACACCCTTAATGCGGAGTATACAAGGCATTCCACGCTCTTATCGTGGAGCACAGAGGGCGTGCCTCGCCCTCATCGCGGACCCTCACTGGTTCGCTCACGAAAATGCTCATAACTTTTTGCTCGGGTATCGATTAAGGCAAAATTGGATGCATTGGAAAGAGGACTCAATTATATTTTATTTAGTGGATCTTGAGCTCCAAAATTCCGTATATTCTGAAAGTTATACACATTTAAGGTTGACCCTCTTAGGATCGAATACCAAAATTCAGTCGATAACAAAAGTTCTCAACTCAAATTTGCTCTAAGTATTTTCTATGAACATTCTTCACATCGAAAGCACTTGACACACTAGGTTAAATGATCATGAAACTTATATTTTCATAGAAATCACGGGGTTCGGGTGTACATACGTAGGAATGACGGTTCGAGTTCTAACCCAAAAATGTAGGGCTTTACACTACAGTAGCGGGTGGGGGTTCCCACACCGTAGATCCTCCCCAAAACTGTGAACCCTTATGTTTTGAAATTGAATTTAGAAATTCGCTAGTTCGGCATTCTCGATCTTCTTTCCTGCAGGCATGGAAATCAAACTGGAATGAGTATGAAACATTTAAGCTACGAATATGGAGTCTCTTGAAAGTTTCAAACTTGACAAGAAATGACATTGTTTTCCTGTCCTTTTGGTCATTGAATGTACTATATTTTGAAATTGTTATGATGAACTCAATAATGATTACACTCATATTTTCAAATGATGGGACAATGAATCTATGATGTTTTATAATAACAATTTTTAGGCATGATACTATGAAAATGGACCTTATGGTTAATGAAATATATGACTTGCAAGTCTTGGTATGATGATACCAACATTGATTTATGCCCTTAATGGAACGGAAATTATTTTAACGTTGTTTAATGATGTGAAAGTGCTCAAATTTAGGCAGAAAGAGAATTAGATGGTTAACCGAGAAGGTGTGAGTCCAGTTGGCTCTACACCTGAAACCTGTGTTTTGTCGATATAGGGATAGTTAATCCTTAATTGGACGACCTTATGTTTTACTCTATAAGGATAATTGCTGGCCATAATGTTTTATTCTCTATTCATGTGGCATATATGGATCGAGGCTTAGCCGATCGAGTGTTAATCGGACCCACATAGTCCGTGGTGTTTAGCAGAAGTCGGTGATACCATCTATTTCAGAACTAAAGAATAGAAGTGTGATTTTCTTTTACTTGGAGTCACAACTGAAGTTTTCACATATTGTTTTAGCTTTTACTTTTATTATTATATTCATCCCTTTAAAAGCTTTACTTGTCTTATTTTGTGTTCTATATGCCAATACATTCCACGTATTGACTATCTCCATTGTAGAAATATTACAGAGGCCTCATATGGAACTTGATTTTACAGTTGGCTATGGCCTGCATACAGTGCAAACTAGAGAGGTAATGTGGTCAGAACTGGGGAGCTTGGCTGCTGGTATTCAGGACCCATGGGTCATGGGTGATTTTAACTCTATATGAGAATTGGTGAATCAAGTGTAGGGAAGCCAAGTGCAAGATGCTGAGATTAGGGAATTTTTTCCAATTTGTTCCAGACTATAACAAGATAGAGCTCATTAGTAGGTAGGAAGGTAACTTGGTCAAATGGACACACATGGTAAGTTGGATAGAGCCTTAGTAAATGCTGAATGGTTACAACACATGCCACAACTGGAGGCAGTGCTGATGGATCCAGGGGTCTCAGATCATGCCCCAATATCCATTACTATTGAAGAGGAGATAAAAACTTGAGGGAGACCATTTAAATTATTTAATACACTAGTCAGTCATGAAAAGTTTAATGCAACAATAGAGCAGGCCTGGATTGGATATCAGGCATATCACCCATGAAAACTCTGGGAAAAGCTTAAACAGGTGAAAGGGTCTTTGAAACAACTGAATTATGTGGAGTTTAAAGGAGCAGCCAAAAAACTAAGGGAGGTGAGAGGTGAGTTGACTGACCTACAAGCTCAACTGAGAGACCTTACTCATCCACTTGATATCTTCACTAGAGAAAAGGAATTGAAACAAGCTAATGCAATGGTTCAACCTTGCTGATGCAAACATAAAGTATTTTCATGCTTGTGTTAAAGCAGTCAAGCTCACTATAAGATCAAAACGCTAACATCTACTAATGGGGAGATGTTACATGATAGGGATCAGGTAAAAAAGGAAATGCTGAATTTCTACAGGAGTTTAGTAGGTACTACAGCAACCTCTCTAACAACAATTGATCCTGAAGTGATGAATGCAAGGAAAACGCTAAATAGAGAGCAACAACTCCAGTTGATCCAACCAGTTACTGCATAGGAAGTCCTGAATGCTACTAAAGGAATTGATGACAACAAAGCTCCAGGATGCGATGGTGGTATGAATGCTTACTTCTTCTAAAAAACCTGCCAGACAGTAGGTGAAGATGTAACTAAGGCAGTGCTGCATTTCTTTAACATAGGGATTATATTTAAACCTATAAACAGTACCTCAGTAACCCTCATTCCCAAAGTTAAAAATCCTTCAACCATAAAGGAATTTCGACACATCTCTTGTTGTTCAATCCTATACAAAATCATATCCAGGATCCTTACAAATAGAACACAACCTTTCATGGATAAAATTGTAGATAACAGCCAAACTGCCTTTGTGCCTGGTAGACTAGTAGCAGATAATATCTTATTAAGCCATGAGATGGTTAAGGGGTATAGTAGGAAAAATATATGACCTAGATGCATGCTCAAAATAGATCTTCAAAAAGCTTATGACTCCGCAGAGTGGTCATTTATTGAGCAACTGCTGAGGTGCTTGAATTTCCCTAATGGGTTTGTGAACTGGACAATGACTTGCATTACTACTACTCATACTCTGTTAACATCAATGGTTATCCTACCTCACCTTTCCCAGCTAAGAAAGACTTAGACAGGGTGATGCCCTATCTCCTTACCTCTTTATGATTGCTATGGAGTACTTTACAAGATTGCTGGCCGCACTACAAAAGGAGAAAGAGTTCAAATACCACCCTAAGTGTGTCAAAATGAAGATCATTCAGATAGTTTTTGCTGATGATCTCTTGTTATTTTGCAAGGGAGATTTCCAGTCCGTAAAGCACTTAACTAGATGCTTTGAACAATTTTCAATGGCCTCTGGATTACAAGCTAATCTTGCAAAGAGCTCAATATATTTTGGTGGAGTTAAAGATGTAGTGAAGGATCAAATATTGCAGGTGACTGATATGTGAAACATTTTATGCCTTCAGGTATTTGGGGGGTTCCTTTGAGTACCAGTAGAATATCTATAGCACAATTCCAACCTCTTTTACAGAAGATGTTGGACAGGATCAATTCTTGGACCACAAAGTATCTCTCCGATGCAGGGAGAGTACAACTCATTAAAAGTGTCAACGTTTGCTATTCTGATCTTTTGATCCCAGGTTTTTGTGCTTCCAAGAAAGGTGCTCCAGCTTTTAGAAGACACTTGTAGAAGGTTTTTATGGATTGGATCAGCTAACAACGCTAAGAAAGCTCTTATAGCATGGGATAAACTCTGCATTACTACTACTACTACTGGGGGCCTAAATTTCATCTCTATGACAGCTTGAAACAAGGCAGCAATTGCAAATCTTCTCTGGAATTTGTGTAGGAAGAAGGATGCAATGGATAGAGTGGGTGCATAGTTACTATGTTAAAGATGGGTTAATATGGGATACTATGCCTCTACAAGCTTCCTGGTCCTGCAAAAAGTGTTTTAAAGCAAAGAAATACTTTGTTGAGGCTGGTGTAAGTTATGCAGAAGTGATGCGTATGGAGCACTACTCCATCAAGGATATATACAAGAAGCTATTAGTATCTCGAGTAGCAAAATCCACAAGAAAAATCCTAAGATAATATAGTGCGTAAGTGAAATTTAAAACTTCAAAGTCGACAGATTATAGAAGTTTTCTCAACACCAAGGAAGATTTCCTCCACCATCAAAGAATTCGGAAACTAGTTACGGGAACATCTCTTCTAGTTCCCAAAATCTTTGACAGCTTGCTTGCGCTCTGTCTTCAATAGCAGCCGAGTTCACTGACTAAAAATACCTCAAGAAATCATTTAACAGTCCACGGCTGAATATGAATTTAGACAAAAGCTTTATTAAACCCTTTGTATATTATAATAAAGAAAAATAATAATTATATTAGGTACTAAAAAATTATAAAACACTTAAAACTTAATAAGAATTGAGCGACAACATTTCAGCACATTTAAGCCCAAGTAACTTTGGAACCGGTCAATAAATCCGCTCTTTAATTTACTCTGTCTACCTTGACCCGCTCAAATTCAGCTCTTCTCCGACCATTTGCCACCTCTACATACACCCTTGATCTTTATTTCTCAACTAATATATCAAGCTGTTTTTTTCCTGTGGTGCATTTTCTGCGTTGTCATTAAACTTTGCCTTCTTCGCCTCATAATCCTTCTTAGCAGCCCTAATAGCATCCTCAGCAAGCATACTGCAGTGAATCTTTTGAGGTGGAAGGGACAGATGTTTTGCTATCTCCCTGCAGTAAATTTAGTCGAACATGTTTCAGAATACATATCACACAGTAGAAAATGGTAAGACTACCAACTAACCATCCAGTAGGTTGAACAGACATCAACAACACAACATAGAAGGCCAAAATACCTTTACCACTGGTTAATTCTACATAAAAATAAAGGATAGATTTGTTTCCACAGCCTATTTGATCATCTCTCTCCACATAAAATACAAAAAGAAAAAGGCATAGAGCATAAATAGATACTCAAACTTGGCCTATATTGGCAAGTAAGCGCTCTTTGAGAGTGCACATCTAGACATCTCAACTTGATCACAACCGGAAACTAAACACTCCAACTCGTCCATACTGTGTCTCGTGGACACCTTATGCTGACGTGATGCAATAAATTTTGGAGGTGTCTAGATGATCATTTTGTAAGTTAGAGTGCTCAACTGAAACACTGGAGAAAAGTTGAGGTGTCCAGATGTGTATACTCAAAGTTAAGCGTGTTTACATATCATGTGAGGCCATGTTTAAGATGTTTGTTTATGTATTATGCCAAAGAATGGATCACAAGCCGTTTGGGAACTAATAATGTCGCAAAATTTAAAAGCCAAACTATTCTATGAGGTAATCTATCCTAACAGGCACACACGCTGCGATGACGATCCTCAAAAAGCAATCAGTTTAGTACGGTCAAAGATAGTTGTGGCACGGGAACTCCAGTCTTCTAAGAAGTTATATGCTTTCAGTAATTAAATGACAATAGCATCGACACAAGAATAGCCACAAGATTTAGTATGCCTGCTGTTCATTAGATTCAGATAAATTTTTCAAACAAATTGGAAATAGATACAAGAGACTAAAAATTTGATTGAACAAGGCAAGTGCAAGATTCAACATTCCTACAGAGAAGCTAATCAGATTGTGGATGTGTTGGCTAAGTATAGGAAGACCCAACTAATTTATCTCCTCCTAACAAGCTACCTGCTCTGGCGAAAGGAGCTTACAAATTAGACCTGGTGCATATAGTAGCTATTAGACATATTCACAGGAGACACCAGTTTTTATAACTTTGATTCAAGTATCTTCCTCTGTTCTCTTAGTTTTTTTGCCTTATTAGGATGATACTTTGCATGTAATTTTCTTTTGGTATGTACTTAAGGGACATGCCACCTTACGGTGTAGTTGCATCTAAAAAAACAAACTGGACATAGATCACATTTAAACTTCACGAAACTGGATTTGATAACCTCCTCTTACTTAAAAAGATTAGCCAGGTCCTTCACACAAGAGAATCTGAGCATCAATCCTCTCATAAATAATCCTTTTTAGAAATATTGAACTAATCTATAAATCATGAAAAGGCAATGTAGAAACAATGGCTTTCCTCACAATGCTTCAGACCAAAAGTATGCAATATTTTTAGGGGGGCGCAAGGGATGTGAAAGAAGGCTGTAAATAATGGAACAGTAAAAAGTTGAAGCCACATGACCCAAGAAAAAGATAGATCAGGCATTAGAGGAAAGAACAAAGACTTTACCCCAAAGGAAGCCCTGGGCGTTTAAAATTTTCTTAGTCAAAACCGAGGATCAAGAGGAGATTTGTAAAATGTTTTGAACTACAAATATACATGCATCGCGAAAATGTTTTACATAAAACTGCATCTTACGGAAACTATAACGAGATATGCCGCCAGTTAGTCAATCCTGACTTCTTTTCCTGATATAAATTGGCCAAGCCTCTAGTCGGAAGAGAAGTTCTTTTTGTATCGTGTAAATACTTTGATTGCACCTTCTTGGTGCTAACCAAACGATATATTTATTATCTCTAAAAAAAAGTTGGCCAAGCCTTACATATCCTGCTCCTCAAAGTAAGTCCACTCAAACCTATATTAAGTCAAACCGGAACTGACAGCCAACATGCAGATCTCGAGAACAGGCTTCTTCTGTTCTTCAGGGAGGTCTTTGATTATTATGAAATGAGTAGTTTTTATTTTAAAAAACTCAGTCTAAAATAGGCCCAGTCCTCTACCGTTTTCCTCTTAAATACCAGACTTGGAACACAAACCAGGACTCAAACTGATGTAGTGCATGCTACACGCCCCATCTTGTCTACCTTCCGCTCTGTACCTAAAGACTTGCTGCATTCTATTTTTATTTTTTGGCTAAGTTATCTTTTTTCTTGTTTTTTCCTTTCTTGAGCAAATATTTTTCGATTAAGTTTCAATAAGCTTTTTCCTTCCGAGGTTTCAACAAGTTCATGAAAAGAAAGAATTCTCAAGCTCAATTTGATCATTCCTTTTTTACGGGACCACATTCTAATTGACCTGTTACATGTAGGGCAGAGATATCCAGTGTAGTAAACTCATTCTAAACAAACTTACACCTTCAATTTTGCTGAATCGACACATAAAAGATAAAGGAAAACCTCTAAATTCCAAGCAGTTCAACCTTAATCTTTTGTGTGTTAGGAGGATGACGCAAAGAGTGCATCCAAAGAGATGAAGTAACACCCTCGGGATATAAAGACCAAATCTCAACAAAGATGACACGGAGTAAACTTTTTCATTTGTTTAAATCTCGGTAACCAGAATTACTCAGGTACACCTGTACCAGTGAGAGATAACACGTATCCAGTGGGTTGGTCAATGACCATGCCCAAGTTTATTGGTTAACATACATGCCAAGTAATACCACCACCTCACCCGAAAGGGGGAAATTATGCTACCCATCTACTTTGGTTAAAATGCTAATTTGCAGGATTTTGGAAACTGAAATCTGACACAACTTGGGAGCCATTGAGTACAATCTATACCATTTCAAAAGCAATATTGGTATTGGACCAGGTAGGTAAGAACAACATAGCAGGACCATTGAATTGAGGACATTTTACTGAAAGATTGTTTGGCACGGTGTTTAATAATAGTTCTAATTATAGGTTGAAAAAGTGTATCAAACAAGGCACTAGTAATACACAAAGCTAATGCATGCATTATTTTTTCTAATGCACATTACCAAACGACCCCTAAATATTGATGAAGCAGGAATAATAAAAATGGTTTCTTGAAATGGAACTCAGACTTTCAAGACGTATAACTAAGAGAATCAGCTGCTCAATTACTTAAGGTCACTTGAGGAAAGCAGGGCAGGAAAAAACTGAAAGGGACAATCTGAAACCACACTATGTAACCTAAAAAACACACACATACAGAGCAATGAAAAATGGCAAGAAAGATCGAAGGACGTACATATTCTTTATGGTCAGTACTTCCTCCATTGTTCTGCCTTTCACCCATTCAGTTGCTGAAAATTGGAAAAATTGAACTCAGAATCACCACCACTCCCATCTTAATAGCATCAGATGCTCAATAAAAGCAGTTTATACTATGTGAAAAGGGGTAAAGAGATTTGTCTTATTCATTTTTATTCGATATAATATCAAAAACACACCTGAGGTCTCACTCTTTTTCGAGTTTCATACCGGAATTATCATGTGTTTGTGTTTCTTAACTGAGCTAGCACCAACTATTTATCGAAGCACACCACGAAATTGACTAGACTAAATGCTTGAATACAATGGACTAAAGGCGTGTCGTCCACTCGAAACTGACTAGACTAAATGTTTGAATACAATGGACTAAAGGCGTGTCGTCCACACGGACGCTGACTCATTAATTTTGAGGCATTTTTTGATAAATAGTTGGAGGTAGAAAACACAAACATCTAAGGGTCTCGTAGAAAACTAGCAAAAAAAGTGATACTTTAAGTGTGTTTTTTACTGTTTCTTTTTTTGATAACCATGATATTCGGGTCAGCTTGCATGCACCTCAATTAATTCCTAGGGATACCTGTCACCTTCCACCAGCAACAGGTACCAGACAACTCTGTCCACCAAGGCTAGAACTAATGGGAAGAAATCACCTAGTGTTTGTCTCTGTTAGAAATTGAACGTGAGACCTCATGGTGTTGAACCCAACTTCATTGAACCACTAGGCCACACCCTTGGGTGCTTTTTTAGCGTTATTTCTTTAAAAAAAAAATCAGTTAGTTCCTTTATTATTCACGTAGAGTGCTATTTGGCACCATCTTTAAACAAAAAGATAGAAAGTACACCATGTATCGTCACATACTAGTCGAGGTGTGTTTTGATAAATAGTAAGAAACTCAAACACATGATAGTTTAAGTAGAAAACTCACAAAAGAGTGATCCTTCATGCATGTTTTTAACCATTATCTCTTAATTTTTTGAAAAATTTCCAATTAACTCATTCAATTATCCGTATAGAGCCCCATTTGGCACCACTTTTAAACAAACAAAAAAGAGTTTATACTCTATGCATCATCACATCACGTACTAATTGAGGTGTTTTCTGATAAAATAATTGGTAGGAAATGCAAAAACCATAAAATCATTTGCATGGAGTGTCATATGACAGCATTTTTAAACAAAAAAAAAAGGTGTGCACCACGCATCACTACAGCTAACGATAAAAACAGACCTAAATTATTCCGATATTTTGAGTTTCATGGTTGAACTATCACCAACTATTTATCAAAACATAGCTTACCTACTAGTTATTCACTTTTCTTAGCTAAAGTTCATGTATGAAACTCAAACAACTAATAGTTCGAGTATGAAACTCAAAAAAACGAAATACTTCGTGTATTTTTTACCCTTTTACACTTATTATTACCAAATTAACGAAAATAAATACCAAGGGATGATGAAGCAATAGCAAAATAACCTAATAGTTCGAGAATGAAACTCAAAAAAAAAAAAAAGGGAATACTTTAAGTGTATTTTTCACCCTTTCACTCTTGATGATGAAGCAATAGCAGAATAACCTAATAGTTCGAGCATGAAACTCAAAAAAACGAAATACTTAAGGTGTATTTTACACCTTTTACTCTTATTATTACCAAATTAATTGAAATACATACGAAGGCATGATGAAGCAAATGCAATAGCAGAATAACCTAATAGTTCGAATATGAAACTCAAAAAAATGAAACTTTATGTGTAATTTTCACCCTTTTTACTCTTACTATTACCAAATTAATGGAAATACGTACCAAGGGATGATGATGCAATAGCAGAACCACAACCAAAAGTCTTAAAACAAGCATCCATAATTTTCCCCGTGTTTTCATCAACTTTGATTTGTAGTTTCATCACATCACCACATGCCGGAGCTCCGACGAGACCCGTACCTACCGTTGGATCGTTTTTGTCAAACGATCCAACGTTACGAGGGTTATTGTAATGGTCTATTACTCTTTCATGATATAGTCGCCGGAAAACTCCTCCTACCGCTGCCGCTGCTTCGGCCGCCGACGGTGGTTAGCGTAGTATCGGAATTCGATTTCCGATGTGCTTGATTAACGTCATTGTGATTTTGCCCTAATTTGGTTTGGATTTGGGAATTTTGAAGGTACGTGATTGCATGTGTGTTAGTTGTTGTATATATATACGGGATGATTCGGTGGCGCTAATTAT
The DNA here is from genome assembly GCA_030864215.1 of Capsicum pubescens. Taxonomy (NCBI): domain Eukaryota; kingdom Viridiplantae; phylum Streptophyta; class Magnoliopsida; order Solanales; family Solanaceae; genus Capsicum; species Capsicum pubescens. Next base: position 67,540,240 of record CM061544.1, on the reverse strand, counting down.
TGTTTTCTTCTTTTCAACGATATAAATCTCAACAGTTTAGAGATTACTTACAAGATAATTTTAAATTACTGAAAATTCTCGATTTTAAATTTATTGAGATACGAAATTATTTACTGATATATCTAATGAATATATATATTTTTTTTAAAGATACAATATAATTAGCTTCCGATATAAAAAAATTTTATTTTGGTTCTGTCGAGATACATTACACGATGAAGATAGATTTTATTCTTTGTAAAGATACATAATTAGCTCCTAGATCATTTTTTTTGATTTTGATATATCGAGATACATAATACATCCAATGAAAATATACTTTTGTCCTTTGTACAGATACATAATTAGCTCCCGATATATTTTTTTTATTTTGGTTCTGTTGAGATGCATAACTAGCTTTCGATAAATCTAACGAAGATACATAATTAATTGAGGTTTTTGTAATTACTTTGTAACAGTGGAGATTTGTGTAAATATGATAAGTTAATGTGTATGTTTATGTTATTTTTCCAGCACTTGACTAAATGAGCTTAGTGTTCTTGATCTGTCTTACCTAATTAACGTGTTTTCACTTGCGGTCTAGCTAGATGTATGTGTCGAGGTGTCATTCACGTAGATATTTAATGTCACAAAAGAAAATAGAAAGGACATATTCGCTCTTCAAGAGTCAAATAATTTAAGCTTGATGTAAATTTGGGAATGAAATCTTTAAATTTTTTTGAAATAAAATTTATATATCTAAAACCTACATAAAACATATTATAAGTCATGATAATTTACAATTAAAAATATTTAAAAGATAAAAAAACAATTATGAGATGAAAGATAGATGCAGTTTGGCCATATACGAGTTATTTGAGTGCATGTGTGTTATATTGTTGTATATTTGAGGGATAATTAGTATGTGTTTCACCATAAATATTATTCATAATATTTTGAAATATGTGTTCACTTTATTTCGAAATACTTATTTAGCCATAAATATTATGAAATATGTTTTCACAATATTTGAATTTCTGAAAAACATCCGTTTTCACTATTTTTGGATTCACTTTTTTATTTATTTTTAAAAAAAATCTAGATTTTTTATTTTCATAAAACTCAAAAAAAAAAAAAAGTTATAAATGTATTTACATTATAGTGAATGTCTATCAAGATCTACTTTGATATCTATTAGGATTTGAAGCATCCATCTTTTACTCAGACTAGGAGTAAATTTTCCCTATAAATAGAGGGATTTTGTTCATTGTATTTACAATCTTATGATCTCTCATCCCTCAAGAGAAGAAATAACAATTACTTTCTCTATTCTCTTTACTCTTCTTCTTTATTCTTTCTTGTTTTATAACACGTTATCAGCACGAGACTCTGCCAAACAAGGTGAGATTATAAATCTGAAGGATTTCAAGGTTAATAATTCTTTATGTTATCTTTCTTTTGCTACTACTAATATAATTATTATTGGATTTGAGAAAAAATAATTGGTTTGGAACCATTTATATTTTAAATTTATTCCTCAAGAACAATATTATCAAAAAGGATGATAATATGTTGGTTCAAGTCCCATCGATTCATGCCTAAGACGTCTTTATATGGATCAAATTGAGTTTGAATCTCAATACACCATATTGATGATATTGTGATTGTTAAGGAAAAATAATGGGTGTTTGATAAAAAGTCATGAAATTCGACTCATTGAATATGCTCCATTCCATGAAGTGAATGTGGTAGCAATATATGATAAGTCTGAAATATGACAACTTACTTCATTCTTGAGGTGTATGTGGTAGCAGTGCATAATATGTCTGAAAGAAGACAAGTGATTGAATGCACGAATATACGCGTGGAGGGATAATATGATAATGATCATCAAAAGCGATGATATTTTGACACGCTTATATGATTATAAGATATGCTAGAGAAAAATTCTCTACATCATATGTATGCCTCGATTTGCTTCTGAAGAAGCAAAATCTTGAAAGAGGTTATAAGCTATCATAATTTGATAGGCTTAAGGCACGATTATATTCCATTCCTGGGGAATGAGAAACTTATTAATGCAAACGTGCACTTGATTGTGATTGTATCACAACTCACCTCCGAAAGAGGTTGAATAATTTTAAAATCTACTTCTGAAGTAGTAAATCTGAAATTTATTCATGTAATAGTAAATCTGAAATTTACTAAAGAAAAAGTACATGTCATGGTAAACTTGGAATTTACTAGAATAAAAGTTCATAAATTGATATGAACGATTGTGACATCTTGAAGATGTGCATGTATTGAAAAACTAGAAGATTCTTCAAGAATTATTTATGTCGTTTGTTCTCATGATAAGTTGGTTGGACCAACTAATATTGGGATTGAATCTCTTCAAATCTGAAAATTATAAAAGGTGAATAAGGGCTCGTTCATCTATCATGTGATATGTTGAAAAGATGCATCAATAAGATGATCACATGTACATTCATTGTCAACCTGCAGTTTGACATTCATAAAGTTGTTTGCTCAATAAAATTGAGTTAAGAACATAATTTTCAGATTGTGCAATCAAGAAAGTTATCTTGATAATGATGGTTTGGCATTGAATGCCTTCGATAAATAGCTAAAGCATTATTAATGAGAACAAAACTTCATGTATTGGTCTAAAATATGATATATTGCAATAGCATTTGTATGCATTAGACCAATAAATTATGATTATATATTTCCTCTCAATTGGTTCAAGGTCGGGAACCAATTATTCCATCTAATAATTTTGATGTGCGGTATACAATTAATGAATATATCATAATGCACAAAGATGGATTCCTCAAAGAAGTAGAGGATGTATGTTAGTTTTCCTAACATAAGAGGGAGATTATAAGAGCTATGAAATATGTTAGGAATTATCATCATATCCTCATCCAAAAGATAATTCAAGTCAAATACTGAAAGCATCTCATATTAAGCGCAAGTGCTCTTATTTTGTGTTCCTAAAGGACAAAGTCTATGCATGTGTGAAGCGTGGTAGACTGATCGGTTCCAAATGAAATAGTCCTTGAAAAATAAGGAGCAAATAATCATAATAAGAAGGCAATGAGCTCTTGAAGAGCCTACGACATACCACTTCATGAAACCTTATGAGAGGTTCATGTACCTAAAAATAATAAAGTGATGAGATCTCAAAATGTTATGTCGCATTGTGAACCGATACAAAATGATATATCATCAATATCTTTGACACAATATTGGCGCAATATTGTGAAAGATTACGAGGATTTGAATTCTACGTTTATTTAAGCATGCTGACGTAGAAACATTTATCAAGTGACATGAAAGGATGCATTTTGGTAAGCGTAAAACTTATTTGATTTGCAGTCCAGACACTTGAAGATGTCACTCATGAAATGTTAAATATCGTCACTTGACAAAACTTATGTGAAAACTTTTAAGGATTCAAACTGCTTGAAGCATATAAAAGTTTTTGGGAAACTTATTTATAATTCTTATACTGTATAAGCTTATTGCTTGAACATCATTGGAACTCTTGGAGAGTTTTCAAAGCAATAGATTATTTGCTGAAATTTGAAATATATCGAATTGGATTGGTTATGAAGTACCATATCTTAGTGCAATTGATGCACTCGTGTACCTTGCAAATACTACAAGGCCTATAGCCTTTTCAGTCAATTTGTTAGCAAGGTATATTTCTACTCCTACTAGGAGACATCGAAATAGGATAAGATACATGAGTTTATTTTATTCAAAAAATTACAGTCCCGATCTTACTGGTCATGCTGATGTTGGGTACTCATCTAACCCGCATAAATCTCGATCTCAAACATACAATGTGTTCACATGTGGGGATACTGTCATATCTTGGAGATATACAAAGTAGTCTATCATAGCCACTTCATCGAATCATACTGAGATAATAGCTATTCATGAAGCAAGCCAAAAATGTGTATGGTTGAGGTCCATGATACATCTCATTCGAGAAAAATGTGGTGTGAAATATGACAATCTACCCACAATTTTATACAAAGATAATTCCGCATACATAGCACATCTTAAGGGAGGATTCATAAATGGAGATAGAACGAAGCACATTTTGGCAAAGCTTTTCTACATACATGAGCTACAAAATAATGATGATATTAACGTGCAACATATTCGTTCAACTGACAATGTGACTAATTTATTCACCAAGTCTTCTCCAATTACAACTTTTAAGAAGATGGTGCACAAGATCGGGATGCAAAGGTTCAAGGATGTTCTCATTAGGGGGAGTTAATACGCGTTGTACTCTTTTTTCCTTACGAGGTTTTGTCCCACTGGGTTTTCCTTGTAAAGTTTTTAATGAGGCAGCCGAAATGCGTATTATTAGAGATTTGTATTCTTTTTTCTTCACTAGTTTTTTTTCTACTGTATCTTTTCTAGTAAGGTTTTAACGAGACACATTATCTACCAATTAGACATTCAAGGAGGAATGTTATAAATGTATTTACATTATAGTGAATATCTATCAAGATATACTTTGATATCTATTAGGATTTGAAGTATCCGTCTTTTACTCAGACCAGGAGTAAATTTCTCCTATAAATAGAGGGGTTTTGGTCATTGTATTTACAATCTTATGATCTCTCATCCCTCAAGAGAAGAAATAACAATTACTCTCTCTATTCTCTCTACTCTTCTTCTTTATTCTTTCTTGTTTTATAACAATTTTCAATTTTTATATTTTTGTAAACCTCAAAAATACCCCATTTCTAAAATAGTATGGCGTAACACAATTCCAATTATATTTTTAATTTCAAAATAACAAATAAAGTGAATATATAATTTTTCATGGTCAAATAGATACTTACTACTCCTGCTATTTATTATTTTTATCCTCGAATTATGCCTAATACTTCAAGCACCCTTATTCAGTGGCGGAGCCAGAAATTTTGTCAAGAGTGTTCAAGCTTTAAAAGAGTGAATGATTTTTTTAGGCGAGTAAATGCTCAAAATATATATTATTTTAGTCATGAGTGGGTGCACCCACTTGGCTTGGATGCCTGCATAATTGCTTCTACTAAAAATTTATTCTATGCTTTTTTTCGAGCAGAAATCAAACAATAAAAAGGAAAAAAAGAAAATCTAGAGTGTTTTTGGTGTGGAGGAAATATTTGAGAAAAATATTTTTATATTTTTTCATGTTTGATTGATCAAAATATTTTCTCTAAAAAATCAAGCTCCTTAAAAATGAGAAAATTTACTCTTCTAACGAAGTAGAAAAAATAAATTTCATAAGTAATTAAATCATATTAACACTTACATGTAAAACAAATCTATTCATAAATCACAACTAACAATAAAAATAATGTTAGCTACTAGTGGAACTATATAAAAATAAATAAAACATATCAAAAGATAAGCTAAAAATAAATAGAAGTAGTTGATTTGATCTTTTCTTTTATGCTGACTGATTTATGCTGTAAAACTTAGAAATGAGAAGGTCCCAACAATCCACGTGGCTGTCAGCCTTGTCATATTTACCCTATAGGCTATACACCTATATTAAGTTAACCTATTTCAATTCAACTTTTATTATATTAGTGAAAGCTTGATTTTAAAACCAACTTAGGTCGTGCTAGTGTTTACTCCATTTTTTCTATTTAGAAGTCCCAATTGACAGTTTGGGCGAGTTAATATAAAGTTTGATCCGATGTTCAATACCTATATTAAAACCCAATTACTATCTAAATTACACCAATCCCTGTACGTAGCATGTTTTACTTCTTGTCCACTACCTTTTTATTAGGACAACCATTTTTAAATGTAAGAAAAAAATATAAAAAATTATGCTACATAGAAAACATGAGCCCATAATTATGTTATATGATCAATGGAAGGTCTTAGCTGATCAACTTGGAATCAGAATAAAGGACAATGGGCTCAGGAGGAGTACCAGACTTTGTTTGATTTAGTAAACACCGATCTGAGACTGAGAATGAGGTTGCTTAATATTGCATGGACCGCCATAAGTGAAAAATTATATTGTCAGAAGTGATGCAAATTGCTGCTTGGAATGTTATGATTAATTAGCATCACCCCTGCTGGCCAAAGGTGAATGGGCAGATGTTGATGCACTTTTTTGAGTTGTCATACTTATGGCACAGTAAGGCTAGCAATCCATTTGTGAACCTACAGAAGGAATACAAGGGGTTGTTCTGGCAATGATTCCCTTCTTCCAATCTGTTGTCTTATCAAAAGAATGCACCAATGCTCAACAGTGCTATATATCGATCTCGAGCTCGCTAAGCAGGCCAAGGAAAAGCTTGGTCCAATTGATCCCTATTTCCACGATTTTGCTATGGTCGCTGAGTTCTTTTCGTTTCATGATGAATCTGTAGAAAAATTATTTATTTATTTTAAAATAATTTATTGTGTATTGGAAAAAAAAAAAAAAAAAAGGAACCATATTAATTTACATGAAAAAGAAGGAAAATTGCATGCATGCTTTGGTTGTGTCATTTGGCCAAACACTTGTCTCAAACATAGAATAGGTGGCTCTTCTCTTTTTAGTTAAAAGACAAGTGTATTAACACTTGTCATATTATGATAAGAGAGAAACTTTATACTTTACCTATAAATAGGCTACATTACTTGCCACAATGCAGTAACAAATATCCATTTTTCCTTTTTAAGTTTTCTTACTCCATTTTTCCATTTCTTTCATTCCTTTTATTATTATATGTTTTAATTAAAAGGATTTTATTAGTTATATCATTTTCTAAATTAACTTATTGATATTTGTATTAATAATTGTGTTGATTCCTGTATACTCTGGTTAATTAGGAAAAACTTATTTAACTCAGAATATCCTCTAATTAATCAGGGAAGTGCTTGTTTAATCCTGAGAAAATATTTCACACTACTGAAATAATTTCTTTGGATAGTGTCCAGCACGACTCAAGTATAATTAATATATTACTTAAATTCATATCGTTATAATATTTATTTAATATTCAGTATTATTAATTTGTCAATAAATATTTATATTATTGTTATTGTTATTATATTAATTATAATATTATATGAAGTAGTAATATATTATACGTTGTTATATTATTGTACTGTTATTATTATTATTATATTAATATTTTGTTAACAGTTTAAATATTATTGTTATTGATATTTTTATCATTATTTTCCAACAATCTAAGAAACTAAGGCAGATAATTCTACTCCTGGTACTTCTACTACTGACATAACTCCTAATACTTCAGTTCCGGTTGTTCTACCATATGCAAAACCGTTTCCTGATGTTTCAAATTTTGAAATATTTGCTAATGAAAACTTTAAAAGATGGCAAGAACGAATATTTTCACTACTTGATGTCCATGGTGTTGCATATGCTTTGTCACAAACTCATCCTGACGCAAACGTTAACAGCAAAATTTTGAAGTCATGGCAATACGCCAATAAGGTGTGTCGCCATACTATTTTACAGACGATTTCTAATGAACTATTTGATGTGTATTACAGTTGCAAAGAAGCAAAAGTCATCTGGGAAGCTTTAATTGAGAAATTCACGACTGAAGATGTTACCAAATAAAAGTTTGTGATTGAAAAATTTTACAATTGGCAAATGAATGATGTGAAAGAAATGAAAATTCAAATAAATGAATATAAAAAATTGTTAGAAAGTTTGAAGGCTGAGGACATCGTTTTACCAGAAAAATTTATTGCTGGAGTGTTGATTGAAAAATTACCCGAATTATGAAATGACTATAAAATAACCTGAAACATAAGCAGACAAATTTTACTATTGAGGAAATTATAACTCATATTCTAATTGAAGACAGCAACAAAAAAGAATCGTTCAAAGCTAAGCAGACTGCGGTCAAAGCAAATTTAGTACAAGGACATCATAACAACAACAACAGAAGATATGGTAATAAGTCTCAAGGTTGCAAGTCTAATAATCCCAATCTTAAGAAAAGAAAAGGCACTTGTTTTACTTGTGAAAAACTAGGTCATTATGCTGCTCAATGTAGGCACAAAATGAGAAATAACAAAGAAATGAGAAATCCTCCCAAAGCTAATTTAGCCGAAGGAGATGAAATAATTGCAGTTGTTATTTCTCAAGTGAATATGGTGGCACATATAAAAGAATGGACGGTAGACTCTGGGACTACTCGACATATTTGTGCAAATCGAGAAGCATTTGCCTCCTATACATCAATAGGAGATGATAGTGAAGTAGTCTACCTTGGAGACTCAAGAACTCCTAAAGTCTTGGACAAGGGTAAAGTGCTCCTAAAACTCACTTCGAAAAAAACTTTAGCCCTCATGGATGTGCTACATGTTCCTACAATGCAAACAAATCTGATTTTTGTGGCGTTGCTGGATAAAGCTGGAATGAATGTGACTGTTGAATCTAATAAAATTATTTTGATAAAAAATAATGTATTTGCAGGAAAAGGCTATTGTAACCATGGATTTTATGTACTTAATATTATCAATGATAATGCATCAGCTTCTGCTTATATGATTGAGTCTATTACTTTATGGCATGCTAGATTAGGACATATTAATAGTAAATATATAAAGAATATGCAATCACTTGATTTAATATCTGGTTTAGATTCAAGTAATTTCGATAAATGTGAAATATATGCTGAAGCTAAAATTACTAAAAAGTCATGTTTTTCAGTTAATAGAGAAACTGGATTATTATCTTTGATTCACACTGATTTGGGTGATTTAAAACAAACTATGACTAGAGATGGTAAATGATATTATGTAACTTTTATTGATGATTTCTCTAGATTTACTAAGTTGTATTTGCTTAGAAATAAACATGATACATTTGATGCTTTTGTATCTCATAAATCTGAAGTTGAAAATCAACTTAGTAGAAAAATCAAGAGAATCAGATCTGATAAAGGTGGAGAATATGTATTTTTAAATGCTTTTTGTGAAAAAAAAAATATTATTCATGAAGTAACTCTGTCTTATTTACCTAAGTCTAATGGTGTAGCTGAAAGGAAAAATAGGACGTTGAAAGAAATGATGAACTCTATGTTAATTAGCTCTAATGCACCTGATAATTTGTAGGGTGAAACTATTTTATCTGCATGTCATTTACAAAATAGAATTCCTCATAAAAGAACTGGCAAAACCCCTTATGAATTATGGAAAGGTTATAAACCTAATTTAAAATATTTAAAAGTATAGGGTTGTCTTGCTAAAGTTCTTCTTCCTTAACCTAAAAAGAGGAAAATAGGTTCTAAATCTGTTGATTGCATGCTTATTGAATATGCTGAACATAGTGCTGCATATAGATTTCTTGTATTAAAAATTGATGTACTTGATAGTAATACTATAATTGAGACAAAGAATGTTGAATTCTTTGAACATATTTTTTCACTACGTGATAAAATCTCTCATGCACCTATTGAAACAGAAAATGAATCTACCTCTAATATTGAGGAACTGAGAAGGAATAAAAGGCCTAAAAAAGAACATTTTTCTTATGGAAATGATTTTCAAACTTTTCTTGTTGATAATGAACCATCAAATTATTTTGAAGTTGTATCTTCTCCTGATGCTAAATTTTGGAAAGAGACAATAAAAATTGAACTTGATTCAATTATGAAAAATAATACATGGGTTTTAACTGACTTACCTCCTAGTGTAAAATCAATTGGTTGTAAATGAATTTTCAAAAGAAACTTAATCTAGATGGATCTATAGATAAATATAAAGCTCGGCTAGTAGCTAAAGGATTTTCTCAAAAGCAAAATATGGATATTTTGATATATTTGCACCAGTAACAAGAATTTCTTCTATTCGAATATTAATTGTTTTGGCATCAATTTATAAGCTTTTTTTTTATCCATCAAATGGATGTAAAAACAGTTTTCTTAAATGGCGATTTAGAAGAAGAAATTTATATGGTTCAACTTGAAGGGTGTGTAATTTCTGGACAAGAAAATAAAGTTTGTAAATTAATTAAATCTCTTTATGACCTTAAACAAACTCTTAAACAGTGGCATGAGAAATTTGATCAAGTCTTAATAAAAAACGATTTTTCTTCTGTTGAGGTGGATAAATGTGTTTATACAAAAGTGGTAGACAATGATTATGTGATAATTTATTTATATGTTGATGACATGTTTATATTTGGTACATGTTTAAATATAGTGAAACATACCAAATTATATTTGTCTACTAGATTTGATATGAAATATCTGAGTGAAGTGAATATGCTATTAGGAATTAAAGTTATAAGAAGTGGAGATGGTATAATGTTGTCACAAGAACATTATGTGGAAAGATTTCTTAAGAAATTTGAATGTTGGGAGGTAACTCCTGTTGCTACTCTTTATGATGCTAATTCTAAATTAAAAAAGAATAATGGTGACCCAATTGCTCAGTCTAAGTATGCACAGATCATTGAGAGTTTGATGCATTTAATGAATTTTACTAGGCCTGATATAGCTTATGTCGTGTGCAGACTAAGTAGATATACTCATAATCCCAATAATGAGCATTGATCTGCATTAATGCGACTGATGAAATATTTGAAAGGAACTGTGAATTTTGGTATCTCGTATAGTGGATTTCCTTCAACTTTAAAAGGGTATTATGATGCAAATTGGATTTCTGATTCAGATGGGACAAAATCCACTAGTGGTTATGTGTTCACCCTTGGTGGTGGTGCAATATCGTGGAGATCAGCTAAGCAGACGATCATTGCTAGATCAATTATGAAATCATAGTTTGTGGCTCTGGAGTTAGCTGGTACTGAGGCTGAATGACTAAGAAATTTCTTAGCAAATATCCCTTTTAAAAATGATGATTTGTCGCCTCATATCCCTTTAAAAATGGTTGATCTGGTGTCTCCTGTGTATATACACTGTGATTGTCAAACCGCAATTGCTACTGCGAAGAATAAGTCTTACAATTGTAAGAGTAGACATATGAAATTGAGGCATGATGTTATTAAGCAATTGCTGATAGATGGAATAATTTCCATTAATTATGTGAAGTCAGAATTGAATTCGACCGATTCACTGACTAAACTCGTGGGAAGAAAATTAATTCTTTAAACATCAAAAGAGATGGGGTTAAGACCAATATGATTGTCAATAGAGATAGTAACCCAACCTATATGATTGGAGATCCCGTGAAGTAGGTTCATATGGGTAATAACAAGTCGATATTGACTCTACGCACTTATTGAGAGTGCTTGAACTGCTACTAAAATTGAGAGATGAGTTATAAACTCTTAATGAATTCATAGTCCTTATGGATGGTGTATTTAAAGCAGTGTACACTTGATGAATTCACTTATATGAGAAGTGGAATGAGGTCGTTCCTATGAGACTTTTGGCCTTAGTCTCTAGAGCTCTCATAAATACCAGGCACGCGCATGGCCTATTGGCTCAAAACCGCGTTGAACAACAAAATTACGATCAAAATATGATTGATAAAATCTCTGACTTACAACAAGAATTATTCGGTTCATAAAAATATTATATTTCACCGATAATTCTGTAAGTTAAATTTTATTGGTTTAAGTTTGATTCATAGTCCAGAAGACACCAAACCTGCTGCATTTTGTCCATGCAAATTTAACAAGTTAAAACTTTTTTTCCTATAAATTATTTTGAAATAATGTGGAGATTGTAGAAAAATTATTTATTTATTTTAAAATTATTTATTATGTATTGAAAAAAAAAAAAAAGGAACCATATTAATTTACATGGAAAAGAAGGGAAATTACATGCTTGCTTTGGTTGTTCCATTTGGCCAAACACTTGGTCTCAAACACAGAAGAGGTGGCTTTTCTCTTTTTGGTTAAAGAAGTGTGTTAAGAGATAAACTTTATACTTTGCCTATAAATAGGCTACATTACTTGCCACAATGCATTAACAAATATTCATTTTTTCCTTTTAAGTTTTCTTACTCCATTTTCCTTTCACTCCTTCTTTTATTATTATATGTTTAATTAAAAGGACTTTATTAGTTATGTCATTTTCTAAATTAACTTGTTGGTATTTTCTAAATTAATTTGTTGGTATTTGTATTAATAATTTTGTTGATTCCTGTACACTCTAGTTAATTAGGGAAGATTTATTTAACTCAAAATATCCTTTAATTAATTAGGGAAGTGCTTGTTTAATTTTGGGGAAACATTTTACATTGTTGAAATAATTTCTTAGAACAGTGCCCAGCACGATTCAAGTATAATTAATATATTAATTAAATTCATATTGTTATAATATTTATTTAATGTTCAGTATTATTAATTTGTCAATAAATATTTATATTATTGTTATTGTTATAATATTAATTATAATATTATTATTGAAGTAGTAATATTATTATACACTGTTATATTATTGTACTATTATTATAATTATATTAATATTTTGTTAACAATTTAAATATTATTGTTATTGGTATTTTTATAATTGTTCCCCAACAGAATCTTGTAACTTTATTGTTATCGCTCTCATTCAGTTCTGTTTCTGAGTACTAGAAAAGTGAGTTACCCTAGTCTACAGCAGCAGGTTATAAGTTGTTTCTGTATATGTTTGGTGGTTCTGTTTGATTAAGAAATAAACATTGGAATTTCCTCTTTATGTCCTAGCATTGATATAGTAGCACTATTTCATTGTCTACAACTTTACTGCAACAACAAACTCAGTGTATTCCCACATAATGAGGTTACAAATTCAGTGTATTCCCACGTAGTGAGGTCTGGTGAGGGTAAGATGTACGTAGTCCATACCTCTACCTCTGTAGAAAGACTGTTTCCGATAGACTCTCGGTTCGAGACACTAAATAATAAACAAATTCATAGTAAAGCATGGAACAAGATGACATAACATAAATACGACACCCACAAGTAATAGTAAACAGAGAAAAGTAAACAGATTCGTAATAAAGCATGAAACAAGGTATCATAACAAGAATAATACCCCACCAAGTAATGTCCTACACTAGCAACCCAAACTGACCTTAGCCTTCTGCCCTAATTCGCGTCCTCCAAATCTTCCTATCTAGGCTCATGTCCTCAGTGAGCTGTAACTGCTCCATGTCCTGCCTAATCACCCCTCCCCAGTACTTCTTCGGCCTAATCCTATCCCGCCTGAAATCATCCAAAGCTAGATTCTCACACCTACGAACCGGGACATCCATGCCCCTGAACCAAATATTAGACCCCAACAACAAAGTGTGCAAGTTTAACAAGTCAAAAAAATGAAAACGAACAACAATCATAGAAACCTCAGGTTGGGTGTGGAATAACTTCTTCTACTTTTTTTCCTGCTATTAGAGTGATTGCAAAAATAGCCATCCCGAAACGAGTTCTATAACGCCAACTCTTTCGTTCCATTAGATCAACTGGTGCGATCTTTTGATGCTTTTTCAGTTGAAAAAGAAGACGTTGACGAGCAAGAAATCAAAGAATCCATCACCAACATTCTCACTGTTCGTGTTGCGTATTTCATCTTCATTGGATTGCTCTCTGTGAGGTAGTTGTTGCAATGCTACTTTTCTCATCACTAATTGTCTCTGCAAAGGCGCCTTCCTTTAAGTTAACCACTGGTTAATGCAGTCTTTCCGTAAGTTTAATTTAATCTCTTCAACAGCCAAATCATTCTTCTTTTTCGCTTTCCAACTAACCCCTTCTTCTTGTAATGGTGATTTGCTGTTCTGCAATGAAGACATTCGACTTCTTGGAGATTTCTCGACAAGTTCTTAGAAATCCAGTGAAGTACTAGTACTAGAAGAGCTTGATTTTTCAGAAATCTGAGGAAAATTCAGTGGTTTATTTGATCTTTTTCAAGATTGATTTAACTGTTGATAAAGTGCTCTATTTGCACTTTCTTTTGATTTGTTCTTTATCACTATTGTGACAATTCTTTGCTTTTTGGATTGTGGGGTTTCTATAGTTTTTTTATTTTTTCAATAAAAGAAGGAATGTCTGTTGTAAACTGTAAGTAATTAAATAGGGATTTTAAGCTAATCATCTTGTCTTATGGTTTTGAAATTTGATTTTGTGATAAGAGTTGGTTAAAATTTTTTAGAAGTGTTGACGGGTTTAGTGGTTTAATTAGAACTAAATAGCCTTTGGTAGTTTTCTAACACAAACGAAGACTTTTAATTCTGTGTTGGCTTCTTTGAGTGTTTACTTCGTCATATTCTGAACGCTTGATGAAAATCCTGGCTCCGTCACTGTCTACACCAAGGCCACGTCATAGACCACGAAGGAGTTTAACTTCATAAATATTTGTTTGTCTCCTGCTTTCTGGTTTTCTTCTCTAACCATTCTGGCAAGATACTGCTGCTATTTCTTGTATAATCGACAATTTAGAATTCTCTATCGGCATTTTCAGAGATTATTTACTTCTCTATTGATATTTCAATATTCTCATCTCTATATGGAAACAGATGAACTTGTATCAACAGCTAGAGAAAGCATGAGTTGTTCACCTTGTCTATCAAATTCCATTAGGACTGGTAAATAACTGATGTAATTTCTCGATGATGCAATCTAGCTAACCATTAAGATGCTTAACATCATAATAGTTTCTTCAACCAGGGGCTAAAAGAGCTAAAGGAGTCAACAACTCAGCGGGCATCGACTACAGGCTATATCACTGCACCGTACCAATTGATGAGAATGTCTTTGACGTGAATGGTAATTGAAAGTTTGCCAGGAAGTCGGTTTTGAGAGAGGATATGACTCCTTATAACTGCATCAAGTCGAATACACAAGTGAGTTTTGCTCGATAGTGAATGCTTATATTAGTGACCAGGAGGTCTCGGGTTCAAGCCGTGGAAACAGCCTCTTGCAGAAATGCAGCGTAAAATAGACCCTTATGGTCTGGCCTTGTCCCGGAACCCACGCATAGCAGGAGTTTTAGTGCACCGGCTGCCCTTTCTGTTATTCAGGGTCATGGAAGACTGTCATGCAGCATTTGCAGATATAGTGCCTTTCAAGACAACAGCCAGTTTCACCTTGCTTCAGACAGTTCATTTGCTCCTGTTACGGCGTAACATGGATAACAGTAGTTGGCGTCCTTTTCCCATTGTTGATCATGCTTCTCGTCTCTGTACGCTAGTATCTGCTGCCCAAATTTTTCAAAGGAGAACATCTACAAGAACTCAATGTTACAGAATATGAAGATGCCCCAGCATCAACTCACAATTTGTCCTTCGAAGTAAGCTAATCATAAACTTTCTATATCATTTTGTTGTTGTGCTATAACGTAATCAATCAGTACACACCTTAAAGACACTAGATTCTTTATGCTTCCTCTGGGATGAATGAAGGCAGTTGCTGATACAAGAAAGGCAAGGAACACACGGAAACATACACCAAAACAGTCCACTAGTTCAAAGAACCGAGGACCACTTTGATGACCACTCTCGGATTCTACAAGCAACCAACAAAACGAAATAAATAAGGGTGTTTACACACCAACCAGCCCACCAAACTATGATTAACAACACGAAGAAGAAGAACAACCAACGAGTTAAGATTACAAGACAACACTACACGGTTACAACAACAACAACAAAAACGGGTACAAGAAAGTAAAATAGATAACTTGACATACAATGCATAAACACTTATGAACCAAAATGTATATTAAACATTAAGACCCAAAGTCTTCACACAAATAACACCAAGTTCTTATCGGACCTCAAGGGAATTGGACTTCCCAAGCAACCATCGTTTCTAAGATTGTTATCAACACAAGTGATGTCCACACTTGCTACAAGGAATCCACCTTGCAAGACACTCTCTTGAGCTCTCAAAATATATCATCTAAGTCTAATTGACAAAATGACTTAAAGGTCCTATTTATAAGCTAGGGCAACACTTATAAGCTAGGGCAACACTTATTACAAAATGACCAAAAGGCCTTAATGAGCCCTTACAAAGGGGTGGCCTTGGAGTGGCATATGGAACACAGAGACAACCTAACCATTGCTCCAAGTACCTGAAATCAAGTACATATTGCTGCTATTTTCCTTGCAAGTATTACCTGAAATCAAGACTGGTGTCTAAAGAAGCTGCACAATAAAAGATGTGAAAGTTTGCCTTCTCTTTGTGTATTTGTTGTACATATTATCAACAAGCTTTAAAAGAAAAAGGGGGAAGTTCTAATTTCTAAAAGCTTGGCTTTCATTTGCATATTTGTTCTGGTACTCAATGTATTTCATCTGCTCCATGGTAGACTCTCACTTAATGAAGATGATGTCCTTTAGATGTAGAAGAGTCCGTTGTGAACTAAAAAAGGCAGTTTTGGGACTCGAAGGTCATGTGCGGGCCTTAGTTTTGTGAGGCTTAATCTCTAAGGGGTCGTTTGGCAGAGTGTATTAGAAAATATAATGGAAGCATTATTTTGATGTACTATTAATATCTTATTTGGTACATATTTTTAGCTTAGGTATAACTAGTACTTGCATTATTTATATATTGTATTGTGTATTACACTATGTATTACTAATATCATTATTTTTCTAAGTATTAGCAATACTAAGGGTTCAATACATGCTTTACCTTGAGTAATGACAAAATTACCCCTCAAATCCCTACTAGAACATTTGTCAAGTCCTTTTATTACTTTGTCTCTCTTTTCTGTGCTTTGCCACATTTTGCATTTAAATCTCGTGATCATAAATGAAAAAATTTCAATGAAATGCATATCACTCAATTGTCTAGAGGAAGTAAGAGGCAAAAATGCTGGAAAATTAACAAATCCCTAATCAAATTAAGCTTGGACTCTTATGGACTCATTATTATATAATAGATGAATCTCTTTTCTCTTTTGTCCCTGTTGTTGACGACTTGAAGTTCAAATTTGAACAATTCAACAAATAGCAGACATGGTTGCATGGTAAAAAGTTGTTGATTCTCCTCAAGTAGTTGGAATTCATGTTGTTGCAAAGAAGTGTAAAGGGTATATTTGTAACTAAATATTTTTTTAATAAAAATTATACAAGACATTATTTCTAATACATCAAACAATGTATAGAAAACAATGTCAGCATTACTAATATACCTAATACTAACATTACTAATACACCTTATCCAGCATTGTTCTTATAAACTCTACCAAACGACCCCTAAGTCTCCAATTTGTACGTCTTAAACACACTTAACACCCAACTTTCAATGTTTAGTTAACATTTCTTAATACAAATTGTATCAAATTTCTTAGATAACTCCGTTGACCCTCATAAATCTTTAATAAAATAATGGTACTTAATACTCTATAGAAATATGAAGATTGAGAGTAACTCAGTGATAGTACAATGAAGGTGAATCTGTTGATACTTAATACTAGTTAAATACTAGTTAGGCATGTTAGTTTTCATTTTATTACATTTTGTACGTTGTGTATATAAATAGAGGACTGAACATAAAATGTTCAGCCGGTCACTTTTACAAAGAGTAATAAAACTTCTCCTCTCCCTTCAACCGACTCCATAACATGGTATCAGAGCCAGGGATTTATATTGCTCTTCATCTCAACTTTCGATCGATGTTACCCAAGCTGGGAATTGTTGCTGAGAGTTTCTCGTCTCAGTCCACAGACGAGAAATTAGGGTTTACTTTTGGGGCCATCTGTTGATTTCACAACGGCGACGACATCTTTCTGGTTTTCCATCGAATCGAAGGAGTTTTGGTATTGTATTCTGTTGATTTTGCGATGGTGATGGCGTTTTACTGGTTTTCCACCGAATCAAAGGAGTTTTGGTATTGTGTTCCTCTTTGATTTTTTATTTTTGTTTGTTTGTTACTCTGTTTTCATCGGGTGTACCAGTCCATCTTCATTTTTTCTCAAACAATGTCCAACTCTTCGGATGCATCCACTAGTGCGTCATCGGAAGGTTTTGCTCCTTTCGTTGTTAATTCTTGGCATCCATATTTTTTGCACCCTTCTGATAGCCCAGGCACTGTCTTAGTCACAACCAAGTTTAATGGCACTGGGTATGGGGGTTGGAGAAGGAGCATGCTGATTGGACTATCTTGTTAGAATAAATTGGGGTTTATTAATGGAAGCATGAGTCGACCGGCTCCAAATACCTCTCTTTTTGAACCATGGTCTCGGGCAAACGATATGGTACTCGCTTAGTTATTAAATAGCCTTGAGCTTGAGATCAGGGAAAGTGTCGTGTATATAGAATTTGCAGATAAATTATGGACAGACATTGAAAAGAGATATGGACAAAGGAATGGAACCAAAGTTCATCAGATTAGAAAGAAGATTGTTTTTATTACCTAGGGATCTTTATCCATTGTGACCTATTTTCCAAAATCAAAAAGTTATGGGATAAACTTGTTTTTTCTCTGACTTATCCTAATTGCACATGTGGTTGCGCAGACGCTTTTCAGAAGTTGGAAGAGGAACAACGTTTGCATCAATTGTTGATGGGTTTGAATGAGGTTTATTCATGTGTGAGACAAAATATTTTAATGGTGAAACCCCTTCCTGATGTGGATACTGCCTACTCAATGTTGATTAATGATGAGAGTCAGCTTGAAGCACATACTATGACTCCCTCTTTCAACACAGATGTTGCTTTTTTTTCCTGCTGAAGTATATAGACCATCTTATCCTCCTAGACCTTAATATCCACAGAAGGTGAATTTTGACAATAAGAGGAATAATTTTTTTTATCAATGTTGCAAGAAACCTGGTCATGTTATTGGGAATTGTATGAGGTTTCAACATCAGAATAGTTCCCAACCAAATGAGTCCCAAGCAAACCAGCATACTTATTAAGGTAACATTTCTCATACTTCCATTCCTCCCAGGAGGTATATTGTTACATGTGTTCAGGGTGTTAATGTAGCCACTGCTGCCAAACCTGAGGCTTTGGGGAAGTCAAGCCAGGCTGATACTACTAGTGGGGCTCAATTTTCGCCCGACCAGTTGACTCATATGATGAATATGCTTTAGCAGATGAAGAATACATACCTTGACCAGAGTGGATCTGATTCTATCATTTATGCAGGTTTAGTAAGCACTTCTGGTTTTAGCAATTGTTGTTTCTTTGCTTGTCACATGTCTAAAATAATTGATAATCCTTGGATCATAGATTCAGGTGCTAGTAATCACATGACACCAGTTAAATCTTTTCTTACCAACATCATTCTTCTTCCTATTCCTTACTTATCACTTTACCAAATGGCTATATGGTCAAAGTCATGTGCACTAGAACACTTACTTTGTCCCCAGAATTAGTATTGAAGGACGTTTTTATGTGTCTTCCTTTCAATATAACTTGATTTCTGTACACGTCACTAGCTTAATTCAATGGTGAAGCTTACTTCACTGTTTCTACTTGTATTCTACTGGTCCATTCTCTGAAGGGGCCACTGGAGCTTGGTAGAGTGTCTCAAGGGCTCTACATTCTTCATCCAAAATTTCTTCTCACGTCGCAATCTGTAAATACCATTGCAACTACTGCTTGTGTTGATAATAATGCTACTACTACTTTTACTATTTGTGTTACAAATAACTCTATTGTTTGCTCTAATCAAAACATTGTTTCTGTTTCTCCTTTTTTTTCCGTCATGCATGCCTTCTTTTGTTTGTTCTTATGTTTTAAATGATCCTGCTTTACTTTGGCATTTGAGATTAGGACACATGCCTTTTCATAAGATGAAATCTATTGATGCATATAAACTCAATTGCCTAAGAAGCAAGAATTCATTTGTAAGGTGTCATATGGCTAAACAACAAAGACTAGCATTCTCTGAAAGCTCCATTAAAACTTCTTCCTCTTTTCAGCTCATCCATATTGATCTCTAAGGACCTTATCTTACCCAAACTTACAATGGCTATAAACATTTTTTGACCATAATGGATGATTATTCTAGGGCAACCTGGACACATTCATTATCCACCAAGTCTAATGCATTTTCTCTTATCAAATCCTTTATTTTCATGGTAGAGACTCATTTCCACACTATAGTTCAAATTATAAGATCTGACAATACTTTTGATTTGGGGTCTAGCAATGAGGCATCTTCTTTTTTCTCTTCTCTTGGTATTGTTCACTAAACAACTACTCCACATACACCACAACAAAATGGTGTTGTGGAGAGAAAGCATAAACACCTACTAAAAACTTCTAGATCATTACTTTTTCAACTTCAACTCTCGATCAAATATTGGGGTGAATGTGTACTCACTGCTACCTACCTTATAAATAGATTCCCTTCCTCTTTATTGCAAGACAAAACCCCTACAACTTATTATATAATACTGTTTTGCAAAAAATGTGACTTTTAGAGTTGCAACTTAATTTATGAAAAGGAATTAAGAAACTTTTATAAGATACTTTAAACAATCCAAAAACAAAAAAAATCGTTTAAAATTTAAAGATTCTGAGTAAACGGTTCCTATTAACATTTTAGAAAGGTTTAAGACACCTAAAACGTCCGCTAACTTGCGATTATCCGGATTGTTTGAAAACATCTTTTGACTAACTTTTTAAGATTGATTTGTTGAAAAGTGTTCAATTTTTAGAAAAGACTTGTGTGAAATAGATTTAGGCGACTTAGTAGGAATTTTAACTAAGTCTAAACAAAACTTATAAGCAAATAAACATATAAAAGGGGAAAGGGAGGAGAAAGTAAAAGATTTAGGCCATTGGTCCCAAATCCATAGCCCCTGTCCTAATCTATTCGGTCTTTTGGCCCATTTGCACTTGTCCTAAACTAATTTTTCAAACCCGTTGGCCCAAAATTTACTCCACCTGTATTAAATTTACAACTTTGGCTTCGAGGCCCAAATGAACGAATAAATAAGTAACTAAATAGACAAATAAATAAATAAATAAAGGCAACAATGAATAAGTAAACAATAAAAAAAATAACAAATTTTCAAATCCCTTTGTCGCTTCAAAGATGGGACTGTAACCCATTTTTCCCCTTCCGACTCCTCGTATCCATGCACTATGTAATCAATTTTGGATTCTCTTTCGAGCTTGACTCGAGAAAGTGGGTCATGTTGGCCCATTATGAAATGCATGGAGAAAAAATCCATTTGGACTCCAAGACGGGTTCATGCAAAGAAAAGATAAAGAGAATTAACACTGACTCTAAATTTATAGCCTACACACAGTTTAAAATAATTCACAAATTCTGAGAGAAACATATACCAAACCAAAGAATCTTAAATTACTAGGAGATGACTTAATATCAGTCTAGAACTAACAATCTTAACTTACTGTTAAACACTTGAACAATTAACAAACACTTGAACAATTAACGGAAAAACATACATGATTCAAAATTTGCTCAAATTCAAGTCATTCTTTGACGATAAGCAAACCGACATTCAATAGCTATTCACTAAGGTTCAAAAGCGTTTCATAAGGCAGGACATCACTTCAACTTTAATTCCGACCCAAACAAATTAGCACAAAACTTAAAAGAAAGAAGTTACTTCAAACCATCAAGCAAAGCCTTTCACTTTCAATATTGACACATTGTACATTTCTTTAATTTAAGACCATATGATTCAAAAGTACTTTTTTTTTTCTCAAAGTCTATTATTATCAAGTCAATCAATGAACAAATTAAAATAGAGAAAGTACTAAAGTTATCCTCTTATATGAAACAATTAAAAACAGAAACTTTGAAGCCATAAGAGATATAAAACAACATTCGTCTTCTTTTTTTTTCTATGGCTTTTAGACTACATTAAACACATTCGCGCTAGTGCATCAAGACTAGCATTATGATGCCAAGAAAATACTAACCCATCAGTTGTGATTTCTATCAAAGCAAGGACCTATATAATGTATCCTTCATCCCTTCTTTGACATTTCTTGCCAATAGGAATTTGAGGAACATCTTTACATGCTCACGATAACTCGAAGACAAGCATAAAACAAGGCAAGGAAACAGGCGAATCAGTAGCAACATCAAACTAAGGCAACAAAGAGGACTTCTCCTTTGGATTTCCATGTCAAACTTGCATTGACTCAGGGGATCATTTGCTCGATCCTTCCTTGTATCGAAAGCTTATTGGTAAATTAAATTTCCTCCAGCATACAAGGCTTGATATCTCTTTCAGTGTGCAGCACTTGAGTGAGTTTATGTCTCAGCCTTGGGTTCCTCACTATGAAGCAACCCTGCATGTACTTCGATATTTGGGAGGCACCCCTGATTTGAGTCTCATTCTCACTGGTTCTCCCACATTTTCCCTTGAAGGTTACTTGATTCTGACTGGGCTAGCTTCTCCTCTAGTCGCAAGTCTATTAATGGTTATGTCATCCTTCTAGATGGTAGCCCAGTCTCGTGAAAGTCGAAAAAACAACCCACCATTGCACTTTCTTCAGCTAAAGCTGAGTATAGAGCTATTTGACAGTTGGTTGCAGAGGTTGTTTGGATTGTTCGATTATTAGCTGAGTTATCAGTTTCTTCTGTTGCTCCTGTTGAGGTATTTTGTGATAACTCCTCCGCCATTCACATTGCCAAAAATCCTGTGTTCCATGAGAGGACTAAGCACATCGAGATTGATTGTCATTTTGTTCGTGATGTTCTTCAAGATGGTCTCATCTCTCTTTATGGCATCTCTAGTGGTGCCCAGGTGGCTGATGTTTTGACCAGTGGCGGATCTACCCTTTGCCAAGGGGGTTCATCCAAACCCCTTCGGCCAAAAATTATGTTATATACATGGTTAAAATTATATTTTATGTATATATATTAGATGTTGAACCCCTTTCGGTTAATTCGTTTGTTCACTTATGAACCCCCTTAGTGAATATCCTGGCTCCGCCACTGGTTTTGACTAAACTCCTTCCAGGCGTTCTTTGTCGTTTTTTTCATTCTAAGCTTGGACTGGTTTCCCATTCCATCTTGCGGGGGTTGTTGATACTTAATACTTGTTAAATACTAGTTAGGCATGTTAGTTTTCATTTTATTATATTTTGTACACTGTGTATATAAATAGAGGACTGAACATAAAATTTTCAGTCGATCACTTTTACAGAGAGTAATAAAACTTCTCTTCTCGCTCTTCAACCGACTTTATGAGAGAACACCTTCATTTCTCTTTTGATTCCGAACTGTTACAGAATCACTTAACGTTTTAAGTCGAATTTTATATTTTTACTTGTTATTTAGATTCAAATCTCCATTGAGACATAACAAATGAGGCATTATCACTACTAATCCAAGTAAAAAGTGAAATCTATTTGCAAGTACCACTTTCACTTTCTACCAACTAAACTACTACCACTGGTCCACTAACTTTTTTTTGGGGGGGGGTAAGTACACCCTTTGTCCAATCTATTTATCTCTTCTCTTTTTAAAAATAAAAAATTTCTAAAAAGATTTTTTATCTTTTTTATAACTTTTCAAATAGCATATTTAAGAGTACAAAATTGAAATTTTTTTAATTTAAGATTTTTCTTTACTTTTTAAAGCTTCATATCTAATTAAAATCAGTCAAACAAATTGAATCGAACTAACTACTGTCTACTGTACTACTATTACAATATGATTTCATCGTTCCTTTTTGTACTCTACTCATCTCATCATGAAAGAGATTCCTCATCAAAAACTTACACACATGTCATCATCATCACCATCAAGTTGCAGCAGAAGTGGAAGTAGAAGAAGCTGCAGCAACACCAGAGACAGATACAGACACATTATTTTGTGATTGAGAAATCCAATCCAACCACCTTTTTAATGTTCCTTTTCTTTCTCTTTCTTCATTTATTATTATTTATTTTGTACCACAAATTTCAAAAAAAAAATTCTTTTAAAATTTCGTATCGAATTAAATTAACTCATAGGAGTGTAAAATTAGGATGAAAAGAGTAGCAAGTTATAATAGTGCATATTTACTACTACTTGAGAATTACTTATATCTTCTAATATTATATTACTCATCATTTAGATTCAGATCTTCATTAAAGTACGAAACAAATAAGGCTTACCGCTAATTCAAATCTCTTTTTAAAAATGCTCCTTGACAAAAAAAAAAAGGATCTATTTCCAAAACTACCACTCTTCACTTTCTACTAACTAATAAAAGTACAAAACTACTTCTACTACTATTACAATATGATTTCATCATTTTTTTTTTTTTTTGGTACTCTTAACTCATCGCATCATGAAAGAGACTCCTCATCAAAAAACTTAAACAACTATATCCTATGTTTCTCGAACTCTTTAAAAATATCAACGAATACATGTTAGATTCGCTAAAACGAGTGTGTTTTTACAGAATTCGATACGAATACGACATCAAAAGTAAAAAATCTGCGCAACTTAGACTCTACCAATTTAGGTATCGCATTGATTTGCCGTAAACATCCGATACCAAAAAATATTTACTTCATGAGGTAGCAGAAGTAGAAGAAGAAGCGGCAACAGCAGACACAGACACAGACTTATTTTGTGATTGAGAAATCCAATCTAACCATCTTTTTACTGCTCCTTTCCTTTCTCTTTCTTCATTACTTCTAAACCTACTCATCCCTGTCATTTCAGACACACTTCTCTCATTTATTACTCTTCTGCCACTCCCCTCTCCTCCTTCAATCTCATCCCTCCGTTTTCTCGACCCCAAATATCTACGGCTGTCGCTCAATATCATCTCTGACCGCAAATACAACATATCACATGCCTCCACATCACTCCACCTGTACTGTGCCCCAGTCCCCTGAGGCACCGTACTGGCCAACGGCGGCGGCTCATGATCACCGGATATTATTATCCGGTGGTCCAGCCGCCGTTCTCCTGCATCCTTGTGGTTGTTATTCAACAGCAACATTCCGTCTTTTCTTGCTAAAGATGAAATGGAGGAGGAAGAGTTTGTGGGCTTGCTTTTCTTCCTGTGGAAATTCCAACTGTCCAATGACATTCTCCTGTTCAGCAAAGACGGCCTCTCCTGTTTATGTTCATCTTCCTGTGTTGGTGTCTCCACAATTATCTGCAATGAAGATGACGAGCATGTACCTCGTTCTCCAGCTGAAGAGTGTCTAATGCAAGTCGAAGAAGCAGATTTTTTTTCTTTTATAGGGGAGGAGGACACGGACGAAGTAGATTTTCTCTCAGAAGTGGTGTGTGAGATAAGAAGAATGTCTTCAGGATGAACTTGATAACGACACAGAGGACAAGTAGAGTGAGCGTCGAGCCAAGTATCCACACACTCAACGTGAAATGCGTGTTTACATTTAGGTAACAACCTGAGAATTTCACTTGGTTCGAATTTATTCAAGCAAACAGCACATTCAAGTCCTTCAACTGCTTTCTGTCCTCTAAGTGAACCAAACCGGAAAATGGGTAAGGATTCAATGACCTTCCTATCAATGCCTGAGTTTTCCCTGAAGCTAGACGAATGCAGAGTGTTGCCAGTGGAGATGCCGGAGGCAGTGGCCATGGTTCCGAAAGGACCCTTCTTACAATGCTTTGCGTATAACAGCAACAAGAATGTGATCGAGAAAATTGTTGTGAGAATGGCTATTACTATTGCTATGCTAGGCCGGAATGGGGAATCTCGAGATCTGTTTGGTGGTGGAGCTCGTGGAGGTGGAGCAATTTCTGCATAGCTTGTTGTAGCTATGACAGTAATGAAGAAGAGGAGGAGGAAAAGTAAATGAACATTGAAAATGCCCATATGATAAGGAAGAAGAAATTTGTGTTTAATTTTTTAAGATTTTTGATTTTCAAGAATACTTTTGAATGTGTATATAAATAGTGGTTTAAGGAGATGGGGTTTTAGAGAAAAATAGAATAAATTTGAAAGGTCTCGACCTCTCGGGTTCCGGAGATCAAAAAAATATTAGGTAATTCTTTTTATCTGCAGTCTTAATGGATAGAGCTATTTCATATTTATTGTTATTTAGAGGTTATAGGTATCTAGTAAATTTATTTAAGGTGCGAAAAAACAAACATCATAATGATTTCTCCCTCCGTTTTATTTTATGTATCGCTTTTTGATCGAGCACGAAGTTAAAGAAATGAGTGATGACTTTGTAAAATTAACAAAGTTTTGGGATGGATTAAAAAGGGATGACGACACATAAAATTAGACGGATGTAATATTAAAAAAGGAATGAAATTTGAAAGGGAAAAAAACAAGAAAGACAAGACAAAGAGGGATTAAAAGTAATAGTATTGTTAACAAAAAAGAAACGAAGATGCTAACTTGAAATGGAACATACGGGGCATGAATTAAGGGAAAGTTGGGGAGACAAAGGCACATTAAATTGTTTGTTTATAAATAAAGAAAACAAAAAAACATGAAGAACGAAGAGAAGAAAGAAGTAGAAGAAGTTTATTAATGTTTAATCAATGGCAAAGGAATGAAGAATTATTGGTGTGGATTATGAATAAATTAATGTTAATGGTCACATGATTATGCAATAATCAGAAAAAGAGAAAAAAAAAGGTTGAAGAAAGATATATTCAGACTATATCACTATCTCGTAGGGGTAAAGAGGCTATTTTCCAAAGACCATTGGCTCAAGTACAACAAATTCAAATAAAAGAAGAAGAAAACAGTGAAGAAAGCATATCAACTAATAACAACAAAATAATGGATAATCGAAACACAATAAGTAATATATAATGATAAATATCAAAAGCAAGAACTATAAGAATACGACTAATACTGCGACCTACACAGAAAACAAAAACATGAAGGAGAAAGAAAAGAAAGAGGATGAAGAACTAAACTAATCTTAATTAATGGGAATAGAATGAAGAATAATTGATATAGATTATGAATAAGTTAATGTTAATTGTCACATGATTATGCATGCAATAATTTAGAAAGAGAGAAAAGTTTTGAAGTAGAAAATGTTGATTGATGAATATTGATTATGGGAAAGCAGAGCCACAACAGAGACACCGTAACTGATGGCACTGTGGTGTAACCAAACTTGTGACACATGGTTGGTGTCATCTACACAAACTTTTTTTTCCACTTCTTCATTTAGAGTATATATAATTGATGATATAAATGGAAAGATATTTAATCCTTTTGTATTTTTCCGATTTATTTGAATTCGTGGTAAATAAGCTTAATTTTATAGAAATAGGCGGGGACCTAAAGTCAATTTCGGAGTATTGCGGCACCCGTTAAATCTAATGCAGATTAAGTATGATTATATAAAAATTATATTAAAATTGGTATAAGACATACAAAAGTACCTATTAAACCAAGAAGATAGATGAGTGTTTGGAACGTGGTTTCTTTTGGGCCCTATGATTAACGATAGCAACAAAGAATAAAGAAGGAAAGATGATTGATGATTGATCTAATTAGGAGGAGATCAGCCTCTGCCAAGATAAAACTTGAAGGATTGTTTGCAGAGAAAAAGTGATGTCCTCTTATTGATGCAACATTGACTTATAATAGCACTTGCAACGTTAAACTAGAACGTGCGTAACAACTCAGCTACTCAAGCGTAAAAATAGCAACAACTACTTTCAAAAGAAATAGACTCCTTATTAAATTAAAACATGTGCAAAAAATAAACTGCTGGAGAAGGTGGCTGCTAAAATTGTGGCATCAGCCTGACACGTAACAACTCCCCTTCCCTTAAGAATTAAGCTTATCCTCAAGCGCAAAAGTGGGAAATTGTCGTTGGAGAAACGTCAACTCTTCCCACGTAGCCTCTGAAGGATCCAACCCTTGCAATTGAACTAGGAGCTCTTGTCTGTCCTTAAGAGTGCGTCGATCCAGTATTGCAAGAGGCCGGGTAACAAAAGGTTCCTCGAGATAATCTGGAAGATATGTCTGATCAGCTAAGCAGTGATTACCAATGCAGGGTTTAAGGAGAGACACATGAAAGACTGGATGAATTTTGCTCCCAGAAGGCAATTCGAGTCGGTAGGCAACCGAACCAATTTTTTGAACAATCTTGAATGGGCCATAAAATCTGGCAGATAGTTTGTGCATCCTTTTTTTACAGACCGAAAGTTGTTTGTATGTCTGTAGCTTAAGATACACCATATCGCCAATTGAAAATTCTCTCTCCCTATGCTTGGAATCAAATATCTTTTTTATTCGATTTTGAGCATTGGCCATCTTCTCACGAGCTTCTTTAATTATGGCATCTCGATCAATTAACTCTTGCTCCACAGATTGAAGCTTAGTTATACCTGGAACATATGTAAGCAGAGTGGGTGGTTCCCTTCCATAGGTGTTTTTCCAGTTGAAGAATGGATACTTGTGTTATAGCAATATTCAGCCCATGATAACCATCTTTTTCATGTCTTCGGGTGAGAGCTAAAGAAACACCTTAAATACATCTCTAGACTTTTATTTACAACCTCCGTCTGTCCGAGGATGATAAGCAGAACTGAAATTGAAAGCAGTCCCATTCAATTTGAATAATTCCTTCCAAAAGGAACATGTGAAAACTCGATCTCGATCACAAATAATGGATCTTGGCATTCCGTGTAATCGAAAAATCTGATCAAAGAAAATTTGAGATATGCTCACAGCATTGTATGGGTGTGAGAGGGCAATGAAATGTGCATATTTGGACAACCTATCCACCACGACATATATACTTCTATTTCCTCTCGAGTTGGGCAAACCATCTATAAAATCCATAGATATGTCTTCACAAATTTGTTGTGGGACGGGTAAAGGTTGAAATAGGCCAACAGGAGTGAGATTCTCAATTTTGTGTCTTTGGCAAACATCGCATTCTTGAATAAATTTCAGAATCTGCTTCCTCAATTTCTTTGAATAAAAATTATCTCTAATTCGGTGGAGAGTTTTGTGGAACCCCTCATGTGTACTATTGTGGAATTGATCAATAATTACCTGTAATGAAGGAGAATTCTCATCCAAGTAAATTCTTTTTTTGAAATAGAAAACCCCATCATGAAACTCCCAAGGACCGACTGCCTCTTCAATTTGCACCAGATGAATGATTTCTTGAATCTTGGGACTGGAAGAATGTTCCTCTTTAATTGTCTCTAACCATGCTGGAATTGGTTGAGACATTGTCAACAAGCTTTCATTACAATCATCTTTATACCTCTGGGATAGAGCATCTGCCATAATATTCTCTTTTCCTTTTTTGTACTCTACAATAAAATCAAAACCCATCAGCTTAAATAACCA
Organism: Capsicum pubescens; assembly: GCA_030864215.1. Taxonomy (NCBI): domain Eukaryota; kingdom Viridiplantae; phylum Streptophyta; class Magnoliopsida; order Solanales; family Solanaceae; genus Capsicum; species Capsicum pubescens. The sequence continues at coordinate 67,511,117 of CM061544.1, read as the reverse complement.
CCTTTGTTGAGCCATCGTAGTGATCTTTTGTGTCCACAAGTGCTTCAAACTTTAATGATCAGTCAATACCACAAATTATCTGCCTAAGAGATAAGGCCTCCACTTCTGCACGACAAGAACCAAAGCCAAAATTTTCTTTTCATAAGTAGACAGAAATAGGTTCTTTCCATGTAAAGCTTGGCTAAGATATACGATGGGTTTCTCTTGTCGCAGTATGACGCCGATACCAGACCCGGACGCATCACATTCTACCACAAATTGTTTTGAAAAATCTAGTAAGGCCAAAACTGGAGCTTGAGTCATCACTTCCTTCAACTGACCAAAGGCTTCTTATTTCTTGAGCATCTTTGTGAGAGGACCAACTATCTTGCCAAAATTTTGGATGAACTTACGATAGTATCCACAAAGTCCCAAAAATCCTCTCATAGCTTTGGTCGTGATCGGTTTTGGCCAACTTGAGATAGCTATATTTTTTTCAGGATCCACTGCAACTCCGTGGTTAGAAATAAGATGACCTAGATATTTAATCTCTCGTTTCCCAAAGAGATATTTTTTTATTTTAACAAATAGTTTATGAGTTTGTAAAATAGAAAAAATTATCTCCAAATGCTCCAAATGATCATCCCAAGTCTTGCTATAGACCAAAATATCACCAAAGAAAACCAAAACAAATTTTCGAAGATAGAGCTTAAATACCTAATTCATAAGGGACTGAAATGTAGATGGTGCGTTGGTCAAACCAAACGGCATTACTAAGAATTCATAGTGACCTTCATGGGTACGAATTGCAGTCTTCTCCACATCTTTTGGATGGACTTAGACTTGATAATAGCCTGAACGAAGATCCAATTTTGAGAAAAATTATGCTCCATGTAACTCATCTAATAATTCATCAATAACTGGGATTGAAAATTTGTCCTTAATGGTGATCTTGTTCAATACTCTATAGTCAACACACATTCGCCAAGAGCCATCGTATTTTTTAACAAGGATCACTGGTGAAAAATAAGGACTGGTGCTGGGGCGAATAAATTCAAATTTCAGCAGATCAGTCACAATTTTCTCTATTTCCATCTTCTGAAAATAAGGATACCTGTAAGGTTTTATTGAGATTGGACTGCATCCATCTAACAAAGGAATGTGATTATCTTGAGCCCGAGAAGGTGGTAAAGTTTTTTTTCCTAAAGCACCTGGTCCTACTTTCTTAGGATGCTTCGCACCTCTGGTAGGATCACTTCTTGTTCATTCAAGGAAACTGAATCGGTGTGCATCTTGAGAAGGACAGCCAAACAATTTTTTTGACTAAGAGAATAAACTTGTGGATCTTCCAGCACCCTACTTTCTGAAGAAGTGGCCCCTTGTAGAGTGATCCCACGACCTCGCAAAAAAAATTTCATAAGAAGTTTGGAAAAGTCCCACATGATAAAACCAAGTGTTTCCAGCCATTGTGTACCGAGCCACATCGCACCCTTCCAATGGTAACAAAAAGACATCAACAAACAATGATGCTCCAGGAAGGACAATTGGAACCTGGTTGCATTTGCCTTGACTAACGAGTTTCTCACCTGATGCTACCAAAACTTCAAAGTTTCTTCTATTTACGAATAGCAACCCAACCTTAGAAGCAAACTCATTATTTATAAAATTGTGTGTGCTTCCAGAATCAATTAACACAGTAGCAACATGGCCATATATCTTTCCTCTCAATCGCATTGTTCGTGGATTAGAAATACCTTCTAGTGCGTGAATTGAAATAGCAGGGGTATCATGAGAGTCTTGGTTTTCTACCTCCATCTCCACATCTTCATCGCCTTCATCAAGCACTACTTGAATAGAGAAAAGGTTTTTACATCTGTGTCCCGGATCAAATTTTTCGTTACATCGAAAACACAATCCCAGCCTCCTTCTCTCATTCAGTTCCTCAATGCTCAATCTTTTAACTATAGGCGTTAAGGATGTATTTGCTGGTCGTGGAGATGGTCCCGACTGCTTTGACATCATTGGCATTTTCCGCTGTATGAGTAACTTTGCTTCATACAGACGGGCAAGGCCTATTGCTTTCGAGAGAGTTTTCGGACGTGATGCCTGAACTTCTGTACGAATCGAGTCCTGAAGGCCACTCACAAAACAACTGACCTTTCCTCCGGTGTTAAGCATCCCACTTTTGAAAGAAGTTTTTCAAAATCCACTTGATAATCTTGAACGTTTCCCTTCTGCTGCAGTTTTGTTAGTTCTCCAAAGAAATTCGTGTACTGGTTTGGCCCATATCTCACATGAAGTCCCTCTTTAAAGAGGTCATTCCAGCAGACCTCGAGTGTGTCTTCCCTTAGCAGTTGAAACCACATCTGTGCTTTCCCTTCTAAATGAAAAGAGGCAATAGAAACTCTTTCGTCATCAGGTATTTCATGAAATTGGAAGAATTGTTCTGCTCTGCAGAGCCAACTCGTAGGATCTCCATCCTTTTTGAATCGAGGGAAGTCTAACTTCATGGGTTTGACACTGCCACCTGACGTAGTCTTGCTAGTCGTAGGTGTTTGATGACTACGAAAACTACCTACAAAAGAATTTTCTCCTTCTTTTTGATGTTTAGACAATAATCGCTCTATCTGAGAAAGAATGTCACTCTCAACTTCTGGGAAAGGGATTGTTGCCGCTCCGTGACAGATTGAACTTGGTTGGAGAGGGTCTGAACGTTATCTTCTAAACTTGCTACGCGTTGATCCATAATTTCTTCCAAGCTCTGATACCACTGTGGAATGTGATTTCTTTTGGACCCTATGATTAACGATAGCAACAAAGAATAAAGAAGGAAAGATGATTGATGATTGATCTAATTAGGAGGAGATCAGCCTCTGCCAAGATAAAACTTGAAGGATTGTTTGCAGAGAAAAAGTGATGTCCTCTTATTGATGCAACATTGACTTATAATAGCACTTGCAACGTTAAACTAGAACGTGCGTAACAACTCAGCTACTCAAACGTAAAAATAGCAACAACTACTTTCAAAAGAAATAGACTCCTAATTAAATTAAAACATGTGTAAAAAATAAACTGTTGGAGAAGGTGGCTGTTAAAATTGTGGTATCAGCCTGACACGTAACAATGTTTTAGTTTTCAGGCTGAACTTTAATGTTTTGAGCGTCAATACGTTTGTTCAAACCTCCCGAATATCCACGACTTCTAAATTCTAGGTCCACTACTATTTAAAAAGTAGAATGTTTGGGTAATCAAATAATAGTAGCTATTTTTTTGGAAGATCTTAATAGTCTGATTGGTTGTCTACCTGAACTTAAACCTCTTATTGATTGCATTCGATTCCTCGCTTTCTAATCCCCTGCATTTTCTCTTTCCCGCCTCTATGTAATAAACTCTTATACAAAATAAAATAGATTTTAAGTTTTATGGATCATTAGTGTACAAAATATTATACACTATCAGGTAAATTTAATTTGTTATTGTAGGTTGCCTAATTTTTTTTACATAAACACTGAAAAAGAAAAAAATAAATAACTTTCAATAGCAAATCAAGTTTACCTAATAGTATAAAATATTTTGTACATTATGTACAAAACTTAAATTCTAAAAACTTATAAAATTTTACGACAACAATCTGAAAACATGCTAGAATATTTGAATTTCCATATCAATGATTAATTCTCAATAATAAAGTATGAAAATGACAGTTATTTTATTGTGTTTAAGCTTTGTGCATCGTCAGTGCATAAAATATCATACACTATCAGTTAACTTGACCTGCTATTGCATGTTACCCAATTATTTATATAAAATTTTAAAAATAAAAAATTAGGTAACCTGCAATAGCAAGTCAAGTTTACCTGATAATGTAAAATATTTTGTACATTAACGATGCACAAAACTTAAATTCTAAGAGTAATACACAAGCACACCCAATATATTCCCATCGAGTGGAGTCTCGAGAGAGTAATCCAAACACCATGACTATTTAAGAAAATAAAAAAATAAGCTAACTATATATCTCCCGCGGCCTTGATGGATGGATTTAGTTGAAGTGCGAAAACTGATCCAAACATATGATTATTAAAAAAAAAAATAGTACACAAGCTAACTACAATAAATTCGATTTGAGGAGGCTAAGCTTTTATAGCCAAAACTTCCACTATATATGGGCCATGCTTCAAAAGTAAGCAAACCATCATCTTTAATTCCATGACTGCCATGACTGATCAATAGAATGTTCATACCCTTTTCTCAAAGATTATGGTGGCGTGATAAATATTTTTTCAGCTTTAATAAAAGTAAAAAAAATAGTTTGGTGTATTAAAACTTTCATCATGTATAGGGTTTGGGAAAAAGTTCAACCACAAGAAATTATTGTAGGCAGTTTTACCTCGCATTACTGTGGTTGTTTTCAAGGCTTAAAATAAGTTATGACTTCCTGATTACATGACAGTATTTTATCAGTTACTCCGAGACTCTCCTTCCTTTTTTTCAACTTTAACAAGGAAAGAAATGGCCCTTCGGCTAAACTAATTCCATGTCATGATCAGAGGGTCAATTTTTTACTTCCTTTTCGTTTGCCCGTCTGGCCTTCTTTTTGTTTATATAAATCGATATCGTTTCTGTACATATTCTATATAATAGTGATACAATTTATAATTTTTATATACATCCTACACATATATATATTTTATATATTCTCTTTATCTCAATTTATACGACGCACTTTTTTTTTTAATCAATCCAAAAAAAATGACATATTTTTATGTTTAGTAATAATTTAACTTTAAAATACTCACTTTATCCTTAATGAAATGATTTACGACCAAACAAACATCTATGACTTATTTTAGGCTACAAATTTTAAAAGTCTTCCTTTCTTTCTTAAAGTTTGCACCAAGTCAAACTACATCACATAAATTGAAACAGAGAGAATAATAATTATTCAATTTTTATACAATTACAAAAAAAAATAGCTTTTTAGCTAAAAAAAGAAAAAAAAAAAAAAACAGGATAAAAAAAAGGACCAAAATGGCTCAAAAAACAAATGCCTACGGCATGAAATTATTTGGCTGAATGGCCACGAGGTGTCCTTTCCCCTCATACATTTTAGATTTGACCCAGAAATGAATCGGTAGTCTATGGTAAAAAGTATTTTATCTTTAAAATAAATTTTTTAATATAAATTTAAATTATCAAATTTCAAAATGAGTAACGAATATCGAATCATGAAGAATAAAAAAACTAGTACACCTTAGCTACTTGAAATTATAAAGAATAAGAGCTCCATGGATATACACATATTAACTAATCTTAATTAATGAGAATGGAATGAAGAATAATTGGTATAGATTATGAATAAATTAATGTTAATTGTCACATGATTATGCAATAATTTAGAAGAGACAAAAGTTTGAAGAAGAAAATGTTAATTGATGAATATTTGATTATGGGAAAGCAGAGACACCGTAACTGATGGCACTGTGGTGCAACCAAATTTGTGACACATGGTTGGTGGCATCTACACAAACTTTTTTTCCACTTCTTCATTTAGATTTTAGATTATATATAATATAAATGGAAAGATATTTAATCCTTTTGTATTTTTTTTTATTAATTTGAATTCGTGCTAAATAAGCTTATTATAGAAACAGGCGCGGATTTAAAGTCAATTTCGGGGTATTGTAGCACCCATTAAATCTACGACATTCGTTAAATCTGATGCAGATTAGGTATGGTTATATAAAAAAATGTATTAAAATTGATATGAGATCAACAAAAGTACCCATTAAACCAAGAAGATAGATGATTGTTTTAGCTTTCAGACGGAACTTTAAAGCTTTGAGCGTCAATATGTGTGTTTAAACCTCGCGAACACCCACGACTTCTAAATTCTGAGTTCACCACTCTATAAAAAGTAGAAGGTTTGGGTAATCAAATAATAGGCATTAATATGAGAAATCTTAGTAGTCTAGTTGGTTGTCTACATAAACTTAAACCTCTTATTGGTTACGTTCGATGCCTCACTTTCTAATTTCCTTCATTTTCTCTTTCCCTACCACTATATAATAAACTCTTATATAAAACAAAATAACGTCTTTTTCAGCTTTTATTATTGAGAATTCATCATTGATATAGAATTTCAAATATTCTATCATGTTTTCAGGTTATTGTCTTAAAATTTTGTAAGTTTACAAAATTAAATAATTTACAATAACAAATTAAATTTATCTGATAAAATATTTTATACACTAATAATCCACAAAACTTAAAATCTAAGTTCAACTATGATTAGAATTGACACCCCTTCATCATGGAGTATAGACATTATTTGTCAAAATATGTTTTTGCTTTTGCTTCTTAGGCTAAGCATTTAAGTTCAAGGACCTCATTATTTTTTTATTGATATTTGTCAAAGTATTACAATTGTGTAGAAGCCACTTCTCATTAAAAGGCCAAATGTGATCAATGGGCTCCAGTCTACTGTGCTTTCACCAAAATATTCTCCTTCTAGAGCTTAAATTTGAGATCTTCAACTAAAACTAAAATAAAATTATAATTTTGCACACATTTAGAAAAATTCAATAATCAAGATTATATTATAATCATTTTCATGATTGGTAATATAACAAAGAATGGTTACTCTAATTGATTCAAATTGTATTGGTAAATTTACCATTTTTAAATAGTTGTCGCTGTTTCCTTCAAAGGTTTTATAAGCATAAGGTATACCTTCGGAGGTGGTTAATCCATATAGGATGCTTTCCTTGACATGATTTGCTGAAGATTCTGACTGAATTAGGATGGTTGGTTTGTTTGTTCCAGTCGCTTCCATTGAAAAATCTTCCTGAAACTCTTGTAATATTATTAGAATTTTCATTGAAGAATCTTCTAGAATTACCTTTTCGTAGGGAATTTTTTTCATATTCTATAGAAAGTCTTGGATTTAAAGCACTTGAGCTTCCTATTTCTTAGGCTCTTCCAACCAACAAGATGATGGCGGCGCCACTTCAATTTCTGACGAAATGTAATTCACAGCTGGAAAAGCAGACCAAGGAAAATAATGGAGAAAGAGACGTAAGCACTTACATCAAATACCGTCGGCACAAAACGACAAAGAAGAAAAAAGAAGATTAGTCCTATCAAAATATACTATTTGTATGATGAAAATTATTTCTCTGAATAAATCAATATTTCGCTGAAATACCCTGTTTGCGAACAGCTCCATCCAAGTTGTTGTGTATATATATATAAGAATTACTAATTTGATATATATAACTTAAAAGTAATTTATCAAAAGTAGTAAATTATCTTGTCTAAGCTTCAACATAAAATTCATAGCCTCAAAATTGTAATTCGATTTTTGTAAAACATAAAGGAATTTCAATTCTACCACGTACCTTATCTCCTGGTGGTAAAATAGTGCTAAATATGTGTTGAAATTATTATACAATAACTTATATTTTGAGCAGAGTACACCAATTATAATGGCATTATTATATTTAGTATAATTCGATAAATAGACTTTAAAAAGATAAATATATGTAGATATTATTCTTACGTTTGATGACAGATAAGTTATTTCTAATAAATCATCAACACATTGTATAAAAGTGGTACACAAGCACATTTAAAGGTGCGGCCTAGTGATCAATGAAGTGGATTGAAAATCTAAAGTCTCGAATTTAAATCTCAGTGGATACAAAAAACACTTGAGGTCTTGGATGGAAAATGACAGGTATTTCGTAAATTTAATCAAAGTATACAAAAACTAATTCGAACATGAAGATATTTTTATTTTATTTTTAAAAAAACACACAAGCTAACTACAATAAATTCAATTTGAGGAGGCTAAGCTTTTATAGCCAAAACTTCCACTATACATGGCTCATGCTTCAAAAGGTAAGCAAAGCATCATCTTTGATTCCATTGGAGACTGCCATGAATCCATGATTGAACAACAGAATGATGAGCATAACTTGTCCCCAAACACTATGGTGATGTGATAAATATTTTTCATGCTTTAAAAAAAAAAAAGGATAGTTTGATGCATTAAAATTTTCATCAGAATTTAGAGAAAGATTCGATCACAAATATCTAATTGTACGCAGTTTTACCTCGTATTTATGTCAGAGGTTGTTTTCAAGGCTTGAAATAACCTGTGATTTCGTGGTCACATGGCAACAACTTATCAGTTACTCCAAGACTCCCCTTCCTTTTTTTTCGGCTTTAACAAGACAGAAATGGCCCTTCGGCTAAACTAATTTCATGTCATGGTGAAAGGTTCAATTTTTTACATCCTGTCTGTTTGCCTAGTTGTCTGGACTTTTCTTGTTTATACAAAAATGATATTATTTCTGTACATATTCTATACAATAATGATATGATTTATAATTTTTATACATATTCTATACAGATATATATTTTATATAGTTTTTTGTCTCAATTTATATGACACACTTTCATTTTTAGTCAATCCGAAAAGAATGACACATTTCTATACTTAGTAATAATTTAACTATAAAATACTTATTTCATCCTTAGTGAAATGATTTACAACCACACAAACATCTATGACTTATTTTATACCATAAATTTCAATAACCTTTCTTTCTTAAATTCTTGTCAAGTTAAATTATATCACATAAATTTAGACAGAAAGAGTAATAATTATATAATTTTTATATAATTATAAGAAATTAGTTTCTTAGCCAAAAAAAAAAAAAAAAAGGCAGGACCAAAAAAAGGGACCGAAATGGCTCAAAAAATGCAAATGGCTACCGCATGAAATTATGTGTCCTTTCCCCAATCAGTAGCCTTTAGTAAAAAGTGTTTTATCTTTAAAATGAATTTTTTGACATAAATTTAAATTATCAAATTTCAAAGTGAGCAACGAATATCGAATCATGAAGGGAAAAAAAAAAAATACACCTTAGCTACTTGAAATTATAAAGAATAAGAGCTCCATGGATATACACATATTATTCTCCTAATTTGAAAAAAAAAATAAAAAAAAATAGTCTACAACCCAAATAAGAAAAATAACATTAACGAAAATACAATATATAGAAACTAAGATAGAAGAAAATCAAAGAAGGGGCTGAGAAGTTGAACCAAGAAGAAGGGGATGAGGACATTCAGACGTTTGAATTCACAATAACGAATAAATTGTTTTGTCTAATTCTAAGTCATATTTGATCAATTGATGATTGGGTCTGAATCTCAATAAAACTCTCCAACATTTCAGTCGGCCAATAATCTCAACTAAATCTGTCTCGCGCACCTCTTAGAGCCCATCGGTCCATATGTAGTCAGTTTGGTTCACAACAAAATTGACCTAGAAAAATGTCAGTTATTTAGTGCGGGACCTGTTTGAACAGACCCGACGATTAAAGAAACTACAATTTCGAGTTTCTTTGGTCGCCGCTGCATCCATGACCATGAGATCGCCTTTCTGGATACGATTTTGTTAGTAAAGTTAGAACTTAAAACGGTACTACATTGTATAACACGGCTATATCATGTATACTAGTTTAGGATACGTGCCTTGCACGTGTATCAAGCGTTAATTAAGAATAAATGTATATAAAAAAAAATTATTGTGTGTAGGATATTTCATTATTAAGTACAACATTAGTAAAAAAAATAACGTAAAGTTTTGAATATAAATAAGTGTAATTAATTAAAGAGAAATTTAGTCATTATACTTATTTCATTTTAATTCTGAAAGCATTTTATATTTTATTAAGAGTTATTTTTATTCTCACCCTTCTACATCTTTATCAAAATTGAGAATAAAAATGTTTAACCTCTTATTTCTTTAACCTCTTAGGGGGTGTTTGGTTGTAGATAAGAATAGAGTTATTCATCTATTAAACTATGTATAAATTATACAATGTTTAGTAGGTGCATAGGAAATAAGTTATTGATGTATTGATAATTAATTTAAATATAGACGTGTTATATATTTGTACTTTTTGTAAAATGTAGCTTCCTCTAAAATAATGTGTTGTACTATTTTCATCATCATGCTCGAAACTTCACTTTCCATTTATTTACGGGTTCCTTGCACCGATCAATGAAAATATATGCACAAGAAAACACATTATTTAAAAATAGCAATAGACGTGAGAATACATACTATATTTGTATAAATTATATAAATAAATATTGTATCTCAAATATTATATCTTATCAAAATAATTTCAAGATCCTTGTTGTCATGTTTCGGTAAATCAATTTGTTTACATTAACATTTTACTTGTGATCGATCATCAGTAGACAAGGGTATATATATAATATGTGTACAACAACAATGACATCTCAAGAAAAAGACACTTCACTACCATATAAGGTAACAACACATTCCTAAATAATCAAATTAATAGCAATGAGAATATAACAAAGAACAGCATGAGATGTCTAGCTATCTTTTCAATGTTGATGAATGCACAGATAGACATTCAAGCAAAACCCTATTATTATAGCAGCATACAAGTATATTTAATATCTCCAACAACAATAACATACGTATGCATATAACTTTCCCCAACCCTATGTCAACAAAAAAAAAACTTTATATTGTTCCTCTTAACCCTCTTATACATTGCTAAAGTACTAATAAATTAATCAACTTGTCTCGACAATAGCTCAGTGCATTAAGCTTAGCTATATGTAGAATTCTGGGAAGGGCCAAATCAATTAATCAACTTGCCTCAATTTGTTGGAAGCAAGCAAATCATCAACGCATGATAATAAACAATGATGAATCTTGAAAGTCCAACAATCCTCCTCCTCTTCTGCATCTGCATTGCAATATGACCAAACTTGTACCAATTCTTATCTCAAAATTGTATGAAATAATTATCCTACTTATACAAAATAAAATGAAGCTGACCATAGAGGTTTAGTCCAAGCCATAAATTAATGATCAATTTTCCTCCAATATAATCAAGAATTGGAAATCCCCTTCATCATCTTTCCCTTGTAATATTTCATTAATTGATCGAAACTAAAATAAGCGAAGAAAATTTAAAAGTAGAAATAATGTCGTATGTTCAGACGAAATGTATACGTTTTTAGTAAAATTTGATCAAATATTACTTAAATAGAATTATAGAAATTTTATATATATATAATAAATTTTTAATTGATCTAAAAATATTAAAATATTAGTAGATGTAAGAAAATTAAATACTCCTAGTAGAAGAAAATTTCAAGACATTTGTCTATTGTACCATAATTAGAGCTAGTAGAAATGTAACTCCAAAACTTTATACGGCAACATAATTAATTTCAAACATCTGTTTCTTTGTTTTTTCTAAATATTAAAAAAGACAATGTTATAGTTGTATCATAGTTAAACAAACAGCTTTACACGTTTTCACTAAAACTTCTCTTATATTTATTATATAGCTAATATTTAATATTATAATAATTAAAAACAAAGTGGAAAGACGATTAAAAGGACAAAAAGTTCAAACAATATTTTTAAGGCCCTTCACACTTTTAATATATTAGAGATAGAGATCAATATTTTTAAAGTCCTTCACACATTTAATATATCAGAGATTAGAGATAGAGATTAAAGATTAGAGATATAAAATGATAAACTTATTAATGTTACGATAAATGCAATATTTATTTAAATAATGAGAATGAATTTTATTATACCGATACAGTGGTTGAATTATCTTTTGAGCACGTAAATATGATGAATTTATGTTTACCTTGCGAGGTAAGATTTTATGTCCCTTTCTTTGCAAAGTCTTTTTGTCGGTTAACATTATAATTTGATATTGGTGCCTCCATAATATTTCATAATAAATAACTAAAGATCAAGAGTAATTGTATAAAAAAATAAAGATAAAAATAACAATATTATCACACTGTAATTAGCTATAAAACATGAATATGTTCATATAGAAACAAAACTGATCTAAGATTTAAAATTTATTATATGATATGACAACTTTAAATTAATACTATATCTAATTATGATAGTATTAATAGGATGAGAGGTCATAAATATTAATTCATTAATTAGGGTGAAGCACTCATGGTGGCGGCTAAAATGGGAAGAAAACTTAATTATAGACTAAATCAAATACTAATATTTATCCTTGCTTGACACAATTTAGTAAAAAGGAAAAAAAGAAAAAAAAGTTCGGTGCACTAAAATCTATCGCTATGCGCAGTGTTCGGGGAAGGGTCTCCCCACAAGTGTGTATCGTACGCAGTCTTACCTTGCATTTCTGCTAGAGGCTATTTCCAAGGCTTGAATCTGTGACCTCCTGATCACATGACAGCAATTTTACCAGTTACTCTAAGGCTCCCCTTCAATTGACACATTTTAGTAATTATCTTAAATAGAAATACAAACATAAGAGTCATGATTCAGTTAATCATGATATGGAGAACTGAGAGACATATCTCTTTAAATATGATTGTCAAGAATTTCAATATTAAGAATATTATATGTGTCATTTTTTAACAACTTCTTAAAACATTCAAAAATATGAATCGTTATTCCTCTTACGCATTTCTATCCATCTATAAGCATATGTGTATTTAGGTTTATCTCTTTACTGGTTATAGCACTCAAGACTTCGTCAGTTTCAGGTCCATCAAACGATGATTAATGGCCTTTTGTTTATATATATTCAGATATAGAGATCGATTTATTATGTTGCTCTCATATTTGTTTGAAGTGATATTTGTGACTCTTTAAAAAGGTATTTAGCTTTTTCAAATGGTACTTAGGTCTCCTAATTAAAAAAATAATAAGAAAGATATTTAAGTAATTTAATCTTTAAACAACAAACCTCATTCTTTTTCAGAAGACAGCTCCGATTATTATCCTCTAGAGAAGTTTTGTTTCTTCATAGCTCAAAGAGACTTTGTAGTTCAAGCCTAAATATGCTACATAAAACAATAATTATCAGTTCCTACTTAATATATTTAAGTAGTTACAACTCTAGTTAGTTATATCAATATGGATATATTTATATAAACATAGAGAGTAGAATTTGAAATTTGCTACTTGATTGTTAGTGTAATGGTGAATTGTCATTATATTAATTTGAAATTTGCATGTTCTCTCAAAAATCTCAAATTAATATGATGATAATTCGCCATCTCACTAATAATTAAGTAGCAAATTAAATATAGTAAACAAAATTTCGCTATTGATATCAAAAATTAAAACTATATTGATAATGATGCACAAAAATATATTCTAAATAATAAAGCTACATTATATATGAACATAATAATATAACACAACTACTTATAATAAATTGACAGTAACAAAAAGAATTATAATAAAGTAGAAGAGGAATTAATATCGATGGCGAAGAACAATAATAAAATAGAAGAAAAATCAATATCAATGGCGAAGAAAAAACAAATATTAAATTACCATGTTATGCAATAGAATTTTGAAGGAAAAAAAATATCTTAAATCTTGAAGATAAAAAATGCAAAATTCACTGAACAAAAAGGTGCTTGAGATTAGAAATATGCCTCGAGGATTTTAGGATATTGATGTTTTTCTATTTCTATATACAAGAGAGTCATAAATAAACAATAATAATAATTTAATATTAATTGATTTAAAAATCTTAAATTTCATAACTCAAATAAGAAAAAATCAATATATTATTTTAGTTACTTTCAAACACCTAATTATTAGGAAAAAAATTAAATTATGCAGTTCTTTTTTACCAAACTAAAATGACACGTGAATGACAAATTTAATTAACATACTTAGTTGGATTTGAATTATTATTATAATAATAAATATTTTACTTATTTTATTATTCTTTCTTTCCTTTTTGAACTTCTCTCAATTTTCACTTCTTCTTTAAAAGGAAGTTGGCTATTAATGTGCATGTCTTTTTTTAGCCAAAAAAATTATACTTCTTTTCCAATTTTTCCTCTTCTTACCGTATATTTTAGAACTTCATAACTATTAATTTTCTTAATAATTCTTACCGTGTCTTTTAATATTTCTTAGTTTGTAAAATTTACCATATATTTTAAAACTCTCTACTTTAAAATATAATAAATATAATTAAATAAATGAAAAAACGATTTTATCTATTGGAAGTGTTTTAATGAAGGGCAAAAAGTTCAAATCATTTTTCTAAGGGTCTTCACACTTTTAATATATTATAGATTATAGACTATAGATTATAGATTATAGATTATAGATAGATATAGATATGAGTTACAACAATGCATCTGATATATAATTATACAAAAAAAAAATATACACAACATGCCACAAGATCACAATAACACAGATTAGAATACTAAAAGATATACACAAATATACACTGAAAAATTTGGTTTTTAGTTTATTTTGTAGTTTATATTTGCTCATTTTTTAAGAAACTTATTTTTACAAAATAAAAAATAAAAAAAAATTAACTAATCAAACATGAAAAAATTAAAAAATATTTTGTCCGTACCAACAACACCCTTCCTCTCTTACCTCTTTCTTTTTTTCTTTTTAATTTAGCCCATTAATTAATTGCTCCTTCATATTTTACTACCTAGCTACCATTATAATCATTGAGGCAATTAATTTCTCAACCATATATGACACCATGATAGGAAATGTGATTTTCTGTGATTCCATAAATTGAATTTTATCTTGAGCAATGTATAAAATAGGCTCGTACATATTATTGGCTTTAAGTCTGAATAAAAAGGACAAATATATCCTCGAACTATAATAAATGATACGTATATACCCTCCGTCATAGTTTGGGTACACATATACCCCTGTTGTTAGTGTGACGGACATATACGTACCATTTTATTAACAGTAGAGGCAAATGTGTACCCAAAATATGATGAAAGATATATACATATCATTTATCATAGTTCAAGGATATATTTGTTCATTTTCCGTATTTAATTTGATTGTTGTGTAAAGTTTATGGCATCGTATTAACTCGTCGTGATGTAATAAAAAAAGTTTCACTATATGTAATGATCGATTTGATATGACGGATTGTCACCTTATTTTCTTTTTGCTTGTTTTGTCTTTGATCATATTTTATTATTTATTTTAATTTTTTTATAATAATTCTATCAGTACGTATTCTACTTTTCTGATAGATTTATTCTTTAAATTGCTGATCTATTTATGTAACGGTGTAGAAAGATATAATATTTCTATTCAAACAGTATATTCATAACAATATAATATAAGATATATTATGAAATAATACACAACAATTAAAGATATAATATTTCTATTCAAACAGTATATTCATAACAATATAATATAAGATATATTATGAAATAATACACAACAATTAAAGATATAATATTTCTATTCAAACAGTATATTCATAACAATATAATATAAGATATATTATGAAATAATACACAACAATTAAAGATATAATATTTCTACTTAAACAGTATATTCATAACAATATAATATAAGATATATTACGAAATAATACACAACAATTAAAGATACGTGTTGGAGGAAATAATGTGAATTAATTATTTCATGCAAGTGGTACTCATTTTCTAGGTAAGGTTGTCTTTGTCAAAAAGAATGTGATTTTTTTTTTTTGGCAAATTGATAAAAATTATGTATTATAGTTCAATTTCAGTCAAATAATTGAAAGAAATTTTTTAAAATTAAACCATTAGATATTTTCTTTGACTAAAAATTTGTTAGAAGTCTTTTTTATACGTCAAGAGAACTTTTTGTTTCATACCTATATGTGCTAAACACTAGGCAAATTATTAGAGGTGGATAAAAGCAATTCTTAGTTAAAAGTCAGGAAAATGTTAAATAAATATTTAAATTATTAATTTTATAGAACAACTAGTAAACTAATCTGTGGTTCGCGCAGTTATAAAAAATAATAATAAATTTATGATATGACATTATGTAAAATTTTTGAAACTAAAAAGAATATACTAAATCTACTATAGATGTATATAAATATTAGTTCCATAAATTTAATCAAGTTTAAAATTAAAATAGTTTGATAATGTTAATAGGTTTAATTTCACTACTTCAAACACCATACTCTTATAAATATTTATATAAGAAGATGAAGCGAAAACAAATAAAATAAAATTGGTTACCATATTATTTTAGACATTTACAATTTCATAATTAGTAATTATTAACTATTAAAAGTGAAGCACTGCTTTGCTAAAAAAGAACAAAAATTAATAAATTTATCTAATTAATTGTTGATCTTATCAAAAAATTAATTTTGATAATTATTCTTTCGATTTTAATTTGTTTTCTTCTCACATTTATTCCTCTCCTTTCATCTTTTGTCAGGTCTATTTTTGATATTCTATTTTTATTGTCTTATTCGCTCTTTGTTGAACATTTTTTAAAATAGTAAGAACGTAACTTAAATCCTACTAACAACTCACTTTGATCTTATTTTTTCAAATTCCTTTTTAGTTCTCTTATACCTCCATCATTATCATATCTTTATCTCATGTACTTCATCTTATCGAATTTTGCAAAAAATTATCTTTTTTCCTCCATCATCAAATTTTTTTATTGGAGAAAAAAAAGTATAAATCTTAAATTACATTTAGTTATAAGTTAATTGTTGGAGGTAATATAATTTTTTTTATGTAATTTAAAAGAGCATAAAAATAAGTTTAATTCCTTCCAAGAATTTATAAATAACCAAAAATTCATATAAATGATCATTACAATGTAACTTAAATACCACAAATCCTTAAGACAATGGAGACTTTTCAGATGTCCATTATCAAGCACACAACAGTTAAGATATAATTAAGTTTTTTATTTTATAAATGAAAAAAGGCCAAAAAGGAGAAAAAAAGGTAATGATCTTCTAGGATATATACATATACATATTTATATATATATATATATATATATATATATATATATATATATATATATATATATTTATATATATCTATAATATATTAAAAGTGTGAAGACCCTTAGAAAAGTGGTTTGAACTTTTTACCTTTCATTAAAACACCATGCAATAGATAAAATCGTCTTTTTACTATTTTCATTAAATTATTATATAATTATACTTTTAATATTTAAAATAAAGGAGTGCTAAATTATATGGTAAAAGAAATATATAGAGAATTAATATTAGTAAAATTTTTGTTTCCTTCTATACGTGGAAAAGGAATCTTAAAATATATGGTGAGAAAAAAGTCCTAAAATTTATGATAAGAGAACAAAAAAATGATTTAATAGAAAACTTTAAATAAAAAAGAAAAGAAAATCTCATTTAAAGTTTTGAAAAAACTACTGTACGTTTTCTTTTACTATTATGATTTTAGTTTAAAAAATAAATCATTATTTAACACTTTTAACACAATTGAATTTTTTACTTTGATTTTTATTTTAAAAAATATTATTATAAATATTAGATAAATAATCTATATCTATAAACTATAATCTATATCTATATGTATATCTATAATCTATAATAATAATAATATATTAAAAGTGTGAACACCCTTAGAAAAGTGATTTGAACTTTTTGTCCTTCATTAAAAGATTTCGTAGTAGACAAATCCGTCTTTTCCCTATTTTTTCTAAATAATTATTATTATTGAACTAAATTTAGTTAAATTAGATAATAGAATTCTAATATTAATTTGATTTTAGAAATTTGGTCAAACACTAATTGATTTTCAGTAATACATTTTAAAAAAACACTTTTTGATAAAAAAACAACTTAAAAAAACTTTTATGTAATATTATATTATTTATTAATTATTATTTATAATTTTAAATATACTCCAAAAATATACATAGGAATGAGTATTAATAGACTTTTACATAAATGGAAAGAACGAATTTCAATTAACTCAACACTTCTAGGATAATATTCTTTCCATAAATTTTGAAAATTAAGGTCTTTTTTTATTTAGATAGGAAACTTTAATATTTAACATTTTAAAATTAATTAAAATTTTAATTATATTAAAAACAATTTCTATATAATTAAGAAATCCTAAATTTATGTTAATAGCTCTAGGTTTTCTCTATAAAAAAGACATTAACCAAAGGGCCGAAAAATAAAAAACTACGCCTAAGCTACTATGGGTTTGTTTGTTTGTTTGTTTGTTCGTTTTTATTTTTTAATAACGTAAAGAAAAATAAAAGAAGAAGCATGTTATTCTTCTTCATCTTTTTAGGTTTTGTATTGATCATAATATATACCTTCTTTTTTTAATTGTCTTATTTAGATTACAGTTTATGGTGATTCGGGAAGTACAATTTTTTATTTGGAAGATTGATAGCACAAGATAGCCAAAAGGTAGGTTTCATTTGTTTTCCTTTAGTTTTTTTTTTAATATATGTTCATCCTAAATTCTATTTTTAATGTATGAAAATTTACCTTACAAAGATTTGTATATGATGAGCCATTCAAGGATTTTGAGATCAAATAATGTAATTCATGTTAAGAAGAGGTGTTTAATTTTCTAGCATTTAAGATATATTGTGCAATTTATTTTTTTTCCAATTTTTGATCAGGTGTGCGATATTCATATTGAAACTTGATTAAATTTGAATTTATATTAGAAAGTCCCATATTAAAGTTTAATAGCTTCCTAACAAAGGTGAGGTGTTACTCATAATGCAAGCTTATGTAGATATTATGCACATTATGTCAAGATTTTGGTTTTGTTTATATATATATTTTTTAATCCTTTTAAGACAAATCCACATTGATAGAATAGTATCTTAATTGTTTTCTAATGGTTAAGACTTCAAATTTAACTCAAATTTTATTTATCAAATTTTAATTACAATGTCATGTAAAAATAATGATTTACCTTATAATTATATACTAAAATTTGGAATTGTATATTTGTAATCACGCAGAATTTATGTAATAGCTAAAGATGAAGTAAGAATCTTATTTTATTTAACTTGAGTACGGTAAGATCATAAGACTTCTTTCACAAGTGCAATTTTTTTATTTAATATTTTATTTTAAAAATTAAAATACCTACAACTTTACTTTATATAGATATTTGTGTATATAGTAATTCCTCTAAATATATATTTCAAAATATATAGAAAAAATCATGATAAAATAAATATATGAAAAAAATTAAACTTTTATATTTAATATTAGGAGAATTAAGGGGAAAAAATAAGTGGAAAAGAGAAAAACAACTTGTTTTTTTACGTATTTATCTATCTATCATTATAATATGATTGGAACTTGTCCTTCTAAAAGATTTTGCAATACAGAAAATAATTTTTTTCCTTTTTTTAATAAGTAAATACGATATTTAAAATCTACATATATAAGAAGAAGCTGAAATTATAAAAAGATATTTACATGCCTATTTTTTTATAATAGGAGAATAATTAATTTTCCTTTTAAGTAAAAAATTCTTTTAGTCTAGAATTCATGGGCAAATAATAAAAGTTGTGTAATATACCAGATTTGTAAAGAAAATAAAAAATCAACAAAGTCACCTTAGAAAATATTCCTTTAAATTTTAACATTCCTTTATATTTGGGAGTCCTTTTTCTTTTTAATAATTATTCAACTCCCAACTATTCACCTTCAAATTGTCACTTTATGCATTCATAAATTAATTTAACATTATGCTAAACAATAGGTTCACGGTCAAATAATAAATATATTTTAGAATTCAATGATTCAAAAAAGTAAGAAAAATAATTTAACAATTAGTGTGACAATGTCGTTGAGTTATTAATAGAAAAAAAGTAATAGATTTAGGATTCCAAAATTAATATCATTCTAGATTTTTTTATTTTTTTTTATAACAATTAAATAATAGATATGCCCAATTTAACTATCGAGATCTATCCCAAAATTATTGTATTTTAACTAGCCAGCTTACGCCGTGCAACGCACGGCCCGATGTTGATCCTTAAAAATTTTACGTTATGTATAATTTTATCATTTAATTAAAAGTTTTATTTGTTTGGTTGATAAATTCTAAGTTAGACATATAATATTATATTTAGATTGATGAAATTTGCATAATGATATTTTAAGTTGTTCAAACTTTTGTGACATTGATAGTCAATTATATTTTTTAAATAATTTAAATTCTTAATTATTGCGATTTATAATATTTTTTTCTATTCTACTAATTAGAAGTGACATAGTAAAATTATTATAAAAAATACTGTGAATTTTTTTTTTAAGTGGCTCCATATAAAACGTCATGTTAATTTAAAACATCAAAAATTAATTTATTATTTTACGTCTATTTTACTTTGTTTTATTAAATATTATTAATTTTTTAATACTTAAATGACTTATAATAATTAAGTATGGGTAATTTAGTAAAACTATGATTGAAGTAGTTGAAACAGTCATGTTATAAATATTTATTTTAGTTTTTATTAAATATTATTAATTTTTTAATACATAAATGACTTATAATAATTATTTAGGGGTAATATAGTAAAATCACGATTGAAACAGCTGAGACACGCATGTCGAACATGAGCAGCCTTCTTCAGCTACTTATTGTGACTTCTTATATAGGATACTAATAATATAATTTTCTTTAATGCTTAAATAACCATAATAAGTAATTAGGGAAGATATAGTAAAATCACGATTGGAGCCGCGAAGCTGACATGTATTAAAAGTGATATAGTATAATAACTATAAAAAATTACTTGTGAAAATAATCTAAGTGAGCCTCATATAAGACGTCAAGCAAATTTAAAGCATCAAGAGTTAATTTATTATTTTATGTCTATTTCATCTTTTTTATTAAATATTATTAATTTTTGAATACTTAGATGACTTATAATAATTAATTAGGGGTGATATGATAAAATTATGGTTGAAGCAATTGAAGCAGACATGTCAGAAATACTTATTTTACTTATTTGTATTAAATATTATTAATTTTTTAATACGTAAATAACTTATAATAATTAATGAAGGGTGATATAGTAAAAACACGGTTGTAGCAGCTGAAGCAGGTAACTGAAGCAGGCATGCCGACCTGTTGCCTGCTTAAGCATAAAACTACCTCCTATATATAACTATTCAATTTAAGTGGCATAATGCTTAAATGACCATAATAATTAATAAGGGTGATATAATAAAATTGTGATTGAAGCAACGAAGTAGACATGTATTAAGTGAATTATAATAACTAATTAGAAGTGATATAAAAAAATTAATATAAGAAAATACTTTTGAAAAAAATTAAGTGGATCTCATATAAGACGTCAAGTTAATTTAATATTAAATATTATTACTTTTTTAAAACTTAGTTGACTTTATAATATTTTTTTAGCGATATAGTAAAATTATGTCGAACCAACCAAAGCAGACATGTCAAAAATGTTTGTCTTTTTTTATTAAATATTATTAATTTTTAATCCGTAAATGACTTATAATAATTAATTAGAGGTGATACATTAAAATTACGATTGAAGCAGTTAATTTTTTTTTTCCGAATAATAATAAGTGAAACTTTGAGGAACTTAGTAGTCATTTTGAAAACTACCCTTTTATTAAATATTATTAATATTATAATACTTAAATGAAATAATTTATAATAATTAATTAGGAGTGATATAATAAAATTACGTTTGAAGCAACTGAAGCAGGCAACTGGAGCAGCCAGGACGACGTCAAGCTGCTCAACGTTGCCGCTTTTATTATAGAGTAAAGTGCAATTGTACTTTAATTTATTTTATCAATAGTTTGGACAAATCAATAAAAGTTTTGATAATAAAACATCTCCTTAAACTATTAGGTAATCCTAATATTTTTGAATTTCAAATCAGACAAATTTAAGTTTTCTAAAATTTTTAGTATGTTATTGATATTTACAGTCGTGATAATATCTAAATTGTTGTCATTCTATTTCATTATGAATTCTCTTTTAAATATAAGATCATGCTACTGCTAGCTTCAACTGTGGAGATATAAATTATGATCCGATATATCGGTATTATTTTTACTATAAGTTTTAATGGCTATTCTTTTTTTTTGTACAACCTATATTATTTAAATAGATATAAAATTTATTATAAGTTCAATTTCTATTTTTTAATAATTTTTTTTTATATATATAATTTTATTGACTTACTAGAAATACACGTGCAAAGCACGTGCACTAAACTAGTATATATATATATACACACACACAAAGCTATTGTGAATATTCAACTCCATCATTGCATAATATATAAGTAACTTTTGTTATATTTTTGTTCTTCATCTTACAACAAATTTTTATGTTGAATCTCTCTTTACGTGATATTTTTTTCATTTTTATAAATACAATCCACTTACATGTAATCTGAATGATGTTTTCAAAAACATGTTTATTATTTCAATTAAACTTAACATAATTTTAATATAAATACACATAAATACTTAAAATAATATATTACAAAAGAAATATTTAAAAGAAAATACTTAAAACCGTTGCTTGTGAAATTTTGATCACTTGTCACAACATGAAGATTGCAAAATGATTCATTTGGCTCTATGCAATACATTATCACTAAAAGTTCAAAAACTTTTTTAAAAATCAAAAAGTAAAAACACCCATAAGAAGAGGAAAAACAAAAACATGATATACTTGCATTTTAATTAATTAAATAGTTTAAAAAGTATGAAAAAAATTAAGAAAGGAGATTATATTAAGAAAGTGAAAGGAGAGTTTGCCTTAATTAATGAGACAATTCACTATTTAAAATCAAGAAAAAATAAAAAAGTAGAATTAGTTGAAGATATTTTTTCTACTTTGACTTTTTTGTATATGGTTTAATTATAAAGAATATTAATAAAACTAAATAATAATAATTTTTTTTTTAATATTAGTTCTTTTCATGTGAAATTAAATTTGTAGATGTAGAATTTTTTTTAGACAAAATAAAAATAATTTGTAAATTCATACACTATGTTGATCAACGAAATTTTTATGAGAAAGATAATAATATATTTATTATCATTCTTCATTATTTGAAGAAATATCAATTAAAAGATAATTTCATAATATCTCCATAATTCAAATGCAACTACACACACCGCTCAATTAACCTGCAAAAGAAGTACAAAATTAAATCCAGTGAGATGAAAAAGAAAAAATATATTATAATTTAATACACTATAAACAATTGATATTCTTATCTTTTTACAACATAAGATAAAAATATAAAAGAACTTCAAACACAATTCAATAACACAATATTTTTTAACTATAATCAATAAAATCAAAATGATAAAAAGAAAAAAAAATATCAACAAATATTAGCATCTAACAGTAAGAAAATCAATAAAATGTTAAAATGAATGACAACAAAATGCAATACCCGTGTCATTCATAAAAGTGACAAACAACAATCTTTAGTTAGGAGAGATTATATATTCATCACATTCATGAGTGAGAATTAATTATGAGAATTAATTTTATGTTATTTAATTATATATTTTTTATTGCTAGGAGATAAAAAGGTATATGTATTGTAACTTAAAGTGTATTTTTCATATTTTAAAAGAGAAAAAATATTTAAAAAATCACAAAAAAAGATAAATAATATTCTTGGCTTAGAGAGCCACGTAGCGATTTCATGTTTCTCCTTTACACACACACAGAGTTTATATTCCAATGACATACAACTTATATGTGAACATGAGTGATGCGGCCTAACTATAAATATTTTACGTTAATAAATATTTATCTGGTATCTTTAAGAAATTATTATAGTCTCCTGTATTTTAAAATTCGATCAATATATGTCTTAGAATAGCTAGTATATCATTCATGTCAATAATGGTGTAAAGTTACCAAAAAAAAATCCCTCTATGCTTAAAAAAAGAAGAAAATAGAAAGATACAGATAATTTCTAAAATAAAATTAGAAAATTTTAAATTAATATTTCTAAAACATGCATCTCTCAATAAAAAAAAAAAAGTAAAATGGAAGAAAATAGAAAGATATAAATAATTATTAAAATGAATATTAGAGAATTTAAGAATATCAAGAATTGAAAAGAAAAAACTTACTTACAATTTCATATTTGAAGAATCTCCGATAACTGTAATAATTTATATATTTCTTAATTTAAAAATATAAATAAATATTTTTTTTTTTTTAAAGATTAAAGATAACTGCATTAGCAAAACTCTTACTGGTTAGCATTTCTTGTTCTTTCTGCAATCTAAACCACTTTTTTTTCTTAACATGAACATAATAGGTTTTGAATGAAAAATTAATTCCGATTTTTGTTTTTTTATAGAAACTTTCCAATGAGTTCATATTTATTAGTATTAAATTAATACTTAATTACTAATCACTTAAATAACATTAACTTGATATTTTTCGAAAGTTACCGTTACACTTCTAAAGTGCATGCATTGTCAAAAGTGTCTACAATCTAAACCACTCCTTTTTCTTAACATGAACATAACAGGTTTTGAATGGAAAATCAATTCCGAATTCTTGCTTTTTATAGCAACTTTCCAATGAGTTCATATTTATTAGTATTAAATTAATACTTAATTACTAATCACCTAAATAACATTAACTTGACACTTTTCAAAAGTTACCATTACGCTTTTAAAGTGCATGCATTGTCAAAAGTGATAAAATGAAGGACAAGTGGGTTGCTAATTTTTGGGCTATTTTAAAAAAAAAAAGAATAAATAAAGAAGAAAAAGTTCAAAAATGGGAGAAAATAAATAAATAGCTTTCTTGGCCTATGAGGCATGCCACATCAGCATGCCTCTAATCCTCCTTTATATATCTATATAGATTAGAAGTCTATCAAAAATAATCTTTCTACTCTTTTTGTATTTTACTTGTGAGATTATACTAAGTATTTTAGTTTTATTCTTATTGTTATCGTTACTGTAAGTAGAAGTCAACTTGGTTCACATTTTTTTTTTGCCTAATGTAAATATTATTGGGTTCAATTGTTGTGAATGGAAAATGGAGGGACATAACCTTTTATGAAAAGACATATTATTTTGGAAAATGAGTGACTGTTCAGATAGTTGTGTCTGTTCAAAAAAAGACACAATGTTTCAAATGAACAAACATGAATCTTACAAAGGATACACCTTTTCGGATGAACCATTGCCACCTTTCGGAAGGGACACTTGATGGCTATATAAACCTGCATTTATCCACAGATTTTGGTATGAAAAATTTTCTGAACATACAAACTCTTCTTGTCTTAAAAAATATTTCATGTGATCAATCAAATCATTGAGTGAGTTCGAAGAGATTCCAATTGTTTGAGGTACCGCTACAGTTGGTTTGTTTGGCCATTTTATCCTGGGAGGAAGATTCCACAACCTCGGGTACAGTGAGGACAATTATTCCTTAAGGACACTCCGTGAAGTCGGGTGACTTGGCCTTAAAAATTCTGTTTCATCTCATTTCTGAAAATTAACATACTTCTTGGATATATTATTCGTAATCTTGTACTGAAGGTGTTAAAGAACTTCATAAGTATTCTTGTCTTAGACTTGAACTTGTGTTGAAGTTATTGTTGCATGTATATACAGATTCTTGTACCCGAAAACGTTGAAAACAACAATCTTAAGGAATAATATTTAGAAAAAAGAAAAACAAATTATTATTTTTTGCTTGTTTGGTGATTTTTTTTTTTAACTAAAGTTTTTTTTCCGAATCTGTATAGCTTGGTTTCTGGAGATTAAAACTTTTAGCTTTCTACTCCGTTTGAACTTAACTAGTGATTTGAAGAAACAAAAGCTTCGTCACAAGTTAAAGATCACTCGGTTGACGATTAAAAGTCATAAAAACTTCATCGTTAAACTAGAAACAAGAAGTGTTTAAAGTTGCTGTAATTTTTTAATAAGTATTTCGATAGACTTAAGGTACTGTCTTGTGGTGATAGGAAAATAACGACTGATAGTCAAATGCATGTTGTTGGAACGACTATGGCGACAACTAGTATTGCCACGATGAGTCGTACTAATGCTCCGCAAGCTATGGCACCAGCGGAGAAACTCGAAAAGTTCACGGGTATTGACTTCAAGAGATGGCAGCAGAAAATATTCTTCTACCTCACAACTCTGTGTCATCAAAGGTTCACGGTCGAGGAAGCTCCTGAGGTGCCCGAGGGAACCTCTGAAAAAGAACGATTTGTGATTGTGGAGGCTTGGAAACACTCTGATTTCCTTTACAGGAGCTACATTTTGAATGGTCTCCAAGATGACCTTTACAATGTGTATAGTGGAACAAAGATATCAAAAGTTATGGGGAGCGCTAGAACGGAAGTACAAGACAGAGGATGCAGGAACTAAAAAGTTCTTCGTTGCAAGATTCCTGGAATATAAAATGATAGACAGCAAGTCGGTTGTCTCCCAAGTGCAGGAACTGCAAGTGATCATCCATGATCTCCTAACGGAAGGTATGATTTTGACAAATACCTTTGCTGGACAATTTGAAAGTATTCTTAATATTCACATAACCTTTATTGTAGGTTTGATCGTGAATGAAACGTTTCAAGTAGCAACAATAATAGAGAAGCTACCACCTATGTGGAGAGATTTCAAAAACTATTTGAAACAGAGACGTAAGGAGATGTCAGTCGAAGATCTGATTGTACGAATGCACATTTAATAAGATAACAATTCTACGGAAAGAAGGTCAAGAGGCAATTCTGCAATGAGTGGAGCAAACATTGTAGAAGATGACCAAAATAACTCCAAAAAGCGAAAGAAAACTGAAAATAAAAGCAATCAACCCAAGAAGAAATTCAAGGGAAAGTGCTTCAACTGTGACAAGATTGGCCACAAGTCTACGGATTACCGTGCCCCGAAGAAAGGAAAGAAGAAGGACCAAACAAATCTGTCTGAGTCTAAGAAAGAAATGGATGATCTATGTGCTATACTTTCCGAATGCAACTTGGTGGAACATCCTCGCGAATGGTGGATGGATTCTGGTTCCACCCGCCATGTTTGTGCTAACAAGGATTTGTTTTTGACGTTCGCTCCGGCTCAAGTAGAAGAAAAGATCTACATGGCAAACTCCGCCACTGCAAAAGTAGAAGGAACAGAAAAAGTGTGCTTGGAGATGACTTCCAGCAAAGTATTGACACTTAACAATGTCTTGTATGTTCCGGAGTTATGGAAAAACTTGATTTTAGTTTCACTTCTAGAAAAAAAACAGATTCAAATATGTATTTGTTTTCAGAAAAAATGTATTTAGTAAAGAAGAAGTGTACGTATGAAAAGGCTACCTCAATGAGGGCCTATTCAAAATGAATGTAATGAATGTTGAAACCAATAAAAGTTTAATTTCTTCTTACTTGCTGGAGTCTTATGATTTGTGGCATAAATGTTTAGGCCATGTTAACTACAAAACATTACGAAAACTGATTAGCTTAGAAATTTTGCAAAACTTTGAGTGCAATAAATCAAAGTGTCAAACTTGTGTGGAATCAAAGTATGCTAAGCATCCGTATAAGTCCGTTGAAAGAAATTCCAATCCCTTAGACTTAATCCACACTGACATTTGTGATATGAAGTCAACACTACCACGTGGTGGGAAAAAGCATTTCATAACTTTTATTGACGATTGCACTAGATATTGTTATGTTTACCTGTTAAATAGTAAGGATGAAGCAATAGAAGCATTTAGGCAATACAAAACAGAAGTTGAAAATCAGTTAGAGAAAAAAATCAAAACTATAAGAATTGATAAGGGTGGAGAATATGAATCTCCCTTTGCCAAAACATGTGTAGAGAATGAAATTGTCCATCAAACTACGGCTCCGTATTCAGCTCAATCTAATGGAATTATGGAAAGGAAAAAACAAACTTTGAAGGAAATGATGAATGTCTTACTTATAAGTTCAGGTTTACCGCAAAGCTTGTGGGGGAAAGCTATCCTTACAGCCAACCAAATACTCAATAGAGTTCCCCATAGTAAGACACAATCAATTCCTTATGAAAAATGGAAAGAAAGGAAACCCAACTTGAAATATTTCAAAGTGTGGGGTGTCTAGCAAAGGTCCAAGTTCCTATGCCTAAAAGGGTTAAGATAGGATCTAAGACGGTGGACTGCGTGTTCATAAGATATGCTAAAAGTAGTAAAGAATGACGGGTTTTGGTTCATAAATCCAAACATCCAGATATTAATGAAAATACGGTAATTGAATCAGATAACCCTAACTTCTTTGAAAGCATTTACCCGTATAAAACTAGACATGAACAGTCTAGTAGAGGGTCTTAACGACCTCGAGATAAACCAAGTGAGGATGTACATAACGATGAGAATCCGAGACGGAGTACACGTAAAAAATGTCAACTTCGTTTGGATCGGATTTTGTAACATTTCTCTTAGAAAATGAGCCTCAAACATTTAAGAAAGTGATGGCGTCTTCGGACTCATCCTTTTGGAAAGAGGTAGTTGATAGTGAGATTGATTCAATCTTAAGCAATCATACGTGGGAGTTGGTTGATCTTCCTCCAGGAAACAAACCTTTAGGATCTAAATGGATCTTCAAAAGGAAAATAAAAGCGGATGGTACTATTGAAGAATATAAGGCAAGACTTGTAGTAAAAGGCTTCAAACAAAAAGAAGGCCTTGATTACTTTGATGCATACTCATCGGTAACAAGAATAACATCGATTCGAATGTTAATTGCCTTGGCGGCGGTATATGGTCTTGAAATCCATCAAATGGATGTGAAAACCGCATTCCTAAATGGAGAATTAGAGGAAGAAATTTACATAGAACAACCTGATAGTTTTGTGGTTCCAGGAAAAGAAAATAAGGTGTGTAAACTTGTTAAGTCACTTTATGGACTAAAACAAGCACCTAAGCAATGACATGCAAAGTTTGACCAAACCATATTGGCAAACGAATTCAAAATTAATGAATGTGATAAATGTGTTTATATTAAAGACACTCCAAATCACCAAGTCATTGTGTGTTTTTATGTTGATGATATGTTGATTATCAGTAGAGATATTTCAGACATAAATGCAATGAAACGAATGCTCGAAAGCAAGTTCGATATGAAAGACCTTGGAGTTGCGAATGTGATCTTAGGGATAAGAATCCATAGAAATCCACAAGGGTTGGCATTGTCACAGTCTCATTCAATCGAAAAGGTACTTGACAAATTCAAGTATATGGAATTTGGTATTGCCTAGACTCCATTGGATGTGAGCTTTGCACTTCAAAAGAATGAAGGTAAAAGTGACTTAAAATTGGAGTACGCAAGAGTATTGAGATATTTAATGTATATAATGAACTGTACACGACCAGACATAGCATGTGTTATAAGTAAGTTGAGTCGGCACACGAGTAATCTTAATAAAACTCATTGGATGACAATGAAAAGAGTTTTGGGGTATCTTAAATACACTCAGGACTATGCTTTGCATTATAATAAATATCCCGCGGTACTTGAAGGATATAGTGATGTAAATTGGATCACCGGATCGAACGAAGTAAAATCCACGAGTGGATATGTATTTACTATCAATGGAGGAGCGGTCTCTTGAAAATCATCCAAACAGACTTGTATTGCTCGCTCTACAATAAAATCTAAATTATCGCATTAGATAAAGCCGGTGAAGAAGCAGAATGGCTCCGGAATTTCTTGGAAAATATTCCTTATTGGCCCAAACCAGTGACACCAGTATGTATACACTGTGATAGCCAAGCGACGATAAGTAGGGCAGGGAGCATGATATACAATGATAAATCTCGTCACGTAAGACGAAGATATAATATCGTTAGAGAACTTCTCTCTAGTGGAATTATCACTGTTGACTATGTGAAGTCAAAGGATAATGGTCGGATCCACTTACAAAAGGCCTATCTAGATAAGCAGTTGAAAGAACATCCAAGGGAATGGGTTTAAGGCCTAGTACAAGTCAGCATGGCGGTAACTCTACCTAGCAGACTGGAGATCCCAAGAGCTTGGTTCAAGGAAATCAAACAAAGTTGTGTCTGATAGGTTCAACATTGTCAAAATACCAACCCATTCTCATGATGTAGACAATGTTTAGTAAACAAGGATAAAAATTAAGGTGAAAAGTTTTTTAATAATTATCTAAATTTGGCAGATTTGACCAAATAGTTTAATCTATAGGATTGAACGTATAGAAATCACCTATGCGAGGGCGAAGTGGAAGTCGCTTCAAGGAGAATACTAGTAAAGACCTATTCTCTAAGCTCTCATGAAACTGTGACGTGTTCATGGCTGAAAAGAACAAAACCGTGAGAACCATAAATGGTAAAAGGCTGGTTATGTGACATGTTTTGTCTAGGTGGACATTAAAGCTCGACGGTTTAAAGATATCAAATCTACCGATTGACCGAGTGCATCCGATGCATGTTCACTATGGAAAGTTCAAAGAAAAACTCACTTATCCTGATGCAATCAGTCTTTGCTTGATGATCACATATTTTTCCATAAAGTTTTACAAAGAATAGTCATTCCCCATTCACGTGGGGGATTGTTGGGTTCAATTGGTGTGAATGGAAAATGGAGGGACACAACCTTTTATAAAAAGACATATTGTTTTGGAAAATGAGTGACTGTTCAGATAGTTGTGTCTGTTCAGAAAAAGACACAATATTTCGAATGAACAGACATGACTCTTTCAAAGGATACACCTTTTCGGATGAACCATTGCCACCTTTCGGAAGGGACACTTGATGGCTATATAAATCTGCATTTATCCACAGATTTTGGTATGAAAAATTTCCTGAACATACAAACTCTTCTTGTCTTAAAAAACATTCTGTGTGATCAATCAAATCGTTGAGTGAGTTTGAAGATATTCCAATTGTTTGAGGTAACGCTACAGTTGGTTTGTTTGGCCATTTTATCCTGGGAGGAAGATTACACAACCTCGGGTATAGTGAGGGGAATTATTCCTTAAGGACACTCCGTGAAGTCGGGGAACTTGGCCTTAAAAATTTTGTTTCATCTAATTTCTGAAAATTAACATACTTCTTGGATAGATTATTCGTAATCTTGTGTTGAAGGTGTTAAAGAACTTTATAAGTATTCTTGTCTTAGATTTGAACTTGTGTTGAAGTTATTGTTGCATATATATACAGATTCTTGTACCCGAAAACGTTGAAAACAACAGATATATTACTAGCTCATCTGTTTGAATTTAAATACATAGGTGGATGATCAAAATATTGTTTCAAGATCTGAATAATCAATGATTAAAATTGTTTGTTTTTCAACATCTGAATATATACAATTTGATTATTTCTAAATATAATAAAGAAACAATTTAGATGAAAAATTAATTATATATTAAAAATATTTAATAAAATAAAATAAAATAATTATTTAACTTAAAAATAATTTTTTTATGTCTGCTAGTGATGATAATCAATAGAGATGGTTTGTAATGGTGTTTTTTGGCAATTAATTGTCATTGTATTAATTACCAAATAACTGTATAAAACAAGAGCAAACCAGCAAGCTGGTTGCCCATCATAGTTCTCCATCTATACCATTATGCCTCTATAGCGTATCTCTTAAAAAGAACTAATAATGTCAAAAAGACTCCTATTGTGTCTAACATGTATGCGCATAACGGTTTGAATAATATGTATCAAGCTTTCCTGCATAGTAATCTTGTGCTGGAAAAGTCGTGCATTCCTCTCACCCCATATTTCATAAACCACAACTGCGAAACAGACCTTCAGGATTACATACTTAGGAGTTTTAGAATTGCAAGTCTGTTTGACCCAAAACCACTATTGTGTCCATGGTAGAATAGTCCTTTGCCCACCCAACCAATTTAGTATACCCATCCACACACTTTTTGAGTAGTCATACTCGAAAAACAAATGCTCCAAATTTTCACACTGATTAAAGCATAAAATACAGTTTACACTTACATTCATTCCCCATCTGATTAGTTTATCCTTAGTTCGCATTCTTCCCAATAGTGCCAATCATAAGATGAACGCATATTTAGGACAAGCTGTATTATGACATACCAATTCCCTCCATGACACATTATTAACTTCTCTTCGCAGTAACTTGTACGCCCTTTTGACCTAAAATTTACCCCTGGTGCTTACTAGTGGTTGCGTTGCAAGTATAGGCTAGATTTTTCTCATGCTGAATATCTTTTGAGTCATCCAAGATGCTTGTCGCGGTACCTCTATTGTAAAACAACTTTGGCCTTTTATGTAGTAGGTATGGATCTATGTAATCCATAATTTCTTCCTTTGTTGACTGAGTGCCCATAATAATTTGCAAATAGCAGATCGATCCCAAGTCCTCAAATTTATGAAGTTCAAACCCCCTACACCTTTAGTCAAAAAGATTTTCTCCCAAGCTACAAGTGTCGTTCTTGAGATAGTTGTCTCCCCAGTCTAAAGATAACTTCTATAAGTTGCCTCAATGAGTTTGATCACCTTTTGTGGTAAAAGAAATAGTTATGACCAGTAAGCCTGGATACCAAAAAGTACCGATCTAATCAACTGTATTCTCCCAGCATATGACATCTCTCTAGTCATCCATGAAGTAATCCTGGCAGTGATCTTATCTACCAAAGGTTGACATTAAGTAATAGTTAGCCTTTTGGTGGATAATAGTACTCCTAGGTACTTAAACGAGAGTGTGCCCACCTCATACCCTAGCAAAGAAATAATTTATTCCTTGGTTGAATTTTTCACACCTCCAAAATAGATTTGACTTTTCTGGAGGTTGGCTTTCACTCTCGAAGCCTATGAGAACAACTCAAACTTTTTCTTGAGTAGTTGAACCGAAACACCTCTCCTCTAGTGAATAGTAATAGATCACCAGCGAAGCATAAATGTGTTATCCCCAATTTCTAACATTTGGGTGATAGTTGAAATTAGGTTCCTGCTTCAATGTGGCTAAGCATCTATTTAGATATTCTATGAGTTGTACAAACAACTAAGGGGACATGGGGTCCCCTTGTCTCAACCCTTTTCTTGCAACCATGGTCTCAGTCAGGATCCCATTAATCTGAAAGCTATAGCTAAAAGTATTCACACATAGCATAATCCAATTTACCATCTTTATAGGAAACCCTACTTCTACCAGTATTTGTTGGACAAAACACCACTCTATAGGGTCATAAGCTTTCTGAATGTCTACCTTTACCATGTACGTCGGGGATATCTATTTCCTTGTATAGCCTTTAACCAATTCATGGCTAAGAAGGATGTTGTTTGCTATTTCTTTCCTGAGAATGAAAACCGATTGACTATGACTCATAAATCTATCTATCACCCTTCTAAGTTTGTGGAATATGATCTTGGAGATTATTTTATAAAGGATGAAACAGCAAGCAATTGGTCTGAAGTCCTGAATAGTCTCAGGATGAGAGGTGTTTGTAATCAGGGTCACTACTGTGTTATTCATAGCTTTAAGAATTCTATTATGATGGAAAAACTCCCGAGCTACCTTATATACATCCTCCTTGATAATGGGCCATGCTCTTTTATAGAAACATGAATTAAAGCCATCCATTTCTGGTGCTTTATTATCATAGATATAAGACACAACTGCTTCAATTTCCTCTTTAGTAACATCATCACACATCTTTCTCTGTTGTGCTACAGATAATCTTGGTCCTTGGTTCATTATTCTTACATCTATAGCAGGAAGTTATTGTGTCTGAGAGCCTAGAAAGCTTTTGTAAAAGTGTAGGAAAACAACTTAATCTCCTCATGTCTAACTAAGCTTCTCCCGTTTTCATCTTTGAGAACATATATACTATTTGAACTCGATCTGACTTTCATACAAGCAAAAAGTTACTTGTTACTCCCATCCATAATTAATCCAATGCACTTTGGACTTTTGCTTGAGGGTTTTTTCCTGTAAGCCAGACCATTTTTGCAAAGTGTTAAGAGCCTCATTCTCTTGTTGACTTAATCCCTGGTCATTCCTTGTTTCCATCACATGTGTTATCTGGGCTTGAATTATTTGGAGTCTCTCTTGATATGGGACAAATGACCATCTTATCTTTTGATGACATTTTTAGAGGCCAACACATATATGCTCAAGACTTGGTCACCTCGAGGATACGAGAGCATGCATGGAGGACCTGTTTTGAGCATGCCATTAAATAAATTCGTGTGTGGAAAATTGCATGGGGGCTTACATTTGTGTAACACCCCGTATTCAAGTACATGTATTGGCGTATTCAAGTACCCGTATTCAAGTATATGTATTGGCGTATTCAAGTACGTGATTGGTCTTATTTATATGGAATTAATTTTTTATTTTATTTATACCGGAATTTGCCCGTCGATGGTTCCATACGAAGGTTATTGAATAAGCTTTCCAACGATATAAAGATTTCCAAAAACGGATAAGTTTCGGATATAATCGAGCACGTTCGAAACTATAAAACGGTGGCCGGGATATGGTGAATAGTAAATGTGCAGGAAAATTTCCTGCACACAAACTACTGAGGCCTGCTAGTTTTTTGGGTCGACTTTGAACGATCATAACTCCCTTAATATAATGAACTGGGAGAGATGATACCTACGAAAAGAAAGATCTTTGAGTCTTCTTTCCAATGCAATTGGTTTCATCCAAATCCAACGTCTGAGTAAGGAGTTATACTCGTTTTATTTCAGCCTCTCAAAACAGTTTTTTAGGGTCAACTTCAAACGATCATAACTCCTTGTACATGACTAACTGGGTGTCCTACTTTATATTAAATGAAAGCCCTTTGAATTATCTATCCAACGATACCAATTTCACCCAAATCCAATATCGGAGCAAAGAGTTATGGCCGATTTACTTTAGCCTGTCAAAACAGTCCACCATGGACAGATTCGGATTTACTTAAATTTTTAAGGGCAATATGGTCATTTTTCATCACCTCATGGACGAAAATTGGTCATTATATACATATAATTAGTCTCATATCCATCAATTATCATCAAATTATTGAAAATAAGAAACCCTAGCCTAATTTCAACTCCAATTATCTTGTGATTCAACCGTAGAAAATCCAAATTGATTCCGTAGTTGTGTTCACCGTCTCGCGGGCTTCGAGAAGCACCCCTTATTTGTGCCAACAGGACTTCGAAACCAAAAGGGCCATTTTATGGTAAGGATGTAAATTATGTTGGTGTTATTTATATGGATATGTATATATATATATATATATATATATATATATATATATATATGCATGTGAGCATAAGAAGTATGTTATTTGATTGTTGTTGAAAGATGATTAGGAAATGATGTTGGATTATTCTTGTGCATGGTTGGATTATGTTGAATTGTGAAGGGATTTGGTATTGATGATGTGGTATTGAAATGATGATTATATATATATATATATATACACATAAACCTATTGTTCAAGTTGGTTTTTGAAATGTTTTGCAAATATTGGTTGTATGGAATTATGGAAGAGAATTGTGGTGTTGGGTTGCTAATACTAGATGCCAAACATTTCATTGTAGATAAGTGATTTGTAAAGGCGGGAAGTTGTGTTGAATTGGTATCCGAATCTACAACGAGGTATGTAAATCATACTCTAACAATGATCTTTGGCATGAAAACACCAATGTTCCATCAAATAAGATTCCGAGGTTGTCCAAAAACATGTATTGTTCTACATTACCAACGAAGTTGTTTCCATTCTATAAAGTGTAAAAATGTTTCATTGATATACCAAAAGGCTCCTATTTCATTGTTGTGATATTGATGATTCTTAAACACATTGTTGATGTACCAATGAGTCTTTATAACATCGTTATTGTATAGAAGGTCTATTACTTGATTCCTATTGATGTATCATTGTTCCAAAGGTACTATATTGGCATGAACACTAATGTAATAATCTCAAAAGCTTTTGAACTAAGTTATTGGAAAGATCTCTTATGTGTGTTACTTGATATACGTGTGGGTGGTATCCCAGGGGCATAAGCCTAGCATGAGTCGATCCCTATTTATGTGTTTATGGGTGGTATCCCAGGGGCATAAGCCTAGCATGGGTCGATCCCAGTTGATATGTACTGGAGGCAGCCTAATGGTCACAGTACGGTACAATATTGATTATTGTTAGGTGGTTGGAGGTTCGGGAGGAGGAGGTAATGGCGAATGATAATTGTAAAGAATGAAATGAACGAATGTATACCGTTCCACAAATGTGTTTGAATTCAAGAACCCAATTCAGATTAATGATAATGTACATGATCCTAAAAGTGTTTATGAAGTGTGGTTCACTTCTATTATGATTTATTCACTTGCGTCTGATTTTCTTGATCCCCCATATCACATATGATTATTTATAGCTTTACATACTCAGTATATATTTCGTACTGACGTTCCTCACGGGGGACCTGCATTTTATGCTGCAGGCACAGGTGTTTCAGCTCACTCACAGCATAGATATGAGCCAGGTCATATAGCTATTGTTGGTGAGCTCCAGTTTGCTTCGGAGCTTTCCGAGTCGGTTTCTTATGTTTTGTCATTGTACAGGAGTCGTGTGTGGGCGGGGGTTTGTCCCGACCCTAGTTATGTCATGTATATCCTAGAGGCTTTGTAGACATAAGGAAGGGTAAAGTCATGGAAGTTTATATAGTCATGTTATATTTGTATATGTGGTGGCCCCGACGGCCAAGTGTTATATATATCTATATTTGTGCGTGTTGTGCTGATACAGGTAATTAGATTCTTCTATATGCAACGAAGTGCTGTCCAAATTTTTGGTGACATGTAAGTGAAAGTACAGGTATTTGAACGGGTTCTCCCGGGCCTTCTCGGCTTCGGGTGCCAGTCCGGTCCGATGGGATTTTGGGGCGTGACAAAAGTGGTATCAGAGAGGTTCGTCCTAGTGAGTCTACAAAGCTGTGTCTACGTAGAGTCTTGTTTATCGGTGTGTTGTGCACCACATCTATAAACAGGAGGCTATGGACATTTAGGAATTGTTTCTTTTCTTCATGTCTTAGATCGTGCGATAGAGCTTATATTGTATATGAAGTCATAGTTGACCACTGAATCAGTTTGTTTCTCTTATTATAGTAATGATGCCGGTTACCAGAAGCAAGAATACCGGTAAGCAAGTAGATGTGGCTGCCGGAGAGGGGACTAGTAAGTCACCCACTATACCAGCTAATCAAAGTGAGGCTCCAGCTGAGCATGCATCAGAAACTTCCCCCAGTCCGGAAGAAATAAGGGGGAGGAGAACTATATCCCCAGAGCCACCTATTAATGTTGTTGATCAAGATCTTAGAAATGCAGTGCAACTTTTGACTCGTATAGTTGCTGGGCAAGCTATTCCTACTGCAGGTCCTAGTGGTATAGATAGGGCGGCTAGTCTTCGAACACAGGATTTTCTTAAGATGGATTCGCCTACTTTTACCGGATCCGATCTTAATGAAGATCCGCAGGACTTTATTGATCAGATCCAAAGGGCCCTAGAGGTGATGCATGTATCGGGCAGAGAGACAGTGGAGTTAGCCGCGTATAAATTCAAAGGTGAGGCTATATATTGGTATGAAGACTGGAAACGGTCAAGGGGCATTGATGCACCCCCAGCTACTTAGAAAGAGTTTAAAGAGGCATTTATTGATCATTATCTTCCATATGAGACTCGTCAGGCCCGTGCGGATCAGTTCTTAAATCTTAGACAGGGTCATACAAGTGTGAGGGGGTATAGTCTTCGATTTAATTCCTTGTCCAGATATGCTCCTAATGTTATAGCTACTATGGATGATAGAGTTCATCGGTATGTGAATGGATTGGATCCGTATTTGGTTAGGGATTGTACTATTGCTGCACTGAATAAAGACATGGATATAGCTAGGATCCAAGCATTTGCACATAAAATGGAAGATTAGAGGCAAAGAAGAAGAACACAAGAATTTGAAAGCGGATCTTCTAAGAGGGCCAGATCTACAGGGTAGTTTATGGCGCCACAGGGAGGTTTTAGACCTCAATTTTCTGCTAGACCACCTAGGTCATTATTTTCTTATTCTGCAGCTAGTGCTCCACCACAGCATCAGGGGTTCAGAGGCAGTCAATTTGGGCAAAGAAGTGAGGGTCATAGTTCGCGATCAGTGGGTTACCAAGGGCAAGGGAATATGAGCCAATCGAGACCTCCTCGAGAGCCATGCAATAAATGTGGAAGGTATCATTTGGGAGCAGGTCGGCTGGGGACCAATATTTGCTTTTGGTGCGGTATGTCGGGGCATATGGTGAGGGAATGCCCACGAAGGGACATAGGGGGTATGGCACGACCTGCGGGGTCATTTGTTGCATCATCATCATCGATGCCTTATTCAGGAAGGGGTGCACAGCCAATGGGTCGTGTTAGAGGTGATAGAAGAGCCACGAGTTCTAGCGGGGATCATAATCGTACGTATGCTCTAGCGGATCGACAGAATTTAGAGGCTTCCCCAGATGTGGTTACGGGTACGTTGTCTATATTTTCATTCGATTTATATGCCTTAATTGATCCCGGTTCTACATTATCTTATGTTACTCCATTGGTTGCTGGAAAGTTCGAAAGAATACCCGAACTGTTAGTTAAGCCATTTGAAGTGTCCACACCGGTCGGGGAATCTATTATAGCTAGAAGGGTTTATCTTAACTGCATAGTAACTGTTTGTGGTCGTGATACGATGGCTGATCTTGTAGAGTTAGAAATGGTAGATTTTGATGTTATAATGGGTATGGACTGGTTGGCGTCTTGTTATGCCACAATTGATTGCTGCACGAAAAAGGTATATTTCCATTTTCCAAATGAATCAGTCCTTGAATGGAAAGGTGAAATTAGCGCGCCAAGAGGTAGATTTATTTCTTATTTTAAGGCAAGAAGAATGATTTCCAAGGGATACATATATCATTTAGT
Source organism: Capsicum pubescens (assembly GCA_030864215.1). Taxonomy (NCBI): domain Eukaryota; kingdom Viridiplantae; phylum Streptophyta; class Magnoliopsida; order Solanales; family Solanaceae; genus Capsicum; species Capsicum pubescens. The sequence goes on along the minus strand of CM061544.1, from coordinate 67,472,286 downwards.
TAGAGTAAGGGATACAGAAGCGGAGCCACCAACTCTTCACGCTGTTCCGGTGGTAAATGAATTTCCTGATGTATTTCCTGAAGATCTTCCAGGTTTGCCTCCTGAATGAGAAGTAGAGTTTGGTATTGATGTAATACCAGGCACCCAACCAATCTCCATTCCTCCGTATAGAATGGCCCCAGCAGAATTACGAGAATTGAAAGAGCAATTGAAAGATTTGCTAGAAAAGGGGTTCATTAGGCCTAGTATTTTTCCTTGGGGAGCACCAGTGTTATTTGTGCGCAAAAAGGATGGCTCGCTGAGGATGTGTATTGATTATCGACAATTGAATAAGGTGACTATTAAGAATAAATATCCTCTCCCAAGAATTAATGATTTATTTGATCAGTTACAGGGCGCCAAGTGCTTTTCTAAGATTGATTTGAGGTCAGGTTACTACCAAGTGAGGGTCAAAGAAAAAGATATACCCAAAACAACTTTCCGAACAAGGTATGGTCATTATGAGTTTCTAGTTATGTCATTTGGGCTAACAAATGCACCTGCAGCTTTTATGGATTTGATGAATAGGGTGTTTAAGCCATTCCTGGATGTATTTGTGATAGTTTTTATAGATGATATTCTAGTTTATTCTAGATCAGAAGAGGACCATGTCAATCATTTACAATAGACATTGCAGACTCTTCGTGATTGTAAGCTTTATGCAAAGTTCTCTAAATGTGAGTTTTGGTTAAAGTTGGTGGCATTTTTGGGTCATATTGTATCTAGTGAAGGGATAAAGGTTGATGCTCAAAAGATAAAAGCTGTGAAGAACTGGCCAAGGCCCACAACGCCGACGGAGATTCGTAGTTTTCTCGGGTTGGCCGGTTATTATAGGAGGTTTGTTAAAGACTTTTCTTCCATTTCAGCACCCTTAACCAAGCTAACCCATAAAGCATCCAAATTCCAATGGAATGATGCATGTGAGAAGAGTTTTCAAGATTTAAAGAACAAATTGATTTCAACACCCGTGTTGGTACTTCCAGAAGGCACCGAAGGGTATACAGTGTATTGTAATGCTTCCAAAATTGGTTTAGGATGTGTATTGATGCAGCATGGTAAGGTAATAACATATGTTTCTAGACAATTGCGGCCACATGAGAAAAATTATCCTACACACGATCTTGAGCTGGCAGCAGTTATTTTTGCTTTAAAGATATGGCGCCACTACTTATATGGGGTTCATATTGATATATATACTGACCATAAGAGCTTGCAATATATTTTTAATCAGAAAGATCTAAATTTAAGGCAGCGGAGATGGATGTTGATATCTTGTACCATCCAGGGAAAACAAATGTGGTAGCTGATGCGTTAAGTCATAAGGCTATGATGGCGCCTATAGAAAGGCAAGGGATGGTTAAAGATCTTCACCAGTTAGCTAGTTTGGGAGTTCGCCTTATTGAAACTCCGAATAAAGAGCTTATCGTACATAATGCTGCGGAATCTTCATTAGTAGCTGAAGTGAAAGAGAAGCAATATGTAGATCCTATTTTATTACAGCTTAAGGAGAACGTTCAGAGTGGTGCGACCAAGACATTTGAGCTTATGCGAGAAGGAGTACTTTAGTGCCAAAACCGATTGTGTGTGCCGGATGTAGACGGGCTAAGAAAGAAGATTATGATAGAGGCACATTTTTCAAGGTATTCCATTCATCCAGGATCAACCAAAATGTATCAAGATTTGAAAGATATGTATTGGTGGAATGACATGAAGAAGAGCATTGCAGAATTTGTAGTTGAATGTCCAAATTGTCAAAGAGTTAAAGTTGAGCACCAAAAACCCGGAGGCTATATGCAATGCATAGATCTTCCAATTTGGAAGTGGGACATGATCAACATGGATTTTGTTACAGGTTTGCCTCGTACAGCTCGGAAATTTGATTCTATATGGGTGATTGTGGATAGGCTTACTAAATCCGCACATTTCGTACCCGTTAAGACCACTTACACAGTTGAAGAATATTCGAAGCTGTATGTTAAAGAAATAGTCCAATTACATGGAGTGCCAACTTCTATTAATCGGATCGGGGAACTCAATTTACCGCAAACTTTTGGAAGTCTTTCCAACGGAGTTTGGGAACACAAGTGAATCTGAGTACAACTTTTCACCCTCAGATGGATGGACAAGCAGAGCGCACCATTCAAATACTTGAAGATATGCTACGAGCATGTTTTATAGATTTTAAAGGCAGCTGGGATGATCATTTACCTCTTATTGAGTTTGCCTACAATAATAGCTATCATTCAAGTATCAAAATGGCACCATATGAAGCTTTATATGGGAGGAAGTGTAGATCCCCAATAGGATGGTTCAAAGCGGGTGAAACTCTTATGTTCGGACCGGATCTTGTGTATCAAGCCATAGAAAAAGTCAAGGTGATTCAGCAACGGTTGAAAACAGCTCAAAGTCGACACAAGTCATATGCGGATAGTAGAAGAAGAGAGCTAGAGTTTTCGTTAGGCGATTGGGTATTTTTGAAGGTATCGCCAATGAAAGGGGTGATGAGATTTGGCAAGAAAGGAAAGTTGAGTCCACGATATATAGGCCCGTATAAGATTATTCGAAGATGTGGGCAAGTTGCTTATGAATTAGAGCTACCCCAGGAACTCTCATCAGTGCATCCAGTATTTCATGTATCGATGCTTCGAAAGTGCATCGGAGATCCGTCCCTTATTACTTCTACTGAAGATGTGCAAGTAACAGAAAATCTTACCTATGAGGAGATGCCTATTTCTATATTAGATCGTCAAGTTAAGAAGATGAGAAATAAAGAAGTAGCATCGGTGAAAGTACTTTGGAGAAATCAACAAAGGGAAGAGATTACATGGGAAGCGGAGGAAGCAATGAAATCAAAATACCCTTATTTGTTCAAAGGTGAAAAAGAAGTGCAAGGAGTGGAACTGGGACACTAACAAGTAAGTTTTTACATATGCATAATATCTATATGATGGCGTGAATATCAATTATGAATTCGAACTTGTTTCGGCTAAATAACTACATTTCACATTCGAGGACGAATGTCCTTAAGGGGGGAAGGATGTGACACCCCGTATTCAAGTACATGTATTGGCGTATTCAAGTACCCGCATTCAAGTACATGTATTGGCGTATTCAAGTACGTGATTGGTCTTATTTATATGGAATTAATTTTTTATTTTATTTATACCGGAATTTGCCCGTCGATGGTTCCATACGGAGGTTATTGAATAAGCTTTCCAACGATATAAAGATTTCCAAAAACGGATAAGTTTCGGATATAATCGAGCACGTTCGAAACTATAAAACGGTGGCCGGGATATGGTGAATAGTAAATGTGCAGGAAAATTTCCTGCACACAAACTACTGAGGCCTGCCAGTTTTTTGGGTCGACTTTGAATGATCATAACTCCCTTAATATAATGAACTGGGAGAGATGCAACCTACGAAAAGAAAGATATTTGAGTCTTCTTTCCAATGCAATTGGTTTCATCCAAATCCAACGTCTGAGTAAAGAGTTATACTCGTTTTACTTCAGCCTCTCAAAACAGTTTTTTAGGGTCAACTTCAAATGATCATAACTCCTTGTACAGAACGAACTGGGTGTCCTACTTTATATTAAATGAAAGCCCTTTGAATTATCTATCCAACGATACCAATTTCACCCAAATCCAATATCGGAGCAAAGATTTATGGTCGATTTACTTTAGCCTGTCAAAACAATCCACCATGGACAGATTCAGATTTACTTAAATTTTTAAGGGCAATATGGTCATTTTTCATCACCTCATGGACGAAAATTGGTCATTATGTACATATAATTAGTCTCATATCCATCAATTATCATCAAATTATTGAAAATAAGAAACCCTAGCCTAATTTCAACTCCAATTATCTTGTGATTCAACCGTAGAAAATCTAAATTGATTCCGTAGTTGTGTTCACCGTCTCGAGGGCTTCGAGAAGCACCCCTTATTTGTGCCAACAGGACTTCGAAACCAAAAGGGCCATTTTATGGTAAGGATGTAAATTATGTTGGTGTTATATATATATATATATATATATATATATATATATATATATACACATGTGAGCATAAGAAATATGTTATTTGATTGTTGTTGAAAGATGATTAGGAAATGATGTTGGATAATTCTTGTGCATGGTTGGATTATGTTGAATTGTGAAGGGATTTGGTATTGATGATGTGGTATTGAAATGATGATTATATATATATATATACACACATAAACCTATTGTTCAAGTTGGTTTTTGGAATGTTTTGCAAATATTGGTTGTATGGAATTATGGAAGAGAATTGTGGTTGTTGGTTGCTAATACTAGATGCCAAACATTTCATTGTAGATAAGTGATTTGTAAAGGCGGGAAGTTGTGTTGAATTGGTATCCGAATCTACAACGAGGTATGTAAAGCATACTCTAACAATGTTCTTTGGCATGAAAACACCAATGTTCCATCAAATAAGATTACGAGGTTGTCCAGAAACATGTATTGTTCTACATTACCAACGAAGTTGTTTCCATTCTATAAAGTGTAAAAATGTTTCATTGATATACCAAAAGGCTCCTATTTTATTGTTGTGATATTGATGATTCTTAAACACATTGTTGATGTACCAATGAGTCTTTATAACATCGTTATTGTATAGAAGGTCTATTACTTGATTCCTATTGATGTATCATTGTTCCAAAGGTACTATATTGGCATGAACACTAATGTAATAATCTCAAAAGCTTTTGAACTAAGTTATTGGAAAGATCTCTTGTGTGTGTTACTTGATATACGTGTGGGTGGTATCCCAGGGGCATAAGCCTAGCATGGGTCGATCCCTATTTATGTGTTTATGGGTGGTATCCCAGGGGAATAAGCCTAGCATGGGTCGATCCCAGTTGATATGTACTGGAGGCAGCCTAATGGTCACAGTACGGTACAATATTGATTATTGTTAGGTGGTTGGAGGTTCGGGAGGAGGAGGTAATGGCGAATGATAATTGTAAAGAATGAAATGAACGAATGTATACCGTTCCACAAATGTGTTTGAATTCAAGAACCCAATTCAGATTAATGATAATGTACATGATCCTAAAAGTGTTTATGAAGTGTGGTTCACTTCTATTATGATTTATTCACTTGCGTCTGATTTTCTTGATCCCCCATATCACATATGATTATTTACAGCTTTACATACTCAGTACATATTTCGTACTGACGTTCCTCACGGGGGACCTGCATTTCATGCTGCAGGCACAGGTGCTTCAGCTCACTCATAGTATAGATAGGAGCCAGGTCATACAACTATTGTTGGTGAGCTCCAGTTTGCTTCGGAGCTTTCCGAGTCGGTTCCTTATGTTTTGTCATTGTACAGGAGTCGTGTGTGGGCGGGGGTTTGTCCCGACCCTAGTTATGTCATGTATATCCTAGAGGCTTTGTAGACATAAGGAAGGGTAAAGTCATGGAAGTTTATATAGTCATGTTATATTTGTATATGTGGTGGCCCCGACGGCCAAGTGTTATATATATATATTTGTGTGTGTTGTGCTGATACAGGTAATTAGATTCTTCTATATGCAACGAAGTGCTGTCCAAATTTTTGGTGATATGTAAGTGAAAGTACAGGTATTTGAACGGGTTCTCCCGGGCCTTCTCGGCTTCGGGTGCCAGTCCGGCCCGATGGGATTTTGGGGCGTGACAATTTGATGCCAATTCGAGACTACAAGTTTTGAAGTGTGACCCCATGGTTTTGGAGCATTAAAGAAGCACCCTTCATTAAGGGTATTTTGGGGTCTGCACATGTTAAAGAAACAACCCATGACCTCTCCTTTCATTAAGGGTATTTTAGTCCATTATACTATGTAATAAGCTAGGCTATATATAGTCTCTTATTAGGTTTTTTCTCTTTAGTTTTTGAATGATGAATGTATGAAACACTTGAAAATCCTCTCTCTTGAGAGTAGACCACCTTAGTGTAGTCCTAGTTAGGGCTTGGAAAAGTCATCCTTATTATTGGGCTTGGAAAAGTCAATATTGACCTTTGCTTGGAAACGGTGGATCTTGAGGAGAGTTGATTTCCTTGGAAGAGTGTGGTTTTGATTATTACATTCATTAGGGGTTAGTGCTGAAATACACTTGGTTCTTAATCTTGTAATAATCTTGGTCTCACTATCTATCCTTTCATTATTTTGCAAATCCGTGTGTTTTTGTGATTGTCATCTTGTATTCCTTTGTGTTGCTTGTTCTTCTCACGTTTTGTGGACTATTTTGGCATCTTGGTGGGCTGTTTTTGTATCATTTGGTATCAGAGCCATCATTGATTTCGTTCCCACGAGATCAATCTTGGGTTTGTTCACTAAAAAAAAAGTGTTGAAAAACTGAAAAACGCAAAAAAAAAAAAAGTAATTTGTCCCATTTTTGTGCTTGGGCCGAGATTTGAGGCTTGGTTTTCTTGTGTTTTTTGTGTGTTTTATTGTTTCTAGTGTTAGTCCCTTCTTCACTAACACTAATAGAGTCTACATCTAAATTTTGAGCTAAATCCAAGTGGTTCTTGAATATTGGAAGGTTGTTGATATTGTTATTGAAGATTGGTGGCTGAAAAAATATTTTGTTGATGTTGTTGTTGTAGATTGGTGGCTGGAAAATATTTTGTTAATGTTGTTGTTGAAGATTGGAGCTTGAATATGTGTTGTTGATGTTTGGGAGGTCCAACATTAACCTTAGAACTCCAAGATTCAAAGTTGTATTCTTGGTGTTCTTGGTGTTCTTCAACATCTTCGTATCTTGTTGAAGAGAAAGTGGTTTGTTTGATCTAAAATCAAAGAAGAAAGAAGGTGTGGTCTTGTTAGTCTTGAAACACATTCCAAGACTATTATAAAAGAAGAAAGGGAGCCAAAAAACTTTCAAAAGGTCTTATTACCAAAAGAAAGAAAGGGGTCTTCCCAAGACCTACAAAAGAGGAAAGGGGAACAAAGGCTTCAAAAGGTGTTTTGCCAAAAGGGTGAAAGAAAAGTCAAGCCTTTTATTTGAACATTGAAAACCCTTTAAGTCTTGTTGTTTTCCTCCCCAAACCAAAAATACACTCTTCCAATTGAACATTGATCAATACAAATTGAAAACAAGAAAAAAATTTCTCAAAACTTTTGATAATTTTCAACAACCAATGAGAGGCTGCCACATCATCACCGAAAGTGCTTAAGCTTAAAAATTTTAGATTCTTAGTTTTATTTTATTGTTTCATTAGTTTCATGTCTTGATTCTAGAATTAATTAACAACTAGTAATCACCTACTTAGTTGTAGATTAATTGTTGAATCCGTTTCTTTCGTGTCTTTGTTATTTGTGTGTTTTTCTCGTTTTTAACTCGTAGTAACTTCTTTGTTTCAAGTTCGTAAGTAAATTTTATTTTTGTGTCTTGAGTCAATCAAATAAGAATCCATTCTGGCCGCCAAGTAGAATTGACATCTTATTGACTACTGGAGTATAAACAACTTTCAATATTCGCCGCTCCAATTGTGAGAATCACAAAAGTGGGTGTATACGAGTGTTGGTGAGGAGCTTTTACTACTGATCTTGTTTGTTCATTGTGTAGGTACAAAGGTGATATAAGGGGAACATGTCTTCGATAGTCGGGGATTATTGTGACTACAACATGGGAGACTATGATTATAGTGAGGGGTTTTATGGCTACGAAGTTGAGGGAGATTGCGGAGGTTATAAAAATAGCTATGATCAAAACTTGGGCAGATTTGAGAGTTATGGTTTTGAGGGAGAAAATAAGGTGAATGAAGTGCCTTGTGCTTATGGTGAACTTGGAGATGATGTAGGACCTCGTGATGGATCTTATGATGATATTGAGGCATGTAAGGAGTCTTACACTTCTCACTCCGAACCTAGATTTGGTGTTAGGTATAACCCTTTCGTTCGCAAAGCTTATGAGAGCTATGATGAGAGTACATGTGAGGAGTGTGAAAATTCATATCCCCCACCTTCTAGTACTTCTTATCAAGGTCGATATAGTGTGAATGGTTATACTAGCTCTAGTGGAGGTTGTCCAATGAGAAGAAAAGGGTATGCATCCCCAAAACTCAGAGGTACTCGTGTGCCTTACAATGTTGATCCGAGAAGGAGTGTACACTCCGGAAAGGTGACCATTTGCGGGATACCGGGCTGCCTCATTGTGTTAAATGATAGGTACTATAAAAACTACGTCCTTTCATCCATGATTGACTACTTGGGGTTGTTTCGCGAGCCTTTACTTATTCCATACTTCTTGGACGGGTTTAAGGTTACCGAGAGGGTCAAAGTTGTCTTCTCCCAATTTGAATACCATGAGAAGGTGTGGTGCGAGATTCTTCCATTAACATACGGTCATATATGCTTAGGTGCCGATTGATTTGCACAACATAGAGTTCCAAATGTGCAAAATTGGCCTAATGTTGTAAGAGACCGGTGGGGAAATCACCCCGTGACATACATGCTGCCCAAGACGCAAAGAGAAGTGAATACTTACTCCAATCCAAATGCTTATGAGATACAAACGATTGAGAGAAGTAAGGGTGTGCAAGGTGGTAATCCGAGAGTGGAAAAATGAGAGGTTGTATGGAGAGAAGTGAGGGTATTGCCACCAAACCGAGATAACATTGCTTGTCCTTCTATTTCTAAGGACATTTATCCAGGTACCAACATGGAAAGTGAAGGAGAGAAATGCCGAAGTGAAGTTGCTGCCCAAGCTTGTGGAGGACCTTCACAACACAACAAAGGAGAGTCAACTCAAGAACTTCAATGTAAAATAGCTAATTCTTACACTTTTGTGCATGTGAATGATAATTTTGTGGCTAGTAGCCCATTGAGTGTGAGTAGTAGCTTACTTACTTGTGAGTCTAATGATTCTTTGTCTTTTGTTGATGAAGTGCATGTTGTGAGTGTGGATACACTAGTTGATCCTATTGATGACCAAATTGACTCTTCTTGTAAGAACAATTTATGTCCACCTAGCATTGAAGCCTATATGTTGAATGGAAGTACATCGTTTTGTGTAATTGGTGTTGATCAACCTATACATCGTTTTGTGTAATTGGTGTTGATCAACCTATTTGTGAAAATTGTCCACCACTTAAGTATGTGTGTGATATGATTAATCAAATTAAAGTGAGTGAGGTATTTGAAAAGTTGGTCAACAAAAGGGGAGTGAACCCAAGAGCTATTCTTTGGACAATCTTGTGCTTGAAACTGCTTTGAAACTTGATATTGATCTCTTAAAGAGTGAGGAACTTGCTTGTTCCAAATCTGTCTGTGGGTTGGATCATGCACTCTTTAGGTATAATGTCTTGTTTGAAAATTTTATAAACACTCCTAATGAGCCTAGTGGTGAAAAAAATGGTATAGCTTACCTTTGAGGCTATAGCCTATATGTTAACCCACTATGGTGTGACAACATTCCTCCTAAAGATGGAAATCTCTTCTTGGAAGATGAGAGTACTCTTAAGGGTAAGGAATGTGTAGTCTTGGAAGTTACTCCTTCTACTTTGTGTGACTTTATTGTTGAGACTACTCATGGTGATGATTGGAAAACTAGTAGTGAGTATACACATGAGGGCACCTTAGTAGAAGTCGACTTGAGTGATACTTTTCTCTATTCTCTATTTTCTTTCGATGATATATGCTATTATAGAGAGTATGTCATTTAGTTTGGGTGGAAACCACGGGAAATGAGAGTGTTGTCTAGACCCGTGTCTATGGCCACTCTTCCCGTTTGACCCCGGTACCAAATATGAAAATGGTGATGTTGGTGCACCCAACTTGTTGCTTGGTCTCCATGACAAGTAAAGTGTCACTCTTGGTGAATCCCATAACCAAATCCTTCGTACATCCTTCATTGAGTATTTAATATTTCATTCAAAGGATCCTTGCTTATATTGCAAATATGTGCAACCTTGCCATGTTGAGATGATTTGTTGTTCTAACCCTAACCCTTACGCCATGAGGATTTTGTATTTGTTTGTCCTCTCTTCGGTTTTGTAAGGTTTGGATTCGAGGTTGAATCCTTTTTAAGAAGGGGAGGATGATACGAGACAAATGACCATCTTATCTTTTGATGACATTTTTAGAGGCCAACACATAGATGCTCAAGACTTAGTCACCTCGAGGATACGAGAACAAGCATGGAGGACCCATTTTGAGCATGCCATTAAACAAACCCGTGTGTGAAAAATTACATGGGGGGTTACATTTGATGCCAATTCGAGACTACAAGTTTTGAAGTGTGACCCCATGGTTTTGGAGCATTGAAGAAGCACCCTCCATTAAGGGTATTTTGGGGTCTGCACATGTTAAAGAAATAACCCATGACCTCTCCTTTCACTAAGGGTATTTTAGTCCTTTATACTATGTAATAAGCTAGGCTATATATAGTCTCTTATTAGTTTTTTTCTCTTTAGTTTTTGAATAATGAATGTATGAAACACTTGAAAATCCTCTCTCTTGAGAGTAGACCACCTTAGTGTAGTCATAGTTAGGGCTTGGAAAAGTCAATATTGACCTTTGCTTGGAAACGGTGGATCTTAAGGTAAGTTGATTTCCTTGGCGGTCACCGTAAGAGTGTGGTTTTGATTATTACATTCATTAGGGGTTAGTGTTGAAATACACTTGGTTCTTAATCTTGTAATAATCTTGGTCTCACTATCTATCCTTTCATTATTTTGCAAATCCGTATGTTTTTGTGTTTGTCATCTGGTATCCCTTTGTGTTGCTTGTTCTTCTCACATTTTGTGGACTATTTAAGCATCTTGGTAGGCTGTTTTTGTATCATCTCTCTGGCCTTTTGAACTCTTCTATCTATGCTTCCCACATGAGTTTGCATTAAATTTCTTAGAGGGCCTTTACATAGATTCAGATTGTACCATATTTTATACATTACACTGCCTTGCACTTGTACTCCCCACGTATCAGCCAGTGTTCGTAAGAATTCCTCATGTTCAGCTAGTATGTTCACGAATCTGAATGGTCTTTTAGCACCTCCACCAACTCTATGATGTTCCATGTGTATATGAGAGTGATCAAAAAAATAATTCTCCCTGAACTGAGCAGTAATTGTCCCATATTGCAGCATCCATGAAGTGTTGCACAAAACTTTATCAATAGCACTCTATACACGTCCATTTGACCAGGTTATACCCTTCCAGTTGATTTCATATTGGTTAATTTTAGGGATTCCATAACATGTTGGAAGTCCTTAATCTCATGCCCTGCTACCTTTTTTCCACCAAATCATGTTAGTGGGGTATTAAAATCCCCACATAAGCACCATGGGCTGGTGATGCTCGATCCTACTCGGAGAAGACCTTCCCATATGCTTTTCCTCGATCATATGTTCCTGCCAATAGTCCTGCATAATGGTTGCTTTGTTATCGTGGAGTTGCAGAAGTGGAGGTGCCTTGTGTATCCTCAGTCTGCTTAGAACTTTTATTCCTCTACCGAGAGTTCAAACTGATTTCGATTGACTGCATTTCCCCCCCGATCAGTATCTTTGTGGTCCTTAATTTAGCCTCAGCTGGGGTTGGATCCAATCTTATTGTTTCAACTAATTGTTTAGCAATTTGAATGACTCTAGTTGCAGCTTCTAACTGTATTGGTTTTGTGTGCCATTGTCTGTCAATTCCTGTATTGTATCCCCTATGCCCTTATCCTTTGCTAACTTGTTGAGCTTTTTCCTTAGTAGTGGTTATTTTGCATTTATGTCCATGTGTAAGGCAACTTTGGCAAAACAATGGTTTCCAGTCATACTCCACATCCTACTCAAATATACCTCCCGTCGGATCCACAATGTCAATCTTAGTCGGTAATGGTTGTGTTACATTCATATCAATTAACACGCTAGCGTAAGAGACTCGTTTTTGTTTTGCTGTGCATTCATCAACAAAGAGGGGATTCCCCAACCTGCTAGCCACTTTACTCAATATGAGAGGTCTATTATTTATAGAATGAGGCCTCGAGTACAAAATATCATCTCTATCCTTTCTACTCTGAAACTTCACAATATAAAACCCATCACCGCGTAGATAACGCTCTGGCTCTGCAACAGAATTCCAAAACCTGGCTATGTAATTGGACATGTAAGTGTAAGCTGGGGTTTCCCCTACCACATAAATTACTATGTAATTCCAATAAGAGTCTTTTCTTATCTACTTTTATCTCTTTTTAAGGTCGATCTCTGCCGCGTTTTGTCATGAAAATGTTGTGTTTGGTGGTTAGTAATGTTGTTGTTAATAATCGCGATTGGTATGTTGGTAGTAGTTGTGATAGTGAAGTTGGTTAATATTAGTAGTCAGCGATTTTGACGATAAATGACTGAAGAATGTATAGTAGTCAACGATCGTTCTAGTTGTGATGATTGAGGTGGTCGGTAGTAAGGATTGACCGCATTGATGGTAATGGCATCGATAATGAGAATGATAGCGATGATGGGTGAAAAATGTATAGTGATTGATGGTGTGTTTATGAAAGTTAGTGACGGTGCTAATTATGATGGTGAAATTGATTAGTAAAAAGAATTAACCGCGATGTCAATCTAAATTAATTAAGACCATTATGCATTAACCAAATGATTCTCTTTAAATGAATACTACACAGTACGAGTGTGATTAGTTGAGACTATAATACAACTACCAAATATTAATACTCCTTCTATTTCAAAATATTTGATTCTCTTGTTAAAAATATTTATTTTAATTTAATTATTTTATTTATAAAATAAGAGTCTTTTCTTATCTTCTTCCAATAATATCCATATTATTAACGGAATACATAAAGTGTATATACTCACATTTTGGTAAAATAAACTCCTAATAAATACTCTCTTCGTTTCAAGAAAAAATGATCTACTTTCTTTTTAGTTATTTCTAAAAAGAATGACTTTTTCAGTAAAATTTTAATTTTATTTTTTCACATGACATATTTAAGAATACAAAATTAAAAAATATTTTGATACATTTGACATAATTTAAATTTTAAAATATAAGACTCAATTTTTTTATTATTATTTTAAATTTCATGCTAAATCAAAATAGATTATTTTTTTAAAATGAAGGTAATATTTTGTTAAGGAAACACCAAATCAGGGCGTCCTATTTTGAAATGAGGGAACTGTAAGAAAAAGAAAAAGTCAAATAGATATAAATACCACCTTACAAATAAAAGTCTGAAAATTATCCCATTTTCTTACAGATAAAAGACTGAAAATTATCCCTTTTTTTAAAAAAAATTTATTTACAACCTCAATTGATCATTTTACTAAAAGTAAATATCTCATATTATTTATTTATTTATTTATTAAATTAAAATAAAAATAATTATTTGTTTTTCATTCTAGCTTTACAATTAATAGTATACAATAACTATAATTTCAATATCTATTCTTATATCTAATAAATATTATTAATATAAATAAAATATAAAATAATAAAATTTAATATTAAATTTTCAATTCTTAATCACCGTATAAAATAAAACGTGCCTAATTGAAATGAGAGGAGTGAGTAGAATTCCATAGGCAGTGTGAGTTTTGTCTTCTGGTTTGATTTGCTGTTTTCCTCAAAAATACCGAGTCAACCCTCCCCCTTTCCTTTCTTCCCAGAAAAACCCTAAAATCCCCATTTATTCACACGTTCTAAATTGTATTTATTCATATAATTAAAATTCTGCTTAGTCAAATTCATACAAACTCCATATTGATTCATCGTTTTTTTTTTTTTTTTTTTTAAATATTTTTTGAATCTAAAATGTCATCGGAGATCGAGGTGGTTGAAGAGGAAATGGAATCAAGAAATGGTGAATCGTCTTCTTCTAATAATAATAACACGGCCGCGGTGGGTAGCGGTGGCGGCGGTGTTATTGTTGAGGAGGAGAGTTTGAGGAACGATGTGTATACGGCAGCTGCGTATGGGGATATGGAGAAGCTACAGAGATTGGTGGAAAGTGAGGGTTGTTCTGTATCTGAACCTGATGGTCTTGGTTATTATGCCCTTCAGTGGGCTGCTCTTAATAATCGTACTGCAGCTGCTCAATATATTATTGAGGTTTGATTTCGTTTAAAATTGAAATTGATGTATGTCATATTTAGTTTATTAATTGTACTGCAGATGTACAGTATATTATTGAGGTTTGATTTTGGTTAAAGTTGAAATTCACCATACATATCATATTTAGTTTATTAATTGAAAAAAAGAAGAAGAAAGAAATATGTCAAATTTGAGCTTATTATTCTGTTGTACTATGTTGTATTTTTTATGCTTAGCTTTGAGCGTTGTTAAAATTAAGCCATAAAAATATTGTAACACTACATTTTGTCAAAAAAAAAAAGTCATAAAATTTTTGTAACACTATGTTTTGTCAAAAAAAAAAGAAGAAGCCATAAAGATATTGTAGCGCTACGTTTTGTCAAAAAAAAAAAGGCCATAAAAATATTGTCTTTAGTTGCCGTTGAGGGGCATTGTAGTGGTGTAATAGATGGAGTGACAACAATTGGAACAAAGGATAGAATCCCAGTAGAGGTGATACTAGGTGAATTATTTCAATTTGTCTAAGTCTTGGTAGACAGAGTTAAGAGTTACCTAATAACTGTGCTAGCAAGTACCCTATAGCTTAGTTGGGTGGGTGCAAGCTTGCCCGGACATCACATTCTAAGAAAAAGATTGTTTTTAGTTTGTCAAAGGGCATTGCTGATGGTATTGTGGGAATCAAGAAGTTGGAGTATTAATAAGAAAAAGAAAAAGGAATTTAGCACCGACAACTAACTACTCTATTACATAATAGAACACATTGTTTTGATCAAGTAACAGTCCATCAATGGAAAAAGAGGAATGGAAAGAAATGTGGCACTACTATATTGTACTTAATGCTTTTTGAATTTTGAGATTTAGTTTATTGATGGAAGAAAAAAACTGGAAAGAAATGTGTCACTACTATGTTGTACTTATTATTGATGCTTAGATTTGGGTTGTGTTAAAATTAAGCCATAAAAGTATCATCTTTAGTTGATAGATGTGAGCTCTGTTGCACCCAAGGGTGTGGCCTAGTGGTTCAATGAAGTTGGGATGAGCACCATGAGGTCTCAGGTTCAATTCCCGTTCAATTTCCAGCAGAGACAAACACTAGGTGATTTCTTCCTATCTGTTCTAGCCCCACCAGAGTTACCTGGTACGCTGGTGGGAGGTGGCAAGTATCCCCTGGATTTAGTCGGGGTGCGTGCAAGCTGGCCCGGACACCACGTTTATAAAAAAAATTAAATATGTGAGCTCTGTTAAAATTAAGCCATAAAAATATTGTCTTTAGTTAAATGTTGTCTTTAATTGCCACTAAGGGTATAGTAGTGGTCAAATAGATGAAGTGACAACCATTGGAACCAAGGATTGCATCCTAGTAGAGGTGTACTAGTCAAATTATTTCTGTTTGTCTGTGTCTTGGTAGACAAAGTTACCTAATACTTGTGCTAGCAGGTACCCGATAGCTTAGTTAGATGGGTGCAAGTTTGCCGAAATATCACATTTTGAGAAAAAAGATGGTTCCTAGTTTATGAACATGCAGTACTGACTGGATCATGGGTCATCAAGGAGTTGGATTGTAAATAATAAAAAGAAAAAAAGAATTTTGCACCGATAACTTGCTACTCTACTGCACATAGTTTTGATGAAGTAACAATCAATCATTCAACTTTCCGTCAATCCCACTAGTTTGATCAGCGGTGTGACAACAACATTCCCATTGTAATCCCACAAGTAGGTCTTGAATGGGGTAGGATGTACACAAACCTTACCCCTACCTCCTTTGCAGGATAGAGAATCGTGGGTCTATATAATTCTAATACAGGAATTAAGTAATATTAATTAGACAGAACTATCGACTTTATGTTGATTGATATTCCCTGTTTGTGTGTGTATTTGTATTGTTATGCCGTATTTTTTTTGCTTGGTTGGGAACTGATGGCTAGTGGTGGTGATGCAATTGGCAGCACGGAGGAGATGTAAATGCTGCAGATCATACGGGGCAAACGGCATTGCACTGGAGTGCTGTTCGAGGTGCAGTGCAGGTTGCTGAGCTCTTATTACAAGAGGGTGCTCGTGTAAATGCTGCCGATATGTATGGCTATCAGGTATGCTTATGCTTGCATTTTTTTAGTAGTCATTGCATTACTTGAAGCGTTTTTATGTTTCTTTTTCTGCTTAAATCTCTGAAGTTGAATCCGTCCAGTCTCGTCTTATCATAGATACTCCATCTGGGACCCCATGAGCTCAGCTCATCACCACTTTGGTGCATATGTGATTCGGGTTTTGCTGGACATCATAGGTTTAGGAGCTAGACCTGGTGACAAGGGTGCATGGAAAGCGGAATCTTGCTTGAATAAAAATATAACTAGTTGGGCCCACCGTATATGGATTACGAAGAAAAAATAGGGACACTGCACCTAAACAGGCTAAACTCCAAAGTGGACTCCACTTTGAGTGGAATTGCGAGGACCAGTGGCATAACTCTTTCTGGTTGATCTAAATGTATCTGCTGGATGACAGGATATATGGATACGCTTGCCACATTGGCGAGGAAGGAAGAGTTTCATCTCTTATGAAAAACGAGGGCAGTGTGTGAAATTTTATGTTGTCCGGACTCTTCAAAAATATCGACAGGTGCGTGTCAGATCCTCCGAAAGTAGTACATTTTTGGA
This sequence comes from Capsicum pubescens, assembly GCA_030864215.1. Classification (NCBI taxonomy): domain Eukaryota; kingdom Viridiplantae; phylum Streptophyta; class Magnoliopsida; order Solanales; family Solanaceae; genus Capsicum; species Capsicum pubescens. The sequence goes on along the minus strand of CM061544.1, from coordinate 67,455,546 downwards.
GGATCTGACACGGATGTGTCAACATTTTTGGAGAGTCCGAGCAACATAAGTTGGGTCCCTTATTTTGTTCCCCCCGGACTTCTGACTGCTGTTGCTAGCTGGTTAGACCTGTATGACTAATATTATGGTATTCTATCAAACCTTGGCCATACCACGAGGATTGCAGTGAAGATCACCCATGATATGTACTAGGGCTTTCTTGGCAGTGGCTATGATCGCCATTTCTCTTGCATTTTGTTTGAAAAAGACTTTTATGAGCTCTTATAAAAGTGGTGTTTATTGTGGATGATTAACTAGGTTAAACATATATACAGTTCATGTGTCAAATCAAAGTGCAAAAATTGGCAGTGAGGGTAGTCATCAAAGATTGAGGACATACAAATGTAACAATGGGAACAAGTGTGGAAAGCTGGCAAGGGAGTTGGAAGAAAACGAGCAGAGAATGGGTATCCTGGAAGCTCCAAAGTGAACTGTATATGATGTTTAGGAATTGTGCAAGCTTGAAAGATATGCATGATGAACATCAGAAATGACATTTGCCTGTCCAAAAGAAAATCGATGTAGCATTTATTTTTCTGCAAGCTGCACAAATAACGGGAATTTCTGTTCATCAAAGGAACATTATGTGTCTCATAGTGGGAAGTATCAGATAAGAGCCAATCAAACCACTTGGTTGAACATAAAGGCGATTGTATAGCAGAAACTGAGTCCTGATTCACATCAAGTCAGGAACAGTTCTGCTCCAAGAGGTTACAGTACTCTCAGTTCTTCCTATTTGCTCAAAATCCAATACAGTGGCGTATTAGAATGATTTCTTGGATATATTTTTTTCCCCTTATTTTGTTGGTAATTCTGTTGTTCTTTTCATCCAAAGTAAGTAAACCAAAACGTATTAGCTTCCCAGGAGTGTTTTGCTGTGAATTGGAAGCACTAATCGTTCTCCAGATGACATTAAAAATCCAGTCCTAAATATTGAGTGCTCATAAATACTCGTTCATTACTGCATTTACACACTTAACATTTATCTCTCATTTGGAACCTTGTTAAAAGTTACTAAATCGATAGGCAAGTCATAGATATTAGAACTAGAGTGCTTTCAAATTCAACTTTTTGAAAAATGACAAGGTTTTTCATAAAACTGGACTATGGTCATTAAACAGTCTTGAGGCTGTTCCACATTGTTTGATGCTCTGAGACCAAAGTAATGCAGCTGAAAACTTGAGCTCTCTTAACTTCAAATGGGATCTTTGCCTTACGGCACATCATCCCTTTACTAATAGAACTGACTGTACCTTGTGAAGCCTTTAGGGAAAATTCATGTGAACCTTATTTTTGTACTATATCTCCTTTAAGTGCTTGTACACTTTGATTCGATACGATCATTCGTAGGAGTTAGAACTATGAATAGTTTAATATTGTTGTGGAACATACTGGGACATATATGAAGTTGTCTAGGACTAAGAGAAAAATGGATGAAAAATTGAGCAGAGATGAGCAAAAGTGGGGCCCTGAAGAGTTATTGTGGTACTTTTCTCGAAGAAATTCTCTGTGGGCTTTTGGCTCGACTCGAGACGCCACATGGGTCCAGAACTTTCAGGAATATGTGCCCGCTCTCTACCCTCTTTCCAGTCTTTGTCCACTGTAGTAATCAAACCCGTGACATACGTCTAACTCATACATCATGTGCTGTACATGTGTTTCTGCTTTCCATTTAAGGTGGATGAACAACAATCAGGAACATCTCAAAAAGAAAGTAAGACTGATGCAACAACAGAAGGTTGGGAATATGATCTAAAATTGTCTTATCTAACCATAGGGATAGCCTCTTGGAAACAGAATCTGCAAAATAAATATCTCAACAACCTAAAATATCTAAACAAAGTAAAGTTATCAGTTTCAAAAATTATCTAAACAAAGTAGTAGACACTTTCTAGCAAATCAGTGGCAATAGATGCAATATTCAACAACTTCAGTTGTTGCAATCTAAGAAAGTTCCTCAATTTACTCTTCTACCATTTATGCTTGTGGATTGTTCAGAGTGTCTTTGAACTGCACGCTTATAAAACATGGCCGTTTTATTTATTTTATTGTGCATACAAGGCACCTCTCATTAACAACTTTGTCTTGTGATGTATTGAATGAGCTTTGATTTGGGTAAGGGTAGGATTTGCAAGGAGTGGTTGTAAGGGTGTATCTTCCATTATGACTTCCTTAAGATCACAGGTTTCAACATAAGACTTTATCTTCACTAATCAAATCTGATAGTCTTCACCAGTAAGGTTTCTGGGGCATTGAATGATAGACGGTTGCCTGGCATGTTTGAAAAATAAAGTTTAAAAATGTTACTTTTTATTGAACTGATATTCTGTAAGACCAGTTTGAGCCTCTAATACCATTGTTGAGTTTTCTTTTTAATAGATGCAACGACAAGAATGTTGAAAACATGACGGGAAATTGGCTCTTCAATGTTGTTAACCACAAGCCTTTAAAGAGCCACTTGAAAACAAAATATCTGCAAAACGAATATTCAAAAACCTAAAATATCTCACAGAAATTTAAATTTAAACAAAGTATTAGACTTACTCGGACAACGAAACGACTAATTAGTTTAGCAATCAATAACACCATACGCGATTTCGACAAGGACAATGTTCCTTGTGTGAAAAATAAGCAAGTAGGACTAGGATGTGAAAGATGAGGAGTGTTAATGGAAATTTTGTTATCTCATTAAGGACTTTATCCCTTGTTACATGGATAAAAAGTGCAGAGGTGAACATGTTACAAGTTATATCAGTTACAATAATGTTAAACCATTTTACCTCAGCAGCAATAGATGATTTTTCTTTTTTTATTTGGTAAGCATGTTCACAATAGATGATCTTACTGTCCCAAGTATTTGAAGGTGCATCCTGTTATTCGTCATATTCTCTGTCCACTGTCTGCGTTAACACGGGATACTTTGTGCACCGGGCTGCCCTTTACTTCCTCTTCTTTCCTCACACTGCTGTTGTACTTATTTAATAACTAAAAGTGGTTCAGATCTTAGTATCTAAATCTGTGAAGACTTGCCTATTACTCATACTATGAAATTCTACTGCAGCCAACGCATGTTGCCGCACAGTATGGTCAGACAGCTTTCCTTTATTACGTTGTTACAAAGTGGAATGCTGATCCTGATGTACCTGACAGTGATGGGAGAAGCCCTTTACACTGGTAGTTCTGAGAACTATAGTATACTCTTTTTCTGAATAACAAGCTTGAGTTGTTAGAAACATGCAATAGCCTTTCTTTGTTGCAAACAAGTGCTGATACTTTTGGAGCTTCTTTATCTGTCTATTACATGGTTCTTTGATACTATGTGAAAACTTGTGAACTGGAATTTGTTGGGTTCTTGATGCCATTTTGTTTTTAATGACAAATTTCAGAAGAAATTCCTCTAAAATCTGACAATGTGATGCACCCAAAGGGTGTGGCCTAGTGGTTCAATGAAGTTGAGTTGAGCACCATGAGGTCTCAGGTTCAATCTCAACAGAGACAAACACTAGGTGATTTCTTCCCATCTGTTCTAGTCTTGGTGGACAGAGTTACCTGGTACCTTTTGCTGGTGGGAGGTGGCAGGTATCCCGTGGAATTAGTCGAGGTGCGCGCAAGCTGGCCCGGACACTACGGTTTTAAAAAGAAATTAAAAAAATCTGACAATGTGATTCTTATTCAAGGAACCAGGAGAAACTGCATATCTTATTCAAGGAACAAGGAGAATCTGACTGTGTAGAGAAGTAACAAATCCAATTCTTGATCTGGCATTGGAATATCTAAGAAGTCTTCATAATGGATTTTATAATTACTGTTTTATTAGAAGCTGAATATGGAAAAGAGAGTAGCTGTAGCTAACAAGCATGAATAATCAGCAATCGTTCGTATATGGACTGAGAACTTTTTCTTATTGCTTTCTTTAACAATCTCTAATAATGATTAATGCATTACTCTTTGCTAAGTTACTCGGACTCTTCACTTTCGGTGCCGCACCCGTGTCGACACGACATGGGTGTGGGATCCATACCCGATATGGTCAACCGATTCTGGGTACTTTGACCAAAATCGACTAGGAAAGTCTGGACAGATTTATGAAATTCTATAATCAAAATAAAAGCTAAGGTGAAATTAAAGAAAATGAAATACCTTGTATATAGAAGTTTCTATATTATTGCTTTTCTTTTTATCTCCTTTCAGGATTTTCTCCTTGAAAAATATTTTCTCCTTAAAATTTCCACATAATATCTCAAAATTTATGTTTTATAACTCTATTTTTAGATATTTAAATTGTTTTTCGCCGAATCCCCGCACCCGTATCCATTTCTAGATCCGTATCCCCGAATCTTTAAATTGAGACCGTGAAGGATCCGACCTCTAGATCCGTACCCGTATCGGACACCCGCACCCGAGTCCGAGCAACTTAGACTCTTTGGATAGGAAAAGATTGTTTGGGTTTATTCATTCATTCATCCAGAAATGGAAATATTTTTTGTCACACTTGCTGTTGATGCTTCTTCTTCTTCTTCTTTCCCCTCATGCCTTCCTAGATCATCATCTTTTGTATTACTTTATTCATGAACCAAGTTGTCAAGCTATCCCTGCACTCTTTTATTTTAGCTTTCTTTGATAAATATTTATTTACTTGGAAATTTATCTTGGAAAATTTAGGGCTGCATACAAGGGTTTTGCTGACTGTATACGCCTGCTACTCTTTCTTGATGCATATCGTGGACGTCAGGATAAAGAGGGTAAACCACTATCTTCCTCCTACTCTCTTTTTCCTGATGCATTGCTTAAAATGTAAAGTAAATTTACATTTCATTCTCTTTTAGGTTGTACTCCTCTTCATTGGTCTGCTATTAGAGGTCACCTAGAAGCATGTACGGTGTTGGTGCAGGCAGGGAAGAAGGAAGACCTTATTGTGACAGATAACACTGGGCTTACACCTGCTCAGCTTGCTTCTGACAAGAATCACAGACAAGTTGCTTTTTTCCTTGTAGGTGTTTCTTGATTTCGGTGTTCCTAACTTGAGATTAGTTTTTTTTTTGAGTTGGTATCTATGTGAAAGTGCACGAGAATCATCATTTGTTACATTAAACTGTGTCCGTCTCTTTGCTGGAATGCAGCATTTTGTGCATTATTCAATTGTCATAGAATGCTAAATGGTTCTGCAGGGAAATGCTAGGCGGTTGTATGACAAACGCTGTGATGGAACTACCCAGCTTGGAAAACTTTCAAAGCTTGGACTTGCTCCTATTCTTTGTTGCACAATATTTCTTCTACTTACCACTTACATTCACGCAGTAATCATGGGTACTTTCTCCTAATCCCTTTGTTCGCAATCAACCTTGTGTCACTGGTTTTACTATGTCAATGTGGAATGTCCTGTAAAGTTTCTGTTTGATTCAGCTTCAACTTTGCCAAAATTAACTGCTGCTGGTGCACTATTTGCATGGTCGGGAGTTCTCCTTGCTTCTGCTGGACTAGTTACGTTTTACCGGTGCAGCAGGTATTCTTCATGCTCTTTTGGTATATAGGAATATAAGAAAAGTTCATAAGGTTTTCAAAAAGTGCTCTTTTTTCGTTTTCCCTTCCTTAGGTGGATTTCATAGAATTACTTACTCCTTGTACCTGCTATCATTGGCAATGTAAAAAATTCCTATGTGCTAAACTTGCCTGTACTCATTAAATTTGAATCTGTCTTGGTTATTCTGTCACAGAAAAGATCCAGGTTTCATCCGGAGGAGTCCACGTGATTCACAAAATAGTAAAGATGATGTAAGTTCCAACCTTGCAGTCCAATCCAAAAATAAGTCTGAAAATAAAGAACGAAGTAAACCGGAATTAATGGTGAAAAGTGGGGCTCTTCAATATAATACTAATTGTTTCTTATTAGGAGGTGTACATAATTTGTCCCAAGACCTTTATATACTTCTGGCTATTGAGATTTCCCTCTCTTTTTTCAGCCATTATAATTCACAAGAATGTGTAATTTTTTTGTCGTATTTCAGGAACCTTTGTTGAAAATGGAAATGAATCATCCTGCTTTGCTTGCTGGGAATTGGTCTCAGCTTTGCTCCACGTGCAAGGTACTGACTACATCTGTTTGTTCATGCGTTTAATGATAGGGACTTATCACTTAAGTGGTTGTGTACATTATCGTTTTCCTTTTGCCAGATTGTTCGTCCTCTTCGTGCAAAGCATTGTTCAACCTGTGATCGCTGTGTGGAACAATTTGATCATCATTGTCCCTGGGTGTCTAATTGCATCGGCAAGGTAATCGATTTTGGATTCTTTTTTGTCTCTTTTTTTTCTTACTGGTCAGCTTGTACATTTGAGATATATCAGCAGTGAATTGTGATGTTTACTGAATATATATTTGAAATACTAGTACCCGTGGCCCGTGCTAAGCTCGGGCCCAAGCGCAAAAGTTTGTTATCAACTTTAGTAGCCACAGCATGATGCATAAAGCACATCAAATATATCAGGTATAAAGAAGAAAATACATCAAATTTTGCGTTGAGACTTATTATATTTAGCAACCATGATAAATAGGATATAAAAACATTTTTATATATTATTTCATATAAGTGACAAAAAATAAAAATACAACAAAATTTTCTTGTCATATTCTTTGCAATATTCTTTGCAGCAGCTAACAAAGTATCTCGAGAATATTATAAGCTATTAGCTAGATTAAAATACCTGGTGAACCTAATCACCGTAAGGCCAACAAATATGCTCCAAAAGCCTCATATACACTACATGATCATCAATAATAGACATCACATGATCATCAGCAATAGGAAAATCTTAGTTGAAGAGGCAAGTAAACCAAATAATTTTTTTTTTCAGAATAAGACCAAATCCGTTTACATGAATAAACCAAAAACCTTATTTTGAATTGGTCGTTTTTGAGCAACAAAACCCATAACAATTTGTCGACATAATTGATGGGTTCTTAAAACACAAATGGTGTTTCTCCTCTAAGCCCTAGCTTTAGTCTTTAAATTCTCTTCTGACTGGAGCTACCCACCATTCTCAAGGGTTCTGCACCATCAAGCAATAAGTTCATCATGTAATATTTCAAATATAATACTTCATCATAGTGAAATAAGAAAAATGAATATAGAGCTAGCTAAGTATATTTATTAGCCAATCAGTTCAAATAGTGTGATTTCAATCCTGTATGTCCCAAGAGAAAGTCAAAGCGATCCCATGAACAAATGAAGAAAGAGTAGTGACATACATTACACAATAAAAATTCAATGTTTCATTGAGGTAAACAGGCGCTCTACCTTAGAGGTTGAGATTAGTTTGCGTACACTTTATCCTCCCAAGACTCCACTTTGCGAGACTACACTGAGTATGTCATATTTTGGTAAACTAAACAATCGTGGTAAAATTTGTTATATTAATTTTGTTGATCTGTGAATATGATTAATCTAATTTCTCTTTCACAATGTCACAAAAACATAAACCAAGGTCAGAGATTATTAGTGAGAATGATTAAACAAGAGAAAAAAACTAAAAAAAAGAACCAAATGCAAAACAACTCGTCTTGCCAGTGTCTTATCACCCTATCTACATTTATCCCCCAAGTTGCTCGGACTTTTCAAAAATGTCTACGGGTGCGTGTCGGATCCTCCAAAAATAATGTATTTCTGAAGGATCCGACACGAGTACGGCAACATTTTTGGAGAGTCCGAGCAACTTAGTTTATCCCTGCAGCTTATCTCATCATTATACATTTTCCCTACAAAAAGTATTTCTGAAATCGTTTATCTAAATAAGCGCAGAAATTTACAGAAAGATAAAATTGTTTCTCTCAATTCTTTGTGATCAATGCATACCAAATTTATAACGTTAAGTACGAGGGGGGGGGGGTAGGTGAATTAACGACTTGAAGCAACTTCTAGTAGGACTCATTGTATTTTTTTTCTTTAAACCACTTTGAAACTCTTTAACTATCACGCGCAAGTTAAATTCATTTGGGTAACTAAAGCACAACTTATTTTCTTAATTCCAACTATTAATTTGTTAAAAGGTATGTACACAATGTACTTTGTGAACATTGGAACTTGCTAAATAACAAGAGCTTTCACGCATAAATTATCTTAAATGCTATGCACCTCAATAATTTAAGTCTTGTTGAGCCAAGGGCTCATTGGAAAAACCAGTCTACCATCAAAGTTGGGGTACAGTCTCTGGATACTTACCATCTCTATATCCAACTTTGTGAAAATAAACGGGCTATGTTATTGTTAATGATCAAACAGGTTTAGAATTCGAACACAAAATGGATGAAAGATCAATTAGTAATATGCCTTCAAAATATAACCTGAAAACATATGTTTTCGTACTCGATATGGCACGATTATTGGCCATCTACTCAAGCAGTTTAAGTAGATTTACCTGCCAATAAAGAATTCCCCGTGTAGTAGCCCCAATTGGAATATTGTCACTGCTGCAAATCTGTCATGCACGCAGCACGCTTACCTTTCAGCTATTTTAAGTGCCTTTTCCATGGGAATCAGATTAGTTGCACCTGCAACATACAAGTAATTAACTATTGAAATTGCTTTGACTATCGAAAGATAATTATATCACATAACTTGTAACATATGTAATTCTCATTATAGTAGAGTTAATTTGTTGTTGGTTTTTTAGTAGTTAATTGAATTTAAGTTGAGTAAACATGTAATTTAACATCCCTAATTATGTTAGAACCATCATCCAAGATTACAACTGTACTTATAAAAAGAGATAAATTCTTGAACATGCAAATAAGCCCAAAAAAAAATTATGCACGCAGACAATTCACTCTACTATAGCAGCATATACTACCTCAGTGGTGCAAAACTTGGTATCAATCGCTATGCTGGGGAAATAATCTCCATAGCGACTCAACAAAGTAGAAGCAAATCTAAGAACATAACGACAACAGCATAAAGCTGGCTAAGAAAATTAAAATCGACCAAAAATATGCAAGTCACAAAGATGGAATAATTTTGGAATCAATGGTTTCAAGTAATCTCCAAGTGACAATTAAATCAATATGAACACTTTTACTTTTATAGTGGTAAGAATAGATGTAAATTTTTACTTGTCCAAGTTAGAAAAGTAAGAGATAATATACTCCCTCCGTCCAACATAAAAAATTGTTGGGGTGTGCGCGTACTTTAGTTGTAAGGAGGTTGTAAAAGGAGTCATTTTTATCAGTGTTGTTGTAACCAAAGAGTTGCTACATAAGAAAATTGTAGTTGAAAGAGGCTGCGTCGTTGTAGAATTTCCACAAACACCTATAGGGCAAAAGTTGACCCAAACAATGAATTTCCAAATCACACAGAGAACTACCAACATCAATTTCCACATGACTCAAAGAAAACCCCGAGACTTAGTTTTCCCTAAATCGCAAATGGAAAATCAACAAAATTGAGATACCGTATTCAAACATTTCTCTTAAAACTCAGAGAAAAAAGTCCACACAAAGTGACAAACTTGACACCGAATTACTTGAAATTCAACTCAAAAACCCCTCAAACCTAAATCACACAGTATAGAATACATCATAACTAAATTTAATGAAGAAGCTAGATAAAAAAAATACATAAAGAAAATTACAAATCAAACCATTAGACCAAAAGCAGAGCAAAAACTAAGTAGAACACAAACAGAAAACCCAGAAAACGAAGGACATACGCACATGAAAAGGGAGTTAGAAAAACTTCGGAATATCTTTTTCATTATTCTCAAGGCAGAATCAGCCGAGGGTCTATCGGAAACAGCCTCTCTACTTCGTTAGAGTTAGTGGTATGTTCTGCGTACACTCTACCCTCCCCAGACCCCACGATGTGGGAATCTACTGGGTTTGTTGTTGTTGTTCAAGGAAGAATCAGGAAACATCAACTCCTAAAATTTTACTACAAGTACCTGTCAGAAATAAAAGTTGAAGAAATAAGCAAAATGAAAAAAATGAAAAAGAAAAAAATGAACTAAGCAAAGCGAAATCAGAACAAAAAAGGACATTTATTTACCGGAAGAAAAAGAAAGAAGAGCAAAAGAATGTCATTCAGCTCAAGATCAAGACAAAGCTAACACATGCACAAAGAAAAACCGAGTCAAATTAAAAAAAAATAACCTCCTAAAATTGCACTCAGATTGAAACATAGATACAGTTAAAGAAACCGGAAATCAAAACATCACCTATGAAACCCACCAAAAATGGAGAAGAAAAAAAGAAAGACGAAGAAGAAGAATAGGAGAGCTGAGGAAAAAAACAAAAAATAAATAAACCAAAAAAGAAGTAGAGTTTTCTTGTGAGGGCACAATGAAAGCAAGCAACTGGTAAATTAAAAAGAATAGAGAACCATTGGAATCAATCACAAAGGCAAGTGTGAGGAAGAAAAAGAAACACATATAGTATTGCTTTTATTTACCGTTTTACCCTCGAAAGATGAAGAGACACATGTGTTGCTGCTAATGTTACCGTAGGAGAAAAAGTCTTGGTATACGTGTTCGGTATTTCCATAAACCAAAACATCTTTCATGGGCCCCACATTACGTTGTCATGTTTATCAATATCATTCACAAAAGTACATAGTGATATTTCAATTCAAAATTGTCCCTGTGAGGACGGCGAAAAACTCAAGATTGTCACTTATATTAAGTAGTAATTTTGTGATTAAAAAAGAGTGTGTGATATAGCTTTTAGCTCATAGGGTGATAGTTAATAGTATAGTATAAGACTGAATCACAGTTTTCTTTTATAATTCAGTATGTCTTTGATTTTTATTTTTGCCTACTAGGTCTTAGTTTCTTCCTCTGAAGAGTTTTTTTTTCCACATTTTTGTTCAGAAAAACAAGTGGGACTTTTTCATCTTTCTTGTTCTCGAAGTACTGGCAATGGTCTTAACTGGTGCAGTTACTCTTACAAGTAAATACTCCTTCCTGTAACTCACATAAAATATATTTTCATCAGAATTTTTTTCCTTAAGTTGGTAGTCTGCTAAATAAAACGTCTTTTTGTGATGGCAGGAGTCTTGACCGACCCAGCAGCTCCATCATCGTTTGGGGCTTGGCTGAGTCATGCTGGTACTCACCATATTGGTGCTTTAGCATTTTTATTCACCGACTTCTTCCTTCTCATTGGAGTGGCAGTCTTAACTGGGGTACAAGCTTCTCAGGTATGTTTCTTTGTTTTCCTGTTTACATTTGATGAGCTCTTTAGCCTATCCCGGGAAACTATATGTTATTTTATGTCTGTAAATATTGTTGGTGAAACATGCCACTAGGAACACTTATATCCGGTATTCCTTTTCCTGGTTCTGTTACAAATTTACATACCGTGTCTCAACTGTTCTGGATTATAGGTAGGTTTGTTTTCTTTCCGGATATGTTTTCTGGAAGAGACGGAATTCTTTTGTGTAAATGATGGTCATTGCAGATAGGGAAGTGTGTTTGAATATCTTTTTACAGACGATGTGAACATGCTTATAATTTTCGCTGAGGTGCTCATTGGCTTCTTATATTCTTTACCTGCACAAGCTGCTTTCTCTTCAACCTTTCTGATACTCATTTCCTCGAACTCTTTACTGTCAGTGTGTCTTCACATCATTTTTACATGACAAAGCATGAACATAAACTGTTGAACGGATCGTTGCTGTTCAATGACGATTATTTTACCATCTCTTAGGAACAATAAAAACACGTAAAATATATATTGACCTTTCCATTTTCCCTTTTGCAACAGATTTCACACAACATTACGACAAACGAAATGGCCAATATGACGCGTTACAGTTACCTTAGAGGACCAGGTGGTAGATTCCGGAATCCATATGATCACGGGTGTAAGAAGAACTGTTCAGATTTCTTGATAAATGGTTACAACGAAGACATCGAGCGCGCTGAAGAATCAGTTCAGTCCGAAGGGATTGGAATGATGCAGATTCCTCACAGTTCAAGTATGCAAAATGGCGCCGGCCATTCTCATCAAATCAATGGAAATGGCCATCATGTTATCAATATAAGCAACAGTAACCAAAACTCACACCAGAGCCATGTTCATTCTGCAAATTGTAGTCATAATGTGAAGAGCAAAACTGATTCTGTACCTGTGGGTTTGGGTGTTGGCTTAGGAAGAAACTCAACGCGTAACGCGCTACCTTCATAACTAGTGTGCCATTTGGCTTTATGGGTATTTAGAATCCCTTCTTTTTGACCTTTTTATTGTTTATATGTAAGCATACAGTAATTTAGAGCTTAAGTAATTCAATTGGTTTCCTCCCCAAAAGTCCTACTTCATACTATGCAACTTCTATAGTTCATAGTGTACTTTGTACAAAGTTGTGATTCTTTTGCAGAAGCACAGAATGCTACTGAATATGCAGCTGTTAGTGCGCAATATTTTGAGAAATTGGTTTGGTTAAAGAATTTCTTGCTTAATATATGAATCTGCTTCTTTCTTTTTTATTTCTTTGTTCATACATATAATGTGCAATTTTTGGCCAGTGTTTGAAACTCATTGGTCCGACTAATTCAAATACTCTACGTAGGACCTATTAAAGGGAAGGATACCAAAACACGAGAGTGATGTTGAGTATATAAGGAAATAAGCTTTAAATCCTATGACACGAACAATATCACTAGTGGATTAAATGGTTATACTAATGTTTTTGAGATGATGATGGAAAAAGCCTCAATGAGAACGCTGAATCCCTAAAGGGTGCATGCGATACTTTAGGCAAATTTCGCATATTCATGCGATACTTTAGGCAAATTTCTGAATCCCTAAAGGGTGCATGCGATACTTTAGGCAAATTTCGCATATTCGTGTAAACATGAAAAAAAATACCAAATACGTAAGTCAACAAGTCTTAGACTCTAATGACGTGCTTTAAAGTTGTGCATGCAAGGATTTAAAGCAGACAGTATTTCTAGTGTATTGACTATTTACGTAATACCTGAACATGAGACTTCTGGTTAGTGAGGGAGAAATTCCATCTATTTTACCACATTCCGTGGTAATTGACCAATGATTATCCTTATACTTCAATCTAACAACAACAACATGCTCAGTTTAATTTCACAAGTGGGGCATTCCTCATTGACACCAACATAGCATGAGCAGAAGGGCACGGCCAGGTCCAAGACGAACGCAACATAATGTTCAATCTAAACATTGTGGAAAAAAATAATAATATTCAAACTTGTACCATTGCAAATATCATATTCTTGAGAAAAAATAAATTCAAATAGTAATAGTATTTTTTTCTCTTTTTTCCTAAACAGGAGTAACATTTACAACATTTAAAGGTGAAATGTTCAAACTGTAGCTAATACTCTGTCACTAAAGGAAAAATTATAGCTATATACGAAAATTTCTCACTATTATGCTGATGAATATGCGGCTAATTTTAAAAGTTGTATATGTTTTTTTTTTTTTTTTTTTGAAAATTCGAGGAAAACCTGCAGCCGCTACACCCTTCGGATGTGCGTACGGGGTAAACCCCCCATGCACAGCCTGCAAGTAACATCAGGGTTTTTTAACCGCACTAGACAAGCCCGGTGCGACAGGCTCAACTCAAAGACCCTACCTGGGAATCGATCCCAGGTAGCTGTGGTGGGTTTTCAACCCCCGACCAGTGAGCCACAAAAGTTGTATATGTTGAACGTCATAGTTGTTCACACAAAGTAAAGTTGATATTCCACTAGGAATTTTTTACCCTAATAATAGAAAAGGAGAATTTTACTCACAGATCTGTTACAGCATAGAGAATTACTACTACATTCTTTTTTAGGGAATTCATAGTCGTTATCGTTCGAGTGCGCACAAGGTAAGATCCTGTTCTAATATAATATTCTGCAAATTAAATCAAACAATTTGTATATAGTACTAGACAAACTTCGTGCGACAAACTCGACTGATGCAGGGTTTTTTAAATCTTAGAACCCCATTTGAGGGATTACCTACTCAATCAGCTCGATCACCCTTACTTTATAAAAAAAAGAAAAAAAAGAAAAAAAAGAAAAAAAAGAGGTTAAGTGACAAGGAAATGGAATTATTCGAATAAAATGATTTTCAAAGCATAATAAGATGCTAAAACGAGATTAAGGTATTCTTGATCACTATTTGTGAACAAATACCAAATTGAAGAAAAAAATAAAAAAAAGAACAAAACTTTAGTTAGGGGTAATTCCACTACTTAGATATCACCCAAAGATTCGTATCTGAGTGTGAACTTAATCTCTTTATAATTAAGCATCGATTATATTAAAAGAATTCTATTTATACCATGTACTATTTGTTAATTTGGTCCGTGTATTGAATTAAATTAGTGTAAAAGAATATTCATGTCGCATATGTGAATTATAAATAGCACCTAAAAAGAGACTATACTCTAAATTTAGTCATTAGGCATACCATCGAAAGCAAAATAATGATGATTTTTTGTTTTTTCATGGGGTCGCGCCGTAAAGACAAAGGAGTAGTTACACTTCACCACAACTTGTAGAAACGTGTTTGTATCCCAAAAGGAATATAAGGACAATATTTTTGTGCTACGAGCTCGACCAATTTTGAACCTAAGAATCACTCATTTGAATGATCACCTGCTCAATCAACTCGGTCACACTTACTGTATAGAAAAAAAATGAAGTGACAAGGAAATTATTTACTATATAAAAATGAGGACAACACATGAATTATTCGATTAAAAATGATTTTCAAAGTGACAATACGATGTTAAAATTGGATTAAGGTATTCTTAATCTCTATTTGTGTATTCATACCAAACTGAAAAAAAATTATAAAAAGAAGAACAAAACTTTAGTTGGAGGTAATTCCATTAAACACCACCCAAAGAATCGTATCTGAGTGTGAACTTAATCTCAATTTGTCAATTAATGACTTTTTATGATTAAGCACCATTTATACCAAAAGAATATTATGGAGTATATTACAATCTTGTTAGTTTGGTGCATGTATTGAATTAAACTAATGTAAAATAATATTAATCTCACATATGTGAAATATAATTTTAAAAAAAGGACAGTCTAGTGTCCAGGGAAGGGCCCCACCAAAAGGGCGTGTCGTACGCAGTCTTACCTTGTATTTCTGCCAGAGCTGTTTCCAAGGCTTGAACCTGTGACCTCCTTGGTCACGTGACAACCTCCTTGGTCACATGACAACAACTTTACCAGTTACCCTTCTGCTCCTTGGTCACATGACAACAATTTTACCAGTTACTCCTCTTTTGCCAGAGCTGTTTTCAAGGCTTGAACCCGTGACCTCCTTGTTTCCAAGGTTTGAACCCGTGACCTCTTTGGTCACATGACAATAACTTTACCAGTTACTCCAAGGTGATTCTGTATCCAACAGGCTTCAAATCCGTAGTTTCTAGCAAGGATGAAGGAATACTTATCAGTCCACCACAATCCTTATTAATGGATTAATTATGTGTATCTTCACTAATCTTGTTATTCTATTTAACTTAATCTCTAATCAATATACCTATTATCAAAAGCAAAATTTACGTTTAAAATTACGATTATATATATATATACAACAACAACAACAACAACAACAAACCCAATGTATTCCCACATAGTGAGGTCTGGGGAGGGTAAGATGTACGCAGTCCATACCACTACCTCCGGAGAAGTAGCAAGGCTGTTTCCGATAGACCCCTGTCTCAAGATAAGATAAGTAATCACAACCGTACAAAACGCATGGAACAAGATTACAAGACATAAAAACGCCCCTACAATGGAAAGTAAACAAAGAATAGTAGGCACTCGTAATACCTCATGCAACAAGGTAGCCTAACAAGAGTAATACACCAAACAGGTAATGCCCTACCCTACCTACCCTAATAGTCACTAGCCTTCTATTCTAATATGCGTCCTCCAGCTCTTCCTATCTAGGGTCATGTCCTCAGTAAGCTGTAACTGCTCCATGTCTCGCCTAATCACCTCTCTCCAATATTTCTTTGGCCTACCCCTGCGCCGCTTGAAATCATCCAAAGCAATCCTCTCACACCTATGAACTGATACATCTATGCCCCTCCTCATCACGTGTCTGAACCATCTCAAACGGACTTCCCGCATCTTGTCCTCCACCGAAGCCACTCCAACCCTCTCCCGGATAGTCTCATTTCAAACCCTATCCCCCCTAGTAAGACCACACATCCAACGTAATATCTGTATTTCCGCTACCTTCAATTTTTGAATATGAGAGTTCTTGACTGGCCAACACTCCGCTCCATACAACATGGCCGGGCTGCCACCCTGTAAAATTTGCCTTTAAGCTTGGGCGACACCTTCTTATCACACAACACCCCCGAGGCGAGCTTCCACTTAATCCATCCCGCCCCAATCCGGTGAGAGACATCCTTATCAATCTCACCATTCCCCTGAATCATGGACCCGAGGTACTTGAAACTATCCCTCTTACACACCACCTGAGAATCCAACCTTACTACTACCTCGTCCTGCTCCCTCGAGCCATTAAACTTACATTCCAAATATTCGGTCTTGCTCCTACTCAACCTGAACCCTTTAGACTCAAGAGTCTGTCTCCACACCTCTAATTTATCATTCACACCTCCCCAGGTCTCGTCAATCAAAACCACATCGTCCGTAAAAAACATACATCAGGGCATCTCTCTTTGGATATGCCGCGTCAACACCTCCATAACCAAAGCAAACAAAAATGGGCTAAGAGTAGATCCCTGATGTAATCCTGTCAAGACACCAAAGCAAACAAAAATGGGCTAAGAGTAGATCCCTGATGCAATCCTGTCAAGACCGGTAAATGCTATGAATCTCCTCCCGCCGTCTTCACCTAGGTCTTAGCTCCATCATACATGTCCTTAATTTCTCTGATATACGCCACCGGGACCCTACTCACCTCCAAACATCTCCAAAGGACTTCCCTAGGGACTTTGTCATATGCCTTCTCCAAGTCGATAAACACCATGTGCAGGTCCTTCTTCCTTTCCCTGTACTGTTTCACCAGTCTCTGCACTAGGTGAATTGCCTCTGTCGTAGAGCGCCCGGGCATAAATCCAAACTGGTTCTCCGAAAGACACTAACCTCCTCAATCTCCACTCGACCACTCTCTCCCAAATCTTCATCGTGTGACTCAATAACTTAATACCCCTATAGTTGTTGCAACTCTGAATGTCACCCTTATTCTTATACAAAGGGATCATAGTGCTCCATCTCCAGGCCTCGGGCATTTTCGCCGACTTGAAAATATCGTTAAATAGATCCGTCAACTACCTTAAACCAGTCTCGCCAGAAAACTTCCAAAAATCCACGGGGATCTCATCAGGTCCCGTCGCCCTACCCATTCGCATCCTGCGAACAACCTCTCTGACCTCTTCCACATTAAAACGTCTATAATAACTAAAATCACGACACTCCTCTGATTGCTCTAGCTCACCTAACTCAATAACTCTCTCCCCTTCATCATTTAAGAGTCTATGAAAATACGACTACTATCTCTTCTTAATGTGACCATCTTCCACCAAACTCTACCATCCTCCCCCTTAATGCACTTCACCTGGTCTAGGTCATGACCCTTCTTCTCTCTTTAGCCTTATCCATCCTAAACAATCTTTTCCCCCTCATTTCTCCTCTAACCCCGCATATAAGCTCTCAAACGTTGCCTTCTTAGAAGTCGTAACTGCTAGCTTAGCCTCCTTCCTCGCTAACTTGTACTCCTCCCTAAACACCCGTTTCTCTTCTTCATCCTTACTCTCAATCAACTTTGCATACGCCCCCTTCTTAGTCTCTACTTTCTTCTTTACCTCTTCATTCCACCACCAATCCCCCCGATGGTGACCGGCCCGGCCCTTGGACGTACCTAACACTTCACTAGCAGTCTCCTTGATGCACCTAGCCGCCTTTTCCCACATACCATCTATGTATCCCCTACACTCCCACGCCCCCATACCTGCCAAATTCTCCCCAATCTCCCGCGCATTCACCGGCGTCAGACGCCCCACTTAATTCTCGATCGCCCATCCTCACCCCTACTCTTCTTACCTTTCTTTATGCCCAAGTCTATCACCAATAGCCTATGCTGGGTCGAAAGATTCTCACTCGGAATGATCTTACAGTCCTTACACAACACCCTATCCCCTTTCTTAAGTAGCAAAAAGTCAATTTGGGTCTTAGCTATCACGCTTCGGAAGGTGATCAGGTAATCGTCCTTCTTTTGAAAGCTTGAATTTACCACCATCAACCCAAAGGACCTCGCAAAAACTAACAGAGCAGCTCCTTCCTCATTTCTCTCCCCAAAACCAAAACCACCATGCACATCCCTAAAGCCTCCCGGTAACGCCCCGATATGCCCATTAAAATCCCCTTCTACAACAATCTTCTCAGAGCTAGGCACGCCTCTTACCACCTCATCCAAGTCCTCCCAAAACCGGATCTTCTCCTCCCCGCTCAAGCCCACACACGTTCAGGGTAAACCCCCCAAAGACCAACTTAATAAACATCAACCTATCACTAATCCTCTTCACCTCAACTACCTGCCCTCTAAGCTCTTCATCTACTAAGATGCCAACTTCATTCTTACGCCTCTCGCTTCCAGAGTACCAAAGTTTATAACCATCCACATCCCTAGCCTTAGACCCTACCCACTTAGTCTCCTGGACACACGTAATATTGATCCTCCTCTTCCTAAGAATCTTCACCAACTCTATGGACTTTCCCTATATTCCAAGACCCAACCCTCAGCCTATCAACTCTAGCAACACGTCTTTCTCTACCTCCCTTAACACCAGACCTTGCCCCCACTCCCCCACCTGCCCTACTCACACACCCCAGCCCCGACCCCCTCGGACATGACCCTATTCTACCATCAACAACCACCGCCACTACACCAAGAAAATAAAAACAACGATAATAAAAACAACAGGAAGTATAAAGCAACGACAGGAAAAATAAGGCACACACAAAGTAGATGGAATAAGCAAGCAAGCAAACAGTCAAGCAAGCAAACAACAGTCAATCCCACAAATTAAATGAATTCAAGATATGAAATACTCAGGAAAAGTAGAAAGAACAGAATAATACAAAGAAACTAAATTGCCGGACGAAACTAAAATGTAGGAATTAACTAAAAGACGAAGTAACTAAGAAAACAACAAAATATAACAAAGATAAAAATACTATAAATACAAACAATAAAAACAGTAAAAATAATGTATATAATATTCTTTTATTGTGCTTATGAGTTAACACCATAAATTCTTACATCGACAGTAAGACGTTTCCTAACAAAGACGACTTTGTATCCAGCATTGCTTCATATCCAAAGTTTCTATCAAGAATGAAGAAGTACTTATCATTTCATGTTATTAAATCAATTATATGTATCTTTACTAATTATGTTACTCCATTTAATTTTATCACTAATCAATATTATGCACACAAAAAGAATTGCTAAAAATTATAACATAATTTGAGGAGAAAAGATATTTTCATACCAAATATATATGTATCTTTACTAATTATGTTACTCTATTTAATTTTATCACTAATCAATATTATGCACACAAAAAGAATTGCTAAAAATTATAACATAATTTGAGGAAAAAAGATATTTTCATACAAAATAAAATTCTCTAGATAATTACTTAACCATGAAGTTCTAATTGTGCATTGTTGGGGAAAAAGACCTTATCCAAAAGAGAAGATAAAGTAGAATCCAAATGTATGATAATTAAGTGATTAATGATAATGGTCTTTATTCTACTAATTACTCTTGTTACAAATCCTTTGGCGCCCTCCTTTTTTCTAGTTAACAAATACAATGGTTTCAATATCTGTTTAATTAATTATTTGAGATAAGGTGGGTCCCTAAGTTTATAATAATCCAAAAAAAGAAGAAGATATACTCCTACAAAGATTAGATAACTTTTGATGAGATAGACAAAATGATGTCAAGTAGAATTCTCATTTTGAAACATTTTTCTTTAAAAATGAAATAAATAATCTTCTATAAAAATAAAATTGTAAAAAAATCATAGTTTAGTGCTTGAAATATTTCACATTTGAGTAAGATTGATAATATATTTGAATGTGAGTATCAATAAACAATATTATACTACATTAAAATTTTGATTGTGTGTGATTTGAAAAAGGTAAATCATTAGGATTATAATAAACCGTCTATTAAACGTATAATCTTATTTTATATTTTCGCAAAAAAATAATTTTTATGACTTAAAATATAACGAGAATTAAAAATAAGTAAGTTGACCAATTGCAATATCTTGAAAATGCTAATAATAGAAAATACTTCAAAATATTTATATGTAAAAATTAAACCTAAGTTTGAACGAAATTCAATTAAATGTGTGCC
Source organism: Capsicum pubescens (assembly GCA_030864215.1). Taxonomy (NCBI): domain Eukaryota; kingdom Viridiplantae; phylum Streptophyta; class Magnoliopsida; order Solanales; family Solanaceae; genus Capsicum; species Capsicum pubescens. The sequence goes on along the minus strand of CM061544.1, from coordinate 67,435,130 downwards.
ATTCATGCATCATACATATCTTTAAGTGACATAACATATAGTTGGAAAACCACAAGGGTTGGTGTGGTGGTCCAGCACCTCACCCCTTAAGTAAGAGATTGGGGATTTGATCCCCACCTCTGGTGAATAGAAAAAACTCTGTGATCAGTTCCCTATCGCTTAGTGCACTGACAATAGGAACGAAGGATTAGTCTCACATGTCGATTGTTGAGAAATTACAAAAAAAAAAAAAGTGACATGACACGTTAATTTTGAACAGGGGTAAAGTCAAGTAAAGAACGATAAATTATACTTATGTATTTACAATTAAAATTTTGGACATATATAATAGGCGTTGAATACTTTTTTTTGTATATTTATTTTTCATAATTTAAGATTTATTTTTTGTTCAAATTTTGAATCCATAACTAATAGATTCATACACTAAAAAAGATTGATATATTTCTATATTTATTAATTCCTCTATCTTATTTGATGTATCATTTTTTTTTATTTTTTTTTTTAATTCGTTTCAAAGAGAGTGTCACTTTATTATGACAAAAATGATTTACAATTCTATAAATATATAAGACTATTAGTGTCACTTTATTATGACAAAAATGATTTACAATTCTATAAATATATAAGACTATTTTGAACCGTAAATTTTAAATTCTTCATTTTTTAAAATACCGTCAAATTAAATAATGTCACATAAAATAGATGGAAGAAAGTAATAATTAATTATTTAAATTTAAAATAGTTATTTATAATCAAAGAAACATCTATTATTTATTTTAAAAAATATATTTTTTAAAAAATTAAATTTTATATTAAATTAAATTAACTCATATAATTTGAGACAAGTAGTACAAAAGAGTAACATTCATCAACATGAGTTGTGGTGCAGTAGATATGACTGCTCCACCCTTAATCAGAGGTCGAGAGTTCGATCCTGAGTATGGAGAAAACTCTGTTAGGAGCGCTGCCACCTTAATGGATCCTGCAACGCGATTCAGATTAGTCGGGACTTCAATACGGATATCGGACACCGATTGGAAAAAAAAAAAAAAATCTGTTAAAGGATGACAAATCAAACGATTCCACGATGACATAAACAAAAGGGAATCACAATACTAGGAATAAAGATGTGACATCAACTTTTTTGGTGGCACAAATTTCAAAAGCCTTCACTTATCTTCTTGTTGTTACTATCTGCACCCTCTGTTCTTATTTACTTAACGTCCTTTTTAAATATATTTATTTTAAATTAATTATTTATTTTTTAAATTAAAAATATTTATTATCTTTTACACATTATTTTTAATATTAAATAATTTAAAAAATAATTAAATTTAAAATTTCAAGATATTATTAATAGAACTAATTTTACAAAATATATTTTTAATTACTTTTTATTTTATTTTATATATTATCATTCTCTTTTATATTCATCTAAAAAAATATCATTTTTTCTATTTAATAATTATTTGAATACATAATTTTACTTTTATTTTTATTAGTCTATTTATAAGATTTCATTTAATTAAAATAATATAATACATTTTTAATAAAGGAGATTTTGATAAATATTATTAAGTGTTTTTATTATTTCTTAAATTTTATGTCTGGTTAAATTCTGACTCATAAAATAAATAAAAAAGGATAAATTATACAAATTTCATACTTAAGATATTATATTATCTAATATCCCTTATCTTTTTAAAATTTACATGAAATTCCATTTTTCAATTTACTCTTGATACATATCAAGAAAACCCCACATCCTGTTTTTACTCCACCATTAACTTATTCAAGATTTCCTTACCTAAAATATCTCCCTAATTATTAATAATTAAATCACATTCCTTCCTGATTATTTCTTTCTATTTTAAATCATTTTTCTTCCTGATTTTTTCTCCTCTATTAATGCATGCAACTTTTTTTTCCTCTCCTAAAATCTCTCTCATTTTTTTTTAAAATCTATTGATACATATATAAATTTATTTATTTATTCATACATGTTTATTCTTTTAATGGTGATTCATATGAATGATAAATATGATATCATTATATGGGTATTATGGTGATTCATACGATATATACATTTTGTATGATTTTAACGGGCGAGACATATTGTATTATGGTGATTCATATGGTAGATATAATTATTTATTTCAATTATTGGGTGATTCATATGATATTAATGGGTGATATATATGGTATTATGATGATTCATATGGTAGATACAATTATTTATTTCAATTATTAGGTGATTCATATATATGGTATTATGTCGATTCATATGATAGATACAATTATTTATTTCAATTATTGGTATTGGGTGATTCATATGATATTAATGAGTGATATATATGGTATTATGGTGATTCATATGGTAGATACAATTATTTATTTTAATTATTGGGTGATTCATACTTTATTAATGAAAGGTAATGGTGTAGTCAGCGTAGAAAACAAAAGTAATAATATTTTTTTAAAAAAAGACTAAAAGCAGAATTGAAACATAATTAAAATTAAATCTAAAAAAAGTAAATTAAAGTTAAAGATGAAAAAAGACCCAAAAAAACATATCATTCATAATTAAAGACGAAAAAAGATAAATATAATTAAAATACCTAAATTAAATCTAAAAAAAAAGAAAAAAATTAGATATTCTTCGTTAAATAAAAGAATATAATGAATAAGAGAGAATCTATTATTTTCTTAAATAAATATCTTGTTAGTTTTAAATGTATCACTATATAACATATGTATCACTATTTTAAAAAATTGAAATAAAATATAATTAATAAAATAATCAAAATTTTATGTAATATCACAGATTGAAGTATTTATGTAAGTTACCTTAAAAAAAATAAAAATTTAATGGATATCACAGGTCAAAAGTGGCTAAGTAAAATGTAAAAGAAATCATCAAATCAAGATTTCATCATAAAAAATGACTCATCAAAAAATGCCACATTTTGAAACAAAGATATGGACAAGTGTTACATACCCAAATAGTATATAGTTCCCCTTTTTTTTGCCACCACCTTTGGCTCTTTCATAACTGACATTAATAATCAAATAATTTTGTATTGATCCTATCAATCAATCCTAGTGGGATAAAGGGGTCTTTTTATTGGAGTACTTTGGAGCTTAATTATGAAAATTTAGTGCAAAGAAATTAAAGAAACTATTTTGAGTGAGTTGTTGTTTCTCTTTGCATGAATTTATGCTTTTTAGTGTTCATTTTTTTAATTGATCTTTTCATGAATTTATGCTTTTTAGTGTTCATTATTTATTGAAGAATTAATCTAAAGATGTTCCCTTTAATTACTTAATTTAAAAATAGTTGATAGATGTATAATATATGTATAATTATGTATAGTTAATGTATATGATTAGAAAAAAGTCCTTTTTTTATTGACAATATGATGTTTCTTTTAGTTTCTTTTTCCTACCCTTTATTTATTATGCTATAAAGTTTCAATCTTTACATGTATATTTATATTTATAGTTGATTTATGTATAATTATGTATGGTTAATGTATATGATGAGAAAGAAGTCCTTTTTGTTATTGACAGTATGATGTTTCTTTTAGTTTCTTTTTCCTACCCTTTATTTATTATGCTACAAAGTTCCAATCTTTACATGTATATTTAAGTTGATTTATGTATAGTTAATGTATATGATTAGGAAAAAAGTCCTTGTTTTTATTGACAATATGATGTTTCTTTTAGTTTCTTTCTCCTACCCTTTATTTTTTATGCTATAAAGTTTCAATCTTTACATGTATATTTGTAGTTGATTTATGTATAATTATGTATAGTTAATGTATATGATTAGAAAAAAGTTCTTTTTTTTTACTGACAATATGATGTTTCTTTTAGTTTCTTTTGCCTACCCTTTGTTTATTATGCTATAAAGTTTCAATCTTTACATGTATATTTGTAGTTGATTTATGTATAGTTAATGTATATGTTAAGAAAAAAGTTCTTTTTTTTTTACTGACAATATGATGTTTCTTTTAGTTTCTTTTGCCTACCCTTTATTTATTATGCTATAAAGTTTCAATCTTTACATGTATGTATATTTATTGTTGATGAGTAGTAGTAGAAAGAAAGTTAATAGTTAATGTATATGATTAGAAAAAAGTGCTTTTTTTATTGACAATAATGATGTTTCTTTTTAGTTTTTTTTTTTTCTCCTACCCTATATTTATTATGCTATAAAGTTTCACTCTTTACATGTATATTTATTTATAGTTGATAGTTGATGAGTAGTAGTAGAAAGAAAGAAATTTGGACAAGTGGCACATACCCAAATATATAGTTCCCTTTTTCTTGTCATAATCTTTGGCTCCTTCCTAACTGACACTAAAAATCGTATCTTTTGTATTTATCCTCTGAAAGTATTATATAAAGGGTTTTTATATTGAAGTATTTTGGAGCTTTAAGGTATGAAATTTTAGTGCAAAAGAAATTAAAGTTTTCTCATGTAACTATTTTGAGTGAGTTCTTGTTTCTCTTTGCATGAATTTATGTGTTTCGGGATTCATTTTTCATTGAAAAATTAATCTAAAATAGTTGTTTATTCAATCACTTAGATTAAATAGTTTCAATAGATGTATATAATATATATAGTTTAATGTATAATTTATGCTTATGATTAGAAAAAGTTAACAGTGAATTCGACTGGCTATGTATGAAAATTCCTTTTTTTATTGACAATATGATGTTTCTTTGAAGTTTCTTTTTCCTACCCTTTATTTATTAGGCTTTGAAGTTTCAATCTTTACATGTATTTTTGTAGTTGAGTAGTATATAAAGGGTCTTTTGTTGGATTACTTTGGTTCTTTAATGAATAAAATTCTAGTGCAAAAGATAGACAATGCAAATGCAAGATAAAGTTGCGAACAATAAATTCTTAGTTCGGCCCTTCTCTGAACCCCGTATAGCGGGAGCTTTAGAGGACCGAGCTGTACTTCATTTTTTTTTGACAATATGATTTTTTGAAGTTTTTTGTTCCTACCCTTTGTTTATTATGCTTAAAAGTTTCAATCTTTACATGTGTTTTTGTTGTTAGTAGTAGTAGTAGAAAGAAAGAAACTTGGACCATTGGCACATAACCAAATAGTTCCCCTGCTACTGTCACCATCTTCTTGCCTCTTATAATTTTGTTCACATCATAACTTACATTAAAATCAAATTTTGCAATTATTGTCTGAAAGTATATAAAGGGACTTTTGTTGTTGTACTTTGGGGCTTTAAGGTATGAAATTTTAACGCAAAAGGTGGACTATGGAAGTGTTGCTAATGTAACTCTCTTGAGTGTGCCTTTTTCTGAAGGGGTTCGGTGAAATATTACATTATTTATTTTTTATATTTTGAATTTTTGAGATAAAAATCCCGACTCTGCCACCGTTTGTTATGCATTTATGATTTTTAGGGTTCATTTTTCATTGACAATGTTATGGTTTTTTGAGATTATCTTTCCTGACTCTGCCACCTTTTATGTATTATGCTTTAAAGTTTTAATCTTTACATGTAATTTTGTAGTTATTAGTAGTAGAAAGAAAGAAACTTGGACAACTGGCACATAACCTAATGGTTCCCCTGCTCTTGCCACCACCTTTGTCTCCTTCTTGCCTCTTCCTTCTACAATTGTTTCCCATCATCATAACTGACATAAAAAAAAATAATCAAATTTTTGTATTTATTTATCATCTTAAATAGAAAAAGTATTTTTTTTGTTGGGAGTACTTTTGGGCTTTAAGGTGTGGAAATTTTAGTGGACAATACACACTGAAAGTTTTAACTCTATTGTGTGAGTGAGTCCTTGGTTCTCTTTGCATGCATATATGTTTTTGAGGGTTCATTTTTTATTGGCAATGTGATGTTTCTTTAGTTTCTTTATCCTACCCTTTATTTATTATGCTTTAAAGTTTCAATCGTTACATGTATCTCATTTCACTTTAGTAGAAAAAAGAAAGTCTTATCCCTCTACTTATATATATTAGTATATGAGTATACTTCTGTGGGAATGTTGAGGAAGTGGAAGTTTAAGGTTGTTTTCTTGTTTGATGGACTGAAATGGGATTTAGTGTTTGCGTAGTGGATTTCGTTTTAGCTTTTTATTTATTAGCAGAAATGTCACTGAGAAATAAGTCGTAGACAATCTTGAAATGATTGAAGCGAAGAAAGAAAAGATTATGTTTTTATCCGTTGTTATTGTAACTGGAAGGAGGAAAGCCTTGGAGGGACGGTAAAGTTGTCAACTAGGTCACAGAGACAGGGTTCTAGCCATGAATCCGCCACTGACCCTCGTGTTAGAGTAGGTTGCCTATGTCATGTACCCGTAGTTTGTGGTCCTTCTCTGGACCCTGCATGAAAGCTTGCTGCTTCGCGTGTCCTTTGTGTTATTAGATATGGTTATCGTGGAGGGTGATTGTTTTATACCTCTTGTTTGTTTATGTTGTTAATTCATTTTGTTTGGTTGTGGTTTCAAAATTTTTAGTAAGTTGATGTACTTCTACTCACTATTTACATTTGGATAGTCTTGAAAGAATAGAACCATTTTGACCGTATTGTCATGTAAATTTATGTTGATAGTTTTGTTTTCTAGAGAGGAGTCCTATATAATGTTAATTTCATCCCTTTAATAAAGCACAATCTGCGGCGGAGCCACCTTTGTCAAGGTCCTAGAAAATTACAGTGTGTAGATACATGATTCTTTTTGTGTGTGTGTATACCCGTGTTTTCTTCATGTATGTACTTTTTTTATATTTTGACTTCTCTCGGTGAAAATCCTGGCATAACTTGGTACCAATAGATGGAATTTTGATTTGTAAAATGTGTGTCTTGTGCTGCAGGACTGCTTTTGAATGGCTATGTAAAATTGCTACTTAGACATATGGGCTTAGTCTATTCATAACTGAGTTAACTATTTCTTTTTTGGAGAATTTAAAGAGAGTGAATCTTCTCAAAAGAATTCCTTGATGGGGGGTGTTTGTTCATGTAAAAGAGACCGCTATGCTGATGAGAACATAACTAGAAGAGGCTTCTCCAGTAGATATTTCAAATTTGGGAGTTCAAAATGGCTCGAGTCCTCCCTTTTTCTGCCTGCCTCGTGTTGTCAATTTCAACGAAGCAGTTGTCCGTCCCTCCTTGAGTTATGCATTCGTAAAATATGTGAGGTAACTGATTCTCTATACCAAATCCCTTTGAGGACTATGGTTGAGTACTTGTGTTTCTTCAGCAACTCTTATACTCTCTGTATTAACAGGACATCACCAAATATCATTCATTTTCGATGCTCCCAAGGGACATTAGCCAGTTGATATTCAACCATCTGGTGGATTCATGCAGCCTTTCTGATGACTGTATTGAGGCTTTCAGAGGTTGCGCCCTGCAGGTAAAGTCCCCGCTTGTATAGAGTGCTTCAACAAAAACAACATACCCAGTGTATTCCCACATAGTGGGGTCTGGAGGGTAGGGTGTACGCAGACCATACCACTACTTCAGGTGAAGTAGAGAGGTTGTTTCCGATAGACCCCCGGCTTAGGACCGATAGCAGTATAACAAACACAAAACATAAATGCATATAAACTAGGACAGTATACAGAATAAACTAACACCGCTAGCCACAAGATAATATTAAACTATCTATTCGAAATCATAGACACCACTCAACATCACGAACAAGAAGCTCCAGACACAAATACAAATACAGAACGCTCCCCTACTGTAACCGACGCACTCCCATCCCCTACTGTATAGAGTGCTTGAGTCTTAGTTATTGTTCAGTAGTAGATCTGTCTATTTCATTTGATGGTTTTCTTGTTGTTGATAGGATATGTGCATGGGAGAATGTACAAGAGTAAATGATAAATGGATGGACGTTATATCTTTGCAAGGATCATCATTACTGTCTGCATATATCTCTAGCACTGAGGTTACAGATTTTGGTTTAAGCCTCTTAAGGAATTGCTCAAACCTCCAAGCTTTAGGATTGGATTGCTGCGACAAAATTTCTGCCCGTGGCATTGAGCATATCGGTGGTAATTGTTGCTACTCCCTTTGATGATATATCACATGTTAAATCTATTTTGCTCTCTTGTGACTAATTTAACATAGAAGGATTGTCTCTTGTGAAGGGAATATAATTGCTTTTATTTCCCGTCTTTCATAGCTTGCCATTGCCAGCATAAATGTAGAAAGATTTGTATTTGAATTAGCTATTTGCTTTCAAGTGTCATTTGTCTTCTGACATTGGATCTTTACTTATTATTCTGCTTCTAGCAGTTGTGTTCTAATTAGTCTAATTACCAGGGATCATTTTTTCATTTACATTTTTGGAATACCAACCTCTACGGACTTCTCTATTTTTTAGAAAGAAAAAAGGAAATCTGAAAAATCCATCCGATGAGAACTTCCGGTGATGCCTCAGCACTACGGTAATCTGCTACTTGAGATTTTATGGCCATTGACCTCCTTATGCAGCTTACGAAATTGAATTCAGAATGTAGCTCATAATGGAATGCCTTACATGTTTCGTCAAATTGATCAGATTTAGACGCATTATTTGAGCTTCCAAGATCATTAATGAATATACTTCCATCTCATTTGGTGGTTGACCAAACTATTTCCATGTTATCTATGGATATTAATATGAATCAACATGTTTGGTTTGATGAACCATTTTTTCTTGTCTGCCAAGGTGGATATATCACTGTATCCCCCATCCCCACCCCCCACCCCCCCCCACACAAACAAACACACACAACTCTAGTTCTGGTGATGACAATCCATTATATTTGTGCCTCAGGTTTTACACATTTGACATACTTGGGTTTTAGAAAATGCTGTGGGCTTAGTGCTGAAGCAATGAAAAGTTTGTCCGGCTTAATGAAACTAGTCAAGTTGGAATTTGAGCGATGTCCTCTAATTCATGGAGGTTTTGTTCATCTTGAAGGTTTGTTGTTTTCCATTATTTTCCTTAGAGGAAAATTATGTCGTCTTTAATGTTTGGCTATTTTTATCTTGTACGATCATATAAGAATGCACAGTATGTCCCTTTTTCCTTGGTAGTTGCTGCCCTTTATGCATTTAGCTCCAATCTGTTGATGCACTTAATTAATTGTACTTCTGATGCTAAGGTCCTAATCTACAACACAAAAATTCTAGAGTAGAATGAGTGTATTTTCAGGAGGATACCAAATATTCCATGCTCTTCTAAAGAACTAGAATAAGTAATGCAAAAGAAACAAAAAAGAGGGGTGTGGTCAAAGGTGGATCCAAGATTTAAAATATGTAGGTTCGAGCTTTAAGATTCTTACGACTAAACCTATTATATTTTTATAATTATGGGTTCAGACCTACTTGTTATAATTTTAGTGGATTTTGATGCATAAATTTATACTCTGCGTTGAAAGTACGGGGTTGAGATGAACCCGGTGCTCTAAGGCTGCATTCTCTGGGTGTATGATAATGAACGAATTGGATTAGAGAACAATGCGACCTCCTGCTTATTGGAATTACAACTTGAGAAAGAATGCAAGCAAAGTTACTTTTTCTTCTTCAAACTTGTAACACATCTGTTGCACTCTCTATTTGAGTAGTTAAATGTTTGTTGCATCATGCTTTCTCATGGTCCTGTTTTCTTGTTGAATCAACCTTAAATTTCACACTTTAAAGATATGGCAATGAAAATGCAATTATATTTTCATCTTACTATACTAAAACACTTGCCCCTTGTTGTATATCACGAAATGTACTTCCCCTTAAAATGTACTCAAACAAGCTGAGAGGCAACAACCAACTCAAATTTATATAGCCAGAATAATCGTGTGTTGGAGTAGTCTTAAACTGGTGGTAGTTTTTTCTCGTTAAAGAGAGTAGGAGTTAGTGGAAGAAAGAATCTGTCAATGGTCATGTAAGAGGGTTAGTGAACCTATTTAAATGGACTTATTATTAGTGAATTAAGTTTTTAATTTTCATCTTTCGACTAATTAAAGTACCTATGCTTTAAACCGGTCTTCACTATGTCAAGATAGTTTTAATTCTTTTGACTTAAATGTATCCTCGTTTTCATTGATTTATTATGCTTTTAATTGGTTTTCAGCACATCATGTCATTTGTGTCTTTTAACTTCCAGGTTTGACGAATCTTGAATCTCTCACTATAAGAAGCTGCAAGTGTATTACAGATTCGGACTTGAAGCCTCTTGCAGGTATATTCTTGATGAATATGCTTTAGAGTCTTCATATATGAGTTTGAGCTTGTTACGTAAGAGTTGCCACTTAAAGAAATGTTTGCCTATTTTCACATGATGTATTCCAGGGCTTGTGAATTTGAAGGAACTTCAGATTTCATGTAACGACATAACAAATGTTGGTGTGTCTTATTTGAGAGGTATCACTTGCAGTTTCTGGTGTTGCAAACTTTTATGATGTCTTATGATGATACTAATTGGTCATTACGAAGACTGTCTGCATGCTAAGTTTAGGTGATCTCGCATTACTTTTTAAAATTCCATCTTTTGGATTCTCTTGTAAGGGAAATACATTATGCTTTCTTGTGTTTTCCATGAAGACCACAAACTCAAGCTCATTGCACTTTCTCTAGTTTCGCTGGTTTTAGTATAGTGGATATTTGTACTAAACAATTCAATATGTGCTTTCATTTGTGAGATGTCTTTATTTATCAATTTGTTATGTTGTTCCTGTTAACGGTTTTATCTTTCTGAGTCTGATAAATTGCAAACTTTTAGGTATTTAAAGCTCAATTACTATTCCCTTACTTTGTGGCTATCTATGGATTTTCCACTTGCTCTTTGGCTTCGTTTTGTGAAGATTATATTTCTTCTTCTTCGGGTCTCTGGTAAGATGCAATCTGGCTTTGATATATTACATTCTTCTACAGATTTGTACAACCTCGTCGTGCTAAACTTAGAAGGGTCGTCGGAAGTTACTGCTGCATGTTTGGATTACCTCACAGGTCTGCTGCTTTTACTGTGGTTACTTCCAGTGTTAACTAAACAGGCCTAGTTTGGGGAACAAATTTATGAAGTAAAAGAGAGATATTTTCATGGAATCACCTTTCTATTTTGGGAACTTTTTTCGTCACGTTATTGATGTTTCTGATAGTTCCTTTTATCGTAATGCAGCTCTCACTTCACTGAAGTCACTAAATGTCAATAGATGTCACCTATCAGATGATGGATGTGAGAAGTTTTCAGGTAAGTGAAGACATTCTTTATTTGCCATGAAGGACCGAGTAAAGCAAAACAATTCCACATCTTGAGCCTACTTTTTACATCTGCAGCACTCAGCAGTTTGAAAGAGTTGAATCTGGGATTCAACAATATCTCTGATACATGTTTGGGACAGCTAAACGGTCTGTAATTTCTTCTTTGATTGTCTTCTTTTGGTAACATACTTAGCTTTAGCTTCTCTAAAATTCAAATCCATCCCGTCTTTTTGTTCATGTAATGTCAATTATTGCCATTCTTTGTTGGTTAATAGTCAAATCGTAGCGTTTCTTATCCAAACCTCTCAAAATGAATAGGGAAATTTCTTCACAGCCAGGAAATTGGAAAATATAATTATTAATCTGTTTTAGTTAGATGTTGTCATGCATGATTTCTGTGCCTGCAATCAACATCCCAAACTGTTGAAATCTTGATATCACACCTTCATTTAGTTGATTTTTATCTCTCGGAGAGTTTTGTTGTTATCCAATTGATCATGTCCAGTCAAGCCTCTTCCATTACGGGATTAGAACTTGAAAATTTGGCAATAATATGATCTTCCTCATACTTGATGCTCACATGCTGAAACTCTAAATGAACTGCTGGCAGCTGGTATATTTAGAGTTGATATATGTCCCACGGGTTGCTACTGTATTTTGGAGTTTTGAGATGCTTTCAGCATAGGTATAATTGATGTTCTTTTACCTGGTCCCTCAGTGTGAAAATTTTCAGTTTTTAGTTGAGGTGGTTACTTCTACACGTTTCGTTTTTCTCCCATAATTTTTTGTTATTTACTTCCTTTTAGTTTTACGTTCATTGCAGGGATGACAAAGTTGGAAGGCCTCTACTTGGATTCTTGTAGGATTAGCAACGACGGTCTTGCTCATTTAGCTGGTATACGTAATTATAGTCTATTTCCATCCCCTCTTTTCTTTGATCAGCATTATGCTGCAGTGTCGCACATTTCCTTTTTCTGTATTAACTTGTAGTCTTGAATTCCCTATCATGTAGTAATCCAATTTTTGGTGCGTCGGTGGAATATTTCCTTTGGCTGTTTGTTAGTCCAACTCTGTGTTATTTAGAATAGTCTGTATATTTGGACTTGAGCTTTATAGACATGAGATGATCATATACAGGCTTGTTATGTGAAATTCATCCATATTTGAACTTGTTAGATTTGCTTGGAGATTGTTCATGAGCACTTTTGAAGTTCTGAATTAACGCCATATAATTTGGCTAAAATCCATCCACCAGAAAGAGAGCTCTTCCTATCTTATAGATTTATGTCGTCCTTTTGCAGGTCTTTCAAACTTGAAAGCTTTGGAGCTGTCTGATACTGAAGTTGGAAGCAATGGAATATTTCAACTCTCTGGTAGGGCTGTTTACCCTACTTATGGACTGATATTCGATCATATTATTTGACTTTTGGCATCATATTAGATAATGATTTTGATATACTATATTTTAAGAGTATAGTGAAGTGCAAATTAATCCTTATTATTATCTTATAATCAAAACTCATGAACCAATGTATCGACCCAAGTTGATATTTGTGCCCCGAATTTATGAGAATTTATGAGTAATTATGAGAGGATCGGGGTGAGGACTTAAGCTGGTCAGATTACCACAAAAAAAAAACTGAAAAGATTTTGTCTTAAAGAGTGTGTTTAGTAAGCCAAAGACTTGCAATTTTAGTTGAGTTTACAACTGATCTTATTATCAATCTTCAAAATGCATGCTTAACTTGTTTCTCTTCGTACTGTGAGTTGATATCTGCTGGAATGTGTACCTGTTTACATTATCTTTTAGTTCTTTGTGAGCAAAATCTAGGTTGGTCAATTCATCTTCATCCGTCCAAAATTTAGGGGTTTGGTCATTTGTTCCATTCACATTAGAATTTGAATCGTCATCGACTCATTTTTCGCGTTTAGACTTCTTGAAGTTCTTTGATTTTAAACAAGTCCCCAGTTCGTTCTTGTATGGTCAAAAGAAAGTACTTGTAGTGGGTCAAGGTTAATTGGTTATCCAGGTTAGCTGTGCAATTACCCACCTGCCAAAAGCATTTGTTGTGGTTGTGGATGTCAATTGAAGAGGCTAGCATAAATCAGACTCCAAGTTCTGCTTCCTTTCTCATAAAAACAGAAAGTGTCTCGTAGTTCTGGTGCTCTATTTCACTTAAAATGTCTTTCACCGACTTGAATTTAGTATTTCTTCCATCCTAAATTATGTGGCATTATTTGACTCGGCTTGGAGTTCAGGAAAAAAGAACTTTTAAGCTTATGGTCTAAAACAAGTCTCATACATGTATTTGCTACACCACCTCTCCCATCTAGGGGTTGGAGGGTATAAGGAAAAGGAATTGGTGTTATTATCTGCATCCTTTCGAGCAATGTGTGTAAACGTCTCGTCACATTTTCGAGTTGTAAAAGCAATGCAGCTAAATGTTTGATGCTGCTGAATTGTTATCTTGTAGATATGATGATGTGCTGATCTGAACAATTGATATGTTTCAGGGTTGACAAAATTGGAGGATCTCAATCTCTCGTTCACCTCAGTAACTGACAGTGGTTTGATAAAGTTATGTGGATTGACTTCTCTGAGGTCACTTAACCTTGATGCTCGTCAAATTACAAACTCAGGCCTTGCAGTTCTCACCAGTAAGACCTAAATTCTCTTTCCGCTTTAATATGAGGTGCAGATTTTGGAAAGCTACTCATTCTGAACACATGGACTAAATAGATATGTTGCTAGTATAGAAGGTCGACAAACTCAGGTTTATGATATTTTTATCCTGCCAAGGGAGATTAGATTGGTGCCATATATGTATCAGTGGAAAACCTTGAAACGCAAGAATGTGTGTAGCGATTTGTTTGACATTAAGAATCGTTTTTATTTGTTCTACCTTTTGTACAGAAGGCTGTAATTGCACGTCTTATGATTTGTTCCGGCAAGAGGTCGTCTTCCAAATTATCACGAGACTCACTTTTACATTCTTGACAATTGTACATCATCTGGGCTTGAACTATGTGAAGATTTAATACTGCGATCAACTGTTCGTTTTGTTTTTTGTTAATGTTTTGGTTTGTTAATTCATTTCTCCCTTTTTAGACGACACTCATCGTAGTTGAAGCTAGAATTTTTGAATTTCATCTTTATTCTCTACAACATTTTCCAGTGAATCTGGCAGTTTGCTTTTGAGATTTCTTTGCCTTAACGAATTATCGATTGCTCAATAACATATAGGATCCATTTAGTTCATTCTTTTCTGGTTTATGCTAGAAACATTAACATGTAGCTTTTTCTGCCACGTGGAAGCAGGTTTAACTGGATTGACTCATCTGGATCTTTTTGGTGCTCAGATCACGGATTCCGGGACACAGTATCTGTCATGTAAGTTAAAGAAGCCATTTGTTTTTTCTAAGAACTTTTAGTTTTACTCTCCGCAGGGATGCTCTTATCATTTCTTTACAGGTGGTGGTAGTAGGAATGAATTTTCTTGGCTTTCATGGTAATGGAATTGAATCGCCAAGAAGTATTTCTTCATTGCTGATAGACTTCTTTGAGTTGATCTGATGCTAAGTGATATTCAGCTGTTAATTGTTTCGTGGTCTTATTATTTATAACTATGCTGACGTATGAAACGTCCCTTCAAGGGGAAGCGTCGAACAATTTTCTTGTTGGCTATGCTCTCTTGGTGTTTCTGTTCTTCGTCATCACTATCTAAGAAATCAGATACATTTGTATTTCGGACATGATGTTTCCAATTTTTAGCTCATTCCCAGAATCTAAAGTGTGTTCATGTCTCATCAGATTTCAAAAACCTGCAATCTCTTGACCTCTGTGGTGGTCGGTTGACGGATGCTGGCGTCAACAACATAAAGGATCTTACTTCTCTGATGTTGCTAAACCTGTCACAAAACATGAGGCTATCAGATACAGCGTTGGAGTTTCTATCAGGTATGTTTGGATATCATTCGCTAGATGAAACATCTACAGTTGTTCAAATGCCCGTCTCAAAACTCTGCTGCTATGGATGATAAATTCGGAACCACAATGGCAATTGGAGACTTCATATGCATTTAATAAAGAAGCTAGAACTCTCAATATGCTAAGTTTATCGAGATGCTGTTGTACCCTGTGCCCGCACTGTCCTCGAGGGCTTAAGAAAGGAACGGAGTACTGCAGGAAATACGCGAGAATAGGAACATGATATTGCCTGTTTGACATCCTTATTTCGAATCATTGTGGTGTTCAGACCGGTTGAATTCTGTTTTTTCCTACTCCATTGACAAACATCTCATTTGAAAAATGCAGGATTGACATCATTGGTTTCTTTGAATATCTCAAACTCCAGAATCACCAATGATGGCTTGCAGCACCTGAAGCCTCTCAAGAATTTACGCGCGTTATACCTGGAATTTTGTGGGGTGACAGCATGTGAAATCAAGAAGCTTCAAGCTACAACCCTTCCTGATCTTGCGCGATACCGTCCTAATCAATGATAATAATAGTTTATCCTGGCTATAAGACTATAGATGGACAACTGTTTTGCTGTGTTAATAGACTGAATAACAGCAACTGGTTTTTATCTGCACATATACTGGGAGAAATAGCTTTCTATTTCTAGCTATTTTTCTGGTGTTTAATTACCTCTCTTAAATCAAGACCTCTTTATGTGGTTTACTCTGTTTGCAGTTTATTCAACACTTGTATATTCATACTTCGAAATGATCTGAATGGATGAAAATACCAGAATTAAAAGTGCACAAAGCATCCCATATTTATGAAAAAGGCCACATCTACCAGGTGTCTGGGATGCGACGTAGACGGTTTATAGTGGTATTTTTATGGTTTGAACAGGTCACATGGAGACAACTTTGTCGTCGTTTCTAAGAAATAAAAGAGCATAGGATCAGTAATAATGCTAATATTTAAAAGAGCATAGGATCAGTAATAATGCTAATACTTGCAACATTCTTCTTGATTGGTACTTAACTATGCAGCTAATACAACTGAGGTACATAATCTAACCAACAATCTGGAACATCACACAAACAACAGTAAAGTACATAATTAACTCCCATAATGTTACATTAATACAATACAAGAAAACTCTTATCTAAAACCCTATATGAACCAACTGACAAAAAAATAGTCCAAGCCATGAAAGTTTCTCCTAACAAAGAAATTTCTATAGGAAAAGAATGCCTTTAGGACCCTTCCATGATCCAAAAGGAGAACAACTGAAAACTGATAAAGCAATTCGCGCTACTGGTTCTTGAGGAACCACAGCACTGGGCAAGACAACGACGACAAGGCAAAAATAAAGAAAAACAGATTTCTGCCTCTTCATCTCTATATGAATGTAAAGAGGAAAAAAATTTCTTTCTTTTTCTATTTTGGTGGAACAAAAAAAGGTAATGCACAATTCTAAGTGTCACAAGGTCCATATTCCAAAACCTGTATTAACAGCTGATGCACATACAGTCCCTGCAGAACAAATACATAAAACATCTCTCAGATAAAGCAGGGAACAACAATAACAACAACAAACCTAGTGTAAACACACAGGGGGGGTCTGGGGAGGGTAGAGCGTATGCAGACCTTACCCCTACTTTGAGAAAGTAGAGAGGTTGTTTCCGATAGACCCTCTGCTGAAAGAAAGATAAAAAAGTGGCAGTCGCAACAAGCAGAAACAACAGCAAGATAATAAGATAACCAAGGCTAAAAGAACATGTAGAAAATGGCGTCAAGACTCGGCATAGTTTTCGGTACAGCAAGCTGAATATATTTTGGTGACTGCATGACAAATCGCCTGGATATACTTCTGTACAGTACACTTACAAATACGAAAATCATTATATGCTACAGTTGGTCATTGATTATAAATCTTTCTTGTCCATTTTAGTATAGATCATCATCTAATCATCCAGGTACACCAGCCAATTTTCATTACAAACTACAAAGATAAGTATTTTTTTTCCTGTTTTACCCTTATATGGAATTGCTTAACAAGACACAGAATTCAGAAAGATCAAAACTTGTAAATGCCATGTTACTTCCGCTATGTGTGAACTCAACGAAAAGGAAATATATAAAAGTAACAAAATTTATGTCTTTCTGCCTACAGGAATGACAAAAACTTTTGCAGGACCATACTTCTTCCATGTACGTGCGAAGTGCTAATTCATAGAATCCAGTAGTAATGGAGCCTGATAGTAAATCATTATGCAATCTCTCTACAACATGAAGACTCCAAACATGGAGTGATGACTTTAAAATACAACCCAAAGCACTAAATAAGTTGAACTTAGAGGTGTTGAGATCAAACATTGGTTGCCACGCCACTTGGGGGAAACTTATTTTCTTCCCTTCACCCCACCTGCCTAGGGGATAAAACAGAGAACAATGATCTGATAAAAATCTAGAAAAAAAAATGTGGCAACAGAGAACGACGAGTCAAATGCAGACTCAAAACTGAATCTATTAGCAACTTAGCAACAGATACTAGCCTAGGGAACTCGGAGTCTTGTCTAAGTCTCGACGAGTCAAATGCAGACTCAAAACTGAATCTATTAGCAACTTAGCAACAGATACTAGCCTAGGGAACTCGGAGTCTTGTCTAAGTCTTTTTTTCTTTTAATATAAAGTAATATTTTGTTAGTGTTGTGGGGGTAAGCAAACAACTTATTTAAGTAATATGCCAAGATATATGGAATGTATGCAAGAACTCAGAATCTAAAATCTTAAAGTATCATCCGGTATCCTTGGTACTTTCAGCAGAAGAGATGGGTATGAATTTCAGGTTTTATTGAGACATTAATTTGCAAGCACAACATAAATTCAGAAGTGCATCCAAAATTTAACTGTGATGCATCTCTTACCATCGACTCCAATTACACCTGTTCATTGAAAAATTGGTATCAGTGAATGAGTATGTTAAAGACGGAGTTTACCTTCCCAGTGAGCATAAGTGTAGACCGGGTGCAACAACAGCAGTAACATCGAGTTTCAATCTTGACTCCCCTGACACCATAACAAGAACTTATGCTAATTCAAGGGCATGATACAGCTTGGAAACTCGTCGCCTAAGCAATGGTTCCAACCTGAAAGAAGGAACGCCACTTTCCCACCGTTTTGCTTCATACATCTCATTCCATGCCTGTACAATCTCGTCAATATTGAATCCCAGCCCTACAAACGCGACAAATGTCAGAAACATTTCAAATAATCTTTAAAAAGTCAGCAAATAGCAGGCAAGTTTAGGGCAATATTTTCCAGTTTCACCTTCTGTTGCAGTACTGTTGGAACAATGATTTTTTATCATAACAGCAATATCTGTTGGAGAAGCTCCAGCCAATTCAAATTTTTCAACAGAAACCTCCAAAGATTCTTCCCAGAGTGGAAGACTGAGTTTGAACTCCATAAGTGATCGTTCATATAGCATCGTACCCCATAGTAAATTTATTTGAGACCTCATGTTTGCAGCTTGCTCAGTAGCTTCATCTGTGGATATTCCTTTGAACAAATTCTCCGGCTTCAACTTCTGTGAAGGCATTTTGTTGGGACGCGATAGTTCGCTCAGACGCTGCTCCTCTGCCTCCTCCCACATCTGCATACCTCTTTCCATATTTTCTTCAGCAGTGTTGTAAAGCAGCAGAACTTCAGTAGAAGGCCAAGAATCCAAATTGACTCCAGTGCTAATCGCATAATACCAAGAAAGCTTTGCCTGCTCAAACTGTTGCTGCCCCAGAGCAAGGATACCTTCATAAAAGTTTGGTTTGATATTTAATGCGTCTTGATATCTCTCTCCTGCTTTTGTATATTCTTTTAGAGCCCAATCATAAGCAATTTTTATCTGCGCAAGCACAGATTCTCCAGAACTATCTTCTTTCAAGTAGACCCTTTTCCGTGCCCTGGACATATGAACATTACCCCAGTTGAACAATGCCAGAGCAGCCATATCCTGAAATGTTTCTCCAGCTGAGTTAAAAAGGCATTGAGCTTCTTCGCTTGTGATTGCCTCTTCCAAAGCCTCAGAGTATAGCTTCATTCCGACTTCATGGAGATCCAGATAATCATCGGACTCAAATCCAACATAGTTTTTGAACAAATTAGAGAACTGGATGATCCAATCATTAATGCAAACTGGACCGTCATGCAATTCCTTGCTTCTTTCAACATTTCCATTTTCAACAATCTTATCATGTCGTGCACTGTATTTATGATCGTCTCCCACCCTTTGGATCTTCTCATAGAAAGGATCCTGCTCCGGACTAACTTCCACGATATAGAATCTTATAGAACCATGTCCAATAGAAGCTTCAGCCCACCTTAACTCCTCGTTTGTTGTCACTGTAACCAGGTCACCTTCTTGGTCCCTATACTTGATTAGGACTGCTTTTAAGTTTGGGAAACGGTCGCCTATGATCTCCCTCAGTGTCAAGATGCTGCAGTTAAGAGGAACTTGGGCCCATCTTATGTCTTCCCCAAATACTAATTTCACTGTTCGTTTTGATTCCTCTTCTGTGTTATGACTGATAATTTCCTCCACCACTAATTTATCTTCAGTTCTCCTCTCCTCATTGTCCTCGTCTTTGTTCTCCTCACGCCGATCCTGGGCCTTATTTACCTTGATCTTGTCCTTACTCTTCTTTTCCTTACTCTTATCCTTAGCTTTCTTTCTGTTGGTCTTGTTCTCAGCTTTATTTTCATCCATCTTGTCATCAACCTTTTCTTCCTGAGTCTCGTCTTTAACCGTATTATCATTCTGGTCCTCAGTGTTCTTTTCCTCATTCCTGTTATCAATTTGCTTTAAATCAATTCCGTTGTTGAATTCCTTCTCTTCCGCTTTCCCATCAACCATCTTCTCCTCTACTTTCTTGGTTTTCTTCTTTAGAGCCTTCTCTTTTAATGATTTGGAGTGACTGGAAGCAAAAGGTGGCTCAACATATTCAGGCACCGGAATCAACTCTATTGGAACGTCATTTGCCCCGATGCCTTTTTGCTCGATGGTTGTTTTCACCCTCTCAGCAATCTCAGTAGCCATGAGATTATTTGGCTCCATCTCCAGCACCCTATTAACATCCCTCTGAGCCAAATCCAGCCTATTCAAAGCCTCATAACACCTAGCTCTCTTCAAAAGCGCCTTACTATATTTCGGTGTGACTTCAAGAGCCAAATTACACTCGTGTATCGCCCTAGGATATTCACTGAGTCCCATCTGCATATAACAAGCTGCTATATTACTACGGAGGTAAGACACGTCTACGTGGATCCGCGGAAGCAACTTAATAGCTTTGTCATACTTCATCATTGCCCCTTCATAGTCCCGTTTCTGAAATAACTTATTCCCCTCATCCTTAAGTTCCTTTGACATCGCAATGAAGACTGCTGTATCCTTATCAAATGCTCTAGGACTACTATTTTCACCAGATTTACCTCGTATCTTTTTCGACTTTTCCCAACTTTCCTTCCCCATTCTGAGCTCAACAATTCCAACTTTCCCAAACTTAAACTAATTCCTAAACTGGACCTAACTGGCACAAAAATTGAGTCTTTTTGCACCAGATAACAAATCAAGAACCAAACCCCAAAACCACTAAATACAATCAAGAAAAAGAAACCTCAGATAAGGAAAAGTTCACCAACCAAACAGAAACTTAAAATCAAGTCAAATCCACCAGAATCCACAAGCCAAGAAACCAAAAAAATCCAATCTTTTTTCACAAAATAACTTCAACAACTAAGATTTAACACCCTAAATCCAAAAGGGCATTCTTCAAAAATTACCAAAACACAAAAAAAAAAGTATATATGTTCAGAATTTTTCTCCTTCCAATTACAGCAACTCACCAAACAAACCCCAAGATTCTTGCTTTTTCTCTTTCTTTTTCAGCCAAAAAAAAAAAAATCCAATCTCTTTCACAAAATAACTTCAACTACTAAGATTTAACACCCTAAATCTAAAAAAGTCTTCTTCAAAAATTACAAAACACACACACAAAAAAAAAAAGTAAATATATTCAGAATTTTTCTCCTTTCAATTGTAGCAGCTCAACAAAAGCATATACAAATAAACCCCAATTGAAAGAAAGTAATTCTGAACATAAAAATTACCCCTTTATCAGCTGTAAACAAAGATTCTTGCTTTTTCTTTTTCTTTTTTCTTTTTTTTTTCAAATTTTAAATTAAATAATAGCTTATCTGTAAATACTCAGCTTGCTTTTGAACACCCTTCAATATCTTCTTGCAGATTTTCTGGGAATTTCAAGAGAATTAAATATTGTCTTTGTTTTTTTTTTTTTTTTTTTTTCACAGGGAATATATGTTTGTGCAGAAATGAAGAAAAAGCAGCACCATTGTCTCCACCTGGTATTTAAAGAAAGTAAGGTTCATTTGATCATGAAAATAATAGTAGTACTAATTTTTTCAAATTAAAATTGATGTTATATTTACCATAAATATAAATTATAATTATTTTTTAAATTTTGTAAAAAAAAAAAGTAAAAATAAATTCTTGTTTTTTTCCTTTTAAAAACATTTTTTATTTAAATAAATAATTTTTATGATCAAATATTACTATTTTCATCTTTTCACTAAATTAAAATAATTTTTTTTTTTTAAATCAGGACCAAGTGACTATCGAATTTTAATATTATGGTCTTAACCATTTTATTGCGTGAAATTTGAAATTAAAAAATTACTGAAAAAAAATTGATTATTTTTTTAGAATAGAATAAAATGAAACAAACAAATTAAAATGAAAAAATAAATAATATAAAAAGAAAATTATAATAAAATATTAAAAAATAAAAAGTAAACAAAAGGGTGTCTTGTACCTTTACGTAGACGCCACAAAAACAACATCAAGATAACAGTTGAATATTTTTTCTTAAGAGAAAGAGACAATGTTGATATTGTTTTTTTTTTCTATAATTTCTTTTCAGTAAATAGGGAATTTATAATTGAAATAATTATATTATAATTAAAATATTTTTTTTATAAAAATACAGGGTAAAATGCATATAATAAACTTTATGATTTGATTCTTCCTCAAATTTTATATATAGTGAAAGTTTTAAAGTATCAGATTATCCCTTTTTAATCTTACTTTTATTAATTTTATTTATTTCAAAGAGAATTTTTTTTTATTTAACTTTGATTCTAATATTTACCTGTTTAATATCAGAAAATTAAAAGCCATTTTAATACATCTTACATATGTTAACTAAAGAAAATAAGATTTAAAAATCTACTTTAACTATTTTTAATTTTTTTTTAGATCGACTTAAAATCAGATAAATAAATTAAACGGATCAACTAATATTTTATATTTGGATTTCAGACAACAAAACGTGGGACCCACAAAGCGTGTAATCCTAGATTGTGGGGAACATTTGGAGAGAGTACAAATGAATGCAACTCTCTTCTCATTCCAAAACCTTTCTACTTTCATCCAAAAGGAATCAAAAGTGTTTTTTTTTTTTTCAAAATATTGATAAATTTTAAGGAAAAATTACATAAAAGTACAAACTTTAAGAGGTATAAATACATAAAAAAAATTATATTTTATAAAATTTCATATTTTTTCTTTTTTTTTTATGATACATATTAAATAAAAAAGTAACAGATTTACCTTTATTTTAGGAGAATAAATAATAGGAGAGAATCTCTTAAATCTATATCTATAATCTATAATCTATATCTATATCTATAATCTATAATACATTAAAAGTGTGAACACTCTTAGAAAAGTGATTTGAACATTTTGTTCTTCATTAAAAGACTCTTCTTTAGAAATTATCTTTTCACTATTTTCTTCAATTTATTATTTAATTATTTTTATTATATTAACTAGACTTCTAAAATATATGAGACTCCTAAAATACATGAAAGGAGAATCAATTAATATTTTTCTTTGTACTGATCAATTAGAAAAATACTCCCAAAATAGAATAGAATAACACTCTCCTAAAATAGGACTCTATTAAGGAAATACATCTATAAATATGATTGATGATTATCTATCTTGATTCGATTGAATGTCTAGATTGATTGATGCTTGATTTTCTAACCCAACATAATATAATTCAACACGTGTGTGTATCTCTCTCTCTATATATATTGTTTTCATTCAAGTCATTCTTTAGTGTCAAAATTTTCGCTCAGATAAGAATTATTTTTATCAAAATTGAAGCTTTGTGATCACTATTGTATTATTTTGTTGTAGTTTACATGTCGTAAATGAATTTACAGGTGGTAGATGAATGTCGGACGACTTTGAGAATTTTTTTTAGGTAAAGGTTAGGTTTAATTGTATTGTTTTTATATCTCTGTTTTGAGAATTTTTTTTTTTGTGTAAAGGTAAAGTATAGTTATATTATTTTGATATCTCTATTGCCGTATTATTTTGTTATAGTTTACAGGTGGTAGATGAGTGTCAGACGACTTTGATAAAAATTTTCTGTAAAGGTTAAATTTAATTATATTTTTTTTATGTCTCTATCATTGTATTTTTTTGTTGCAATTTACAAGTGGTAGATCAATGTCGATCGGCTTTGAGAATTTTTTTTTGCAAAGGTTAGGTTTAGTTAAATAAATTCTCCAAAAAATGTTGAATTTAATTATTATATCCATCTTTATTATTTAAACAAATATTCTATTTAGTGTAACATTTGAACTCAATAAAGTGAGTTACACGCGGGAGACGCATACACCTAAACTAGTATCTAAAAAATAAAGATCGAATTAAAAAAATTTCATCAAATCTTATCATCTATAATTTGCAATTTGGTTCAATTTTTTCCCATCTCTATTAATTTTTTTTCCTTAAAGTTTTGAAATATTTACTGTGTGCTTTGTTGCAAGCACTCATATTCTTTTGAAAGATTTTCATACTATAGAAGCTAAAAAATCTCATAGTTTTCGACGGAATCATGACAATGACGATGACCACTGCAATGGTCCGCAAAATTAGATATCGAATTTGACATTGATACATAAATTTTTAGTTAATGTGCTTGATACATATATAATATTATTAATATTTTGATGCATTTTTGTACTACTAGTTTAGGTGTACGCGCCTTGTGCGTGTACCTTACTTCAATGAGTTCAAACATTACTTTAAATAGAATATTTATTTAAATAATAAATATGAATATAATAATTAAATTTTATATCTTTTGAGTATGTAAAGATGGAGAATTTATTTATTAAACCTAATCTTTATCAAAAATATTTTTAAAAATCGATCGACATTCATCTACCATTTGTAAATTGCAACAAAATAGTACATTGATAGAGACGTCAAAATAATACAATTAAATCTAATTTTTACACGCAAAATTTTTCTCAAAGTCGTCTGACACTCATCTACCACCTATAATAATAATAAAATAATACGATAATAGAGAGATCAAAATAATACAACTAAACCTAACCTTTACATAAAAAAATTCCTCAAAGCCGACCAACATTTATCTATCAACTGTAAACTGCAACAAAATCATACGATAAAAGTGATATCAAAACAATAGAATTAAATTTAAATTTTACGCACAAATTTCTCAAAGGTGATCGAGATTCATCTACGAACTGTAAACTACCACAAAATAACAAACTAATAGAGATAATACGATAATACAATCAAACCTAACATTTACCTACAAAAAATTCAAAGCTAACCCACATTCATCTAACATCTGTAAATTAAAATAAAACAATAAGATAATAAAGATATCAAAACAATACAATTAAATTTAAATTTTACACACAAAAATTTCTCAAAGACGACCGAGATTCATCTACGAACTATAAACTACCACAAAATAACAAACTAATAGAGATATTACGATAATACAATTAAACCTAACATTTACCTAATAAAATATTCAAAGCCGACCCACATTCATCTCGCATCTGTAAATAATAAAACAATAAGATAATAAAGATATCAAAACAATATAATTAAATCTAACCTTTACACAAGAAGTTATTCAAAGTCAACCGACATTCATCTACGACCTGTAAACTATAACAACAACAACAACAACAACAACAACAACAAACCCAGTATATTCCCATATAGTGGGGTCTGGGGAGGGTAAAATGTACGCAGTCCATACCACTACCCCCGAAGGAGTAGAGAGGCTGTTTTCGATAGACCCCCGGCTCAAGACAAAAGATCGTAGACCCACAGTCGTGCAACATGATAAAGAACAAAGAACCAACATCCACAAAAATAAAGTATAATTAACCAAAAGGCAAGAAATATGCTAAAGTAACAAAAGAACCAACATTCACAAAAAAAAAACAGTATAATTAACAACCCAAGGAACCCCTCCTCCATAACTGGAAATCCCAACCAAGCTATCCTTAAACCTCCTAACTACGGACTACGACTCGACCACCCACCTTAGTCTTCTAGTTTAATACTCTTCCTCCAAACCTTCCTATCTAGGGTCATGTCCTCAGTAAGCTGTAATTGTTCCATGTCACGTCTAATCACTCCTCGCCAGTATATTTTTGGTCTACCCCTACCCCGCTTGAAACCCTCCAAGTCCAACATCTCACATCTATGGACTGGGGCATCCGTGCCCCTTCTCATCACGTGGCTAAACCATCTCAACCTCACTTTCCACAACTTATCCTCCACCGAAACCACTCCCACCTTCTCCCGAATAGTCTCATTCCTGACCCTGTCCGCCTTCGTAAATCCACACATCCAACGCAACATTCTCATTTCCGCAACCTTCAACTTTTGGACGTGAGAATTCTTAACAGGCCAACACTCCGCCCCATATAACATGGCCGACCGGACCCCATCTCTATAGAATTTACCTTTAAGCTTAAGAGGCACCTTCTTATCGCATAAAATTCCCGAGGCAAGCCTCCATTTCGTCCAACCTGCCCCAATACGATGGGAGACATCCTCATCAATCTCTCCATTCCCCTGGATCATAGACCCAAGATACTTAAAACTATCCCTCCTACAAACCGCCTGCGACTCCAACTGCACCACCACATCGTCCTCTTGCCTCAAGTCGCTAAACTTGCACTCTAAGTACTCCGTCTTGGTCCTACTCAACCTGAATCCTTTATATTCCAGGGCCTGTCTCCAAACCTCCAACTTATCATTAACACCTCGGCATGACTCATCAATCAAAGCTACATCATCTGCAAAGAGCATACACCAAGGAACCTCCCCTTGTATATTTCGCGTCAACACATCCATCACCAAGGCGACTAGGAACGGGCTAAGAGTCGATCCCTGGTGCAGCCCTATCAAGATCGAAAAGTGCCCGAAATCCCCTCCCACCGTCCTTACCCTAGTCTTCGCCCCCTCATACATGTCCTTAATCGAACGGATGTACGCTACTGGTATCCCTCTCGCCTCCAAACATCTCCACAAAATCTCCCTAGGAACCTTGTCATACGCCTTTTCTAAGTCGATAAACACCAAGTGCAGATCCCTCTTTCTCTCTTTATATCGTTCTACCAGCCTCCGCACAAGGTGAATTGCCTCAGTCGTCGATCGACCAGGCATAAATCCAAATTGATTCTCCAAAATAGGCACTATCTTCCTCAACCTCCGCTCCACCATCCTCTCCCAAATCTTCATTGTGTGACTCAACAACTTAATACCACGGTAGTTATTGCAACTTTGAATGTCTCCCTTGTTCTTGTATAAATGAATCATCGTACTCTATCTCCACGCCTCGGGCATCTTAGCGGTCTTGAAAATATTATTAAACAAATGGGTTAGCCACCTCAATCCTGCTCCGCTAGCATACTTCCAAAAGTCCACCGGAATGTCATCGGGCCCCGTCACCCTGCCCCTTCGCATCTTGCGAATAGCCTCACATATTTCCTCGACCTTAAAATGCCGACAGTAGCCAAAATCGCAAGGCTTCTTAATGTGCTCCAACTCTCCTAACACAATACCTCTGTCCCCCTCATCGTTCAAGAGTTTATGGAAATACGACTGCCATCTTTTATTAATTAGAACGTCCTCCACCAAAACTTTTCCATCTTCTCCTTTAATGCACTTCACTTGATCCAGATCCCGACCCTTACGCTCCCTAGTTTTGGCAAGCCTGTACAACCTCTTTTCCCCGCCTCTCTCCTCTAAACCCGAATAAAGTCTCTCAAATAGGTTAGTAATTGTAAAGAATAAAAACACAGTGGAAAGAATCCGATGCAGAGGGTTCGCTGAATTAGTTCACAGATTACCCAGCCAATGCAACTTATGCAACAGATGTGTATTATGTTGCAACAGAATACCAAGCTATTGCAACATATTACACATTTTCTACGTAGATTCTTCTTCATGGAGTAGATTGGAAGGCTAGGTTAGCAAAAGTAAACTTACATTATCCTCGTACCACTCACTCATATTTGTCATATTCGTGAAGTCTTTGGCGGCAAATGAATGCATGGTGTATTCTTTTCGAACCTTCGTCTTGCCATTCATGATTTCTTCTAGTTATTTCTTCTTCTCCTTGTCAAGCTCTGCGAATATGTCCACTTTCTTCAGCGGGCCCTGAACTTCAACAACTCTTGGAGCGGGAGGAGTTGCAATTTTTGCTAATTTCAAAATGAAGAGAATTTGTCTAATTTTTCTTCTCTTCCTCCTAACAGCCACTGTATGAGTGCATGACTCTCTCACCTCATTGGATGGTATGATGCCCCTCCTGGATTTTAACTCCTTGACAGCTTCAGCAATAGCCTCTAGCTTTTCAAGGAGTTTATCCTCTCTTTCCTTGCATACTTTGCATTTGCAATGAGAACATTAGGGTGAAGAGGGGTGAGAGGGACCACTGTAAGGGTAGAAGGGAACGGTGTAGGGGTGAGAGGGACCTGTGCAAGGGGTGTTTTCAAAAGTATTTATTTTTTTGTTGAGTACCAACATGCTCATAATCACGACTGGTAGCAGCAAAAACATCAGAATGACTGCCACCATCATAAACAACTCCACCAACAACACCTGATGTGTGAGCCTACGTTAACACATTTGAGGCTTTTAACTCTAAATAATTGTAAGGTATTGAGAAACTTTAGTTGTTTTTGATTAGTTTACTTTGATTTTTGCAGTAAATGTTGAGATGTGGGAGAACAAAAAATAATGGAAGCAAAAAGGCTAAAAAGTAAAGTAAAATAAAGGACAAGTGTGGCTGACGACGTTCATGATAAGTCGTCAGCCTGGTGATAAGCTATCAAGGATGTCGTCAGCCTTAAATAGAGAATGGGAGTTGAAGACATTTTTGTGATGACATTTGTGATAAGCCATCAGATTGGTGATAAGACGTCAACGGCGTCATCAGCCTTAGGCAGCAAGAGCCAAAATTGCAGAGGAGCTGACGACATCAGTGATAGGCCGTCAGGTTGGTGATAAGGCATCAACGTCATCGTCAACATTAGACAGCAAAAGCCAAAAGTGCAGAGGAGCTGACGACATCCGTGATAAGCCGTCAGACTCCTGATAAGCTGTCATGGATGTTGTCATCTATTCCAAGAAAAAGCTGCAACTTTAATTTTATTTCTTTATTTAGGTTGAACTATTTAAAGCTTTGTTTTAGGGTTTTCAGAGAATTATTCATTCATTCATCAGCATCATTGTTCAAAAAAGAGAGTTCGATACTTTGAGTCTTGGAGAATATTTTTCGATTTTTCTTTCTCTATTTTTTGGATTTGAACAATACAACTATTTTGGGGATTTTTCTTTGTGATCTAATCTACGATTCACTAATTATTATTCATCCCTGTAAGTTAATCTTCTTAATTATTAATTCAATTATGTGTTTCGTTCTTTGCATAATGAGTGGCTAAACTCCGTTAACCTGAATTATGGGATCTAGGGTTAGGTCATGATGATGTGCTAAACACTCAAAATTTAATATGTGTTAGGGTTTCTTAATAATTCTGAGATTTTAATTAACGTCTGTTGGTTGCAAACAGTAGACACACCTACTTTGATTTTCTTGAGAAAGAAATCATATACAGTAGGAAGTGAATTATCAACAGGGACTCGGAAATACTTTGTTTAATAATCAGCGTTGTAACAAGGTTGATTAACCTGAGGTAAAATCTGAGCAGTGAATAGCGATTTCCTAAGTCTGAGAGGATTAGGAAATTAGACGCTTAAATAGATTGAGAGACATTTGAGCATATCATCGATAAAGATAGCTTGTTATCCTAACCACCGTGAGAATCTTGAGTCACCTTTAGCATCTTTTATGTACCGTAAGCCCTAGTGAACATAATTCTGGTTATTTTATAAAAACTTGGTTACAAACATCGAAATTAAAGTGACAAACAATCATTTGTGAAACTTAAATCCCCATTTCAGGAAACGTTAAACTATCAGTAAATTAAATCGCAAACGACTTGAGTTCACACCATATTCCCTGTGGGATTCGACCCCAACCTAGTTGGGTTTTATATTGACAACGATCGCTTACACCCATTCAAGAGTGTAGTTTGAGCGTCATCAACACCCCCAAAAGAAGCACCCGGATCTGTTGCAGTTTGAGGTTGGTCGTGAAGAGCTTCAACACTAGGCTGACCTTGCGTAATTGCTCTTCTTATGGATGTTACTCCAGCCAATTCCTTCTTTATTAGCTCCACCATTGGGTATTCTTTTGTATCAACAAGACCCAGAGTAAGAAAAGAGTCATCCCCAACTCATCAGCGGTAGGCACGATCCAAGGATTCATAACCTATAAAAAAAAATATGAGGTATTTAAATCATATAATAATAATTTGCACTCAGTTGGGTTACATGGATGTTAACACAACCAACTTATTCAATAGACGATCTAGCTGCCACAACAGCTGATCTGTATGTCACAATAGATTGACAATATGTTGTATCAGATTACACATCTGTTGTATAATTTGCATCAGATGGGTAATCTGTTGAGTCAGGTTCAGAAAACCAGAGCAATAGATGGTTAATCTATTGCGAAATATGGATTGTCTGTCACAACAGATTACCCATCTGTTGCACCAGTTGCAGTTGATGGGTAATCTGTTGCAACAGACGACCCATCTGTCGCAACAGATGGAAAATGTGTTTCAATAACTTTCTTTGAGGCAAATTATTTTAGTTGAAAGAAGATGTACTGCATCATTCGTAGGGTTAAATAGATCAGTCTCCTGCTTCTTAATATTTTTCTGCTGCCCTTTGTAGCCGCCAACCACCTAAGGATCCTTGGATGAGAAACCTCATCCGGATAATCCTTGAACTGCTTTCGGGGGGAGGGGAGGAGAGGAAGGGCTTCACATGCCCAAGCCTAAAAAATATAAATAGGAAGCAATCAAAAAAATGTCATAATAAGTATATTCATTATAAATTAATGGATGAGTAAAAATAGTGATCAATTTTACCATGAAAGTTCATGGAAAGCCGTATAATGTGATCGTCCCTGTGGATAGCTTTGTCAGTAAATATTGGACAGTCAAGTAGTAGTTGTCATATTGTAACGCCCCGAATCTTGTACCCGAAGTGTTACACGGTGCTCATGACCCTAAAGGACCACAAGCTAACCCATGACTGATATCTGTACCTGTATACTGCATAATATACTGTAAAATGCGGAAACATGAACTGAAAGGCCATAAGGTTCAAACTGTGACATAATATCTGATAAAAATATAACATCTGGATGGGGTATGAAATACCCAAAACAACTTAAATAACTGTCTGAACATAATAGTCTGAGAAGCCTCTAAAACATGACTGTCTGAATAAGAAGTTGATGGGACATGTCCCCCACTAACTCCAACTAATAAATTAATTAATGACATAATAAAGTAATGATCGTGTCCTCGAAAGATGAGGACTCACTTCTAACTCTGACTGCTGAGACTGGAATCTACTGATGCTCTGGAGCTCGTGTCTCTGAACCTATGGTATAAGACACCATAGCGCGAATGCGTCAGTATGATTGAATGTACTGGTATGCATGTGAGGTAGGCTAAATGCATGGGGTTCATATGCATGAGCAATAATAATAACAAACTGACTATCATGAGCGTGAGAATACATGCATGAGACATAATAACTGACACTGCTATCGTGATAACATGATTACTAAATCTGAATACTGATAACATGACATACTGATAACTGATATAACTGATAACATGAGTGAATGTATCTGACAGTACTGAATTTGATGGAACTAGCTGAGTTTCATACTATATCTGACAGTCCTGAAATTTGAAGAACTATCTGAGTTCTTTTACTAATACTGATACTGAAATTGTGGGAATAGTGATCTAACCGACATGCCCCAAATGTGTTATAATAGCTGAGCTGGGGTCCAATCTGTACCCTGATTGGAAGGGTGTCAATACCGCACCACTGGTAAGGACAACATGAGAGTGACCCTCAACTAGCAGGTTACTCTAATGAGAATGGTGGGAACCCTCAACTACCAAGTTAAGCCACCTCATCTACCCTCAACTAGCAGGTATGATGTCTCAACCTACGCTGGCTACGTAGTTCTGGAACGTAAAGACTGCTTCTAGGAATCACACCCTCAACTAGAAGGTGAGTTCCCATCCTTGGGTTCACTTGGTGTTAATTACTACTCTCATCTGAATGGACTCTGAACATAATTAACTGATCTGAAAATGGACTGAGTTTCTGAATCTCGTTGACTGACGGAATACTACTGATACCTAACAACTAATTGAGCTCATGAGATTATTGAGATTTCCTGAGTCATAAGACTGTTTGAAGTCTAAGGATCATGGCTTGACTGAGAGTATCATGAAAACATGACATGGTTGTAGGAACACAACTAATGTTTTGGGTACAAGTACCCCCAGGACTCGATAGAAAAAACTGACAAAGCATGACTTATTTGAACACATGACTAACATCATAATCCATAATTCATTTATTGAAGCATTTCATCAAACATGTGATATGCATAAACTTGTACATACATGAGGATTTCATAATATCATACTAGTTGGGCACTTTTCCTTCATAGGCATTTAATCAAGCACATGGTAGGCATAGTATGTGTAGGCAACATTATACAATAATTTAAACATCATGATTCAGTTCTAATTTCATCATTCAAGTGTTTAATCATAGGCTCACGTAAATCTACATCTATACTAATCAATTTCACTTAAAATTTATCATCCAATATGGAATAGAATTCAATTACTCATTATCAGCATGAACAAGAGCAACCCAACTTGAAATTCATAAAGAAAATCCATAAACTTGAACTTATAAAGGAGATTCTTGGGCTTCATGGACGAAAGGAGTCCATGAATAAACACTATGCATACCTGGGTTGAGTTTCTTGAAGTTCTTGAGCTTGAAGGATTGAAATCTCTTAGTTCTTAAAGAAGATTTAGATTTTATTCTTGGGGATTAATCTTAGAGAGAAAACCCTAATTTTGTTGTTGTGAAATAAAAAAAATAAACAAATAAGCTGAGGTCGGATATAACTGGGTATATAAACGAGTGGTAAAAGACCAAAATACCTCTTTAAAAATGACTTAAAAATGCTGAGCTGGACATGCGACGGTGGGGTGCGACGGTCCGTCGCTGGGCCGACGGTCCGTCGGGCTCACCGTCAGACTAGGACCAGAACTGGGATCTACTGCCTTGGTGCGACGGTGGGGTACGACGATCCGTCCCTAGCTCGACGGTCCATCGGGCCTCTCCGTCGCACTCATCCAGAGAGTGGACTTACTTCCTCGATTCAATGATCGTAGTCGATGGTCCGTCACTTTTCCGATGGTCCGTCGGCCTACACCGTCGCATTTGGACGCTTTTACTACCTTCTGTATTTCGGCCATAACTTCCTCATCCAATACTGGATTTTGATGAAATTGGTATCGTTGGAAAGCTAATTCAATTTCCCACGTGACAAAAAGTGAAAATCCTAAAAATACTACATGTACAAAAGTGGGTTCATCTTTCAAAGAAAGTTTCTAACATTCTTGGAACAATTTCAAGCTAGAAAAAAGTATGGGGTATTACACATATCCCCAGGGATAGTCGTTAAATTTTTTAAAATCATCAGCAAGCATAAAAAAATCATCTTCTATGACTTTCTTGACGTCTCTTGCCAATAAAACGGAATAGACAAACCAAACTAAGCACAATTTCTCCCTGCAGTGCTTTTGTATGTCTTTATCCTCGAGATCTGCCATCAAATCCTCGGCTTTGTAGCTATTACGTCCAATAATGCCCAACAACCCATCTTTTTTCCCTTGCGTTTGTTGGACCCTTTGTGGGGTATTTCCTTGATGAGAGGTTCTTCTGGACGACCGTATCTCAAGCCCGTCACTATGGCAAACTCTTTCAACCCAAAATAAATCGGCATGCCAAAGTAGTTGATCCAGATTTCATCCATTTTTTTTTGCCCTCCTTCAGATTTTTATCATCCCCCGCGTACTTGATCCTAAGCTTTAGAAGACCATATACCATGCTCATTGGGAAACAAAGAGTGCAGTCCTCAGGCAACTAAAGAAAGTATGCAAAACGGCTCTTGTTAAAAAGTCTGTCTATGTTTTCATTCTTCATAATTCTCCTTAATTCATCAAGAAGTTTCCCCAATTGACATTTAAGTACAAGATCACCAATTACTTTGTCAGGGCTATCCATCGGCATCGTAACTCAAAACCTGTCGATACTAATGGTTTTGACAGAATCTCGCTGGGATTTTGATATTATTTCACGCCTCATTAGTGAGAAGGAGTTATCACTTTCTTCGGCTTCATTTTGCCCCGACTGAGATTGTTCAAAAAATTCCTCCGAATCCATCTGTACTCTAGCCATATTTGTTGGGTAGTCAGAAGTTGATCCACTTTCAGTTTCTTTTCTTTTGGGAGATATTTTTAACTACAAATAATAGAAAAACAAAAAATACATTGCATTTGATGTCTGCATAAATTTTTTTTAAAAAAAAAGTAAGACAAATTTCAATAAATTATTTTACGCCACCTTACAAAAAAAAATACTCCAACGGATAACCCATCAGTTGGAACAAATGGGAAATTTGTTTGAAGACCTATTTAATATCTCTCAACAGATATCCCACCTGTTGCAACAGATGGACCACCAACACCATAACTAATCCCACCACCAATGCCACCAAGACCACCATCAATGTCACTAATACCAATACCAAAACCACCGACACCACCACTAATTCCACCAAGACCACCACCAATACCACCAATACCAACACCAAGACCACCGACACCACCACCAAAAATACAAATACCGACACCAACACCAACATCCACTAATAACACCACAAACACCATCCAACAATACCAAGACAGTCAACAGAACACTAAGACAAAAACTAGGGTTTTCTCGGGTGCTTCCTACTTTTATAACATCAAAATTGTTAACCCATTCTCAAAGATAATACAACTAAAAGTCTTCTTTTTCATTATTAACTAAAAACCCTAATTTTTAGAATAAAGAACAAATGTAGAACTCTTCTCGAATTCTGGTGCCTGCGACAACATAGAAAATGATGGATACAAGCAAAAATAAAGTCGAAAATAACAACTATGTGGTCGGAGATAGGAAAACAATCTATCTGTTTTGAAGGGTTGAGCAATATGTTAAGTAGTTGTTATTTGTATTGTTGAGAGAGAAAGAGAGAGAAGCGAGAACTTGAGATTTGAAATGAGGAAAAGTTTTTCCCGCAAATGGATGATTTGTATGGGTTGATTTATAATTTTGGAAAAGAATGACAAGTTTTGAAACTGTTAATTTGGTCCGAATTGATCTTAATTAATTTTTAAAATTTCAAAAGATATACTAATTTTTAAAACATTAAGTTAATGAGACTAATTTCAACTCAGAGTGATCGATCGATGACCCGGGTTAGGACGAACGTAGTACCAACACCAATTACAAAGACTCAACTGAAGTTGTAGTTGACCCTATGAACTCATTCATTCATCCCTAGTTCCACCTAAATCAATTTAGGTACTATTAATCTTAACATTAAGTAAATAAGAGCTCATTTCAACTCAGAGTGATCGATCGATGACCTGAGTCGGGATGAACGCAATACCAACACCAATTGCAAAGACTCAATTGAAGTTGTAGTTGACCCTACGAGCTCATTCATTCATCCCTTGTTTCACCTAAATTAATTTAGGTACTATTAATCATAACATTAAGTTAATAAGAGCTCATTTCAACTCAGAGTGTTCGATCGACGACCCGGGTCGGGATGAACGCAATACCAATGCCATGCAATTGTAAAGACTTAATTAAAGTTGTTGTTGACCCTATGAGATCATTCATTCATCTCTAGTTCCACCTAAATCAATTTAGGTAATATTAATCCTAACATTAGGTTATTGAGAGCTCATTTCAACTCAGAGTGATCGATCAATGACCCGAGTCGGGAAGAACGTAATACCAACACCATGCAATTGCAAAGATCCAATTAAAGTTATTGTTGACCCTATGAGCTTATTCATTCATCTCTAGTTCCACCTAAATTAATTTAGGTAATATTAATCCTAATATTAAGTTAATGAGAGCTCATTTCAACTCAAAGTGATCGATCGACGATCCGGGTCGGGATGAACACAATACCAACACCAATTGCAAAGACTTAATTGAACTTGTAGTTGACCCTATGAAATCATTCATTCATCCCTATTTCCACCTAAATTAATTTAGGTACTATTAATCTTAACATTAAGTTAATGAGAGCTCATTTCAACTCAGAGTGATTGATTGACGACCCGGGTCGAGATGAACGCAATACCAATGTCATGCAATTGTAAAGACTCAATTAAAGTTATTGTTAATCCTATGAGCTTATTCATTCATCCTTAGTTCCACCTAAATTAATTTAGGTAATATTAATCCTATCATTAAGTTATTGAGAGCTTATTTCAACTCAAAGTGATCGATTGATGACTCGGGTCGGGATGAACGTAAGACCAATGCCATGCAATTGCAAAGACTCAATTGAAGTTGTTGTTAACCCTATGAGCTCATTCATTCATCTCTAGTTCCACCTAAATCAATTTAGGTAATATTAAGTTAATGAGAGCTCATTTCAACTCAGAATGATCGATCGATAACCCGAGTCGGGATGAACGAATACCAACACCAATCGCAAAGACTCAATTGAAGTTGTAGTTGACCCTATAAACTCATTCATTCATCCCTAGTTCCACCTAAATCAATTTAGGTACTATTAATCTTAACATTAAGTTAATAATAGCTCATTTCAACTCAGAGTGATCGATCGACGACCCGGGTCGGGATGAACGCAATACCAACACCAATTGCAAAGACTCAATTGAAGTTGTAGTTGACCCTATGAACTCATTCATTCATCCCTAGTTCCACCTAAATCAATTTAGGTACTATTAATCTTAACATTAAGTTAATGAGAGCTTATTTCAACTCAGAGTGATCGATCGACGACTGGGTCGGGATGAACGCAATACC
This sequence comes from Capsicum pubescens, assembly GCA_030864215.1. Lineage (NCBI taxonomy): Eukaryota > Viridiplantae > Streptophyta > Magnoliopsida > Solanales > Solanaceae > Capsicum > Capsicum pubescens. The sequence continues at coordinate 67,398,414 of CM061544.1, read as the reverse complement.
AACGCCATGCAATTGCAAAGACTCAATTGAAGTTGTTGTTGACCCTATGAGCTCATTCATTCATCCCTAGTTATACATAAATAAATTTAGGTAATATTAATACTAACATTAAGTTATTGAGAGCTTATTTCAACTTAGAGTGATCGATCGACGACCCGAGTTGGGATGAATACAATACCAACGCCATGCAATTGCAAAGACTCAATTGAAGTTTTTGTTGACCATATGAGCTCATTCATTCATCTCTAGTTCCACCTAAATCAATTTAGGTAATATTAATCCTAACATTAAGTTAGTGAGAGCTCATTTCATCTCAGAGTGATCGATCGATGACCCGAGTCGAGAAGAACGCAATACCAACACCAATTGCAAAGACTCAATTGAAGTTTTAATTGACCCTATGAACTCATTCATTCATACCTAGTTCCACCTAAATCAATTTAGGTACTATTAATCTTAACATTAAGTTAATGAGAGCTCATTTCAACTCATAGTGATCGATTGATGACCTAGGTCGGGATGAATGCAATACCAATGCCATGCAATTGCAAAGACTCAATTGAAGTTGTAGTTGACCCTATGAACTCATTCATTCATCCCTAGTTCCACCTAAATCAATTTAGGTGCTATTAATCTTAACATTAAGTTATTGAGAGCTTATTTCAACTCAGAATGATCGATCGATGACCCGGGTCGGGATGAGCGCAATACCAACACCATGTAATTGCAAAGACTCAATTGAAGTTGTTGTTGACCCTATGAACTCATTCATTAATCCCTAGTTCCACCTAAATCAATTGCAATGAAATCTGTTGGAATAAACGACTGAGCTGGTGGAAATTTCTAACAGATATTCACATCTGTTGCAACAGATGACATATTTGATTTAATTATCACATAGACATTTTCATCTGTTGTGACAGATGACTGAGCTATTAGAAATTTTCAAAAAGATATTGATATCTGTTGTAACAGATGATATATATAATTTAATTATCAAATGAACATTTGCATCTGTCGTCACAGATGACTGAGCTGTTAGGATATCTAAATAGATATTGATATCTATTGTAACAATTGACATATCTGATTTAATTATCAAATGAAAAGGGATTTTTAAATAGATATTTGTATTTATTGTAACAGATGACTGTGTTGTTGTGATTTTTAAACAGATATTGCTATCTGTTGCAACAGATGACATATCTTTTTGAAAATCTTTTTTTCTTTAAATTTTAAAGTAAGTTTCTGTTCGAGTAGATAAAATAGTAAGTACTACAAAATGCGGTAAAAATAAAGTTTTTTTTTTCTTGGATAACTCAAAAATGTATTCATTGAGTGGTCTTATCTTGTCTTTTCAATGTCACTAGTCTTCCTCGTGCCCCTCAAATTACTAATGAATATTAATTATATTAATTAATGAATATTGAAACCCACGTCTATGTACACGATACATCTAGAATTATCTCATCTCTCCTCAGCTTCAGCCATAAATTTATTTTATTAATCTCTCATCTTTTTCTTTCTCTCCTCTTTAGGTTAGGATTATCACAACCTTTTTTGTATCTTCTCTCATTTCTCTTCTCATTCTCATAAATATCCTTTAGGATCTAAACCGATCCATATCTTTCCTCGACTGAAATTGTTGTTTTAATTCCTTTTTGATGTTAAGGTATGGTGCACTATTGCTCTTTCATTCTCGTCTTCTTTTTTTCAAGTTATTTACATATTTTTTTTATTTAATTACCATCTACCCATATGTTATTTATTTAAAAAAATTGAAGGAACTTTTAAGTGTTGAATAAACGAACCGAGAATTTTTATTACAATGTGCGAAAAAAGTATTCTGTTGGGAGAAGTTTAAAAGTCATGTTGGCAGTATTATTTTTTTGTATGTATTTTATTTGTTTCTTAGTTATTTATGCTGTTATTGATGTTGGTGGTGGGGTTGGCGTTGTTGGAAATTGTGGTCTGGTGTTGTTGATGGTGTTGAAACAAAGGATGTTGTTGATGGTGTTGGAACAAATGTTGTTGTTGATATTTTTTATTTATTGTTTCTTTGTAGTTTATGTTGTTGTTGATGTTGCAACAAACGGAGCAACTGTTGGAACAAATCAAACCACCAGCAAGGCTGGTTTGATGTTTCCAATAGACTCCACATCTATTGCAATAGACTCCACATTTGTTGCAACAGACTCCACATCTGTTGCAACAGACTCCACATCTGATGCAACAGACTCTACATTTGTTGAACAGATGAATAATGTTCTTTCTGTGACATTAATTTTTTTCCTCTTCTTTGTAGATATAAGGAACTGACAGTTGATCAACTTTTACCCGACCATCACAAGAGGCTGCAGTAAAGATGGGTTCGGAGGAATAAGTTACATGCAGATGAAACCACTTCATATGTGGGAGGTATGTATTACTGATAATGTTATCGTGGAAACACACATAGAGTACACTAATTTTATGAATGTTGTTTTTACCGATTAGTCATAGATCATTCAAATAAGATATCTTCAATTTTATAGTTAAGTTTGGTAGGTCCGAACTGATAAGGTTGAGGGACCATGAATATGGTTCTGATACCCTGTTAAGATTTAATGTCGGTTGTTGCTCAAATTTATTTATCAAGCATTGTGAAGGGATCTAGTTTTGGTGTCATTGTAAAGAGATTCACTAGCGATTGAACTAACTTTTAGGGTGCATTTGTCACGACCCAAAAATAAGGGTCATGATGACACTTATCGCGGCGTACCTTGAAAAGTAAGTCTATCACCCAAACTGATACGAAAAGAGGAAAAGACAAAAATATCCCAAGGTAAGGGTTCTAGAATAAAGTTGAACCATATAAGTAATCATAATAATGCAGAAAGAACTTATCCAAAATACCAATCATGCCCAAAACCAGGTGTCAATAGTGTAAAAACTACTAATACAATCCAAGAGTCAAATACATTGGAAAATAACCATAAAAGGAATAATATCTGTCTCTGAATACTAATAAAGATATAACTACTTTAGAAAGATAGAGGTGAACTTTAGATGCATGAATATCCAACCGCTACCTTGGAAGCTCCAACAATCGCCCGAGTCATGAAATCTGAGGCGCATTCGAGCTAGGACCTGCACCGAAAGGGCGCAGTAGGCATGAGTACGGTCCACTTGTACTCAGTAGGTATCATAGGCCGACCAAGCAAAGTAGTAAATAAAGCATACAAAATATACACTAAGAGAACGTCACCTGCAGTCAGAAATGTCCCACAACGGTAGCCCACACCGCTTGCACTAATAGTTCTAATATATCTCACATATATTACAATGACACACCAAGATATAGAACACAAGTATACATTATGTCACATATAAATAGAACAATAGAGAACATGTAGATACAAGATCATTAAATACAATTAAAGAAAGATAAGACAAATACATAGATGACAAGTAATAAGGCAATACAACACAACATAAACACAAAAAAAGTAAGTGCAATGTATGTGATGATGATGATGATGATGCACGAGGTCGTCGCACAACCTCCGGGATCATCACACAATCCCTGTATACATATACGAAGCTAAAGCTTCCCGACGTAGGACCCATGAGGGGTTCGTCAACCCATATACAATTCACATATCTCATATCTCTTTTTCGACACATCCCTCGAAAAGGGTTTTATAAGGTGTTACCATATCTTTTTAAAAAGTGTTGTTAGTGTTTCTCAGATGTTGTCACGGTGGTACCAATATTTCATGAGTGAGTATGATATGAAAATGTAATGCTCACAACCAATCACAATGACTATTTTCACAACCAACCACATGATATATTTCCACAACCAACCACATTGATACATTTCCACAACCACATGAGCCAATATTCACTCATTATTTTCGTTTCATCCATGAATTTCCACATGTCCCATATGTTAATAAAGTATGAATACAATCGCAATACACCAATGGTACCACATTAAGCATTTTAACAACACAATATAATTATTCACATGTATTCAAGGCTATCAATATCACATAGGACCCCACACGGTCACACATATCACATAATAACTCAATTTCGACAATTACATTACATATAGGCCCCCACACGGGCACAACACATAAATTTCCATTCTTATGATTATCTTCCACCCTTAACATGTATTTTGTATCATCATTTACTTCCCAGCCCAGTCTGAAAGAGTTAAATCATGACCTACCTCTAAAGTCAAAATCGGTCCGCTACACTTGAACCCACGACCTTACTTTTCATGAACAATCTCAAACTCTACTAAAAATATCAAAAATAAAATCTACGCGTCAAAACAAAACCAACGACACTCATATTGACTACTTTTGATTCGGGGTCAAAACGGACCCCCAAAATGGGTTTCCGAAAAAGAAGGGAAAAATTAGAACTTTACTTCAAAAACATGTTTCTCATATTTTTAGAAACCTATAGCTGAAAACCCAAGTTGAATCGAGTAAAAAACGGGGTTCAAATCGAAGAAAAATTATTTTTGAGCTTTACCGGGTAAAATCTTTGAAATCCTGGTTAAAATCAAGAATCAGAGTTGGTTTGAAGGTTAAATTGATGAAAAACTAGTAATTATGAGATAAAAATATTATTCAAGTGAAATGAGTAAAACATTGGTTTAACATCATGCCCTAAGATTTTTGCAGTTTTGAGGAATTTATCTAGAAATTATTAAGAAAATGGGTGAATTCTTACCTTAAATCCGTAATAAAACCAAGAAATAGATGTTAATCTATCTTCCCAAGCTCCCACAAGCTTCACTTTTAAGCTCTCAAACTATTTCGGGTTTAACTCTCAAGAAGCAAGATGAAAAATGAGCAAAATGACCCAAAAACTATTTATAAGTGTAGAAAATCTGCACTAAAATTAACCAAAAAGCTGCAGTTTTTTTTTTGTTAAAATCCACTCCGAACTTCGACAGGGTGCCCGAAATTCGTTCGGAGTACGATACATGCAAACGAACTATGCAACTGCACTAAATTCGATGTTTCGAACGCGATGACGATATTAGATTTAAAAAAAAATATCATTTTCATAAAGTTGACCCCCGAAATCCAAAATTATAATTTTCCAAACCGAGGGTTGAAATAAGATTTAGAAGTCGTAAAATCATACCAAACATGCTAACACCCTAAAATCGATATTTCGGATCTGATGGCGTAGTTGAATTTTCCATCCGAGGTCGTTTCGATCAAATGTGGGTCCTACACCTATATTTTTAATTTTCCAACTTTCCGATCAATAGGTCAAAATGAGCTCGGGTGCACCGAAACCCAAACCAAAGGTCTATCTAGCCTAAAATCGATATTCCAAAGTTGCTGACGTAGTTCATTCGGTTATCCATCGCACAGATCAAAAGATATCCACATAAGTCCAAAATAAGGCTCTCGAAGCCAAAAAAAAATCCACAATATTGCATAAATGATACCAACATGTATCAAAAATTATGCCTATCACTCCCACACCCTAGAAATATCATAATGCAACTACAGGGAGGGATAAAATAGTCACATTATATAAAATCACAAATTTCATATATCTCATCAAATTTTTAGGTCGTTACAGCATTGGACTCTGAGAAGGCCTTTGAAGCCTAGCACTACATCTAACAAAAACAAAAAACCAATATAGTTATTGCCCTAGCTCAAAATTATAAGGTTGGGTTGCTCGGGGTGATGATTATTTTCCAGAAGGTGCAGTAGTAGAATGCCTTCGAGGGAAAATGGGTGGTTGATGAAAGACTCTATCATCTGAGAGCTAATTAAAGAAGAGACATAGGGTAGAAAGTAATTTCTAGCGAATCTGGACGATGAAATTATCTTAAAATATGAGAAATCTGTATCAAGTGCAAATATGAAAGTGTATCCGGTAATGAAAAATTTATTTGTTGTTTCTCTAAGAGAAAAATAGTGCAGATGGTCACTTTGCTAGAGAGCTGCGACTAGGTAGCATGGTCGGGATTATCACCTAGATAGAAAATAGCAGAAGACCAAGAAAGCCTCCTTAAGGGAATCAAGGGTTGAAATATTGTACAGTAAGTCTAGAAAACTTCTGTCAACAGCAACTACAGTTAAAGTAAGGAATCTAAGCGAAGGCGGCAATTTCTGAATTTTAAATTACATCCCATGCCTTCTTGTTTGTGGTTTCGATTAGGTCCAATGTTGTTGATCTGATCGGAACCACAAACGTGATTGAAAGGCAAATTGAGTATCATCACTTCCATAGCAATATGGTTATAATTGATTGTGTTTTATAACCTTAGTATGCTTTCAACATTTCTTGGAGAAGATCAGAGGCTTGCTTTAGTTTGTGAATTTCGATAATTTTCAAACTTGCTTCCAGCTTGCTGATTCTGTATTCAAGCTGGTCGTTGCCGTCTTTGAAGTTGGTCTAGAGTTCCTGATCTCCATTGAGCTTGATCGGGAACACCACCTTCAAAGTTGTGGCATTTTAGAAGACCTTCAGAATACTTTCTTCAGAAGCCTTAAAGGATACATGGAGGGTTGTTGTGTTTGTTTTAGGTCAAAATAAGTTGATGCACACTGAAGATATGATCCCAACAGTTGAACAACACACTTTTATCGAGCGTTGCTCAATGCAGCTTGCTCAACCAATTTGATAAATTAATAAGCAAGGAGTTACATAGCGTGTGATCTAAACCAACCATACCAATCCTATCAAACGTTACGTAACTCCAGGCTCATTACCCTATCAAAACAATTGGCTCGAGTTAGTGCACAAATCAAACGAGCTCAATCTCTCAGCCTTTCTGTTGATCGCTCATCTCCAATATAGATGACAAGATATCTGCTATGCAAAAGTCTACACCGTCGCCAGAAATGCTTGCCAGGGTGCATGTCTTCAGATGACATCAACAGTAATCTCTCAATATCAAGTGATATTGAGAGATTTCTAATCATGCCTTCCCAATACTTTTGCTACGGCAAGAATTTCTGATGATGACAAGATATCCACCATTCAAAAGTCTACAGCGTTAGCAGAAATTCTTGCTAGAACGAAAGTCTTCAGAAGGCATTATTAATAATCTCTCAATATCAAGGAAGTCTTGTACGAAAGTCTTCAGAAGACATTCGAAAATAAGGAAGTTTTCAGCAATGACTACACATAATTATCAACAACAACCTCACCAGATTCACTCCTCGTACAAAAGAAAAGGCAGAAATATTTTCATTTGCATTCGCATGTTATTTATTTAACAAATCAAATAAAGATGAATTAAATGTTATATTTATTTCATCTTTTTTTGGTTTGTTAAATAAATAACATGCGAATGCAAATGAAAATATTTCTGCCTTTTCTTTTGTATGAGGAGTGAATCTGGTGAGGTTGTTGATGTCGTAATTATGTGTAGTCATTGCTGAAAACTTTTTTATTTTTGATTGTCTTCTGAAGACTTTCGTACAAGACTTTCTTGATGTTGAGAGATTACTAATAATGTCTTCTGAAGACTTTCGCTCTGGCAAGAATTTCTGTTGATGGTGTAGACTTTTGTATGGCAGATATCTTGTCATCAGCAGAAATTCTTGTCGTAGCAAATGTCTTGAGAAGGCATGACTAGTAATCTCTCAATATCACTTGATATTGAGAGATTATTGTTGATGCCATCTGAAGACTTGTGCCCTCGCAAGCATTTCTGGCGATGGTGTAGACTTTTGCATAGAAGATATCTTGTCATCTATACTACAAAAGAGCGATCAGCAAAAAGGCTGAGAGATTGAGCTCATTTGATTTGTGCACTAACTCGGTCAAATTTTTTTGATAGGGTAATTAGCCTGGAGTTACGTAACGTTTGATAGCCTTGGTAGAGTCGGTTTAGATCAAACTCTACGTAACTCCTTGCTTATTAATTTATCAAATTGATTGAGCAAGCTGCATTGAGCAACGCTCGATAAAAGTGTGTTGTTCAACTATTGGGACCACATCTTCAGTGTGCATCAACACATTTTGACCTAAAACAAACACAACAACTCTCCATGTATCTTTTAAGGCTTCTGAAGAAAGTGTTCTGAAGGCCTTTTTCAATGCCACAACTTTGAAGGTAGTGTTCCTGATTGAGCTCACAAGAGATCAAAAACTCTATACCAACTTCAAAGACGACAACGACCAACTTGAATGCAGAATCAACAAGATGGAGGCAATCTTGAAAATTATCAAAATTCACAAACTAGAGCAAGGCTCTGATCTTCTCCAAGAAATGTTGAAAGCATGCTAAGGCTATAAAGCACAATCAATTCATCCATATTGCTAAGGAGGTAATGATACTCAATTTTTCTTTCAATCACGTTTGTGGTTCAGATCAGGTAAACAACAGTGGAGCTAATCGGAACCACAAATAAGAAGGCATGGGATGCAATTTAAAATTCAAAAATTGTTGCCTTCGCTTAGATTCCTTACTTTAACTGTAGTTGTTGTTGGCGCAAGTTTTATAGACTTATTGTACATCATTTCAACTCTCAATGCCCTTAAGGATGTTTTCTTGGTCTTCAGCTATTTTCTATCTAGGTGATAATCCGGACCACACTACCTAGTCGCAGCTCCCTAGCAAAGTGTCCGTCTACATTATTTTTCTTTTAGAGAGACAACAAATGAATTTACATTACAGGATATACTTTGCCATAGTTGCACTTGACTCAGATTTCTCATGTTTTAAGATAATTCCATTGGACAGATTCGCTAGAAGTTACTTTCTACCCTATGTCTCTTCTTCAATTAGCTCTCAGATGATATAGTCTTTCATCAACTACCCATTTTTCCTCGCAAGCATTCTCCTTCGGCTCCTTCTGGCGTATAATCATCTTCTCGATCAACCCTTCCATATAAATTTAGGCCAGGGGAATTTTTATTGTTTTTTCGTTCTTATTTGATGTAGTGCAAGGCTTCGAAGGTGTTCTCAGAGTCCAATGCACACTTAAAGTTAAGTCCAATCGCTATTGGTTCTCTGCAATGACACCAAATATTGATCCCTTCTCAAAACTTGACACGCATAAACACGAGCAACAACCGTCAGTAATTCATAACAGAATATCTGCACCATCTTCATGAGGACCTCAACCTTATTAATTTGAACCCATCAAACTTAACTTAACAATACAGGATCTTGTTTGAATGATCAGTGCCTAAACGGTTAAAAATTGCATTCACAAAAATATTGTACTTTGTGTGTGTTATCCCTATGACCTTATCAGTAATATTTCTTAACTCACACACATATGATAGTGGATCCATCTGCACGCACCTTATTCTTCCTAGCCTATCTTTGGCTTAACTTGAATAAATAGATGACTAGTAAGTTGCAACAGACGCCACATCTGTTGGAAAAGAAAACTGATATATCCATCTGTTGCAATAGATTGTCAATATGTTGTAAGTTATCTGACAGATGGAATATATTTTGCAACAGATTACCCATTTGTTAGATTTATTTTAAAGCATTTTTTTTTCTTTCCAAAATACAATAAAAGATAAAATGTTGTATTTAGATCCATTTTTTTAATTTACATATTTGAAAAGTCACCAGTTTTATTTAATTAAGGAATATGAACAGTCGTGGCTTTTTGTTTGACTAAGTCACCCCTTCCAATTCAATCATATATAAATATGTCCGTCCGGCCTCCTTTTCTTACTCTCACTCATTCATTCTACTACAATTACTATACAAATATGGCTGATCCAGATTCGTACAAGAAAATTCATATCGAGTTCTTGCGGGAACTTCAAAGGAAGTTTGATGAACTCCAGAGGAATTTGACCGACTTCAGAGTAAGGTTGAGGAGGGTCCTGCAGTGGGAGTTAGCCGCCGTCAGAGTAAGGATGCTGCGGGAGATCCGCAGGCTGAGGAGGGCGTTGCTGCTGCCGGTTGAAGATTGCCCGGCTGGCTATACAAATAATAATGATAATGATGATAATAATAATTAAGTTTTTTTTTACCTATGCATTTTTATTTTTTTGTTTGATAAAAAATTTATGTTTGATGCATTTGACGTTTTAATTCTTATTTATTTTTCATGTTGTCTATTTCTTTTTCTCAACAAATGACATGTCTATAATTAAGGAATAATTTAAATCCAGTATCAATAGCAAGAGATCAACATATGAGTTGAGTTATCTGTTGGATTTGTGACATGGGCTGTATTTTGTTGTTCGAAATAGATTATTCATCTATTGCAACAGAATAATTATCTATTGCAACAGATAAATATTCTGTTGCAATAGATTACTTGTCTGTTGAAACAGATAACTAAGCTGGTGCAACGGATTATTAATCTGTTGAAATAGATTACTAATTTGGTGCAATAAATTATTAATCTGTTGAAACAAATTACTAATCTGTTGAAACAGAATACCCATCTATTCGATTCATATTACGGGCACCTAGAACCATAAACATGAATCCAACATGAGTCTACTATTGCAACAGAATATTTATCTGGTGCCACAGATGATGGATATGTTTAAACAGATTACTCTTATGTTGCATTCATGTTTGCATGTTAGCTATTGTTGAAAAAATAACACACTAGTAGTTACCCAGATGACAAATTTAACTAAAAAGCATAATTTGACTTACCAAAGTCTCCTCTCAAGTAAATGCCAAAGTTGAAAGTGATGTATGAAATAAAATTTGACATAAGAAATCGGTCAAAGAGCAGCAGTTGCAGTAACAACAACAACAACAACAATGGTCAACAAGAAGAATATGAAGATGATAATGAAGTATAAGATAATGATAATGAATCAAAAGATGATGAATAAAGCAGCAGCAACAATGAACAACAAATATCGTGAAGAGAGAGAAAATAACAACAAATGAAAAGAGAGAAAAACACGTCTTTTTTTCCTTCGTTTCCCATTATAATAACTAACATTTTGATCAGAGTGTAAATTTAAAAACTTGTGGGTTATTTTGAAATTTCTCAAACTTTCTTAATCCATAATTAAGTAATTGTCACCTCCGCTCAAATATTAAGACTTGTGTCACCTACACCTCATTTTAAAACTTTTTTGTCACTTGTAGCCCAAAGCCCCAGGTTAGTAGGTAGATACATTGTATTTCTTATAGTGTGTAGTTGAACGCAATACATAGAATCCATATCGGAACGGTGATTACTAAAGGCTCTATCTAAAATTTCGCCAAGAAGGAAAGTAAAAGTAGAAGAAGCGGTTGTATTTTCGTGGTTGTGGTCTCGTCTTTCTTCAAACTCAAGAATAGCAAGAATTTAATCATGATTAAATCAAAATTCGATTTAGAAAAAGTGATTTGTATTTTCGTGGTTGTGGTCTCGTCTTTCTTCAAATTCGAGAATAGTAAGAATTTAATCATGATTAAATCAAAATTGGATATTCATCTATCACCTATAAAATACAAATAATAATAAGAGATAATACATCGAAACACCCCTGAACTTGTGGCCAAAACTTACTTTAGATCCTAAACTAATCGGTAAATTATATACCCCCCTTAATAACATTAAAGTAAATTTTTTACCCCCCTAAAAAAAATTATACCACTCTTACTGTGGAGAGTGAAGTACACACGCCCCAATTTGAGTCACGTCAGTGCCATGTCATTGCCAAATCAGTGTCACATCAGTGCTATGTCATTGCCATGTAAGAAATTATAATTTTTTTAAAAAAAAGTAATTCCACACACATACTATTTTTTTTTTCTTTTTTGAAAAAGAAAAATATATATTTTTTAAATATATATATATAAATAGATCCCCCTCTCTTTCCTCCTTCTTCTTCAGCCCCCCCTAACCCCACCCCACGATTTCTCCTTCTTCTTCTTCTTCTCCCCTAACCCCACCCCACGATTTCTCCTTCTTCTTCTTCTTCAAACAGCCCCCCTCACCCCCACCCCCGCCCGTCCCTTCTTCTTCTTCTTCCTCCTCCCATGAATAACAACTAACCTCCGCTCCACTGACCTCCATCACCGGAACAGAGACAACGACGGTGGACTGCTGCGACTGATTCTGGTCGCTGGTTTCAGCATTTTCTGGCAAAGAATTCCATCGTCAGTGTTCGAGGAAGTTCGTCGATCAGATTTTTTGGTTAAATTGAATAAGGTTAAAAATTTGTAGAATTTATTTTCCTACTCAATTCCATGGTTATAATTAGCTTGTAAACTTGGTTGAAGGAATAAGGTTGATAAATATAGTTCCAATATCTTAATTTGTAAAGAAACTATAGTTTCACTGTGATAAAGTAATAAACATTTGAACAAGTTAGTCGTGATACTATTGATCTTTTATTTCTCATGTTGTTTAAGTATAGTGATTTTCGAAATTTGAAAATTTCGAAGGAAAAACTATAATGGTTAAAAATTTAAATAAATTTCTTTTTTTTTCTGTGATTTGATGCTCTTTGAATTTTTTGGGTGTTGAAATTTAGCAAATTCTTGGAGAACGATACCTTAAAGAATTGATTTTTATGTATTTTTGAGATTTAATTTGTTGATTCTTGATCTTTATAGAAAAGTTTATTTGTTGTATAATTTATGTATTTTATTATTGTGTATTTGATTGAAGATTTGGTGAATAGAAGTGAAAAAAAAATAAAAAAAAATGGGGGCGGTGGGGTGTGAAGAAGAAGAAGAAATGGGGGTGGTGGGGTGTGAAGAAGAAGGGGAAAAAAATAGTATTTAAAAATATTAAAGTGGGCCCCACTAAAAAAAATTTATACTTTTTTTCCCACTAAAACGCGCCTTTATTTTTTTTTCCACGTCAGCTGCTAAGGTAGCAAAATAATACACTTTAAAGTTCATAAGGGGGTAAATAATTGCTCGATTAGTTTAGGGTCTAAAGTAAGTTTTGCTAACAAGTTCAGGGGGGTTTTGATGTATTATAATAATATGATGACATTCATCAACCACATGTATTAAGTAGGAAAAACAACATATAGAAACAAAACAAAAACTACAACAAAACAATAGATAATCAAGATATTAGATTACCTACAAGTGCCTAGTCAAGTATATGTGCTTTGAAACATGTCTCACGTTTTTGTTTAAATGAATTATCATAAACAACCACATATCTAACCTAACAAACTAACACTAAATAAAAAGTAATCATGCTTCTAACATATGAGCAGATAATTAACCTGAACATCAAATCACAAACATCTATAACCTACAAGCAAAATCAATGCTGCACATATTTCTTGTATAAATCTCTAGGCAATGAAATAACCATGCTTCCAACATACGAGCAGAGAATCGTTAGTTGAATTATAACATATGTATGAATATTTATCAAGATTATCAATATTTATAGGAGTATTTTTTTAATTGAGATCTTTTCTAATTCTTCTATTTCAGGAGTCTTTTTCTATTTGAGTCCTTTTCTAATTCTACTATTTTAGGATTTTTTTTAATGAAAAATATTAGTTGTTTCTTTTGTTTAGACGTTTGTTTTTTTTTACCTTAAATTTTTAGGGTTTACTATATATTTTAAGAGATGTAAATTTTTTGGATTTTAATTAAATAATAATTAGAGGAAAATAAGTGAAAAGATAATTTTGTCTATTGTAAACCTTTTAATGAAGGGCAAAAAGTTCAAATCACTTTTATAAGGGTCTTCACACTTTTAATATATTATAGATTATAGATAAGCGATGATACATATGAGTGATACATTTGTTGTCAGTATATTAGTGATAGATTAGAGTGATACATTTGTTGTTAGAATATGGTGATACATATGGTAAATATTTTTTGACAATGATTCATATTTTTTATTCATTTATAAATATTTGATACATTTAAAATATATTTAATATATGTAAACTATTTATTTTTTTGTGAGATTGAATTATGAATGAGTAGTCATTAATTTTACCATATGTGTCATTGTGATACATCTGGAATCAGATTAAGACTAGTAACGGACCGAAATCGGTACTGCCAGACCGATTTGATCGGAATAGGAACCGGTACCGAAACTTCCTTATCGATTTGTGATGCCAGAACCGGTGTTACCGGAATTTTTTCCCTGTTCGCACTGGTCCGTTGGCTATCAGTGTGGAACCGGATTGGACCGGAGCGACACTGAAACATTACCGGAAGAGACGCCGTACTGGTACAGACTTTTTTTTTTAATTTAAATTTAAATTTTATATATATATTAACTTAAGGGCCTTAACTTATATATATAATTTATATATTAACTTATATAATTTATTAACTTTTTTTTAATAAGTTTAAGTTTTAATATATCTTAAAAAGTTTAAAATTTTAACTTAAAAAATATATCTTAAGTTTAAGTTAATAAATATAACATGTTTTAATATATTAAACTTAAAAATATATCCTTAAGTTTAAGTTAATATAATATTTTTAATAAGTTTAAGAAGTTAAATTATATTTATATATCCTTAAGTTTAAGTTAATATAATATTTTTATGAAGTTTAAGAAGTTAAATGATATTGCATGAAAATATCAAGAAGAAGAAAATGAAGAAATGGCTTAGGGATGTCCATGGAGGATGGACTGTTTTTAATCTTTTTTTTTATAAAAAAATTATCCTTTCACACACTATTTTTCCTTTTAATTTTAATTTTGTTGCTACATCAGCTTGGGGTGTAAATAAATTTACTTTTAAGTAGTATAGGTGTGTAAAAGGTCGTCATAATAGTTTGAGTGTGTCTTAGACTTTTCGAATATAGTTTAAGGTGTAAACGTTGACTTTTTGGACCGCTAAGGGTGCTATAGCCAAAATAAGTCAGGGAAGACACTCATACTGTAATGATACTGTCAACTCTTATATTTTAAATGGAGATTGGAATGTCAATAAGCCTAATGATACTCTAACTCCTGACATTGTACAACAAATCCTTAAGGTGCCTATTGGTGATAGGAATATGAAAGATTATGCAATTTGGAACTTAAATGAGGATGCACATTATTCAAATAAGACTGCTTGGAAATGCATCAGGTGCACTAATTCAAGAACTGTTGAGACTAGCAAGGCATGACATTCTTTTCTCCCTTTCAAAATCTCTTTTTATATCTTGGAGGCTGCTACTAGAAAAACTTCCTATTGCTAAGAATGTAGCCATTAACTTAACTCCCACATGTAAATGTTGCACTAACCCTTTATATGAGACATTATACCATGTTTTTGTTGAAGGAGAAGCTGCACGTATTATATGGAATTACTTTGCTAATTCTCTTGGGGTGATAATCACTCTTGGATCAATCGATACTCTAATGCAAAGTTGGTGGAACACCAAAGCCAAAAAAGATATTCACAAGGCTTTGCTGCAAATTACATCCATTGTAATCATATGGGAAATATGGAAGAGCTATTGTGCATGCAAGTATGGAGGGCAAAGAAATGTTAAGAGCGCTAATATAAAATATCAAGTGAAAAGGACTGTGAAAAATGCTAGGGAAAAGGCATTATTTACACCCCATACTATATAAGGAAAGTCTAAGTCACACCTAAATTTTATAAGTGACCTATTACACACTTTAACTATATAAAAGTGATATTATTACCTCCCCGCGACCCCATTCTAAGGCGCGTGTGTTACACTTATTTTAGGCGCGTCCAGCCTATTAAATAACAAAAGTAAATGGCTAAAAACATTAAGGGAAAAGGCATTGTTTCCACCCCAAACTATAGTCGAAAAGTCGAATCCACACCTAAACTATATAAGTGACCTATTACACACCTTAACTATAAAAAAGTGATATTTTTTACTGACGTGACAGCGCGTGTAAAACACTACACCACATGCAAGTGGTGGTAGCCTGACAGAGTGTAAATAGTTTCACTTTTTTATAGTTTAGGTGTGTAATAGGTCACTAGTATAGTTTAGGTGTGGCTTCGACTTTTCAGGTATAGTTTGGGTTGGAAACGATGCCTTTTCCCAAAAATGCTATGAGAAAGCTGATGGCTAAGTTCAACATAGAAATACCATGGTGCAACCTCTGTGCGCTGGTAGAGAAGTTGAGACTCACTCTCACTTGGAAAAAAGTAATCTGAAAGAAGCCTAGGCCAAATAGAGTGAAGCTGAACACGGATGGTAGCTACATACATGAATCTGGAAAAGCAGGAGTTGAAGGCATTATTAGAGATCATGATGGCAAAACTATACAAGCATTCGCCGTCACAATCAAATGTAGTAGCAATAATATGGCTGAGACTATAACTGCGAGTTACGGAATGGAATTGTGCAAAAATCTTGGCCTCACAGATATAGACCTGGATCTAGACTCTCAAATTATTGCCTATATGCTTCACAATAAAGCTACCAACAACTTTTTTCTGAAAAGAAGAGTGCAAAAGATTTTAGACAATATGAGCTCAATAAATGTGACCGTAAAGTATTGCTACAGGGAGGCTAATCAAGTGGCCGATAGCTTGGCTAAATTTGCCTTAAGCCAAGACATTGGACTTCATTTTGACTCATATCAAACATTACCCAAAGATGCCAAAGGTGCTTACCAACTGGATAAACGCCAACTTCCTAATCTCAGGATTCAATAGGACAAAGCAAATTTTTTTGGTTAGTTAAAAATGTGATCAATCATAGTTTACTTATAATAGAATCATCATTTTCAATAAATCCTATTTTCTTTTTTGTCCATTGACTGATGTGGTTTTTCAGTCAAGTTTTATATTCCGAGGTCAAGTTTAGCCCCCCTCATTGTAACTTTTTGTTGGAACATAACTTACACTACCTGATGGTAGTATAACCAAAAAAAAAAAAAATCAACTTTCTCTGTGTTGTCAAGAATCTACACACACATAATCTTATAGCTATAGGGTGCCAAGGCAATCTTGCTGCTTAGCTAATGGACTACTTAGACTAGACTGAGTTGCAGATGATAAGAATTTTGTAATCGTTCGAAGTTTTTCAGGCTGTCCATTTTCTTTGTATGAAAAGTAGGAGTAAGAAATATTGTAAGTAAAGTCATACATTACTATATTCATAAGTTTTCTATGTATTTCATTCGTTCGTCGGAGAATTTCTATGTTCACTCCTATCAAGAGGGATTTGTCTTGATTTTAATTCTATTACATACAAGTGGATCCCAGTCCGTCTGGTAATTGATTTTGTATTCAAGGTGGGCCAAAAATAACTCCAAGTTAATTTATGATCAACCATAACTTCAATTCCAACTCCCAAAATATTTGATTTTCATGGTCAAATGCCTTACTATGTTACACAAAAAGCATTCCCAAATTTCACAGTCCCTGTCAAATATTTTATATATTTCAATTTGTTCCACTTACTTTTCTTTTAATATTTTTTGTCCCGTTTTAATTGATCATTTTTCCTTTTGCACTATACTTAAAAAATTATAAATAAAATATTAATTTTACTAATTTATTCTTTATACAAATTAATAGTAATATCTTTAACTATAAGATTAAAGAATATTTTGATATATTAATATATTATATATATATATTTTAAATTTAAGACCACAAAGTTCTTAGAAAAACAATTTTAAATAATTGAGCTGAGTACTAGTATAAATTAATCAACGATAGTAAAAATGCTTCAAATATAAATTGCAGACTCGTAGTTGTTTTTTTCAACTTACTCTCTACTGCTTATTTCTACTTTGTCTATTTTTTACCTTTCTCTGCAATTCTATCTATTTTTTACCTTTCTCTGCAATTCTATTTTCCTAGTTTCTCACTACCACCCTTTACTTCTGTCACCTTTCACCACCATGAAGTGCCCTTTATTGAAGAATAAGAGATTGTAATGGCACCCTTGGTGGATGATGAAGTTAAACAGGGAGGTAGGGTGACAGAAGGAGGAATATACACACTTCTTGATGTGGAAAGAATTTGTTATCGGAAATGATATCAAAAAATAGATAGGATACGAATTGGAAGTATACGGCTGCAGACATCGTCTACAAATTCGTGGTTAGAAAATTGGAGTAATGGAACTAGATTTGATATTGTTTGTAAAGAGGCACTATCGGGGTGTATAAATAAAATTAGTTGCCTAAAATTAAATTTTAATAAAAGAGCTTAAATATATATGCATATATACAAAAAATAATACTGTAATAATTTAAAGTTGTTGCTTTTTTTTGCTAATGCATATTAGTTGTTTTTGGTGTAGTATTTTTAAAAGACACATAACATTTAGCTACACATATTAATACGATTATTAATAAAAGTAAGGATTAATTCCAGTGAATAAAATGTTAGACATTTATTTGCAATAAATTAACTTGAATGTAGTTGTTAAAACTTTATTTATTAATATGAAATTTGCGTTGTTTAATTCAAAATTTTAAAATATTTCTAATTAATATTAGATAGTTTTTCTTTCTTTATTATTTTTTAGACATATTTAACAATTTTTATTATTATTTCAAGTGAAGTTGAAAATCATAAAATTTACATTAATTTTTGAAGCCTCAAAATTTTAGGGGCCTAAAAAAGGAGTTTGGGGGAATCGAACCAAACCTTGATATTCCTAACTAAGACAACCAATCTCTTTTCGAATTCTTATACTACTAGGAAAATTAGTCGCGCTTTGCGCAGTATTAAAATATTAATTATTTTTTTGATTAATTTTATATTCACTTTAGATTTCTAATTGTAATATTATAACTTTTTATAATTATATTATGAAGAATGTTTTCATTTCATAAAAGAAAAGAAAATTTTATAATTTAATATTTATTAAATGATGGATATATATTCTATATCAATAAGTTAAAATATATTTTCTAATAACAATTTTATTTTATTTCTGTTTCACATTCAATGAAGTTGAGATTTTAATTTGAAATAATGTACTTTTTTTCAATCAAAAAACATGGAAAAATTAAATCAAATAGATCCTTGTGTAAATATTCATAATTCCTCCACACCGCACCGAATTATCAATAAAATTCAAAACTTTCTCCAACATTTCATAACTTTCTTCCCCATTTGTTTCTGAAGTGTACAATATTATACCTTACAAGATTAACTACACAAGGCTTTTTATATAGAATTGAAATATTGTATATGATGATCCTTAATTGCCCATTTACAACTCTTAATTTTTTTGAGTAATGAAGATTATTAAGAGCATGTGTTATAAAGATGGTAATATGTGAGTTAAAGATACAAAATTAATGGATAATATTAGAATAGAAGTTATGGGAATATGAAGTGGTGTAAGTTATGAAAATGACTTATTAAGTAAATTATTTAAGAAAAATAAAAATACTTTAAAATAGATTATTATTTTATTATTATTATATAGTGAAATGGAGACAACAATATAAAAAAATAAGAAAAAAGATAGATACGATTGGAGGTCATAAAGAAGTGTCACATCACCTCTTATATATTCATTTTTCTTAAGACTTTGAACGTTTCAAAAAATGACATAATGAAGAATGCTATAAAATAATGTAAGCGGTATATGCCCATCATAGCAAGCTAATGAATTGTAACAATAATTAAAAAAGACTTAAAGTCTAACCCTGTAATATATATATTGGAACAAAGATGGAGAAAATCTTTTTCTTTATAAAAAGAGACTGTTGAGATTCCTAACATCAAGTAAAAGCTATGGAGAGCAATAATTTGATAAGTATTATGAAATATAGAAGAAAAAAATAAGAAAACAAATAGAGAGAGAATAGATGAGGCTTTTTATTTCTCTTGAGGATGAGACATCACATGATTGTTGAGAATACAATGAACAGAACCCCTCTATTTATAGGGAAAAATACTCCTAGTTTCTGACTAAAATACAGATACTTCAAATCCTGATAAATATTAACTTGATCTTGATAGATCTTATTAGATCTTGATAGACATTCACTATAATGTAAATATATTTATAACACTCCCCCTTGAATGTCTAGATAGACAATGTACATCGTTAAAACCTTATTAGAAAAAAATCAGTGGAAAAAAAATCTAGTGAAGGAAAAAGAGTACACATCTCTAACAATACGCATATAGGCTGCCTCATTAAAAATCTTACAAGGAAAACTCAGTGGGACAAAACCTCGTGAGGAAAAAAGAGTACAACGCATATTAACTCCCCCTAATGAGAACATCCTTCGATCTTGTGCACCATTTTCTTGAAAGTTGTAATTGAAGAAGAATTGGTGAATAAATCAGCCAAATTGTCACTTGAACGAATTTGTTGCACGTTACTATCACAATTCTTTTTGTAGCTCATGTGTATAGAAAAACTTGATGAAGTGTGCTTCGTTCTATCTCCTTTTATGAATCCTCCATTAAGATGTGTTATGCATGTTGCATTATCTCTGTATAAAACTGTGGGTACATTGTCACATGTCAAATCACATTTTTCTCGAATGAGATGTATCAAGGACCTCAACCATACACATTTTCGATTTGTTTCATGAATAGCTATAATCTCAGCATGGTTCGGTGAAGTGTCTAGATAGACTGCTTTGTATATCTCCAAGATATGGTAGTATCCCACATGTGAACACATTGCATATTTGAGATCAAGATTTATGCGGGTTAAATAAATACACAACATCAACATAATCAGCAAGATCGGGATTGCAATCTTTAGAATAAAATAAGATCATGTGTTTGATCCCATTTCGATGTCTCCTAGTAGGAACAGAATTGTATCTTGCTTACAAATTAACTGAAAAGGCTATATCGGGTCTTTAGTATTTGCAAGATACATTAGTACGTCAGTTGTACTAAGATATGGTACTTCATAACCAATTCAATTCAGTATATTTCTCATGTCAGTAAATAATCTATTGCTTTGAAAACTCTCCAAGAGTGTCAATGATTTTCAAGTTATAAACTTATGCAATATAAGGATTATAAAAAAAAATTCCATAAACTTTTATATGTTTCAAATATTTTGAATCCTTACAAAGTTTCATATAAATTTTGTCAGGTGACAATATTCAGCATTTCACGTGTGACATCGTCAAGTATTTGGATTGCAAATCAAATAAGTTTTATGTTTACCAAAATCCATCCTTTCAAGTCACTTGATAAATGTTTCTACGTTAGCATGCTTAAATAAACGTAGAATTTAGATCCTCATAATCTTTTACAATATTGCATCAATATCATATTAAAGATATTGTCGACAGTTTCTCATTTTGTATCGGTTCGCAATGTGACATAACATTTTGAGATCTCATCACTTCATTATCTTCAGGTACCTGAACCATTCATAAGGTTTCATGAAGTGTTATGTCGTAGGCTTTTCAAGAGCACATTGCCTTCTTATTATGATTATTTGCTCCTTATCCTTTTCAAGGATTATTTCATTTGGAAGCGATTGGTCTTACCACGTTTCATGCATGCGTAGACTTTGTCCTTTAAAGACACAAAATAGGAGAATTTGTAGCTTAAATATGAGATGCTTTCGGCATTTGACTTGAATTATCTTTTGAATGAGGATCTCATGATAATTCCTAACATATGTCATAGCTGCTTATAATCTCCCCCTTATGTTAGAAAACTAACATACATCCTCCATCTTCTTTGAGGAATCCATCTTTATGCATCATGATATATTTATTAATCGTATACCGCACATCAAAACTATTAGATGAAATAGTTGGTTTCTGACCTTAAACTAATTGAGAGGGAATAAATAATCATAATTTATTGATCTAATGCATACAAATGCTATTGTATGCAACATATCATATTTTAGATCAACACATGAAACTTTGTTCTCATTAACAATGGTTTAGATATTTATCGAAGGCATTCAATGTCAAACCATCATCATCAAGATGAAATGTCTTGATTACACAATCTGGAAGTTATGCTCTTAACTCAATTTTATTGAGCAAGCAACTTTATGAATGTCAAACTGCAGGTTGACAATAAACGCACATGTGATCATCTTATATTGATGCATCTTAATAGATCACATGACTGGTGAACGGGTTCATATTCACCTTTTATACTTTTCAGATTTTAAGGGATCCAATCCCAAAATTAGTTGGTCCAACCAACTTATCATAAGAACAAGCAACATTAAGAGCTCATGAAGAATTTTTGAATTCTTCAATATGTATATGTCGCAATCATTTATGTCAATTTATGAACTTTTATACTAGTAAACTCCAAGTTTACCATGACATGTATTTTTCACGTTAGTAAATTTCAGATTTACTATTGCATGAATAGATTTCAGATTTACTACTTTAGAAGTAGATTTCAAAATAACTCTTCTCAATTATTCTGCCTCTTTCGGAGGTGAGTTGTGATACCATCACAATCAAGTACACGTTTGTATTGATAAGATTTATTAAATATCATCACATTCATCTAGGGAATGGATCTATGCTTATAACAATTAAAATTCTCATTTCCATGAATGAAATATAATCGAGTCTTAAGCCTATCAAATTGATAGCTTATAACTCTTTTATGATATTGCTACTTCAGAAGCAAATCGAGGCATACATATGATCTAGAGAATTTTTCTCTAACATATCTTATGGTCATAATATGTGTGTGAAAATATCATCACTTTTGATGATCATTATCATATTGTCCCAACACGCATATATTCGTGCATTCAATCACTTGTCTTCTTTCAGACATATTATGCGTTGATATCACATACACTTCAAGAATAAAGTAAGTTGTCATATTTTAGACTTATCATATATTACTACCACATTCACTTCATGGAATGAAACATATTTAACGAGACATATTTTATGATTTTTCATTAAAAACACATTATTTTGTCTTAGCCATCATAATATCATTAATATGGTGCATTGAGATTCAAACTGAACATCTTACCCATATAAAGACATCTTAGGCATAAATTGATGGAACTTAAACCCAACATATTATCATCTTTTTTGATAATATTGTTCTTGAGGAATAAATTTAAATAGTTCCAAACCAATTATTTTTCCTCAAATCCAACCATAATTATATCATTAGTAGCAAAAGACAAATAACATAAGAAATTGCTAACCTTACCTTTAGATTTATAATCTCACCTTGTTTGGCAGAGCCTCGTGCTGATAACGTGTTATGAAATATAAAAGCAAGAACAAGAAAATAAATAGAGAGAGAATAGAGGAGGCTTTTTATTTCTCTTGAGGATGAGACATCACAAGATTGTTGAGAATACAATGAATAAAAATCCTCTATTTATAGGGAAAAATACTCCTAGTTTCTGACTAAAAGACAGATACTTCAAATTTTGATAAATATCAACTAGATCTGATAGATCTTATTAGATCTGGATAGACATTCACTATAATGTAAATACATTTATAACAATAAGTTAATATTTCTATTTATATTTTATTTGAGTTCTCTAAAAATCGAAGGGTATCTACCATCTCAGTACAGGATAATTACGAACCCATTTTTCCTGAAAACCTCCCACGCTAAGTTTTTCTTTTTGGAGAATACTCACGAAAATACCTGAACTTTGACCGGATTTCCAGTTGAGCATACTGAAATTTGCGGGGGTCCTATTACCCCCCCCCCAAACTTTTTTTTATATTTTATTGGCATATATCTACCAACTTTTATCACTTAGTCAGTCAACCAAATAGCAATGGACACATGCGCATAATTATCCCATTTAATTTTTGTTTAAACTCCTAATTATCCTCAAATGTAATAAAAGATAAATAATTATTAAACAAAAAACGTGACCTTTCCTCTTCTCTATACTCACACACTTCAGACGATTTCAATCATCTCTTTCACTTTTTATCCTCAGTTCTCACTTTGACTACTCTTTCAAAAAAATTTGATTGCAAGGTTAACATTAACAGCTGTTTTGGTGTTCCTCGAGGTGTGATTTCGTACCGTGGAGCTGTGAGAGTACTGGTGTTGAACAAGTCTTGAAGGTTCACTTTGTTTTTTGTGACGGATAAACAACTTAAAAATTGAAACTTTATGACAATTTCTTTAGGGTTATTGTTCAACAAGTCTGAAGTTTCATAATTTGTCAAAATTTAGGGTTTTTTGCTAGTCTAAATCATTCTTATTTTTATCAATAAGTTAGGGCTTTTTTGTAATCTAAATTGACTCTTCTTGTATGACTGATTACTGCATGTTTGAATAATCAATTTTTTCCTAAGTGTAACTCTTTGTGAATGTCACTAAATTTCAGGAATGGGTGATTTTACATATATAATCCTGAGATATTTTCATGGTGATGTTTTGAATAGTAAAAGTCGAAAATCAGAATATGAGGATGGTGAAGTCACCAATATTTTTGATGTGGATGTGGATAAGTTATCTTATTTTGAGCTAACTAGCATTTTAAAAGAGTTAGGGTGTGCTACAACAAGGTGCACGTTTTATCTAAGACCACCTAAAAGGGACTTTCTGTTATTTTTTCAATGTGATAAGGATATTTTTGAACTTTCATAATCCTTTGAAAATGGGGATATTGTTGAGGTATACGTTTGTCATATGGTTGATCAACTTGATCAATTTGATAGTCCCATTGGTTTGCTGTAATACACTACTACCAATGAGAAATCTTTTGTTGCTTTTAATAAAGAAGGGGATAAGGGGGCCCATGCAGGGGATAGGGTTGCTGAAAAAGGGGTTGAGGATGGTCATTTTAATGAAGCACCAACTACTGTTGCATATGTTAAGCTTAAAAATGAGGTTGTTGTAATACCCCGTATTTTCCTAACATAATTTAAGTCCTAATACATGAGTATTCGTAGATATTATTTCCAAAACACTCATTATTTTCTAGTTTAGAGCCTGCCATTGTGTAGGAAATTGAATTAACTTTCCAACGATATAAAATTCGCCTAAATCTAATAACCGGGTAAGAAGTTATGGCGATTTAAAGTTTCAGTTATTAAACACCATCATTTTAACCCTTAGCGCATCGCGGAGCCAGCATAAATGACGATTGTCAATTTCCAGTAAAGCTCCGTGAAACCACCGCATCGCGCCATCAGCCAAAATCCTAATTGTCCTTTTCCAGTGTCCTATCGCGATAATGGCGCGTTGCGCCAGGGGTGAATTTCAGAATCAAAAGGACACCGCGATTCCTCCGCGTCGCACCAAGCCCTCATTTCCCAGTTGTCCAATCCATTGACACGGCGCGATAGCGCCGCATCACGCCAACTCACAAAATTGGGAATTTTTCAGTATTTTGAGTTTTAAATCTAAGGGCATTACAATCTTTTTCTCCCCATCCCAATTAGCCTTTAACATGAAATTCACCCTAATTAACCAATTATTTATTATTTTAATAACTTTTTCCCCAAATCAAAGAAGATTCTCTCCCAATCCAAAACCCTAGCTCTCAAATTCAAGGTCAATCCTCAAGAATTCACCAAGAACTTCAAGAAATCCATCAATTAAGGTATGTTAGATGTTCATCCATGGATCCCTTTCATCCATGAAGTCCAAGCAATCCTTTTTAAATTATAAAATTGTGATCTTTTCAAGTTATTATGTTTTAAATTGTGATTTCACCCATGAATCTCCATGAACTATGATTTTATACCATGTTACCATGAAATTATTATTATTATTCAATGCTCCATGTTTTAATGTTGTTATTTATTGAACAAGACCACGATTTAACTCTATTATGTCGTATTCATGCTATTTCTATATATTTTAGGACATTCCTATGATGGTTTTGAACCATGAACTACAAGTGTTTGATAAAATGCCTACAAGAGTGATTGATTTAATAAAAACCTTCATGCTTTGTCCCCTAAGCTTTAGTGTATTTTCAGAATTATTGTTTTGAGTCCTGGGGGTATTGAATACCCGAAAATCATAGCTACTTATTTAGTCTAGTCTCAGTATATTACAGAATAGTCTTCAGATTGTATTATAAGCATTATCAGAATAGTCAGACATCAGTCATTAAACTCAGAACAGTCTAGTATCTCAATGTCTTTCAGTTGAGAGTAGGATTTAGCATCGAGTGAGTGCAGGGATAGCGGCTTCCCCGTCAGATAGGCAGAGTCATTTGTAGCAGTCCCTATACTCCAGAACTTCGTAGCCAGCGTAGGATATGAGTAGTCACCCGTCAGATTAGACTTGACTATCTCGCAAGGGTCACCCGTCAGTTCAGGCTTGACACCCTTAGTTCTTTGGATATTATATTAGTTTAGCGGATCCACACAGCCATTGTTAGTACCCGTGGCATGGTATTAACACCCTTCCAACTAGGGTTACAGGTTGGACCCCGATTAGCTCAAATTGGGGAATGTCGGTTAGATGATACCTCCCACAGTCTTAGATATAGTCCCAGTTACAATCTCAGTTCAGTTATACGGTCTTAGAGTTGCTTGAATAACACATATAGATATCAATATTTTTCAGTATTTCAATTTACAGATTTTACTCAGTCTATGTTATATGCTTGGTCATGCATCCCCAGTGTTCACAGATTTTCACGTATCTTCAATATTTACAGACTGTCATGCATACTCGGTATTTACAGATTTCTCCATATTTTCAGTACCTACAGATTTTATGTTCTCTATTCAGTGCTCTATGCTTTACATGTATAATTAGTTAGTTATTATTATTCCTATTCATGAAACCATGCATATCAGCCTACCTCATTTAGCATACCAATATATTCAAAGTGCTAATCGCACACCTTTCTTTTGCGCTATGATGTATCATATCATTGGTGCTGACGCTCAGTTCCCAAATAGCACTTAGTCCCTCAGATCATCAGCAGTACAGTAGCAGTGGTGAGTTCTCATCATTCGATGACAGATTATATTACTTTATATCTTTATCTCAATTGTTAGTAGAGTTAGTTGGGGCATGTCCCATCAACTCACAATATTCAGTTTAGAGGCTTTTTAGACACTACAATTAGATATTCAGATTTCAGTATTATGGCAGATTCATAATTCAGTAGTCATTTTATTATTAAAACCTTATGGCATTTCAGTTATTCTTCCACATTCATGATCATATTATTCAGTGCTCACAGCAGATACCAGCTCATGGGTTAGCTTGTGGTCCCTCGGGACCGTAAGCATCATGTAATAACTAGGGGGTAGTCTTGGGTCGTTGCAATTGCACCTGGTGAGGCCTCATCTGCTAGTGTTGTTGTAGCTGGTGGTGAGGCTGCAGCTGGTGGTGAAGCTTCAGCTACTGCTGAGGCTGCAAATATTGATTTTTCTGACTTCTCAACTAAAAACAACTCAGATTCAGATCATAAAGATCTATTTATTGAAGATGATGTTGAATTTGAAAGTGATGTACATGAGGACTGAAAGGAGGAAATACCAAAGGAGAAATATAAGAGAAAGAATACCTAATGACCCTACAGAAGTTCCTCTTGGTGAAGTTGGTCCAGATCTGGGATTTGAGGATATAAAAATTGCTGGTAAAAGTTTAAAAGGTAAAGTTGTTGGGGATGAGCCTGTGTATTATAGTTCTGATGAATATAGTGTAGAATCTTATTCAGAAGATGGGTTAGGGAGGACAGATAGTAGAAAGGTAGTGTATGATAAATCTATAAAATAGGTTGTATGGTAATTAGGCATGGTTTTTGAGGATGTGAATGAGTTTAGAGTTACAAAATATGCACTTCAAAGAGGTGTTAAGTTAGAGAAGTATATTAATGAGCCTAAAAAGGTTAGGATTAGATGTAGGGAAGGGTGTCCTTGGCTGTTATATGCAAGTATTAATAAGTCTACCAATGATTTTCAAATTAAAACCTACAATCCTAAGCATAGGTGTATCAAAACCACTAGAAATTCCATGTGTAATGCAAAATTCCTGCACAAGCATTTCAAAGATAGAATTAGCGAGCAACCAAACATGAGAATATTTCAGTTCCAGCAGTTGATTAGAAAAAAATTGGGTATATATGTTGGAAAGACTACTATCAGGATAGCTAGAGCTAAAATACATCAAGGTTTAATGTGTAATCATGTGAAAGAGTTTGGAAGAATATTTGACTATAGAGATGAAATGTTGAGGTCCAATTCGGGTTCCACTTGTGTTGTGAAAGTTGTTGATTCTGATGATAGTGGTAAGCTTGTTTTTCAAAGTTTCTACATTTGTTTTGATGTATGCAAAAAAATTTTTTTGGATGGTTGTAGAAGATGCATTGGTTTAGATAGATGTTTCCTGAAGGGAGTAACCAAAGGACAGTTGTTGGTTGTTGTGGTTAAAGATGGAAATAATCAAATGTTGCCTATAGCTTGGGCTGTAGTATAGTATGAGAATAAAAATACTTAGACATGGTTTGTGAAATTGTTGATAGAGGATTTGGGATTAACTAATGGCAAAGATTACACAATCATTTCAGATATGCAAAAGGTATACTTTTTTCTTCATTTAGTTATGTTTAATGAATATTAAGTGTAGTTAAGAATATGTAATTTGTTATGATCTGATTTTCAGGATCTTAGAGCAACATTGATGGAGCTTTTGCCAGAGGTGGAGCATAGGATGTGTGCAAGATACATCTTTGCCAATTGGGGAAAAATAGAGAGGTCTTCAAAGAAGGAACCAGTTCTGAAAATGTGAAAGAAGCATGTTTGAAGCTGAAATGAAGAAAAACTTGAACCAATTGGCCATGCTAGGTGGTGAAGATATTGTTTTAGATTTACTTCATTACAAGGTACAAGTTAGTGTAAAATGTACTTTAGAACTAACATCAAGTGTGATAGCATAGATAATAACATGGTTGATAGCTTTAATGCTTGGATCTTAGGACCAAGGCATAAAATAATTATTACTATGCTAAAAGAGATAAAGGTAAAGGTAATGACTAGACTAGGTGAATTCACAAAGTTTCCAGAAACATGGGTGACTAAAATATCTCCAATGGCTTTAAGAGTGTTAAAAAAAATACTGAGAAGTCAATGACATGTAATATTAACTTTAATGGAGAGAGAGGTTTTGAAATATCAGATGGACCATATATACATAGTGTGGATTTGAGGGATAACACATGCAACTATAAATCTTGGATGCTCAAGGGAATACCATGTCCACATGGGATTGCAGCCATACTCTATAAGAAATTGGAACCAATTGATTTTGTTGATAGATGCTACAGTAAGGAGACTTATCTCAAGACTTACTATCACTACATTCAACTAGTGACCAACATGAACATGTGGTCAGAGTCAACAAATCCTCATGTGGAGCCTCCAGTTGTTGTTCCTATGCCTGGCAGGCCAAAGAAGAGAATGAATAGATAGTTTCATGAGACCCAAAAGTATGGAAAGATGTCAAGAAAAGGGGTTTACATGAATTGTAGCATCTGTCATGGATAAAATCACAACAAAAGAGATTGTCCTTTCAAGGTGTGTAACTTTAAATGACTTGTATTATTTATTTGTAGCTTAATTATTTTTGAATATGTGACTGCTTCAACTATTTTTGTAGGATTCTGTTGGATCAAGTACTGTTAATGTTAGACCAATTGATGTACCAAGTACTTCAAGACCTAGGGGGAGGCCAAGAAACACTCCTCCTCCTCCTACTACTACTGATGCACCTTCTAGACCTAGGAAAAAAGCCAAGAAAAAAAGTGATAATCCTGATGCACCTCCTAGACCTAGGGGAAGGCCTAGAAAGACAACACTTGTTGCACCAGCTGAAAATGTTAAACATGTTGCAGTAGCTGCAAGAGAAAGAGGAAGGGGTGTTGAACATGTTGCAGAAGCTGCAAGAGAAAGAGGAAGGGGTGTTGAACATGTTGAACATGTTGCAGCATTTGTAAGATGAAGGAGAATAGATGTTAAACATGTTGTAGCAGTTGCAAGAAGAAAGGAAAAGGGTTTTGAACATATTACAGCATCTGCAAGAGAAAGGGAAAGGGGTGTTGAACATGTTGCAGCAGTTGCAAGAGGAAGGAGAAGGGTGTTGAATATGTTGCAGCAGCAGCAAGAGGAAGAGAAAGAGGTGTTGAACATGTTGCAGTAGCTGCAAGAGACAAGGGAAGGCCAAGAAAAACACTTCTTGGTGACATAGGAGTGGCAAGAAGGACACCTTTGCATGAGTGGTTTGAAAATCCAACCAGTTATGCTCCACCAAATCCACCTGCTTCACTTGTTTATGCTCCACCAAATCCACCTGTGTCACCTGTTCATGCTACACCAAATCTACATGCTTCAACTGGTAAAAGGCCAAAGACAGTCGGAATGGGTGTTTTGATTGATAAAAATGGTTTCACAATATATAATGTAAGTGCTAATTGGTTTAATTTAAGTTTAATTTGTCTTTAGACGTTTATATGTGTATAATTTTCTTTCTTTCTTTGTCTGCAGTCCGGGTTGCCAAGTAGTAGGATACTACATACTGGTTCTGCACATCCTATAAGATCTGCTGATATTACTGGGGACCTTGGTTACAAACCAAAAATAGGAGTAAGGTGAAGGGGCAAAAAAGTAATGACTGGAAACCATCTTGAAGTGATGAGAGATGAGATAAGAATGAACAAAAGATTAAAAAAATGGCTTCATCACAATCCAAGCCACAATGAAAGTAGTTTTAAAATGTTGATTGTTTTTTACACTAAAACTGATATTGTTTTTACACTAAAACTGATGTTGTATTGTAAATTGGGGTAGGTTATTTTGACAAGATCATTTTTTGTGAAGTTTCTATGATGCACTTGAATGTTGCATCTCAGACATTTGTGCAGTTATTTTGTATTATATGTTGCACTTGAAAGTTCAAGTTGTATCTCAAACAGTTATGCACTGATTTTGTTCTATTGTATTGAATATTTCTATAAATTTGTATCTATCGTTTGTGGTGTTATTTGATGTTTCTATCACTTTTGGAATAATGAATTTATCTCAACAAAAATGAGCAAAACAAACAAGTACTCAAAACCAACAATAGATTGAAATAGGAGATTTCATTCAACAAAATCAAGTTCAAACCACCATACAAGAAACACTGCCATAGGAGATTAAATTCAACAAAAACAAGCTCAAACTACCATACAAGAAACACTACCAACGATAAATTCATATTACAACACTGCACAAAATATTCCAACTGGCTATTTTGAACCTTATAGCAATACACATTATGAAGATACACACCATAAAAATACCACTAAAGCTCTCTATCTTCTTCACTTCAATCATCTTCTGTGGTGTATTTTTCACCTCGTCTTTCATCTTAACAAATGAGTTACATTGTTCTTCTATTTGAGTGAATGCAGATTCAGCTTCCATCTCCATTATTTTCCTATCACTGTAAGCACCAACCAATTCTTCCTTCGTCTTCATTATCTTCAATATTTCATTCATGTCCTTCACTTTCTTCACCAATTTTGGAATAATGAACTTAGATCATTCACCAACCACACCATCCCTCCAAAGAAAAAAGTTACACATGTTTGATCCATAATAAAGACAAGACCAAAATCTTCTTTCCGAATTATTATCGGACCAAGAAGTCTTCAAATGGAGTAAAAGACCATGATTGCATCGCACCTCCGCATTCAACATTGGATCTTTCTTGTCTAAACAAATCCTATTCAAATACAATTTTACATCTTCCATAGCTAACCCTAATTTCAAAAATCACAAATTAAAAATTAGTGAAAATAGTGAGAAGAAGTTAAAAAATATTAAGAAATTTACCAAAGAAAACAAAGAAAATCAATGCAAAATTTTTACCTTCAAGAATTGAGAGAAAAACGGGAGTAGGGTGGAAGAAGGAGATTTACCTCTCCTTAAATTGGTTAAAGTAAAAAAATAAAGGAATGTAACCCAAATATATAAAGTTACGGGTCAAAAAAAAGGTTTATAATATTTTTTAATCACTCTCACGCGCTCAAGGTTGGTGATTACACACATTTGTAAAAGTTGGCAGATATATGTCATTAAAATATAAAAAAAAGTCTAGGGGATAATAGGACCCCCGCAAAATTCAGTATACTCAACTGGAAATCCGGTCAAAGTTCAGGTATTTTTGTGAGTATTCTCCCTTTTGTTAAAGTTTCTCATCTAATATTTTAAACTTCCATTCGAGTCCGATTAAAGCGGATTTGCATCGGATAGGATTCATTCAAAGCTATTGCTCCTACTAAAGATTTTTCTACACTAAGAGCTAAAAAAAAAGACTAATTAAGGAGCAGACCCTCTAACAACAAATTTCAACTTGTGAACAAATGAAAATTTTAATATTTAACCGAATAAACTGTGTTTGCATTACTAAATCTTGCATTGAATAGGCAGTTTCAACATAAAAATAAATTATTATTTTGACAATAAGTACAACAACAACAATAACAAACCCAGTGTATTCCCACCCAGTGGGGTCTGGGGAGGGTAGAATGTATGCAGTCCATATCGCTACCTCCGAAAAAGTAGAGAGGTTGTTTTCGATAGACCCCTAGCTCAAGATAAAGAATAGTTAACAAGGTCATAGTAATACATGAAATAGGATGGGTGGCATAACTGAAATAGTAAATAAGAAATGGTAAAAATAGAAATACGAGAGACGAAAATACGAGCAATACGAAAATAAAAGATAGGAGATAAGGAATAAGGAAAGGACACCCACATAGCAGTAGCATACACTAGCGGCTCCTACCAATGGACACAGTCCTAGGATTACTAGCCCGGCTGCACAAGAGCTTCCTAACTACTAGTTACAACCCACTCACGCACTAGACCTCCACCCTTATCCGCGACCTTCACACCTTCCTATCTAGGGTCATGTACTTTGTAAGCTGTAACAGCTCCAAGTCATCTCTAATCACCTCTCTCTAGTATTTCTTCGGCCTACCTCTACTCGTACTGAAACCATCTAAAGCTAGCCTCTCACACCTATGAACTGGGGCATCTGTGCCCCTCCTCATCACATGCCCAAACCATCTCAGTCTTCCTTCCCGCATCTTGTCCTCCACCGAAGCCACTCCCACCTTCTCCCGGATAATCTCATTCCTAACTATATACCCTCTAGTAAGTCCACACATCCAACGCAACATTCTCATTTCCTCTAGCTTCAATTTTTGAATGTAGGAGATCTTGACTGGCCAACACTCCGCACCATACAGCATGGCCGGACGGACTGCCACTCTGTAGAACTTGCCTTTAAGTTTTAAGGGCACCTTCTTATCATACAACACTCCCGAGGCGAGCCTCCACTTCATCCAACCTACTTCAATACGTTTAGATACATCCTCATCAATCTCTCCAATCCCCTGAATCATAGACCCAAGATACTTAAAACTATCCCTCTTACAAACAACCTGGGAATCTAACCTCACTACCACTTCGTCGTCCTGCTTCAAGTCACTAAACTTGCATTCCATATACTCCGTCTTAGACCTACTCAACTTGAAACCCTTAGATTCAAGGGTTTGCCTCCAAACCTCCAATGTCTCATTCACACACTCCCGCATCTCATCAATCAGCACTACATCATCTGCAAATAACATACACCAAGGCACCTCATCTTGAATACTCCATGTCAATATGTCCATCACCAGTGCAAATAGAAATGAACTGAGGATCGATCCCTGATGCAACCCTGTCTCGACTGAAAACTTCTCTGAGTCTTCTCCCTCCGTCCTCACCCGAGTCTTTCCTCCAGTGTACATGTCCTTAATGGCTCTGATGTATGCCACCGGGACCCCTCTCATCTCCAAGCATCTCCAAAGAACCTCCCTAGGGACTTTTTCATACGCTTTCTCCAGGTCGATGAACACCATGTGTAAATCCCTCTTCCTTCCCCTATACTGATCCACCAATCTCCTCACCAGGTGGATTGCCTCTGTCGTCGAGCGACCAAGCATAAATCCAAATTGATTCTCCGAAATGGACACGACTCTCCTCAATCTCCGCTCAACCACCCTCTCCCAAATTTTCATAGTGTGACTCAATAGCTTAATACCCTTATAGTTGTTGCAACTCTGAATGTCACCCTTATTTTTATATAACATAATCATCGTACTCCATCTCCAAGCCTCAAGCATTTTTGCAGTCTTGAAAATGTCGTTAAATAAATCAATCAACCACCTTAAACCTGTTCCACTAATAAACTTCCAAAAATCCATCGAAATTTCGTCAGGCCTCGTCGCGCTACCCCTCCGCATCCTACGGATAGCCTCTTTGACCTCCTCAACCTTAAAACGTCTACAATAAATAAAATTTCAATTTTCGTTCGAGTGCTCCAGCTCCCCTAACTCAATGTTTATGTCCCCTTCCTCGTTCAATAGTCCATGAAAATACTCCTGTCATCTCTTCTTAATGTGAACATCCTCCACCAAAACCCTGCCATCTTCTCCCTTAATGCACTTTACTTTATCTAGGTCACGACCCTTCCGCTCCCTAGCTTTAGCCAGCCTAAATAATCTTTTTTTCCTGCCTTTCTCCCCTAACCTCGCATACAGGCTCTCAAACGCTGCTATCTTAGTAGTCGTAACTGCTAACTTAGCCTCCTTCCTGGCCACTTTGCACATCTCTCTATTCACCCGTTTCCCTTCTTCATCTCTACAGTTAATCAACTTAACATACACCCCCTTCTTAATCTCTACTTTATTCTTAACTTCTTCATTCCACCACCAATCCCCCTTATGTCGTCCTGCTCGACCCCTTGAAATACCCAACACTTCTCTTGCAGTCTCCATGATGTAGTTGACCGCCCTATCCCACATAACATCTGCGTCCCCCTACACTCCCACACCCCCATTTTTGCTACCTTCTCCCCTATCTCCAACGCACTAACTGGCGTCAAGCCTCCCCACTTAATTGTAGGTCAACCCTTCCCAACCCTTCTCTTCTTTCTCTTCTTGATTATCAAGTCCATCACCAGAAGCCTATGCTGGATCGAAAGATACTCACTCGAAATGACTTTACAGTCCTTACAAAAAGCCCTATCCCCCTTCCTAAGCAGCAGAAAGTCAATCTGAGTCTTGGCTATCGCGCTTCGAAAGGTAATCAGGTGATCCTCCTTCTTCGGGAAGCTCGAGTTCACTACCACTAGCCCAAAAGCCCTCGCAAAATCCAACAGAGCTTTTCCCTCACCATTTTTAACCCCGAAATCAAAACCTTCATGCACATCATCATAGTCTCCCGATAAAACCCCGATGTGCCCATTGAAGTCCCCTGCTATGACAATCTTCTCCGAGCTAGGCACACTTCTTACCACCTCGTCCAAAGCCTTCCAGAATCTTGCTTTTACCTCCTCATTCAAGTCCGTCTGCGGCGCATAAACACTACACACATGCAGCGTGGACCCCCCAATGACCTGCAAAAAGAGGGAAAGATTAGATCTTTGTGATCAATATCCAAAATTTGCATTATAATTTAAATATTGACAAAATCAAAGTCCATCAAAAATAAAATATACCAACAAAATACTAAACATATCAAGAATGAGATTTAAGCCACACATTCGTATACATATGACAATATTGTGAAATGCTATATGTTTATGATGATGTTATAAAGAGATAGAAAAGGACATTAAAAGGTTATACATAAATATATATTAAGATATTCAATTAAGAAGATAATTATAATGAAAGGTGGAAAGTTGATTAATTAAATCTACACATTTTTTGGCCTAATCAAAATAACATAAATAAAAAAATAAATAAATAAATAAAAAAAGAGGAAAAGTCCAAAAAAAGGACAAAATATTTTGAAAAAGAAAAATATACCATGAGACCCTCTCAAAGTTTGACAATTCCAAAAAAATTAGAACTTGAATCATGAAAATTAAAATAAATCTTACAATGATTTAAATGACAATGATATTGATAAAATAAATTATTGGCTTACCTCTTCATATCAAACAACTTCATCTTCACCGTTCTTTTTATAAGATGATGATAATATACATTAAAATCAAAGATATAAAAGAAAATTAAAACAAAAAGAAGAAGAAAATAAAGGAGAAGAGAAAAGAAAAACATACCACAAAATCCTCCCAAAAAATGAGAAGATTATATATAGTATGAAAAATAGAATATGAATAGGCCAAAATAAATTGTCCACTTAATAGTCATTCATTTTTCTTATTCAATGTTCATTTTTTTTCAAAAATACAATGACTTATAAAATATTAAAAAAAACTCAAAAATAGAAAGAAAAAAAATAAATAAATATTTTTCTTGGCTTATGAGGCATGCCACGTAAGCATGCTTATAAGTCTCCTGTATATATAGAGATAATACCTAATTATCCCCTTAAATTATACCCAAAAAGGTTATGATACACCTCAACTTAAAGGGAGTCCTATTACCCATCTGAACTAATTAAAAGTGTAATTTTGACACCCTTAGTGCCTACGTGACACATACGTGGCACAACACACTGAAGTATCAACGTAGGCACACGTGTGTGCCACGTAGTGCCACGTAGGCACTAAGGGTGTCAAAATTACACTTTTAATTAATTTAGGGATAATAGGATCCCCTTTAAGTTGAGTTGTGTCATAGCCTTTTTGGGTATAGTTCAAGGGAATAATTGGGTATTTTCTTTTATATAGAGAGATTTTTCTATCACATAACACATGGTAACACTTCTCCATTCAACCATCTAATTTTTTAATATAGGAGTATAACGGACCTAACTCACCTTAATATTTCTCTCTTCTCAAGCTGATTAAACATACAATGCATGTATTCGATCTTACTTCTACTTATTCTAAAACACTTGCTATTTAGTATGTTTCTTCATAGTTCAAACTTTTGACTAACACTCTCAATAGTTTCATCAATCAACAATATCATCAAAAAAATAACATATACCGTAGAACCTTTTCTTGTATTGTGTTGAGTAGCTCATCTATAATTAGAGTAAACAAGTAAGGGCGCAATGCCAAAATCTTGTGTAAATCCATTGTGATGAAAAACTCCTTTGCATCACCTATGACTATTCTAAATCTTGCCAAGACTCCTTCATACATGTTCTTTATATATATATATATATTCTCCGTTTTCATTTATTTATTTGATCTTGATTTGGCATGCAGCTTATAAGAGAGTGAAGAAAACTGATGAATTTTGTTATCTTAAACAGATATAAAAGGTTTGTAAAACAAACAATTGAAACGAAAAAAGTATTTACTATGAATTGTTTCTTCTTCATCACCCACCAATCTTTCTTCTTCTTTTTTTTTCAAGATAAATTTCCATTGATCTTCTTAGCAAGAACATAGGCTCCATTGTGGTCTATGGTGTGAAAATTTAAACCGATTCTCTTTCACTCTTTTCGTGTGTTTAGATCGACACTTTGCGTAACTCATGAATTTAATTTGAAGGTGGAGTACGCACAATTTTGAACATCTCCTTTTTTCTTATAAATCGAAATTAGTGACCTTCCTCCAAGTTTTTGGGCATCCTATCACTTTTTAGTGTAACATTTTGAACAATTTCATGGTCTTTTTTTTTTTTACTTCTGCCGACCTAGTTCTCTGAATTCAGCTAAAGTTTCTATCATTTACAAACATGTCGAAGTCTAAAATACTAATTTCTTGATTTAAATTGAACAATTAATAAAAATTCTCTCTTTTTTAATCTCAATATCTCCAATCAACACTTGTTGAGAATCATCCTTAATATATTTCAATTAATTTAAATTCTTATCCCATCCATTTCCCTTTTAATCATGCTAGTTTAAATATTTTTTTCTCCCCTTCTCTTGTTCCTATTTTTTTTATATAAGTTAATACAATATACATTTTCTCTGATTTTTCTACTTCTTAACAAAAACCATTTTGATGTATTCTTTCCATAGGCAGTGCAACACTAAATAAGATGTTAATTCTTTAAATATTGTTAAGGTAAAAGATTATGAGCCATCATGTTGTTTATCACTTTCTTTGGCTCAATTTTGACGGCATAGTTCAAACTTCAAGAGCCAAATTTTTTAATTGAAACTTAATAATTTATTTATTTTATTTCGCTTTACTTTGTATTTGTATCAAAATATAGATATTTTATTATACTTATCAATTTTAGCAAATCAAGAGAATTTCATCAAAAAAATTCTCATACTATCCTCCGGTCCATTTTACTTGTTTGTTTAATAAAAAGAGTAGGTCCAAAATAGTCGTCATTTTAAAAAAATATATATATAATTTATTATAATATTTTTTTCACTTTTTAGGCTTAATCATATAAATATGAAAAAATATTAATGTAGCATAAAAGAGAAAAATATTAAATTGAGAATAATAATAAAAAATAATAATTAGTTACATAAAAAAGGATAATTGTGCGAGACACATTGATAAGTAAAATGGATGGAAGGAAGCATTTGTTAATTTGTAAAAAAAAAAAACTAGAGAGAATGAATTACTTCTTTCTATCTTTAATGATATGATAGCATTAATTATTGTAAAATTAAGGCATATTTGTTTGCACTTAATGGAGGTTTGAATCTGAATGGTTCAGACTTCAGTCCATTAAGTGCATTTGTTTTTTTTTTTAAAGAGCCTCTTAATGTATCTGAAAACTTCTGAATGGATTGAAAAGAAGTCTGAATACCATTCAGACTCTTAAAAACATAATTCATGACTCTCTCACTTCATTATTTCCTCTCTCTTTTATTTCACGTTATCTCTCTCCCTCTCTTCACGTTTCTCGCTCTCTTCCTCTTCACTTGCTTTCCTTCTCTTTTAGGTATGATTCACCAAAAAATTTTATAAATATTTTAGTTATCAATTTGTATTCATTATTTGCTAAACTCTAAATTTCTACTAGCAATTTTTTATTTTGATTATAAAATTTGTAGTTCTTTGGATAATAGAATCTTATGTGTGCCTGTTCATAACGTAAAATTGAACTTACTAATGATATTTTCACTCAGATTTCATGGTTAACAAATAAACATGTGTCCGTTCTAGTATTAATTAGTTATTCAAATACTTTAATATTTATGCATTTAAGTCAAAATTATATCTGATTAATTATTTTAGTTTGTTGGATCAGTTTAATTGACAGATTACTTTATGTTGAATTTATTTTTTTATAATTACATCATATCACAATAATTTTTAATCAATATATCTTTTTTTAATAATTTAAATAATTCAATAATTATATTTAACATAATATATTTATCTTTAAATATTTTAATTATCACTCAAATAATAATTTTGTTATTTAAGTTAATACTTTATGTAATATTTTTTTCATATAATATAATATTTTATTACTATTTAAATTTGAATTGTATATTTATTATAAATAAATAAATTACGTACATTCAGATTTAAAAAACAAACAGTCTTAATCATTCAATATTTAAATCTAGATACAACATCTTAATCATTCAGATATCCATTCAGATTCAGACGTCTTAATCTTAAAAACAAAAACAAATGCACCCTAAATGAGTAAGTGAGTAGCATGCAAATTGAAAAAAAAATAAAAAAAATTACTTCCTCCATTCCACTTATTTTTTCTTCTTCTTTCTCAACATTTTTGTTTCAAATTAGTTATTCATTTTCGTAAATCAAAAATATTTTATTATTATTTTTATATTACCATCAGTATTAAATAATTAAAAAAAATATTAGTAGTTAAATTTAAAATTTCAAGACATCATTGATAGAATTAATTTATAAAATACACTTCTAATTAATATTTTCTTAATTGGTGTGTCAAATCAAAAAGGCCAAGTAAAATAGAATTGAGGGAGTATTTTTTTTGAGTTTTTTCATTCGATGTTCGATATCCTCATTGGAGCCCCAACTAATTCGGACCGTGCACTGCAGAACCCATTCTGGGAGTGGCGCTCCCAATAAGATTTTCTTCATACCAAGGGCTCGAATCAACACCTCTAATTAAGGGTAGAATAGTCTCACCACTACACCACAACCCATATTGGTGAGTATTTACTGTCTTCCTAAATAAATGATGTTTTAGTTTTTTTATTTTTATTCTTAAATAAATAACGTTAAAGATATCAAAAAATAAATTAAAGATGTCATTTCAATTTTACATATATTAAAAATAACGAGTATTTTACATAATCAAAAAACTATTAAAAATTATATTTCTTAAAAAATATTTATTGTAAATTTAACATTATTGATAGCTTATATATTATTTTAAAGATATTTATCAAGTGTAAGTTGGTAAAAATATTTTTCTTTTTCTTTTTTATTTTAACTTTTTATAAGAATGAAAATAATACCAAGCTAAAAACACTATTCATTAGATAGGAAGGGAATATATAATTTTGATACTAGAGTCTCAATTACTGTATCATATTGTACACACCATAATTAGGGCCAAAAAAAGGAAGAAGATGAGATCGATATTGTATTTGATTGTTGTATTTGTGTCCATTAATAATATCTTCTTATACGACGTCGTTTCTTCCTCTCAGATAATTTCTGTTCACGCAGGTAACCCTAAAATCTCAATTAAATTAATTTAGTTTGATTTAAGAAGAGCCATCTTTGATGTGTTAATTGTAATAAAAGTTGAATTTTTAAGTTTGGGTTGTAAATTTTTTATTTTTTTATTTTTTTATTTATTTTTTTTTGGGGGGGGGGGGGGGTTGTTGTTGTTGTGGTTGGATTATGTGTAGATCATTATTTGCTTAATTTAGAGAGATTATTCGGTATTTAGCTAGCGTTTTACCATATATTTTTGAAAAGTTGCTTCAGATACTAGTAGTTGTTGTAAGGGGGCATTGAGGTAACTGGTAAAGTTGTTGTTATGTGACTAGGAGGTTACGAGTTCTAGCCTTGGAAATAACCCCTCGCAGAAATGTAAGGTGAAGTTGTGTACAATAGATCGTTCTGATCGGGCCCTTTGCTAGACCCTGTGCGCATAGCAGGAGCATAGTGCACCAGGCTGCCCCCTTTTCTACTAGTAGTTATTGTATTAAAGGGGAGAATTGGAGTAACTGGTAAAGTTGCTCCTATGTGACCAGGTCATGGGTTCGGGTTCAAGCCTTGGAAATAGCCCCTTGCAAAAATGTAAGGTGAGGTTGCGTATAATAGATTCTTGTGATCAGACTCTTTCTGGACCCTGCACATAGCGGGAGCTTATTGCACCGGACTGTCTTATTTGTTTACTAGTAGTTATTGTATTGCAAGGGAGTCACGGGTTCAAGCCTTGAAAACAACCCCTTGCCGAAATGTAAGGTGAGGCTGCATACAATAGATTTCTGTAGTCGGACCTTTTCCCTGGACCCTGTGCATAGCGGGAGCTTAGTGTACCAGGCTGCCTTATTTCTTTTGCTAGTAGTTATTGTATTATTCTCTCTTGTAGTTTCTTGTCATTTGAGTTTCGTTATTATTTGTTGTGTTTTGTACTTGGATTATCATTTTATCTTGTTATGACTACTGTTCAAGATGATTTGTCAGGTTATTTATAGTATTTTGCCATGATTTTCATTTCATTTGTTTATTTTTTCTATACTGCTTTGGACTATTTTTTTCTTGAGCTGAGGGTCTATCACTGTACCCAATATAGTGGTGAGGTCTGCATACACTTTACCCTTCTCGGGCCCCATCTTGTGTAATTGTTTTTGTTCTTGTTGGATTATGTAGCTCATTATTTGCTTAATTTAGAGAGATCATTCGATATTTAGCTAGCGTTCGACCATAGATTTTTGAAAGTTTATCTTGAAATATTTTCAAGTTTCGGATCCAATGGTGTGGGCCTAGTGGTCAATGAAGTAGGTGAGAAACACGAGGTCTCAAGTTCAAATTCCAGTAGAGATAAAAATACTAGGTGATTTATTTACATTTGTTCTATCCTTGGTGGATAGAGTTACCTGGTAGGTGGTAGGTATCCCGTGGAATTAGTTGAGGTTCCTCGGACACCATGGTTATCAAACAAATAAAATAGCAAATGTTTGACCATAGATTTTGAATTTTTGGCCATAAAATTTGATCTTCAAATATTTTCAAATTCCAAAAAACGAGCTCAGACAAGTTTTTGGATTTTTGGGACTTTGACTTAAGTGTCACTTTAGCAAAAAGAATAAGTGTCACCGCGTTCAAGATAAAACTAGTATAGTTATCCAACTATGCCCTTGTATTAAAGAACTACTTGTTCTTAATAATGCTCAATTCTCAAGAAACATTCTATTTATTGATGTGTTTTATAATGGGCGTGAAATGAGTTAAAGTGACACTTATTTTGGGACGGGGGGAGTACAAAACTTCAAATTTTTCCAAGTAAAATGCATACCCGACACAACTTCAGATTTCGAAAATCACAACTTCAAAAACTCAAATTTCCAAGTTTCAAGTTTCAACTTCGAAATCTATGGTTAAATGGGAGCTAAGAATTTTAAATGTGTTACTAATGAAGTATGATTGTGATGGGAAATAATGAGCCAACGATACTAGGGTAATAGTCCTGTTTACTGTTTGTTTACCTTTGATTTCTAGGCTTATTTATTCTTCATTTTTGTGTTTTAGAATGATTATTATTATAACTGAAAATGGTTGATAGAATTACCAAAAGTTGGAAAAAAGTTTTAACTGGTTGATGCTCTAAATTTTTAGTACTAGAAGCTTTAACTAATAGTTGGGAATATTAGATTGCGCTGTCAAGGGAGGTAGGCATACCCGTGCACCATGTGCGCTCCCATCTAGTGTTGGGGTAGGGGAAGAGTAGGTGTATACCGTTCACACTCTCCCCCTTTCATTTCCAAAAAGAGGTTGTTTCCGCGCGTTGAAGTGTGACTCATATGCAAGTCACCAAGAAAGAAAATTTATTGTTGCGCCAAAGCTTGCCTTCACTAGCTTGAGCTGACGAACTGGTTCATGCTCTTAAATTATTGTGCTCGAGTGACAAAGAAAGGCCAATAGCCTTTCTGTTCACTTGATTGCACTAGTGCTGACAAAGTTTACATCTTGTTCAAAATAGAATACTTTCCAGAATTATTATTGTTTGCTACTATTGGGTTGTAATTCTTGTGGTTTATTCCTGTTTGTATCAGGCACATCATTCAGTCAAAGTTCTAAAGAACCAAAATATAAAGTTGAGTTTCATTCAGAAGACGCACCTTTCCAATCGGTAAGTTACTTTTCATGTCTCTCACCTTTTAACATATTCAAAGGCACACTATGCACTTCAAATACGTTATATGCTTGCAATAAAAGGTGATCTACTATTATAAATAAGATTCTCAGAAGTGGGTGTAAACTGGAAAGTACATCTCTACTGAGACAAACAAGCACTACTGAAACCGTGTCTGTACGTCACTACGTCTGTCCAAGAACATATGTGGTTTCCTGCTGTTTTCCTGGATATATATTTTGCAAGTCAGAGGGTTATGACAAGTTGTTTCAAGTTTCTAAGTTTTCTTTTCTGCTTCATTATTACTCCTATAACAATGGATCTCTACATTAGGGATCTACATTGAAACCTTAGTTGTTTACTCTAATTATGGATGAGTTAACCAACATAATACAAGATGAGGTCAAATACTGAATGCTATTTGTTGATGATATTGTATTAATTGATGAAACCAGAGAGGGTGTCGATCGAAAGCATGAAATATGGAGAAAATCTTTTTCTCTTTGATAATTGTGGTGTCTGGGCTAGTTTGTTCGCACCTCAACTAATTCCACGGGACATCTGCCAATTCCCGTCAACAACAGTATCAAATACTAGGTAACTTTGTCCACCAAGGCTAGGACAAATGAGAAGAAACCATCTAGTGTTTTTGTCTCTATTGGGATTTGAATTTGAGATCTCATGGTTCTCAATTCACTTCATTGACCACTAGGGCACACCCTTGGTGCATGGAGAAGCTCTTTGGGAGAAGGGTTTTAGGATAAACAAACGTAAGACTGACTACATTCCTCAAGTTAAATGATCAGCACGACAAGAGTGAAATTGAGTTAGACTAGATGGGATTACTGTGCCTATACAACAACAACAACAAACCCAGTGTATTCCCACATAGTGGGGTCTGGGGAGGGTAAAATGTACGCAGTCCATACCGCTACCTCCGAAGAAGTAGAGAGGTTGTTTCCGATAGACCTCCGGCTCACTGTGCCTATACAAACAATTGAAATATCTAGGCTCGTCTCAAGGGAATAAAATGATAGATGAAGATGTTACACATAGGACTAAAATTAGATAGTTGAAAGCGAGAGGTGCTACCGGGGTGTTATGTGATAGAAGTCTTCCTACCGAAATGAAAGGTAAGTTACACAAAATAATTATAAGACTGGTAGCGTCATACGGTAGTAATATTGGGCCGATAAAGTTCAATAAATCCACAAGATGAGTGTTGCAGAGATGCATACGCTAAGATGGTTGTGTGGTCATACAAGATTGGATAAGATAAAAAATGACTACATTTGCTAGAAGGTGC
Organism: Capsicum pubescens; assembly: GCA_030864215.1. Lineage (NCBI taxonomy): Eukaryota > Viridiplantae > Streptophyta > Magnoliopsida > Solanales > Solanaceae > Capsicum > Capsicum pubescens. The sequence goes on along the minus strand of CM061544.1, from coordinate 67,354,123 downwards.
AAGTAACACACAATAAGGATAATATGAGAGAAAGTTGCTTAAGATGGTTTAGTCATGTCTTGCCGGTAATGTAGGGGTGAAACTATGGTTAGTGAAGGGTTGAAAAAGGGACGAAGTAGACCTTAATCATATGGAAAGAAGTTGTCTCAAAAAACCTACAATTTCTTGGAATCAATGCAGACTTGGCTAAAAATATAGCATAATGGAAGAAAATGATCAATATAAATAATATTTATTAGTAGGGAATAGGTTTTACTCTTGTTTTCTTTTTGGCAAAGCAAGTATTATTGATGTAAAAAAACAGCATAAAGAGAATGTTGTTGCAAATTGCTTTTCTAGGAGTATTTTGACCTTACCACAGATTTATATACTAGTAAAAATATATTGTTATCATCATTCAGAAAAAAACATGCTAGTAAAAATATTGAGAAATTTTAAGAACAACAACAACATTATTATTATTGATATTATGCAGTATTAACTTTGTTTTCACCTTTATTTTTATCATAGTATGATGATAATGAGTTGAAATTAAATGGAGAAACATGGTAAGGATTCATATCGCCATGCCTTGTTTGGGACTGAGGTGAAGTTGTTGCTATTGCTTCATAAAGTTTGATTTCCGGAAGTTGAGATTGTAAGAGCTGGTGTGAGAGACATAAATGTTGATTGCTTTATCATTCACATTTTTCAGTCAGGATAATATGTTGTTGCAAATTTGATTGGTGCTTTTACCTCTAAACCACAAAAAGGAACAAATTTTTATTGCTACACTATGTATCCAGACTACCCTTACCTATCATCTAAAACTCAGAATTATGCGTGAAAAAAACGAGTAATTTTAGAGTATATTGTTCTTTAATCTACAATTAGGAACTTAAATCCATGTTAGTCATACATATAAGGGGTTAGGATTACAATGGGAAGCATGTTGAACAGCCTCTTTTGAGCAATGTATTTGAAGTATCATGTCACCTTTAGGATCTTTCAGTGGTGACCCTGGTAAGTTGAGGGTATGAACTGTGGGATAAATTTGAGAACATTTAGGCTTCTTTTGGTTCCTGAGGGAAAAGTGCAACTGTTTTTTTCAGTAACTCTTTATGCAACCTATTGGTTGAAGAGAAATGCAAACAGAAGTTTGCCCTGATATTCTGTGTGAATAATGATGAGACGGGGTGAATTTACTTGTATTGTCATTCTATAAATCTGATGTACTGGTGCACTCTCTTTTGCAGGATGATGACCAGGAAACTATTCTTATGCCCAACAAAAATGGGGAGAAGTTTCTCTGTTATTTGCCTAAAGTCGATAAACCCAAGATTGGCAAATCAGTGACACCCAATATAAGCAGTTTGGTCGTGGACACTGAGAAACGCATCAAGTTGAAGACACCAGATGAACTACTTGAAGTACTGAAGGATCGATGTCTTACCAGGGTCAGAGTCCATCTAATTTTTCCTGTACCACCTGAAAACTTATGCAGCTATAAGTTTTTATGGTCTGCTCTAACTGATGTGTTGGGAAAGAAGTAGTCTAATTTTGTCTATACGTTATCTTGCATTATCAAACTTTTCTACAGCTAGAAGGGTGGTGGTCATATGAATTCTGTTATGAGAACAAGTTGAGACAAGTTCATTTGGAGGATGAAAAGGTATGTTTTACTTCGCTTTTAAGTATGTGTTCTTCAGGCATGATTTGCCAGAGTAACCTTTTTCCTTCCACCAAGAATATTTTAAATATTTAATGGGCTGAGTCTTTGTTGCCTCACTAAAGCTCCTTTTATACAATTGATGCTGGGTTGGTTTCGGAAAATTCAAAGGATGAGATGCTGACATTGGATAAGCTAAAACCACTTCCTTACAAAAAAATGGCTGTTCCTTTCTTATTCAAAGATATCAGTGGTGTTCATGCCAACTTATGCACACATTGACTAATCCACCGGGCTGTACAGAAGACACGTTGCCAAAGATAATCCTGCCCACCAAGATGGCAAGACCATAGCAAATGAGGTCACACTAAGTGATATAACTGGGATTTGAACCTAGGATCTCTAGGTAGTTAAGTGCTGTAGCTGGGATATGAACCCAGGATCTCTAGTAGTTAAGTGCTATAGCTGGGATTTGAACCTTGGATCTCTAGGTAGTTACTCCAGCCTCTCGATCGCTAGGTCATCCCATCCCCCAGTTCCATTTTGTATGACTCATGTTGACTTTCATGGTGTTGAAGTTGAATGAACTGTTACATTTGACTTTGAAATAGCCAAGGAGATCTAGTATATAGATTTCTGACTATATCCAGATCCAGTGGGTGATGCCAAAATCTTTGAGGCGACGGTTTCTGAACTGGAAATTTGGGAAGGGAAAAAGAACTAATAACGTATTTCTTACATGTTCCAAAAATTTCTTGTTCTTGCTGCTTTTTGGTAATTTTTACATCTATACAAGACAGATGGTTTACTAGACTTTAAGGATTGCCTATAACTCCTTTCAAAAGGATTGCCTGTAAGTAAGCAAATGGAATTAAACTGTTTGTTCTGTTTTATGCATCCTCTGGATGAGGATGCAGATTATATAATAATAATAATTTTGCATTTTGCTTATCGCTAATTGAAAAGATAACAGTTTAAAGGCGTGAAGGGTATAGAGGTGTCATATCAAAATCAAAATATTATGATATAGTAGTAAAGATCGATTCGACATTTTGAACTTGCTGGACTTCTTAGTCAAGTATATATTTCAAATTATTCGGTTGACGAAAATAGAAAGTAGCAGAGACTTAATTATTGAAAAAAAAAGTAGGTCAAACATATGGATGGAGGATGTATTATTATGCAATTGCATTTCTTAGTTCATCGTAACCTGCATATTGTTATTATGTACATTGGAGTAATATCCTTTACTCATATTTGTTTTACTTTTCTTTTTAGTTTGTTCGTTAAAAAGATGCATCTTTCTATATTTAGTATTATATATATATATATATAAATGACATGACATAGTTAATCCCACAACTTTCAAAGGGTATTGTTGGCATGCTATATACACCTTTACTTGAAAACCACAAGTTTAAAAAGTCTTCTTTATATTCTTAAACTTTGTGTCTAGTCAATCTAGGACAAATAAAATGAAATGGAGGGAGTATATGCATATTGATCAATCATTTACTGTGTAAAAAAAGTGTGTTCTTTGATCAAAGAAAATATTTGTTATGTGTTTTCAGCCAGTTCAAGAATTTGTCTTGGGTTATTATGATGCTGAGGCTACCGCAGCTTATCATCAGAGTCACTCAGATAATTCAGTACTAAAGGATCCCCGTTCAAAAGATGCGTCACAAAGGTATGGATATTAAACTGTGAGTTACTAACTGGCTTTGAAAGAGCTTCTAGTATACACTTTGGGTATATAATGAGTCTGCTAACCGTCACTAATAGCAAATGATCAGTTTCGAGTTTCACACAAGTACTTGACTACAGAAAACAACTATTATTGTAACATTTATTCAATTTATGAAATCTTGGAAAGTCTTTCTCGAATTTGAAGCACATTGCCTGATGCGTGGATGGATTGCCTCTTTGTTTTCTGTAGATATCATGCTCATATCTATACTAATGGGACCGTATGTGATTTAACAAATGAACCACGACAGACAGAGGTATAAAGCTATTCTTTTGCTTTTTGCTATTTGTCTTTTTTATTCAAAAATTATGTGTTTCTCATGGACTCAATTCCAGGTGAGGTTTGTTTGCTCAGAGCCTAGAGCTCTGATAAGCTCTATAACTGAATTATCCACCTGCAAGTATGCTCTCACCGTACATTGCCCAACCCTCTGCAAACACCCGTGAGTTATTCCGATTGATTTTTCTTGTTAAAGTTACTCCTGATTTTTTGTTCAATTCGTCCCTCTTATGGCTGCTGACTATGGCAGTTGATCATCCTTTCTTTTGAGCTGTCTGTTATTTCTGGTAGCTATTTCATACTTGCTTTCATTAGTAACTTGCTAACTGCTGCTGAGGCATTGAGAATTCTCAGACTTTTACAACAACATACCCAGTGTAATCCCACAGCTGGGGTGTGGGGAGGGTAGTGTGTACGCAGACCTTACCTTCACTTTGGGAAGTAGAGAGGCTGTTTCTGATAGACCCTCGGCTCAAGTGGAAAAAAAACCTTAAATGAATCGTGTATTTGTGAATTGATTAATCGATTCAAAAAAATGGCCTGCACGCCAAGCGGCTGTTTGGTGTAGGCCATCAACCTTTTGGGTTTGTCATTGCACAGGGGGCGCTTTGGCCCTTTTGGTTCATCCCAAATTTCGTTGACCATTTCAGAATTTTACCTTCAAATTGTGTGCCGTTAAGGCTCCGGACTCACTCACTTTCTCTGGTCGTCAGCATTTCCTCTGATTGTTAATTGTTCTATGCAGGCTCTTTCAGGAAGAAAGGCCAGTATGGCATACAATAAACTGTAATAAACTTCCGAAAGATTACAGGGAAACCAAAGCCGAAGAAAACTTTGACGATGAAAAGATCGCCATGGTTACAGACTCCGAGGATCAGCCTTCGATTGATTCAGACAATGCAGATGAACATGCCAATGTTGAAGGAGACAATTTAGAAGATGAAAATATCACTGTAGCAACATAATACAGACATGGCCTATGAAGGGGATTTTTCTATTTATTGCAGAAATGCTACATTCTCTTTTTCTATTTGTTCATCTGATGCAGTAAAGAATATTTAGTAAAGGGAAAAAGAAGGATAGACGTCACATTTGTTGAGTAAACATGATCCTAATGTTACACTGTTTTTATAATATAAGGTGGCATTTTAGCTCAACCATTCTCATTATGCACTACTTTCAAGATTCTATATGCTTATATAGTACTACCTCCGTTTCGGAATAAGTGAATTGTTGGGGTATTTATTGACGTTTCAAAATAAGTGAATCGTCGAATTTTTTTTCAAATTTACCCTTATGATTTGACAACCAATTAACTTTTGAAATGGTATTACAAGGTCAACTTTATTTTTTTTTTGGGGTAAAAATGAAAAATTATGTTAAATTTATGTCTTTAATGTTTTTTCCTTAATCTGTGTGTTAAAATTTAATAATTCATTTATTATGAAACGAAGGAAGTAACTAGTTTAGGTGTACACACGTCGCACGTGTACCTTATTTTATTGAGTTCAAATGTTAGGATATTTGTTTAAATAATAAAGATGAATATAATAATTAAATTTAACATCTTTTGGAAAATTTATTTAATTAAACATAACCTTTATCAAAAAAATTTCTCAAAGTCGATTGACATTTATCTATTACTTGTAAAGTGCAATAAAACAATATAATGATAGAGAGACATCAAAACAATATAATTAAATTTAACCTTTATACAAATTTTTTCTCAAAGTCGTCCGACACTCATTTACCCACTTGTAAGCTATAACAAAATAATATGACAATAGAGATATCAAAACAATACAACTAAATTTTACCTTTACACCAAAAAAAATCTCAAAACAGAAATATAAAAACAAAACAATTAAATCTAACTTTTACTTAATAAAATTTCTCAAAGCCGACCGACATTCATCTACCATCTATAAATTCATATACGACCTGTAAACTACAGTAAAATAATACAATTGTGATCACTAAACTTCAGTTTTGATGAAATAATTCTTGTTTGAGCAAAAATTTTGACACTAAAGAATGACTTGAATGAAAACAAAGAAGATATATATATATACACCCACACGTTGAATTTTATTATGTGGATAAAAATAGAGAAGAAGTTGAGGGTTAGAAAATTAAGCATCCATCAATCTAGACATGCAACCGAATTAAGTTAGATGAGCATCAATTACATTTTCCCAATAAGTAAATCAGTTTCTTCTCTAGTTTAACGTACATCTCAATATTTATAGAAGTATTTCCTCAATAGAGTCTTATTTTAGGAGTATTTTTCTATCCTATTTTAGGAGTATTTTTTTAATTGATCAGTACAAAGAAAAATATTAATTGATTCTCCTTCCATATATTTTAGGAGTCTCATATATTTTAGAAATTTAGTTAATATAATAAAAATAATTAAATAATAAATTGAAGAAAATAGTGAAAAGACAATTTTGTCTGAAGGAGAGTCTTTTAATGAAGTACAAAAAGTTCAAATCACTTTTCTAAGGGTCTTCACACTTTTAATATTACTAGTTTAGGTGTACGTGTCTCGCGCGTGTAACTCACTTTAATAAGTTTACACGTTACACTAAATATAATATTTGTTTAAATAATAAAAAAGAATACAATAATTAAATTCAATATCTTTTGAACATGTAAAGATGGAGAATTTATTTAATTAAATCTATCATACACACAAAAAAAAAATTCAAAGTCAATCGAAATTTATCTACCACCTGTAAACTACAACAAAATGATGATAGAATATCAAAACAATACAATTAAACCTAACCTTTGCAAAAGATTTTTCTCAAAATCGATCGACAACCAACTACCACCTATCAACTACAACAAATAATACGAAAACAGCGGTATCAAAATAATACAAATAAATCTAATCTTTACATACAAAAAAAAAATCTCAAAGTAGAGACATCAAAACAATACAATTAAATCTAACCTTTTCCTAAAAAAAAAATTCAAAGTCGACCGACATTCATTTACCACCTGTAAATTATAACAAAATAATAAGATAATAAAGATATCAAAACAATACAATTAAACTTAATTTTTACACAAAAAATTCGTAACAAAGTTTTGTGTAAAGGTTATGATCAATAAAATCAAAACGTAATATAAATAGAAATTTGAAATTCAAAAATCACAAAGTTACCTAATAACAAAGCTATGGTCACAAAATTTTATTACCCAAATAATATATTTATATAAACCTAAAAACGGACTTGTAAAATTGAAAAAATGAAAGAAATATAAAGACTCCTAAACTAAAATATTATAACAAAAGAATAATAGTCCTAACCTAAAAAAAACAATACCTTTTTTTTTTTGGTGAAGTCCATTACTTTTTTTGTAATTGGGATATACGAATTGCATTTAGTTTTTGGAAGAATTCTTTTCTTCTTCTTTTAGGAGTCTTAACCTATTTTATGTAAAATAGTTTTTCAATTTTTCTAAAATATTTAGAACTTTACTTCATATAGAATTATTTTTTTTGTGTGTGTAATAATTTCTTTCAAGTTGAATTTTCTTTAACAATTTATTCAATAAATTTAGAAATTCAACTAAAAGTAGAAAATCTTCTCCATTTAATTTTTATATATATTTATTATAGTCAATATTCAATATAAAAAATTGAAGAAAAAATATGAAAAGACGACTTTGTCTATTACGGAGTCTTTTAATGAAGGATAAAAAGTTTAAATCACTTTTCTAAGGTCTTTACACTTTTAATATATATATATATATATATAATATAGATGTGTTTATTCTCATTGTATTTTATCTTTAATTTATGGGAAAAAGCATCGTTTGCACCTCAAATTATACAAGAAAAGTCAAAGCCACACCTAAACTATACTAGTGACCTATTACACACCTAAACTATTAAAAAATGATACTTTTTACCCCCTAGATCTGACGTGGAAAAAATAAAATTATGTAAATTAAATACAGCGCGTTTGGTAGTAAAATTAACGAAAAAAAAAAAAATTCCTCCCCCACCCCCAAACCACCTTCTTCTTCATCACCCCCACCCCCAAACTCCATCATCACCCCCACCCCAAACTCCAACCGACCGAATTGATGTGAATTTCACTAATTTCGAAATCTCGAAACGAAATTCAAATAACTAATTTCGAACTAAGCACAAATGGGCTCGCCAAAATTCAAATTGAATTTATTGTTTTCACTTCGATGGCATTCCAGCGAACTCAAACAGTAACAAACATCGACGGATGGGTCGGAGTTTCTGTAGCAAAAAAATGTGGTGCAATTTTTTTATTTCATCACTACTACTATTACCTCCATATCCACTAATCTTGAAGATGAAGCACCAAATTACCCCCACATAATTTCACATAAACCGTTTAAATCTTCGAATCCGCCTTACTAAAGTCAGCAGCCGCCCCCAATTTTTTTTTCTCCTTTCTTTTCTCCCATTTCCACTCTCCTTTTCAACCTTCCATTGAAGGAATGAAGCTTCTCTTTGGAAAATACTCCACTTCACCCCAAAGAACCTCAAGAATATACCTACCTTAGTTTTAACAGTTATTGTGTCGGGTATTATCCCTCTTTATCAGCTTACCCAAGAATAAGGGTGTTGGTACCACCATCACTACCTGTTTTTTATCATCGTTGCCAACAAACATCATCACCACAAAATTCAGCAATCCAATTCCAAATATTCAATCAAAAATCACAAAATTTAGATAGATTTTCTCTAATTACTCAACAAATTGATCACAATTCCAAGCAAAACTAACAAAATTCAGATGAATTTTTCTTAATTACCCAACAATTTGATTACAATTCCAATCAAAAATCACAAAATTCAGATTGATTTTCCTTAATTACTCAACAAATTGATCTCAATTCCAAGCAAAAATCTCAAAATCAAGAATTTGATTACAATTTCAATCAAAATCCCAGAGCTCACATGAGAAAATCCAAAAATGAACGTTAAATGTAGGGAAAAATAATAATTCAAGCCCTAATAAAGGCGAATTAGGGAAAAATTAAAATGATTTTGTGTAAAGATACACATTACATAAACAAAAATTAGAGAAATAAATTGGATGTTGATGAGTAAATGATGAAAAAGAAAGGGAATAATAGCAGATGACAAAAATAAAAATAATAAGGGGGTTTTGACATTTTTTATTATTTTTTCGGTATTATGCTGACGTGGCACTGATGTAGCAGGCGCGTGTGATACACCGCACCACGTGCAAGTGGTATAATGCTTTACGGGATTTAGAAAATATCACTTTTTTATAGTTTAGGTGTGTAATAACTCACTAGTATAGTTTAGAAGTGATCTAGACTTTTCGGATATAGTTTGAGGTGGAAATAATGTTTTTTCCCTTAATTTATTGTATGGAGAATGTAATTGCAAGAGTTTTTCCTGGTTTGTTTTTAAAACCTAATTTAAATTCAGAAGAAGCAAGAAACAAAAATAGTTTTTTGGAAGGGTGGTGTTCAAGAGGAAGGAAAATGTTCTTGAAAAACAAATTGATTTTTTATTTATTTATTTTTGTGTTTGGTATGTAAGAAAAAAAAAATAGGTCATAATTCATGTTTCAATTTCCGAGGGTGAATTAGAGGTATTGAAGCTATTTATCATTCCGACGTCAACCTATTTTTTTAATTCTTGTTTTGCCTTAAAAATACAAACGAAAAAGCGTTAAAAATATCCTGAACTATCTGAAATGGAACAAAAATGTTCTTCGTTAGTTTTTTGGTTAAAAAATACGTCTCTATTAAATTTTTGACTCAAAAATACTCTTCTCTAACGAAATGACACCAAACATACCGTATAGATAAAAAATGCCACTTGGACATTCCACGTCCCAAACGACTCTTCAAGCTAGCTCGATATTGAATTTTCCCAGCTTCTTCTCTCTTGGGCTAATGATGATTATTAAGTGAGCTAATGGATTAAATGAATGATTTTTCATGTGGATGCTGATGTTGACTATCCAAGTGACATTTTTTGTTCAAGTGGCACTTGGTGTCATTCTGTCAGAGAGAGGGTATTTTCGAGCCAAAAAATTAACGGAGAGATATTTTTGAGCCAACAAACTAACGAAGGATATTTTTGATTCATTTCAGATAGTTCAACAGTATTTTTTGGTCTTTTTCCGAAAAATAAATTACAGCGCATCAGGAAATGAATCCAAATATAATAGAGTAGATCTAATCTCACTGGAACATGACTCATAAATTTGTGTAGGAAGTCATTGAGATTACAATAAATAGTAGATTTGAAAGTTCAACGGATTTAATGCTAAGAACCTTAAAAATTGAACTCAAAAAGCATGAATCCTGAATCCGCCTCTATATCAGGACCAAGGGGAAAAACTCTCCATCATAAATGCAAACTAATTTAACAAAAACGAAACGCGAGGCATCAATTTTTGATGGAGATATAGGCTAGGTAAATGCCCTCAAATCGGTTTATGAAACCGTAACAGTGAAGAGGGAATCCCGGCCTTGATCATGCCTCGAAGAAGGCAATTCACAAGGAAAGGTCCCACTCAGATACGCACGAAGACAGAGATAACAACCGGGGCATAACACGTGGGCTCCTGCTTATCAACTATAAGAAGATAAAAGGGAACTATTCAAAACCTATTCCATTCAAGGATAAGGCTAAGATAATATGTTCTATACACAGCAAGCTATTCAAGTCTGTCAAAATGTACTGTACTGTAATAACTAGGAATACGGACAATTCTCAAACATGTACAATACTTATAACTACGACGATAAACCAATCTCTATATTACCTCCTGAGGTTACTAAAGCCAAGTACTCGTTTATAGCTTCACCTTCTTCCGTAACCTCAATGTCATAGTCGGAGTAAGCATCTCCTTTTAGTAATTCGCCAGTAATCTCATCTTCCATTTCTATATCGCGCATCTCAACTTTGCTATTACTTGGACCTCCATCACTACCAGCACTACTTGAGCCTGTGTTAGTACCCAATCCGCCTTCACTTTGGTCATTAGTTAGAGGATCATTCGCAATTCCATCTCCCCCATGATCGTTGTTTAGAGTATCATTTACATTGTCACCTCCTGCTGTAAGTAGATGATCTAGCGCTGCTTGACTCGTGCCAAAACTGCGAATAGCTGCAGCCACTGTCCAAACAAAACCGTTTATATTATTATATCAGCTCAAATGACGATATCGTGGAGACAAACACTGTCCATATTAAAATAGACTATCCTACTTAAAAGAAATGATAGCAAATGAGAGTTCATGACTATAAAATCCCAGCTAATACATCCTACTTAACTCGTAATGAGTTGCCAGAAGGCAGCAGCTTAGCACGATCGTTGAGTAAGGAAAAAACCAATCATCTTTTATTCACAACGGTGATTTCCGGGCCAGCTTGCGTGCACCTCGACTAATTTCAAGGCATACCTACCACCTCCCACCAGCAATTCTGTCCCCCAAGGCTAAGGACAGATGGGAAGAAATCACTCACCGTACAGAGATGAAGAGTTCCCTATGCTTTTAGCAGAAAACAAATATTATGATGCTCATTTGACTGATTCTGACCAAAATTATACAAAATGTGCAAGTACACGAGGAAGATAGGGCGAGTTACAGAAAAAACAGTCACCAGTAAGGGGACTCCAAAAACCGGAAGAACTTCTTGGTTGCCAAAACCATTTTGAACAAAACAATCAGATAAATCAGTTACTTGATACACTATTTTGAGGCGAGGGGTTGGTGACCTTGTATATGAAGTTTCTGCCAAGTGTTAATTTTAAGAGGTAATCTACTCGAGTTATTCCTTGATGTTGGCATGAAATTGGTATTCCCTTCTGTGAAAAAAAAGGAAAATGGGCCTAACTCAACACCAAAAGGTAGCTCGTGAGGTGAGAATTGTCCAAAACCATGCAATGACACTAATCCCACAACGGATGTCGTCAACTTAAAACACCCCCTCCACATGCCCAGGTTAGGACAACATAATATGGGGCTCCAACTTGTAAAACAAGAATTGGGATGAGTCTAGTTCAAATGTGAAAACAAGAAAAGACGAGAAAAATTTGGGGAGATCGTAGTGTTCATGTAGGTACACTTCTCTTATCGCATGAAGAGACTAACTGATGGCCGGCATGGGTGTGGGTGTGGAAAAGGAGAGTTGTTAAAGAAATTGACCTTTGGGCCTAACTCAACCCCAAAAGCTAGCTTAGGAGGTGAGGATTGCTCAATACTATATAAGGATACAGATTTGCCTCCCACCCACTGATGTGGGACTTAACAAAATTAAAAAAAGCGGGAAACAATCACGAGTTTGTGGACAATTTAAAAAAAAAGAACAAAATGCTCCAAGGTGAAAGAATAGCTTAGAGCTCGCGGAATCAAGCTGACTGACCTATTTCTAATCAAAGCTAAGTGATTTACAGTGAAAAAGTCTAACGTAACTCTAAAAGGTCTGCTGCTAACTACTACAGCATTAACCTCAAAAACCACCTAACAGACGGTGAAAAGCATAACTCATGAAATTCCACCAATATCAAGGGAAATGAGACCCTACATGTTTTGGTCCATTTCCTTTTTATTTGGTGGCCGAGGACCGGTAGAGACCAAGAATTCTTTTTGTCTTCAATCATTAATGTTCTTCTGCTTTTTCACAAAATACACATCTCTTGGAACCTATTCTACCCATCATGTTACAAAATCAACACTTAAATAATCACTTTTATGGAAGAATGATATGATTAAAAGTCAAAAAGTGATTTCCGTAAATAATAAGCAAATGCTAATAGAACTTAACAAGATCAGTCTAGTAAATAGTTCTGCCTTAGCCACTTTTGTCATTCTAAGATCTTTCTAACTATTTGTCAACCATGGATTGAGTCCCTAAAAAGGATAAAGCAAAAGCGATCTCAGTAAACTCGCTTTACCAGACCCTATGTGTTAATACTGCACAACGAAACGTGCTAATACTGCACAACAAAGCACTGACGAAAACCAAAACTTAAATCAGGATAGATATGAATTATAACAAATACTAGATACCTGCTTCTCTGGGGAAACCCATGGATACAAGTTCTTCAATTGAAGCATCAGCTGCTTGACGCAGTCTTTTCTTCTTCCTCAACTCAATATGATTCTGCATTGCGAAAAGAGGAGGCATATAGTCAGAGATATTCTTTGATAAATGAGCACTACGAATGAGTGAGAACACTAGAACTTGATAAATCCTATATTTTGGCATCATTTTTTAATTATATCAAATAGTCATTTCCATGCCACTAGTATTGGAATTGTCGAAGCACTGGCTATCTACCAAGGAATGAATCTAGCAGCGGCAAATACAATTGTCACATTGAATAAGTAAAAAAAGTCCTGCCCGGTGCACTAAAGCTCCCTCTATGCGCAGGGTGCTGGGAAGGGCCGAACCACAAGGTTTTATTGTACGCAGCCTTACCCTACATTTCGGCAAGAGGTAGTTTCCACGGCTTGAACCCGTGACCTCCTGGTCACATGGCAGCAACTTTACCAGTTACTCCAAGGCTACCCTCCCAAGTCTTATCGAATAAGTAAATGGTTGAATTTCCAATTGCACAGTGCCAGAAAACTCAGGTGCTAATTCCCACTTTATTAGTTAACTGATTAACAAGCTAGCCAATACTTTTTCCAGTAAGTCAAACTTTCATCAATAAACATCAAGTTGCTGTCAAAAGTATTTACATAAGTTGTCCATATGACTAGTAAAGCTTCACATGGACATTTATTCATGCCAGATAATTTACCTGTATTAAAGAATTAGTTTCTGGATTTGTCAAGTCATCCAAAGCCTTTTGTGCGTCATTTTCATTTTGTCGAAGGGATTCTGCAGCAAGCTCTTTCTCAAACCTGGCATTCAGGAATATGAATGAGTTTTATACTAATATCGGGCCAGTGAAGATTTAACATAAGCATGTAAAAGAAGCTCAGTCATTCTGGTATATCAACCAAATGTACTGTTTGATAGCCGAAAAAGCTTTCCTTCAGATTTTCTTATCCCATAGTTAGTTATGACCATAAAAAGTATAACAACAACAACATACCCAGCGTATTCCCACAAAGTGGGGTCTGAGGAGGGTAAAGTGTACGCAGTCCATACCACTACTTCAGCTGAAGTAGAGAGCCTATTTCCGATAGGCCCCCGGCTCAGGACATATAACAAGTATAACAAACAAAAACATAAAAGCACACAACACGGTACTACTATAAACTATCTATCCAAAATCATAGACATCACGAAACAATACAAACAAGAAACTCCAAGCACAGACACAAACAAAGCGCTCTTCCCTACTATAACGGCTGAACTCCTACCCACTAACCCTCTACCCTAAAAAGTAGTTTCAGTCAAATTGTCCTATGTAAAGGACTCATGGAATATCTTCACTTGAAAGATCCTGTGATACAAGTCTTACTTACCCAATTGACACCAATTCATTCAGCCTCTCAATATCAACAGCTTTTCCAAGAGGAGTCATTCCGTAATGCTTTTGCTCCCTACAGTTAGTATGGTAGATAAGTTTAGTAATGGATCTGATCTTAAGGAAAATACAAAAAGGAACTATAGTTTAAAGGAAGATGAATTCACATGATCTCTTTCCGACGCTTGATGTCATCCTCCCTTTTCCTTGCTTTCTTTTCTTTCTCCTCAACAAGAAAATCAACAGCACTTTCTATTACTTGGTTGTTCATGCGCAGCGCTCTCTTGGCATCCCGTTCTTTGTATCCCATACTCAAAAGTAAGGACAACGCTTCATCTGGAATTTGAAGCTGTTTTTTTAAGAAAGACAAGAAAAATGGTTTAACTGTTTATGATTAATAAGAAAATAAAAGAGTTAACCAAGAGAGAAGGAACAGCAAATATCCCAAAGATGAGAAGCAATAGATGTATATGTAAAAACCTTTCCTGCTTTTGTGCCAGCTCATGATATAACCGAGTCACACATACACCCCAGTACATGTTCCTCGACGCTGAGGGAACTCCCAAAGAGCGGGGGATTTCGTGATATTTCTGAGTGGTCATCTTGTATTTCTAATATGTTGTTTAATAATTGGCATGTTGAATCGTATACATAATATGATGGGTTGGTTTAGGTTGATTGGACTACTTTAGTAGCCGTTAGGCCATAGAATTTTTTTCCTTTTTCCCGGAAAATTATTTCACTTTAGTAAAAAAAGTGAAAACACGCACCGTTTGGCCATGAATTTTTCAACTCCAACTCCAGAAAATTATTTTGAAAAGTGAAAACAAATTTTACTTGTTTTCACTTTTTTCACTCATACTTCTCTCACAAAATTTCAAAAACAACTTTAATTTATATTCATGGTCAAACACAAATCCAACTTCATCTTCAACTCCAATTCCAACTCCGGGAAAAAGTAATTTTCATGGCCAAACGGGGTATCACAATCAGTGTTAATCACACAACACCACAGTGACTGAACACATGTACGAATGCATGAACGACCAGATAGAAATTGAAGAAAATGTAGACACTGGAGATGAATATATTATCTCCTACAAGAACTGAAAATATTGTCTAAGTATCTGTCCATTAGTGAAAACGGAAAGAGCCAACCATCATCGGCTTTACAAAGAAAGACTGGCTAACCTGCAAAAACTTGGCTTGAGCAGATGTCAAGGACTTTCTAGATTTTTCAGTCTGATTGCTATGATAAGCCACTACTCCTTCCAGCAGCTCCAGCCTCAAATGTCTAGAAAGAAGATATCGAAGCAACAAATTTTCAAAATAATGTTGCAAGGCACTTTTTCCTGCATTATACACAAGCAGTAGAAATCTGTTTTGAAGGTTTTACTCACAAAGCAATCTCCGGATAACGTCCTTTTTGAAGCAGTCTGAGACGACTCGCTTCCTTACCATGAGAACGCTCGAGCCCTTCCCTAGCTTTTGCAAGGCGTACTCCTGCAACTGAGAGCCAGCTGATATCTCGGAGCATAAAGTAGCACCACACCATGTCTATTTGCAGAATGGGCACATTGTCAACCATCTGAAAAGCCAAAGAGGAGGGCCGGAATCATCAGACGACAGCTATGGAGCAAATTCTGCAGTCCCGTGAATTAACATCTTGCCATAAAATGAAATATACATTTTATATCTGCTGAAATGCTAAGCACTATTCATAAGATAAGGCCATTCATGGACTAGATTAAACGACCATATGAGAAGAGTAAGGAGAACATGTTCTGTGACTTTATTGCAATAAAAAAATCAATCTCATCTTATTTCCTTTGATTTTTTCCTTTTTCCATATTATATAACTCAAAAGTGCAAGGTCACTTTTTTATTATTGCAAAAGTCCAAGGTTCATTTTTCACATCAATTCCCCGAGGAATTCACATTTAGAAATTGCAAACCGCTCTCCATTAATCATTAAATATTAGACATTCACAGGTCTCATCTTTAAACTAACATATACTCAATTTTTGGGAAGAAAGAAATCTAACTCACCTCGATGAGTTTCTGGTCGCAAAGAGAGAAGGATTCCTGCAAAAAAGAACACACTTTTGTATGAGCATTCAACCAGATATTTATATAAACACAGGAAATAACAAGAAAAAGATTAGTCACTAACCTCTCCCATGGTGAGCACTTCCAGTGCTTCCTTATATTTTTTCTGTCTCATCAAGGCTTTTGCATTTGCGTGAAGCATGAGGCCCATCATTATTGCCCTAAAATGTATAACGGAAAGCAATCAACATATCGTGTTTCATAGTCAATATGAACCAATTTACTTAGTAGATTAGGAAAATAATTTTGCACACCGCTGATCAGTCTCAGATCCCAGTTGCACCTTTTGTCCACTCTGATTTTCGAGCTCAAGATTGAAATCTTCAACGGGTAATGAGCCGTCTGCGTGCCTCTTTGACAGAGAAACAGCAGCAGCCCTGTAATTCCAATCATATCAGTAGTTAGCTAGAAAAGAACAATACAGGAAAACATGTCTATCCAGGCAAAGAAGTCACAGTTGGCTGGCTCAAGATAGAGACTACAGAGCTTTGTACACTTCATTACTATGTCACGCTATATAAGAACAGAATTCACAATCCATAGAAAATAGAATCCCAATTCAAACTCAGTGGATAAATAAAACAAAGATGAAGAACAACAGAAACTCCCCTCGGCCCCTCACCCCCCACAAACACACACACAACCATGATCACAATCAAAATCAATTTGATGTATCAACATAAAAGCTAAAGACGACACTGTTTTCACTCTGATCACCCAAACTCATCAATTGATTCAAGAAAAGAACACAAGACGAACATAAAGAATGACAAAAGATTAAAAACTCTCCTTCTCCCTTCCCCACCCCCACCCCCACCCCCACAAACACACACAAAATGATCACCACAATCATTAAAAAAAAAAAGCTAAATAAACCACTAATTTCCACTCTGATCACTGCCCATAAGAAACAAAACTCACATACTTCAACAGATCAAGAAAAAAATGCGAGAAGAACAAAAAGAATGACAGAAGAAACACTAATTTTAGCCTTGAAAGCCTAGTGCGACGTTCTTCCTCAAATAAAGAAGCTTAACAACAACAAAAACTCCACCCCCACCCACCACCACACACACAAACAAAAATGATCACAATCAAATCAATTTAATATACCAAGATAAAAGGTAAACAAGCCACTAATTTTCACTCTGATCACCCTTTAGAAACAAAACTCACATAGTATAATAACATCAAGAAAACAACACCAGAAGAACATAAAGAAAGAAAAAATACTGACTTTGGCATTGAAATGCCCTGATCAAGAGAAACCCTTGATGCCAAATTCAATTGTATGTACCAAGATGAAAGTAAAACAAGACACTATTTTCAATCTGATCACCCTTTACAAACAAAACTCACATGGTCAGACACTACTTTCACTCTGATCACACTAACAACCCACAACGAATACAATTCAAACTCAGTGGAGAAGTAACATCCCCCCCCCACAACCACCACCACAAACACACACACACAACAACGATCACAATCAAAATCAATTTTATGCACCAAGACCCATCAAGTAATTCAAGCAAACAACACAACAACAACATAAAGAATGACAAAAAATTGAAAAGCTACTAACTTTAGCCTTGAAACTTCTTCCTCAAATAATGAAGAAGAGAAACAACAACCAAAACTCTACCCCACCCCCACGAACACACACACAACAACTACGATCACTCTGATCACCCAAACCCATCAAGTGTTTCAAGGAAACAACACAACAACAACATAAAGATTGACAAAAGATTAAAAAGGTACGAACTTTAGCCTTGAAACTTCTTCCTCAAATAAAGAAGATGATGAACAACAACAAAAACTCTCCTCCACAACCATCCCACCCCCACACAACAATGATCACAATCAAAAATCAATTTTATGCACCAAGATAACAGCTAAACAAGCCACTAATTCCACTCTGATCACCCTTTAGAAACAAAAACTCACAAAGTCCAACAAAAATCAAGAAAACAAAACAACAATGAACAACAACAAAAACTAGCCCCCCCACCCCCACCCCCACCCCACCCCCCAAAACACACACACAACAATGATCACTCTGATCACACCAAACCCATCAAGTAATTCATGAAAACAACACAACAACATAAATAACAACAAAAGATACTAACTTTAGCCTTGAAAGCCTAGTAGAACGTTCTTCTTCAGCCAAAGATTCTTCTTTAACAGACTTTCCTTGATCAACAGAAACCCTTGAAGCCAAAATCTTTCCATTATTTCTAACACCCAATTGACTCAACTTTTCAATCCCATCACCATCTTTCAACAATTTACCAGCACATATAAGGTTAATTGTTTCAGCTCCACCATCACCATGACCACATCTTCTTGCAATTTCTTGTCTTAACATTGGTACTGTCCATTCTTCCAATTCTACTTCTAATACGCCACTCCATGCCCCTCCTATCTTCAATTTTGACAACCCCATATTCCCCTTTTTTTTGTACTAAAAAAAGTTTTGTGTTCTTTAAGTCTTTACCTTAACTAGGTGAAGAATCTTGTTTATACAGTGTGTGTGTGTTAAAAGTCCAAGTTTTCGATATTGACAACAAGGTTTTGGTTTTTTTTTCTTGGTTTTGGGGTCGGGGGGGGGGGGGGGGGGGGTTAGGATTATGATTTATGTGCTTCTTTGATAGTTGTGGTTGGTTGGTTGTAGCATAGACTACTAATTCGAGATTATAACGGAAGAATTAGGTCCGATTGGCATGAAAATTATAAATTTTTAAAGTTAAAAATAGAATTTGAATTGAAGTTGAAGTTAGAGTTGTGTTTGATAATGAATATAAATTAAAGTTGCTTTTTAATTTATTTATTTTTTCACTATTTTTAAATACAATTCCTAATTGAATTTGAAAATTTCATGACCAAATACTATTATTTTCATTTTTTTCATCAAAAATGAAATAATTTTTTGAAAAAAAAATATTCATAACCAAACAGCTACTTAACTTAAGTAGTTCTCTATTTGATAATTAAATTAAAAATAGTCGGTAAATATCTAATTTAAGTTAGCTTTATGCATGACATTACTATTATAATAAGCGTGAGTGACGGACAAGTTGAGGTTGTTATGTCTGTTTTCAGCTGCTTGCTTTTAGGCGAGAATATTTTTATTTAACCATTTTATTTTTTTAATCTATTATATATATGAAAATTGCGTAAAAACTATTATGTATTATAATAATTAATAATTTAAATTATTTGAAGACACATTAAAAAATTTATTGACTCAAAATTCTATCAGTGCAACATCAATTAAAATATATTATTTGAAATTTTTATGAAAAGTAATATAAATCACAATAATCATCGAAATAAAATATTTTTAAAATGTTTTAAAAAATTTGTTTGAGTTTTCAAACTCTACTGATGTCATTTAAATTAGAATAGAGCAAGAATATGTATTACTTGAAAAATACATAGAAAGTCGTACAAATCATAATAATTAACATCCATAACTATATAACAACTTTAGTTAGCTTTCCCAAATATTCTATTAGTGCCGCATAAATTGAAACAAAATAATAACACATAGTATTTGAGAATTATGTAAAAGTACTATAAATTAATAATTAATTACTTAAAATATTTAAAAATCATAAAAAAAAAAAAATTGATTGACTTTTCAAATTTCATCTATGTCTAAATTGGACTCGTGACACAAACTTCAGTATCTAGTGTATAATAAAACTTAGGTAGTTGTCTATTTGATAATAAAATTAAAAATAATTGATAAATATATAATATATGATATAATTTATATTGGTTTTTGTGTATGATCAAGTATAATAAATGTAATAAACTTTTATCTTAAGTTTTAGATATAAATCAGTTTTTTTTGTTTTTTTTGGAAAATATGTACTTGTTTGATAGTTACACTTGGAGCCCTACAAGTTTTTTTAAGGATCAATCATAGGTCATTTCGTGAAAAACAAGTTATTTTGTGATTATAATATGGACGTTTAACAAAAAGAAGAAAAAAATTAAGTCATTATTTTAAATTCGATAGAAGACTTCTTTACTTTCTTTAAAAGTTACTAACAATTAGCACAAAGAATTAAATATAAATATGAAAAGAAATAAAGAGGTAGATTAAATAGTAAAAGGAATGTTAACTAAATATACTTTTATCAGTAGATATTTAGTTTATTGGATTAGAAAAAATAATACAAGTTCTTGACAAATATATATTAAATTTCACTTTAAACTAGTTCAAATAAATATAAATTTTGATTTAAAACTTAGATTTTTAAAGAAGTTTGAGATTTGAGAGAAGGATCTTGGAGAAGGGCATATTATTTACTTTAGTTTTTGAATCTGGTGTTACTTGTACGTAAAAAAAAATATTATCAATTGAGTATGATTAATTTTGAAATTGCTACTCTCAAAATTAAAAAAAATTGATTAAACCCAAAATAAAATAATTAAGTATCTTATTTCAAAATTAATATCTTACTCCACAAATTATATTATTGTAAAAGTTAAAAATGCATGTGTTTGAAATTGGAAAAGGGATGGGAGAGGAGTAGTTTATTTTATTTCCCTCTCAATAAAGGAAAACAAATTGAACTTTAACAAAAACAATTCTTACATCCAATAAATTGATGAGAAAAAAGCTAGAAAAAAAGAGCAAGAATATATATATATATATATATATATATAGTGATTAGGACAGGTGGCTCAGCTACTGTAGCAAATTGAGTTCTCCAAGTAATTCATTGTAGCAATTCATTTCTTTAAGTTCAAGTTCTTTAATGATTTAAAAGGTAGTACAATGACAGTTAAAAGGTAGTACAATGACAGAGATCAACAAGTCTAAATTTATTAACAAAAAAAAAAGATAACATTACCTACTTAACTTTTACTTTAATACTCGTTCTACAAACAAATCTATCTAAGGTCATGTCCTCAATAACTTGAAGCTACATCATGTCATATCTAATCACTAGGGGTCAGAGGCGAATCCAGGATTCGGACTCTCCCGATGTCAAGTAAATTTATCGATGTCAAGTAAATTTATCGATTAAATTAATCAAATTATTTATTTTTTCGATCTATAGGATAATTAACCAACCAATTAATTAAAAAAAAGAATAATAATAAAATGACAAAACTTAAACTTTTGCGGGCGACGATAAAGAATTGGCCAGCGGCAGCAAGCAGCAGCGGGCGGCAGCGAACCTCAAGTGCAAAGAGAAAGGTCGATGTTTGATGATTTGGAAATAGTTTTTTTTTTCTATTTTGATGAGAGAGATCAGATTATACCTTTTCAATAATTAAATAAATAAACAAAGTCAAAAAATAATATTAATTATATATTTTAGTCAATTGGTATAATTTATATAAATAAAATTGCCAACTGGTACATTTAGGCCGCATGTTGCCATATTTTAATCAACAATGCTTAACACAAAAAATTTAAAAGAAAAATATGTTGTTGGCTAAGATTGAACCTACGCTCGATGACCCACAAACCTGTCGTTTTGCCACTTGCACTAGATAGTACTTTGGTATTGTGGGTGGAAGATTTAATATTTTACTAAATTAGTCTATATCTATAGCTATAGAGAGAGAGTTTCTGTCGAAGTTTGAGGGTGGCGTACCACCCCACGGGTCTTAATAGATTCGCCCATGCTAGGGGTGCATATCGGTCGGTTCGATTCGATTTTGTGTATTATTAATTCGCTTTATCGTTTTTTGATTTATAAACATGCTAAATCAATATCAAACCAATAAAATATTTACTATTGTTGATTTTCGGTTAATCGATTTTTCATTCTTAATGATTCGATTTTCCGTTTAATCAACAAGAAAATGCTCCTCTATTTTTTTTGTTTTCTCTTATTTTTGTTTGATTTATACACTATCTTCATGCATAAAGTCTACACAATTTACAAGCACTAAGACTACAACTACAAAGTACAAAAAGTATTAGGGTATGTATTTACAATCTAAAGCCATTACTATATATTTACGGATAAAAATATAATTTTAATATAATTTTATTGGGTTATCGGTTTAACCATTAACAAAAATCTGAAATCAAATCGATAGACCAATAAAAAGTTTTACAAAATCATTTAAAAAATCGTTGACCTAATAACTTGATACCAATAAACCAATAACATTTTATCGGTTCAGTTTATTGGTTGAATCAATTTTTGCACACTCCTACTGATCACGTTTCCCCAATACTTCTTCGGCCTACATCTACTTATCCTCATATCTGCTATATATCCATCCTCTTGAACCTCCTCATTGGGACGTCTACACATCTCGTTTTCACACGTCCAAACCATCTCAATCTCATTTTCTTCATCTTATCCATCATGGAGGTCACACCCACCTTATCCTGAATATCTCTGTTTCTAATCTTATTTTGAGGGACTACAAAATTCTCTCCAATATTATAATTTATTTTTTTTTTTCAAATCTGAGCTACAATTTTAAAACAAGATGAAAATGCATAAATTTGAGTTTGAATTGATTCACCATATGCTTAATATATTGTGTTTTGTTATATAGGACCTGATTTTTTATAAATGAAGTGATATGGAGCTAAAATGAGTCAAATACATCTTTAAATTTCAATACTCTATAAATAAAGATTCATTCTTCTAACTTGTAAGCATCCACAATATAGTCCTAAGAGCTTTGAGAGTATTGTTAGGGAGAGAATTTGTGAGACATGAGTATCACAGTGTCACTTGTGGGATTTTTTTTTTTATCATGGATGAATTATGTGAGATTATTTCTCTCGGTATTTTGTACTCTCTTTCATGTAGTGGATTGTCCATCTCCTTTTGTGGATGTAGATTGATTGACTGAACCACATTGTGTCTTTTTTGATATATTTCTCGTTTGTCTGCTTATTCATGATATTTTGAAGTTTGTTTTATTAGCTTTCGGATGACATCTGATTATTTCGATCCTAACAGAGCAGAGAGCAGGAGAATGGAAGTTCTACCTTGCACATAATATTAAATAGGATAAATTCTTGAACCTAAGACTGAAGAAACGAATTTGTGTTTATGATAACTAGTTTGGGTGTACGCGTCTTGCGCGTGTACCTCACTTTCATGAGTTCAAACATTACACTAAATAGAATTTTTGTTTAAATAATAAAGATGAATATAATAATTCAATTTAATATCTTTTGAGTATGTAGAGATGACGAATTTATTTATTAAACCTAATATTTACCAAAAATATTTTTAAAAGTCGATCGACATTCATCTACCATCTGTAAATTGCAACAAAATAATACAATGATAGAGACATCAAAATAATACAATTAAATCTAATCTTTACACACAAAAATTTTCACAAAGTCGTCTGACACTCATCTACCACCTGTAAACAATAACAAAATAATACGATAATAGAGATATCAAAATAATACAACTAAACCTAACCTTTACATAAAAAAATTCTCAAAGCCGAACAACATTTATTTATCATCTGTAAACTGTAACAAAATAATACGATAAAAGTGATATCAAAACAATACAATTAAACTTAAATTTTACACAAAAAAAATTCAAAGCCGATCGAGATTCATCTACGAACTGTAAACTACCACAAAATAACAAACTAATAGAGATATTACGATAATACAATTAAACCTAACCTTTACCTAAAAAAAAAATTCAAAGCCGACTCACATTCATCTAACATCTTCAAATTAAAATAAAACAATAAGATAATAAAGACATCAAAAGAATACAATTAAACATAACTTTTACACAAGAAATTCTTCAAAGCCAACTGACATTCATCTACGACCTGTAAACTATAAAAAAAAAATATATAATATTGATCATAAAGCTTCGATTTTGATCCAACTAATTCTTGCGTGAACGAAACTTTGACCCTAAAAAATGATTTTGAATGAAAACAAATCTCTCTCTCTCTCTCTCTCTATATATATATATGTATATATATATATATATATATATATATATATAAAAAAAAATCTACGACCTTTAAACTATAAAAAATAATATAATATTGATCACAAAACTTCGATTTTGATCCAACTAATTTTTGCCTGAGTGAAATTTTGACCCTAAAGAATGATTTTGAATGAAAACAAAGATATATATATATATATATATATATATATATATATATATATATATATATATATATATATATATATATATTCTTGGATCTCTACTAGCTTAATTTGCTTTTTTTTATAGTGTCATAATATTTTTCTTACTTGTAATCAATTCTTATAATAACTTGATAGATAAGTTGTAATAGTAATTTGATTTAGTAAATAATTAATCATAATATTATATTTATCGTATTATTACTTATCGATTACGTATTCTTGCCTATGTAGTTGGCTTAGCCAAAAATATGTCGTATTCAAACTATCTTTGGACATATACATCAACTTTAAATATAGAACAGAATGACTAAATACATATACAGGCCCTTTAACTATTTCACTTTTTCCGTATAGACACCTCAATTAAGACAGGTACTTATTGAATCTTTTATTCCTTCACAAAATATATCAATTGAACACAATCGCTGATGTGGCATATTGCGTGCACTGCACTCAATTTAAGAGTGTGAAACATTAAATTTTAGCTTCTTTTTTTTTTTAATCTCTTTATCTTTTTTATTTTTCTTTAATATCTCATTTCTCATGTTTTTTATTTTTAAAAATACTTGCCCCTCAACTACTGTTCTTCTTCTTCATTTTCCCTTCTTTTTCATTTTCTCGAACAAATGTCAGCAAATCCTTCTTTTTTTTCTTTTACATTTCAAGCTATTCTTGAACAAGCAATGCGTGATGAACAAGAAGCTGATGTACCTAGTAAGCTTTTTGAACTTTTTTGTTTTGCTAAAGAGGGGAAAATTCCTTTATCGATTAATGCTGCGACACTTCTTATACGATGCTTTGGGAGAGCTAAAATGCTCGAGGAGGCGGTATCGGCGTATAAAGAGTTAGACCCAGATTCAAGAAACACGAGTGTGGTTAATTTGTTGTTAGATTGTTTGCTTCGTGGAGGGAATATTGATCGTGGGTTCAAGGTGCTCGACGAAATGCTTAAAAGGGATAGTGATGTTCCTCCGAACAATACTACGATGGATATCATTTTGTCTGCTATGTGGAAGAGGATTTTGGTTGAGAAAATGATGAGCGTGGAGGAAATTTATGGACTTCTTCTGAGATTCTTTGAGCATGGTATTTTTTTGGATGATGTATGATTTACTAAATTGATTACCAAGTTTTGTCGAAGTGGGAAATGCGATATGGCCCAACACTTTTTACATGAATTTGCTTACGAATGAGATGAATGAAAAGAAAGTTATGCAAATGTTATAGGGTCGATGATGCATTGCAGGTGTTTGAGCAGATGGGAGGGAGTGAAACTGATGGCGTTCTTGTTAAGCCATTTTTTCTTCCTTCTCAATTGAAAGGGAAGAGGGAAATGGGGTCTGTGTATTTGGAAGGAGAAAAGTGAAGAAGAAAAATGGAAAATGGGGTCTGTGTATTTGGAAGGAAAGAGGGAAAGTGGGGGGTGGGGGAGGATCGGGTAGGCTGCAGTGTGGGGGGAGGTGTTAATGGTTTTTTTTTAAATTTAAATTTAATTATATTAAGAAATTATTTTTATAATTATTTTAAGTTAAAATGCCACGTGTCGTTGTCTGATTTGTCATTTTACCACGTCATTGGTGTGTGTAGTACACACATTTTACTTTTTTGGCCACGTCAGCAAATTGGACTCAATTGAAATCATTTGTGAAGGAGTAAATGGTTCAATAGGTATCTGACTTAATTGAGGTGCCTATACGAAAAAAGTGAAATAATTCAGGGCCTGTATATGTATTCCGTCAATAAGAATAAACTTAATAACAACACATGAAGTCTAAACAGTAGAATGGTTAAACATTTTATAAATTTGTGAATATTTATCAGCAAGGGTAATCATTCTAGATTAACAGGATATGGAGAAATGATGCATCTCAAGAGGTATGATACAGCCAGTCTAACCTATTGGCTATTTTAAACATTAATGACTATTTTCACATTTCATACGAAGACAACTTTATCGTTACTTCAAAATTATCAATGTTGTCAACCAAAACTTTATTTTACTATTGCTCAAGACTTAACTTCTAAAAAATGCTATCAACAAAATTAAAGAAAAAGAAGATTTAACGAACAAAAATTGCTAATGACAATTTCTTTATTAGCTTAGGCTCCACTAGATAGATCTAAGGAGTATATCTTTTGCTCAACATAAACCCCCAACAATACCAAACCCAATTTTCTTCGCAGGCACATAGAGATCACCAATGTCATTGAGGATCGTGTGGTACAACGAAATGGATGAGATAATTAGGAATATTTCATGAGTTTAAATATTTTATGAAATTATTTTATCTCATTTTTTATATGAGATAGAACAAATGATGAAATAAAACAATCTTAAAATTAATTAATTAATTAATTAATACTCCCTCCATTCCTTTTAATATACATTTTTTATTTTTCGAGAGTCAATTTAACTAATTTTCAAGGCTAAATTAAATTAGATTTATTTAATATTTTAAAATTAAAATCTGGATATTCAAAATCTATATGAAAAGTAGTATAAGTTGCAAATATCCTTTTCCCGTATGATTAAGAAATGCTCTTCAAATGTTTGGGTTTTTCTTTTTTCGGTTAAGAATTCTTTTATTATCTAGCGGTGTATTATTTCATTTTGTTGTTTATTTTTATGTTTTTTGTTTGTTACTAGTTTAGTATACGTATTTTGCACGTGTATGAATACTCCTAATTTTAGTTAAAATTATTTAACAGCAGGGGCGGATCCATGTGTTATTTTGGGGTGCTCCGGCACCCACTAAACTCGACGTAGATTAGGTATAATTATATAAAAAAATATAGAAAAAATGGAATAATGACTAAAAAAGCACCCAGAGAACAAAAACATGGTTGAGTGTTGTGGCTTTTGGCGGACTCTTAAAGTTCCTTCCATGCTAGTGGTGTGTCTTCAAATCTCTGTAGCAGTATTTATTTTTATTTTTATATGCTTTGTTTTTTAAAGCGCCCACAATCTTTAAAGTTTGGGTCCATCACTATTTAACAGACATCCATCACTATTTAACAGACACTTCGATTTATATTATAACCAAATTCACATAAATAGAACTCACTTTTTTAGGTTTTTGTAATTTTTTTTCCCTTTTTAAGATTTAAATTGTGTTAACTCGAAACAATAGCTAAAAATATACCTTTTTATCATAGTAACAGGAGTAAAAGTGTGACTAATAATACTTATCATATAGTTTTTAAATATTATAATTATAATTTTAAAATATTAAGTTAATCTAATTCAATTTATCTTCAAAAATTATTTAAAATTGTTGCCTAGAAACTATTAAGTCTCTAGTAGAAATAGGATTAAGTAATTATAAATATATTTATATTGTAGATGTAGGTATGTACACACAATAATTTTTTTAGTTTTGTATACATTTACTACTCATTGAAGTCCTCTTACAAATTATGTTATTACTTAAATCAATAAGGACTAACTGAAATATTTTATTAAATAATTTTAAAAATAAAATAAATATAATTTTAGCTAAGTATCACAAATAATTTAAATGTCAATCATAAAGCATGTTATCATATTAAACATAAACCAAAATGAGACCCCACAACTACTTACAATATATAGATGACAATGAAAATTATAGAAAACAAAGTTAAGAAATTCGCAGAAATAAAAATTATCAATTTGTAAGTGTGATTCTTTGGACATAGCAATGATAGTCTTTTCTTCGCTTTTTTTTTTTCAAAAATTAATTTTTCTTCTTCTGTTCATAATTTATGGAGAAAGAAGAAGAACTTTAGGTCCAAAGCAAATAAGAACATACATATCATCAATTGAGTGTTGTATACAATCCTACGAATTATAATTAAAAGCATAATCTTTGATTTTTAGCCAATATAGCAATTGATTATCATCATCTGATCCACTTCATTCCTTGACAACGTCACATGATTCTTCTCTTTTTTTCGATCAAAATTTTCAGCTGAAAGGACACAAAAAATATTAGAACTAATTGTATGCAAAAGGAAGAAAAATAAGTTGAATCAAAACCAAATAAAAATGCAAACGGACAAGAAAAAAAAGTGTATTGTAGTATTGAGAGCTAAATCTTTGTTCACAAAAAGTTATTTAAATAGAATTATATAAGGTAGTATTTTAATATTTTAATTGATTTAAAAGTGTACTAAATATTAGAAGTTTTACTTCTTTTAAATAAGAAAATAATTATATAAGGTAGTATTTTAATTGATTTAAAAATATAAAATAGTAACTCTTTTACATATTTTAAAAAGTGGAAGATTACATATAGTTAAGAGGGGGGGGGGGGGGGGTTATTTTTAAAAAGAGTATTTTTTTCTTCTTTTTCCACTATGTCCATATGTATTTAATTTTGGTAAAATTTCTTGAAAAACTTGACCGATGTTGGTAAAATACTTTTCCAAAAGAATCGTAAATTTTAGGTACATAACTCAAATAAGGAAGGTTTAATAACTAAATTTTAATGAATTTTTAAATTTTAAAAATTATTAGAAAATAGAAAAAAGACGATTTTATCTATTACAAAATGTTTTAAGGAACGGCAAAAAGTTCAAATCACTTTTCTAAGGGTCTTCACTTTTAATATATTATAAATTATTGATATAGATACTTTTATCCGTCCTGAGTTGGGAGTCTATCGAAAAGAACCTGTAGTGCTATGAACTGCGTACACTTTATCCATTCCGGACTCCACTTGATAGGAATACACCGACATGTTATTGTTGCAGTATGATTAAGAAATACTCTTCAAATATTAGTCAAAGTTTGTTTTCTCTAACTCTCGAAAAATGAAACATTCATATCTATATCTATAATCTATAATATATTAAAAGTGTGAAGACTCTTAGAAAAGTAATTTGAACTTTTTCCCTTTTTTTCATAATTTTAAATTATTTATATGTGCCTTCGTAAATGAATCATTATTGATTGATTTTTGATATATTTGTTCAAATGAAGAAAGATTTACGTGAAATGTGCAAACGAGACTTCATGTCGATTACGAGTGAATTTAAGGTATATTTTTTCTTTTCTAAATTTTATTTCTTATTCATGTTAGCTTTATTTCTTATTGAGATGTAATTCAAGTTAATACTCTTCTATCAGAATCATATTTACATAAAAAAATTATTGAGAGAAAAATAAAGTGAAAATTGTGATTTGTCATGATAACAAATAAATCATAGTGTCAAATAAGTATTAAACAAAGTCATTAGTTGGCTAGAAGATAAAACAAAATGGGGATTAGAGATTTCATGAGTTAGCAACTCAAATTATAATCGATTTCAATCTCCCGTCAGGTTCTTAGAGATAGACGCTAGGAATAATTTGCATCGCTTGATTTATGTTTGAGTGTCATGAGTCATCATTACAATTGTAATATCTCGGGAGTGCACCCTGGACGCCACACGGGGCTTACGGTCAGAAGTGACCACAAGCTAATCCATGAGCTACCTGCTGTGAGCACTGAATAAAATTGATAATAAAAGATACACATGAGCGAAATATCTGAATATGCTATAAGGTTTTAAAATTACTAAAACATCATCGAAACTTTTAAGTCTAAAACAACTATATGAAAACAATACGGTAAAGACTATCCATAACAACTGAAAAACTGACTAACTGTCTGAAAGTATCTGAAAGCCTCTAACTGACTAACTGTGGAGTTGATGGAACAAGTCCCCAACTAACTCCAGCTGACTACTGAACTGAATTACTGAAATAAACATAACCAGCCCTCGAAATATGAGGACTCACCATTGCTAGTGATGCTGATGTGCTGGAATGTCTAAGTGCGGTTGGAAATCTGAGCGTTCGAACCTATGATATGAGATATCATAGCGCATGAAACAAGTATGTGGTCAGTACTTTGAATGTACTGGTCTGCTAAATGAGGTTAGGAAATAACATGAGATAACTGATGCGTGGTATGCATGAAAGCTGTAAAATCTGAGAATGCATGACCAAGTATAAAACATGATACTAAAATAGTCCGTAAAATTGAAATCACTGAAATCTGGTAACTGGATAACTGATAACTATATGCTATAGTCAATACAAACCTGAACTGAATTACACTGAAGACTAAACTGAAACTGTGGGAGCTAGCTATAACCGACATGCCCCAATATATTATCAGGGTCCAACCTGTAACCCCAATTGGAAGGGTGTCAGTACCGTGCCATGGGTACTAACACTAGCCGTATGGATCCACTATCTGATGTCCCGAAGGAGAGGGTGTCATGCCTAACTGACGGGGGACCCTCAAAGTCTACAGTGGCGCCGTAAGTCTGGAACCTAGGGACTGCTACTAACGCCTCATGCCTAACTGACGGGAGAGACGCCATCCCTAAGGTCACTCGGTGCTAAGTGTTACTCCCAACTGAAGACACTAATTCTTAAAACTGATCAAATCATGACTGAACCAACAACTGATCATACTAATTGATTAAAGGATAATACTTATAGTTTATATAAGATCATTCTACAAATACTTAAACTATGTAAACAACTAAGTTTTCGGGTAATCATAACCCCCAGGACTCAATGACAATAACAATAAAATCATACTGAAGCTTCGAAAATCATAATAAGCAGTCATTGTTCCAAATCCAAATCATTTAGGGCATTTAATCAAACACTTGAAATTCAAGGGTTTAAGCATGGGAATAGTTTAATTCATGGGATAATAACATAACTTCAATACTAAAATCATGCATGGGTTAAGGATTTAACATGAAATTTTCATCCTTCAAACATGTCAAGGGCTAATTTCAACGAAAACACATGTAAACATGGTATAAGCTCGAAATTCATGGGAGTTCATGAATTTAATTCATGCTAACATGTAAAGATCATGATTTTAAACTTGAAAACGGATACTTGAACTCCATGAGTAAAAATGACCCAAGGATGAACATCTAACATACCTTAATTGAAGAATTTGCGGAAGTTCGTGGTGATTTCTTAAAGCTTGAGCTTGAATCTTGAAGGGGCTAGGGTTTGTTCTCGAAAGAGAGGGGTTTTCTTTTGACAGATTTTGTGTAAAAGATAACTAAATACGCTTTTTGGGACCTTAAATTTCGTATTTTTACGGATTGAGGTGATGGGAAAAGATGAGATTGCCCTTCTAAAATTAAAATTCTTAACTGAAACACCGATTGGGACCTCACCGCGACGCACCAAGGCCTCCACCACTATTCCACCACGATTGTGTTTTCAAAATCCAAACGTGATCCAAACCTCATTCGAAAAATTTGAAACTTACCGAGACATGCTTCTTATACCCCTGAACATGAATTAATTCAGAAACCTATGTCTCGGGATCGGAAAGGTCATTTTAAAAATCAACGAAGTTAAGAGGTCAAAAATAACACTAAGTGCCCAACACTTAGCCAAATTTTCAGGTTCTAAGCCTCTTGTGCATGTATTGGGGGCTGAACTGAGCTAAGACTAATACGGGGTATTACAAAAACTCTAAAACATATTTTTCTTTTTAAAGTATAATATTACATAATTGATATTTCAACGTATCTCTTTTCTTTTTTTAATTTTTTTGTTCATATATTTATTTCATAATTTATAATTATTAGTCTTGGATGAGAAAACGCATGGCATAAAATGTGATTTTACTTGCCTTGACGTGTATGGTATGGAAAGAGATAAATGGGAGATCTTTTGAAAGGTAATTTTTTTTCTATCAAGAAATTAACCTTACGTGACTTTAAATGAATTTGATTCATAATAGTATGATTTTTAAAGGCGGATCAAATACATTATTCGATATAAATGATAGTAATTTATTCTTTTATACATACTTATTATTATCGTTATTCACATATGCAAAATACATACACTTGACAAGTATATAAAAACAAAAAAGGAAGGGAGGGGTACCTCATATCATACCAAATATGTAATAAAATTAACTCAAATTTTATTCTCAAATTGTTTTTCTTATTTGGTGTATCAAATGATCAGGGACGCTATCACCTTTCGGCAAGGGTTTCATCCAAATTCTTTTTATGTATGCATGATAGATATTAAATTCCTTTTGGACAAATTCATATATTTATTCTGAACTTAGTAAAAATTTCAACTCGGTCGCTACAAACGACCCCTTGTTAGCTTGTGTTGCGGTAGATAGATCTAAAGAACTCAAACGTAAATAAACCCCAACACCGGGAAACACACACTTCACCAATGGCCACAGCAGGCAGAAAGAGAGGAAGAAAGAAGAAGAAGAAGAAAACGAAACCAAGAGTCACCAGAAAAATCACCAAATTCACCAAGAAATTCAAAGCCACCCTCCACCTCCGCCACCAACACATCACCAAACACATCCCACAGCTCATCTCCGCCATCTCCTCCGCCCATACTTTTCTCCTTAACCATGACCTTCACCTCCTCCCTCACCAATCCCTCTCCCTCGAATCCCTCGTCTCCTCAACTTCCACTTCCATTTCCAGCATCTTCTCCCTCCTCTCCCTCCCCCCTCCACCTCCACGCTCTTCACGCGCCGGTTTAACTTCCCCACGCGCTTCCTCACGTGCCGGCGTTTGTTGGTTTGAGCGGTTTCTGGCGGCGGATTCGGACACCCTTTGGGCTGAAAGTTTCAATGTGAGGAAGTCGTCCTTCACTCTTCTGCTTCGTCTGCTGACTCCTTCGCTTTGTTCGATTTCGGTGAGTCCGAATTACGCTCTTGCTTTGACCCTTTATCGGCTTGCTCATGGTGGGACTTTTTCTGCTGTTTCGAGGAGGTTTGGGGTTGATACATCTACGGCTTGTAGAGTTTTTTATACGGTTTGTAAAGCTGTTACTGAGAATCTTGGGCATTTGTTTGAGCTGAAGAGTGATATTAATAGGGTAATTGTGGGGTTTGGTTGGATTTCTTTGCCTAATTGTTGTGGGGTTTTGGGGATTGAGAAGTTTGAATTGGGTGGTGATTTGATAGGTGAAAATGGGGTTTTGTTAGTTCAAGGTTTGGTTGATAGTGAAGGTAGGTTCTTGGATGTATCAGCTGGGTGGCCAGGTAGTATGAGGCCGGAAACAGTTTTGCAAAAATCTAAGCTTTATTTAGGTGTTGAGGAATCGAAAGAGTACTTGAATGGTTCGGCTTTCGAGTTAAATGATGGAAACTTGATACCTCAGTACATTCTTGGTGATTCTTGTTTCCCAATTTTACCATGGGTTCTTACGCCTTATAAAGGATTGAGCGTGGAAGATGGGGCGGAAATGGCGTTTAATTCAGTGCATAGAAAAGGGATGGAGTTGGTGGGGAAGGCCTTTGGGAGAGTTAGGGAAAAGTGGAAGCTTTTAGCTAAGAAATGGAATGAGCAATGTGTTGAGGCGTTTCCCTTTGTGATTGTGACATGTTGTTTGCTGCATAATTTTCTTATCAAGTGTAGTGAAGCTGTGACAGATGAAACCAAGGAGTATCCGATATGTGAAGAGTTTCCGGTGTTTGACGGAGAGGATGATGAAAGTGGGAAGGAGGTTAGAGACGCTCTTGCCGCGCACTTGTTTAGGGTAAGTCAGAGAGAATGAGTTCCGGGGTTTATGTTGCTTATGCTTTTGTTCTGTTTAGCATCTTATAGTCGCAACTCGTATGTACATATGAATCTGATGTTAAGTTGCTGAAGATAGAAATTTAGAAGGAGTTTCCCTAGTTTTTACATTTCCGGTTAGCATCTTTCGATCTCATGTAGAATCATATGAAATTTTTTAAATAGCATTAGCTGCTGATTCTGTATTGATATTGATGTCTTATGCTTAATGTTCATTATGCTGAATGAATTGTTGAATGCATGGAAAGTAGGGAAGGTTATCGGTTTATTTCGTTGTTGTTATTGTTCTTGTACTGCATTCCGTTTCGCATTATTTCATTGTGTTACTGCTTTTGCTTCTGTATTTCCTTTTCAAATTGCTGCTTTTTTGGGTTTCTAAGCTGAGGGTCTATTGGAAATATTTTTGGCCGCTCTATCTCTACGAGGTAGGGCTAAGGTAGGCATACAACTCTACCTTCCCAGATCCCACTTGTGGGATTACACGGGCTATATTGTCGTTGTATGGAAATTAAGGATGGAAAGCCTCCCGCAAAAAATAAATACAATATAGGAGCATAACCCAAGTGAATTTCATGTTAAAGGAGCAATTTGGGGAAGAAGAAGAAGAAAATGGTAGAAAGTTATGTTAGTGATTGCATTGACAGAAGAAAGATTAGGAATGCATTTGCCTCACACTTGTTTAGGGTAAGTCGGAGGGAATAAATTCTGGTTTATGTTGTTATTTTGCTTATCATCTTCTGGTATGTGTATATTAGTACTTAGTTGGGTGTTAACTTGGCTTAGATAGAAAATTAGTAATTATTTTGCCTATTTTTCGCACGTCCCACTCTTTTTTGGCGGGTCTCATGGAGAATCATCTGAAATATCTTAGATAGCATTTAGCTGCTGTTTTTTTTTTTGATAACCGTGGTGTCCGGGCCAGCTTGCGTGCACCTTGACTAAATCCACGGGATACCTGCCACCTTCCACCAGCAACAGGTACCAGGTAACTTTGTCCACCAAGGCTAGAACAGATGGGAAGAAAACACCTAGTGTTTGTCTCTGCTGGGAATTGAACCTGAGACCTCATGGTGCTCGTCCCAACTTCATTGAACCACTAGGCCACACCCTTGGGTGCAATTTAGCTGCTGATTCACAATTAGGTTTCTTGTGGTTTGATGTTCATTATGCTGAAGCAGGCAGAAATGAACTGATGACTCCATGGAAATTAAAAACAGGAAAGCCTTCCCCCAAAACATAATTTAAGGCAAGGTAGGAGCATAATCCAAACAGGTTTTATGTTAAAAGAACAAAGCATTATCCAAACAAGTTTTATGTTAAAGGAACACAGTGGGAAAGGACCGATGTTGGCCTCCGGATAAGGGGTGTTTAGGGAGTGGAATTTACCATATTATGTTAATGATTGCGATGACAGAAGAAAGCAACCTCACATATAAGTGTGCAACTCCAGATACTGCTGCTAAGTTGGAGAACATAGAGGGAGGGCAGCACTAACTTGGGAGCATAACATAAGGGTGGCTTTATTTACTGCTAGGTGAAGCAAATAAGAATCTTATTCTACTAAGAGGTATGGATCTGAAATGGAAGGAAGCATTGCCATTACTTGACTTAGAAAGGCGAACATCTGGGTAAGGGAAAGCGTAGTGCGCCTGGTGAAAATGGCTTGCTTTTTTCATGATATACCCATCAGAATGGATAAAAATTCTAAGAAGAGACTTCAGATCCCACTCTCAAGTGTCAGTAAAAATGTACTAATCTAACATTATGAGCAGTATATAAACAGATTATATAACAATCAAGTAAAGGTCACTTCTGAGAATTTAAAGGTTAACAAAAATACTAAATGACTGCAGTTTGTGGTGCTTCTCCTGGAAATTTGAATCCTCTTCTCTCACTTCTCCTTTATAGCGCCACAATGGGTAGATTTCTCACTTGCATTACTCTCTTCTTGCACATTTCGTTTCTTTGCAAGTACTAATGTGGTGATTACATTCATCGTATATGTGTCAATTTGACTTCCTTACCTTTTCCTTCCTAGATTAAGATTTCAGGGAGATAGTGATCTAAAACTTAGTAAATAAGACTATGTACAACAAAACAAGGGTTAGAATCCCACATTAGTTATGCATATGGGCTGTAGTCTCTTTATATGGATTGAGTCGTAAACAAAAAGGTGTGATAGCTAAATATGGTCTTGCTATGTAATTATGAATCGTATTTGTAAGGGCTGGCAAGAGTTTCAGAATCTAAAACTAATGATACTAGGTGGAAACGGCAGGAAGAAGATAAGGACGTGGATTAATCCATGGCTTGATTTAATTCCTTTCAAGGTAAATTTTCTAGTGATACAGAACACGGAGATTGTTGTAGGGCTTATAGCAGAATGCAGGAAAACAAAGGCAAGGAATATGAGAATGAGAAGGCCAGCATCACTGCTTGTACCACAACCTCTCCAGTTGCCCGTGTGGTGCTCGTGCACAAGGCATCTATATCCCTCCCAGCAGCAGTGTCTCCTTTGCTCTGGGTATATGTTAATTTTTATACAATAATATTAACTAAAAGATAACTATATGTAGCTGTCTAACAAGTGAGTTTTGCAATCTGAAAAATTAGGGGTCATTTGGTGCGAGGGATTAAGGGACAATAATCTCAGAGGATCATGTTATCTTGCGTTAGGGGTATTAATTAGTCCTGGATTTATTACGTTATGGCAAGGAAATAAAGAAGGAAAGGGTTACTGTTTAGTGTACTTGGAAGACTGTTTTGTTGAACAAAGGGAGAGCGGGGCTGTGAGTCAGAAATTTGAGGCTGCAAAATGAAAACTTACTCATGAAGTGGCTATGGAGATACACTAAAGAGGAAGGCGCCTTATGGGAAGAAGTTATTGTGGCAAAGTTTGGTGAAATCAATCTCGGGTGTTCAAATATAGTCTTTGATCCTTATGGTGTGGGGGTGTGGAGAACTATCAGGAATATTTGGCCACTGATGGAAGCCAACCTAAGTTATAAGGTAGGTAATGGAATCAAGACAAGCTTCTGGCATGATGGATGGATTGACCAACTTCCCCTCAAGGATCAATTTCCAGACCTCTTCCGGATATGTGCAAATCCAGAAGCTAAAGTGAGTGATTGCTGGCCATTACGGGTCTGGGACATCTCTTTTAGAAGGTTGCTAAATGATTGGGAAGTGGATAGGGGGGCTACCTTGCTTGGAAAGTTAGGAGGGGCTAGCACTATCACGCCAGTGGCAGATAGGTTGCTGTGGAATCACAAGAAGGATGGGGCCTTCAGAGTAAGTAGTGCATATAAAAGAGTTCTAGAAGTATCTGGGGTGGGATATCAATATCACTGGAATTACTTCTGGAAAAGTATTATCCCCGCCAAGGTAAACTGTTTTACGTGGTTAGTGATTAAGAAAGCATGCTTAACTCAAGAAGTGTTTCGGAAGAAAGGAAGACAGCTTGTTCCCAGATGTTTCTTGTGTAATATGACGGGAAACAAGCAAACATCTCTTCCTGCATTGCAGTTTCACTACACAACTATGGAA
Organism: Capsicum pubescens; assembly: GCA_030864215.1. Taxonomy (NCBI): domain Eukaryota; kingdom Viridiplantae; phylum Streptophyta; class Magnoliopsida; order Solanales; family Solanaceae; genus Capsicum; species Capsicum pubescens. The sequence goes on along the minus strand of CM061544.1, from coordinate 67,316,609 downwards.
CCTCTTCCTTAACATAACAGGCTACAGCTGGACCATGCCAAAGCACACCTCAGATCTATTGAGCTACTGGATTAGGAGGGGAGGTAGTAAAAGTCGGAAGAAATGGTGGAGATTAGTGCCATCATGCATTTGGTGGTCTGTGTGGTCAGAGAGAAATGGTAGATGTTTCGAAGATAGGTCCAATTCTATTCACAAAGTTAAATGGAATTGCATTGTATCTTTACTTTTTTGGTGTAAACAACTTACAGAGCAAATAGTGGAATTAATAGGAGACTTGCAATTGCTTCTCTTTTTTTGGTGGTGTATGGTGGAATTACTAGTCCCTTGGAATATCCCAAATACATGGGATAATTTTTTTTAATCCCATACCCCATACCAAACAACCCTTGATAATTTGATTATTTTCCTTATCCTTGACCTATGATACAATCTTTTTGATTGGGAGTTAGATGAGATGACTCAGTTTGACACCCAAAGAGAGAAGAAGTGTGTCCTGATTCTTCATTGTGAAAAGGGAGAAAAAAGTGGTTCTCTCATTCTATGTCGCTCGGACTCTTCAAAAATGTTGAGGGATGTGTGTCGGATACACCAAAAGTAATGCGTATTTGAAGAATCCGACACGGTTGCGGCAACCTTTTTGGAGAGTCAGAGCAACATAGCTCTCATTAATATCTTGCATGGGGTAGCTTCCTCTCCCGCTCTCAACAACAACATACACAGGGGTCGGGGGTCTGGGGAGAGTGGCGTGTATGCTGCCTTAACGTTACTTTGTGAAAGTAGAGAAGTTGTTTCCGACAGACCATTGGCTTAAGTAAAACATATCAAAATTACGTAACGGATTAAACTTATTTGCAGTTCGCAATAGGTAGTGCGAACTGCTACTTAGTTTTCCCCTTATTTTTTCAACAGGTGATAATTTTATTTTTTTAAAAAATTGATCATAGTTTGCAATACCTATTGTGAACTACTATCTTTTTAAGGGTTCTCAGTACGTATCACAAACTAGTCATATTTATATTTAAGTCTACTATACTTTTTGATCTGGTGAGTAGTTCACTGACATATTAAAGAGTATTCATACTAAAAAAAAAGAGACATATTACATGTAAAAACTAAAATATTTGATGAGAGAAGTTCCCGGGTAAATATATTGCACTAACTTTTGTCAGTTCATGTAAAATTTTCATACCATATATTTTACTGAAAAACTTTGTCTTTGAGTATGAATATTCATTGAAAAAGGCAACAACATTTTTTGAGTAGAATATATAATGCGAATATCTTACCATTTGTGAATTAAAATCTCATTGACAAAAGTAAAGAAATATATATACCCGTGAACTTATCTCACCAAACATGTTAATTTTTCCATGTAAAATGGATTATACCTCACATTGATGAATCTCACTGGCTAAATTATATAGCATTAATATTTTCTTATATGTTTGTGAACTACTCTCGCCAAATAAAAAGGTGTAGACTTTAAAAAAAATGGCTTGTTCACAACTATGTTGCTCGGACTCTTCAAAAATGTCAACAGTGCGTGTCGAATTCTTCAAAAATAGTGTATTTTTTGGAGAATCTGACGCGGGCGCGACATGAAAAATGAAGAGTCCGCGCAACTTAGGTTCACAATACATATTGCAAACCTTAAATCAAATCAAATAAAATGGTAGGTAGTTTGCAATACCTATTGCAAACTATAATCACAATTGTTTTTTTTTTCCCTAAAGTAAAGCTATCACCTGCAACAACAACATACCCAGTGTATTTTCACATAGTGGATTCTGGGAAGAGTAGAGTGTACGCAGTCCGTACCATAGAGTGTACGCAGTTCGTACCATTACTTCAGAGGTGAGGTAGAGAGGTTCTTTCCTATAGACCCTCGGCTCAAGACAAAGAAAACTTAGTAGTCGATCGCATTGCACTACCTATTGCGAACTATAATTATTATTATTATTTTAATTCAACTTCTTGTAATGAACTCAATATAAAAGAGACAAACGCAATTCTAGAAATTCCACTAAAACTGAGAAATGAACAGTACTCAACAGTAATAACTGAAATTCGGAACAAGTTAACAGTAATTCAAACTACAACTGAATCGGAAACTAATTCAGCAAACTCGACTATAATTCCAACTCGACTACTCAGCCACCAACGACTTTCGATAATTCAGCTTAAATCCAGCTCAGTTAATCTTCATACCTGATACAGTAATCAATTTGAAGATTAGCTTGAGTCTAATTAATCCTAGCTAATCCCAATTTGAGTTGAATTCCACAGAGAATGAAATTAGAAATTAAGAGAGAAGGAAGGAATGAGATTAGATTTAGGATAAAGGAGGAGAAAGGGGAAAGGAAAGAGAGAGGAGAGCACGAGTTGAGTGCATACCAATTTTCACAATACCCTCTCATTTGGATTGTTCTGTATATATGTGTTCCTTGGATAAATCTTGGCCTTTGATCTACATTTAATCTCCACCGTCGGTTGCTAACTAATATAAACTTTTATTTATTGCATCCAAACGACTGCATATCACTTAATTAAGCTGAAATTCTCTAATTGGATCACTACATTCCACCCTCCATTAAAACATTCTTGTCCTCAAGAATGTGATGCTGGCTGTTAAATGAAGTCAAGAAATTGTGCCTTGATGAAGGACCGATCTTCCCATGTAGCCTCCTCAGGAGCTAAATTTTCCCATTGTATCAACACCTTAACTGCCACAACATTATTTTCCTTCACCATTTTTCTTTGTAAAATAGCCATAGGCCTAACCAGTATTTTTCCATCAGTACCCACTAAGGGTAGTTGTTGCTGAGGTATAATAGCTGGACTAATCCTTTTCTTCAACAATGAGACATGAAAAACTGGGTGAACTAGGGAAGTTGCAGGAAGTAACAGTTTGTAAGCCACCTTGCCAATTTTCTGCAGAACCTCATAGGGTCCATAATACTTGGGACTTAACTTCAGATGCCTCCACAGTGATACTGTAGTTTGTTTGTATGGCTGAAGTTTCAAGTACACCCAATCCCCTTCTTGTAATTCCCTCTCACTTCCTCTTTGATCTGCATACCACTTCATTCTAGCTTGAGCTTGGACTAGATGATCCTTTAGCACCGGTTGAAACTGCACCCTTTGGTGAATCAAGTCTTGCACTAATTGCAGGGGTGTGTCAGTGTAAGGTCCCATGGGTATTTGAGGGGGATCATATCCATATAATGCGTGAAAAGGGGTGCTATGCAAAGCTGTGTGATAGTTTGTATTATACCACCACTCAGCCAAATGTAACCAAGCTACCCACTATTTAGGATTGCTCATGACCATTGCTCTAAGATATCCTTCAAGGCATCTGTTAAGTCTTTCAGTCTGCCCATCGTACTCCGGATGATATGCTGTGCTCATGCATAATGTAGTCCCAACACTTTTAAATAGATGTTGCCAGAATAGGCTAGTGAATATCTTATCTCTGTCAGAAACCATAGTTTTAGGCAGCCCATGCAGTTTATAAATCTCCTTGATGAATACATCTGCCACCTGTACTGCAGTATAAGGGTGTTGTAGAGCTATGAAATGCCCATACTTGGTGAACCTATAAATAACCACTAATATAGTGTCCTTACCTTGAGACCTGGGTAGTCCTTCAATAAAATCCAAGCTAATATCACTCCAAGCTTGAGTTGGAATGGCTAGAGGTTGTAAGAGTCCTGGTTGTGCAACATTTTCATCCTTGCACCGTTGACATATGTCAGAGATGGATACAAATTCTTGTACATCCCTCTTCATAGAAGGCCAAAAGAAATGCAGTTGCAACCTCTTGAGAGTACCTTGTTGTCCTAAGTGTCCTCCAATTGCAGAAGAGTGCATAATCTGCAATAACTGTTGTCTTAAGGCTGTGGTCTTGCCAATGTAAACCTTACCCTTGTACCTCAACACTCCTGATTGCAACTTGTAGTCCTGGTATTTGTTAGGGTGAACTGCTAAAGTAGTTAAGAGTTCTTGAACACTGTAATCTCCCTCATAACTCTTCTTCCATCCACTCAGGTTGTACCCCTGTCATGGCATGAACTTCACCTTGCTCCTCAGGAATTCTCGAGAGAGCATCAGCCACTTTTTTTCCCGCTCCTTTTCTATAGATGATTTCGTAGTCTAACCCTAGTAGTTTGGTGAGACCCTTTTTGCTGTATGCTTCATTAGATACTTAAGACTGAAGTGATCTGTCTTAATTATAAAATGATTCCCTTGCACATAGGGCCTCCACTTGTCAATAGCTGCTAAAATAGCCATGTACTCTTTTTCATAAACTGATTTTTCGAGGTGCTTTAGACCTAAGGACTTGCTGTAATAAGTTAAGGGTTTGTTGTTTTGAGTGAGGATTGCACCCATGCCCTGATGTCTAGCATCAGTTTTAATTGTGAACACCTTGTTGTAGTTAGGCATTGCAAGCACTGGCGCAACACTCATAGCTTGTTTTAATCTCTCAAAAGCTTTCTCAGCTTCTACATTCCATTGGAAGGAGTTTATCTTGAGTAGAGAAGTCAGGGGTTTACTAATAGTACCATAGTCCTTCACAAATCTTCTGTAGTACCCCGTCAATCCTAAAAAACCCCTCAACCTCTTGAGATTCGTATGAATAGGCCAATTTTTCATTGCAGACACCTTGGATGGATCTGTAGCAATACCTTCTCTAGTAATGAGGTACCCTAAATACTCTACTTGCGTTCTGCAAAAGTTGCACTTAGACCTCTTGGCAAATAGCTAGTTCTGCTGCAAAATTGTGAATGTTTTCCTCAAGTGTTCCACATGCTCTGGTAAACTTTTGTTGTAGATTAATATGTCATAAAAAATACTAGAATGAAATGCCTCAAGTACTGTTGAAATATTGAATTCATCAGAGATTAAAATGTGGCAGGTGCATTTGTCAGTCCAAAAGACATCAACTTAAATTCAAAATGTCCATGATGTGTTTGAAACCCAGTCTTTGGAATATCCTCCACCTTCATCCTTATTTGATGATAACCAGATCTTAAATCTATTTTAGAAAATATACATGATCCTTGCAATTCATCCAACAAGTCATCCACTATAGGAATCAAAAACTTATCTTTGATAGTGATCTTATTCAACTCTCTATAATCAATGCAGAACCTCTAATTTCCATCCTTCTTCTTGACTAATAGCACAGGAGAGGAGTATGGAGAGTGGCTAGGTTGAATAATCCCCATTTGCAATATTTTTGGAACTTGCTTCTCTAATTCATCCTTCTGGTAGTGATTATATCTATAAGGCCTAAGGAAATTGGCTGGGCATATTTATAAGGCCTTAAGGAAATTGGCTTGGCACAAGGAATGATGGGAATTGCATGATCTTGAGCTCTAGCTGGTGGAAATGCAGTAGGTTCTTCAAATACCCTAGTATAGTCTTTTAAAACTTCCTGTACTTCTGGGGGCATTGTCTCCTCAGGTTCTATTATTCCTCCTTCCATAGTAAAGAGATGAGCTAGAAAGGCTTGCCCCTTCATCAATATTTTGCCCATGGATTTAGCTGTGATCTGATGTAATGAAACTTGTTCCGTGTCCCTTTTCAAGGTCACCATCTTGCTCCCTTGTTTGATCCTCAACTCATATAATTCATAATCAAATGTCACAGGTGTGTGTGATCTCATCCAGTCACCACCAAGAACCATGTCACAACTGCCTAAATTCAACAACCTGAATTTATCCTCAAACTCCACACCACTAACTTTCCATTTCACTCTGGATACACTATGATGGCTATACATTTGTTGGCCATTGGCAACGGTTACTCTCAATGGAGTATCTACTTGTGACACTACTCCCAGCTCCTTGGCAGTTTGAGTATCTAAGAAACTGTGAGTGCTACCTGAGTCGACTAGTAATATCACTGTTCTTTTTTTTATCCACCTCTTTAGCTTGAAGGCGTTGGTTCTGGGATCCCTGACATTGCATTTAAGCAAACGACTTCTTCCTCTGCAACCTCCTGCTGTATAACCCCCATTTCTTCTTGCATTCCTTCTTGTTCTGCTACTTCTATGCCCTCGTCTATTCCTTCTTCCGCTGTCATAGTGTTCAATATCTTATCCCTGCAAACATGCCTCGGGAAATACCTTTCTCCACATTTCCAACATGCACCAGGAACTTTCCTGTAATCAAGTTTACTCTTAGTCTTTGCTACAGTAGTGTCTGGTTTTTGATTAGCATAAGTGATCTTATGCATCTCCTTGCTAAGAAAAGTTGTTGTTCCCTTTTGCACTTCCTTGAATTTTCTCTCTCTAGCATTGATCACCTTCTCATGTTTCTTAGCTAGTGACACGACTTGTGCCATAGTATATGGGTCATGCATTTTGACAGCTTCTCGGATCTCCTCTTTAAGTCCTCCAATAAAACACTCAAGTATGAAATCATCAGGAACGTTGGGATTCTTCATCAACACTAGGGCCCTTATGTCTTCAAATTTCTGCAGATAGGCTTGAACTGATCCCGTCTGTGTGAGCATCTTGAACTCACTGATCACACTCTCACTACTATCATCCTCGAACCTCAGCACCACATCTTCACAGAATTCATCCCACCGTACCTATGTCTTGGTGAGTGTGTAGGAAAAATACCATGCCTCGGCATTCCCTTCTAGATGCAATGTGGCCACTCCAGTTTCCTGTTAAGGTCGGTCACCTTGTATATATTAAAATATCTTTCATATCTTCTGATCCATGCTCTAGGTTCACTCCCACTGTAATTTGGAAATTGCAGCTTAGGATAGAACTCTGCAGCTTGTCCTCCAGTATCATGACCTAGCCCTCTAGCTTCCCCTCCTCTAGGTCTAGGTAGCAGCCCGTTCCCTTGATTACTACCTGCCTGTTCTGAGTTGGGATTCACACCTCCTCTTTCTAGCAACCTCATGAGACCCGCATGTGTTTCTTCCATCATTTGCTTCATGTTCAATTGTGTCGCACCTAACTCCGTCATCTTCAATTCTAGCGTAGCAAACTTAGATTCAGATTCTACCTTATTAGCCTGAACCATAGCCTCTACCCTTCTCCATTGTTCCTCTGCTTGCTTAGCCCTAGTAGCATCTGCCCCAGTCATTCTACCACAGGTATGGTCAAAATCGTTGCTCTGGTACCACTTTGTAATGAACTCAATATAAAAGAGACAAACACAATTCCAGAAATTCGAGAAATTCCACTAAAACTAAGAAATGAACAGTACTCAACAGTAATAACTGAAATTCGGAACAAGTTAACAGTAATTCAAACTACAACTGAATCGAAAACTAATTCAGCAAACTCGACTATAATTCCAACTCGACTGCTCAGCCACCAACGACTTCCGATAATTCAGCTCAAATTTCGATCAACACTAGGGCCCTTATGTCTTCAAATTTCTGCAGATAGGCTTGAACTGATCCCGTCTGTGTGAGCATCTTGAACTCACTGATCACACTCTCACTACTATCATCCTCGAACCTCAGCACCACATCTTCACAGAATTCATCCCACCGTACCTATGTCTTGGTGAGTGTGTAGGAAAAATACCATGCCTCGGCATTCCCTTCTAGATGCAATGTGGCCACTCCAGTTTCCTGTTAAGGTCGGTCACCTTGTATATATTAAAATATCTTTCATATCTTCTGATCCATGCTCTAGGTTCACTCCCACTGTAATTTGGAAATTGCAGCTTAGGATAGAACTCTGCAGCTTGTCCTCCAGTATCATGACCTAGCCCTCTAGCTTCCCCTCCTCTAGGTCTAGGTAGCAGCCCGTTCCCTTGATTACTACCTGCCTGTTCTGAGTTGGGATTCACACCTCCTCTTTCTAGCAACCTCATGAGACCCGCATGTGTTTCTTCCATCATTTGCTTCATGTTCAATTGTGTCGCACCTAACTCCGTCATCTTCAATTCTAGCGTAGCAAACTTAGATTCAGATTCTACCTTATTAGCCTGAACCATAGCCTCTACCCTTCTCCATTGTTCCTCTGCTTGCTTAGCCCTAGTAGCATCTGCCCCAGTCATTCTACCACAGGTATGGTCAAAATCGTTGCTCTGGTACCACTTTGTAATGAACTCAATATAAAAGAGACAAACACAATTCCAGAAATTCGAGAAATTCCACTAAAACTAAGAAATGAACAGTACTCAACAGTAATAACTGAAATTCGGAACAAGTTAACAGTAATTCAAACTACAACTGAATCGAAAACTAATTCAGCAAACTCGACTATAATTCCAACTCGACTGCTCAGCCACCAACGACTTCCGATAATTCAGCTCAAATTTCGATCAACACTAGGGCCCTTATGTCTTCAAATTTCTGCAGATAGGCTTGAACTGATCCCGTCTGTGTGAGCATCTTGAACTCACTGATCACACTCTCACTACTATCATCCTCGAACCTCAGCACCACATCTTCACAGAATTCATCCCACCGTACCTATGTCTTGGTGAGTGTGTAGGAAAAATACCATGCCTCGGCATTCCCTTCTAGATGCAATGTGGCCACTCCAGTTTCCTGTTAAGGTCGGTCACCTTGTATATATTAAAATATCTTTCATATCTTCTGATCCATGCTCTAGGTTCACTCCCACTGTAATTTGGAAATTGCAGCTTAGGATAGAACTCTGCAGCTTGTCCTCCAGTATCATGACCTAGCCCTCTAGCTTCCCCTCCTCTAGGTCTAGGTAGCAGCCCGTTCCCTTGATTACTACCTGCCTGTTCTGAGTTGGGATTCACACCTCCTCTTTCTAGCAACCTCATGAGACCCGCATGTGTTTCTTCCATCATTTGCTTCATGTTCAATTGTGTCGCACCTAACTCCGTCATCTTCAATTCTAGCGTAGCAAACTTAGATTCAGATTCTACCTTATTAGCCTGAACCATAGCCTCTACCCTTCTCCATTGTTCCTCTGCTTGCTTAGCCCTAGTAGCATCTGCCCCAGTCATTCTACCACAGGTATGGTCAAAATCGTTGCTCTGGTACCACTTTGTAATGAACTCAATATAAAAGAGACAAACACAATTCCAGAAATTCGAGAAATTCCACTAAAACTAAGAAATGAACAGTACTCAACAGTAATAACTGAAATTCGGAACAAGTTAACAGTAATTCAAACTACAACTGAATCGAAAACTAATTCAGCAAACTCGACTATAATTCCAACTCGACTGCTCAGCCACCAACGACTTCCGATAATTCAGCTCAAATTTCGATCAACACTAGGGCCCTTATGTCTTCAAATTTCTGCAGATAGGCTTGAACTGATCCCGTCTGTGTGAGCATCTTGAACTCACTGATCACACTCTCACTACTATCATCCTCGAACCTCAGCACCACATCTTCACAGAATTCATCCCACCGTACCTATGTCTTGGTGAGTGTGTAGGAAAAATACCATGCCTCGGCATTCCCTTCTAGATGCAATGTGGCCACTCCAGTTTCCTGTTAAGGTCGGTCACCTTGTATATATTAAAATATCTTTCATATCTTCTGATCCATGCTCTAGGTTCACTCCCACTGTAATTTGGAAATTGCAGCTTAGGATAGAACTCTGCAGCTTGTCCTCCAGTATCATGACCTAGCCCTCTAGCTTCCCCTCCTCTAGGTCTAGGTAGCAGCCCGTTCCCTTGATTACTACCTGCCTGTTCTGAGTTGGGATTCACACCTCCTCTTTCTAGCAACCTCATGAGACCCGCATGTGTTTCTTCCATCATTTGCTTCATGTTCAATTGTGTCGCACCTAACTCCGTCATCTTCAATTCTAGCGTAGCAAACTTAGATTCAGATTCTACCTTATTAGCCTGAACCATAGCCTCTACCCTTCTCCATTGTTCCTCTGCTTGCTTAGCCCTAGTAGCATCTGCCCCAGTCATTCTACCACAGGTATGGTCAAAATCGTTGCTCTGGTACCACTTTGTAATGAACTCAATATAAAAGAGACAAACACAATTCCAGAAATTCGAGAAATTCCACTAAAACTAAGAAATGAACAGTACTCAACAGTAATAACTGAAATTCGGAACAAGTTAACAGTAATTCAAACTACAACTGAATCGAAAACTAATTCAGCAAACTCGACTATAATTCCAACTCGACTGCTCAGCCACCAACGACTTCCGATAATTCAGCTCAAATTTCGATCAACACTAGGGCCCTTATGTCTTCAAATTTCTGCAGATAGGCTTGAACTGATCCCGTCTGTGTGAGCATCTTGAACTCACTGATCACACTCTCACTACTATCATCCTCGAACCTCAGCACCACATCTTCACAGAATTCATCCCACCGTACCTATGTCTTGGTGAGTGTGTAGGAAAAATACCATGCCTCGGCATTCCCTTCTAGATGCAATGTGGCCACTCCAGTTTCCTGTTAAGGTCGGTCACCTTGTATATATTAAAATATCTTTCATATCTTCTGATCCATGCTCTAGGTTCACTCCCACTGTAATTTGGAAATTGCAGCTTAGGATAGAACTCTGCAGCTTGTCCTCCAGTATCATGACCTAGCCCTCTAGCTTCCCCTCCTCTAGGTCTAGGTAGCAGCCCGTTCCCTTGATTACTACCTGCCTGTTCTGAGTTGGGATTCACACCTCCTCTTTCTAGCAACCTCATGAGACCCGCATGTGTTTCTTCCATCATTTGCTTCATGTTCAATTGTGTCGCACCTAACTCCGTCATCTTCAATTCTAGCGTAGCAAACTTAGATTCAGATTCTACCTTATTAGCCTGAACCATAGCCTCTACCCTTCTCCATTGTTCCTCTGCTTGCTTAGCCCTAGTAGCATCTGCCCCAGTCATTCTACCACAGGTATGGTCAAAATCGTTGCTCTGGTACCACTTTGTAATGAACTCAATATAAAAGAGACAAACACAATTCCAGAAATTCGAGAAATTCCACTAAAACTAAGAAATGAACAGTACTCAACAGTAATAACTGAAATTCGGAACAAGTTAACAGTAATTCAAACTACAACTGAATCGAAAACTAATTCAGCAAACTCGACTATAATTCCAACTCGACTGCTCAGCCACCAACGACTTCCGATAATTCAGCTCAAATTTCGATCAACACTAGGGCCCTTATGTCTTCAAATTTCTGCAGATAGGCTTGAACTGATCCCGTCTGTGTGAGCATCTTGAACTCACTGATCACACTCTCACTACTATCATCCTCGAACCTCAGCACCACATCTTCACAGAATTCATCCCACCGTACCTATGTCTTGGTGAGTGTGTAGGAAAAATACCATGCCTCGGCATTCCCTTCTAGATGCAATGTGGCCACTCCAGTTTCCTGTTAAGGTCGGTCACCTTGTATATATTAAAATATCTTTCATATCTTCTGATCCATGCTCTAGGTTCACTCCCACTGTAATTTGGAAATTGCAGCTTAGGATAGAACTCTGCAGCTTGTCCTCCAGTATCATGACCTAGCCCTCTAGCTTCCCCTCCTCTAGGTCTAGGTAGCAGCCCGTTCCCTTGATTACTACCTGCCTGTTCTGAGTTGGGATTCACACCTCCTCTTTCTAGCAACCTCATGAGACCCGCATGTGTTTCTTCCATCATTTGCTTCATGTTCAATTGTGTCGCACCTAACTCCGTCATCTTCAATTCTAGCGTAGCAAACTTAGATTCAGATTCTACCTTATTAGCCTGAACCATAGCCTCTACCCTTCTCCATTGTTCCTCTGCTTGCTTAGCCCTAGTAGCATCTGCCCCAGTCATTCTACCACAGGTATGGTCAAAATCGTTGCTCTGGTACCACTTTGTAATGAACTCAATATAAAAGAGACAAACACAATTCCAGAAATTCGAGAAATTCCACTAAAACTAAGAAATGAACAGTACTCAACAGTAATAACTGAAATTCGGAACAAGTTAACAGTAATTCAAACTACAACTGAATCGAAAACTAATTCAGCAAACTCGACTATAATTCCAACTCGACTGCTCAGCCACCAACGACTTCCGATAATTCAGCTCAAATTTCGATCAACACTAGGGCCCTTATGTCTTCAAATTTCTGCAGATAGGCTTGAACTGATCCCGTCTGTGTGAGCATCTTGAACTCACTGATCACACTCTCACTACTATCATCCTCGAACCTCAGCACCACATCTTCACAGAATTCATCCCACCGTACCTATGTCTTGGTGAGTGTGTAGGAAAAATACCATGCCTCGGCATTCCCTTCTAGATGCAATGTGGCCACTCCAGTTTCCTGTTAAGGTCGGTCACCTTGTATATATTAAAATATCTTTCATATCTTCTGATCCATGCTCTAGGTTCACTCCCACTGTAATTTGGAAATTGCAGCTTAGGATAGAACTCTGCAGCTTGTCCTCCAGTATCATGACCTAGCCCTCTAGCTTCCCCTCCTCTAGGTCTAGGTAGCAGCCCGTTCCCTTGATTACTACCTGCCTGTTCTGAGTTGGGATTCACACCTCCTCTTTCTAGCAACCTCATGAGACCCGCATGTGTTTCTTCCATCATTTGCTTCATGTTCAATTGTGTCGCACCTAACTCCGTCATCTTCAATTCTAGCGTAGCAAACTTAGATTCAGATTCTACCTTATTAGCCTGAACCATAGCCTCTACCCTTCTCCATTGTTCCTCTGCTTGCTTAGCCCTAGTAGCATCTGCCCCAGTCATTCTACCACAGGTATGGTCAAAATCGTTGCTCTGGTACCACTTTGTAATGAACTCAATATAAAAGAGACAAACACAATTCCAGAAATTCGAGAAATTCCACTAAAACTAAGAAATGAACAGTACTCAACAGTAATAACTGAAATTCGGAACAAGTTAACAGTAATTCAAACTACAACTGAATCGGAAACTAATTCAGCAAACTCGACTATAATTCCAACTCGACTACTCAGCCACCAACGATTTCCGATAATTCAGCTCAAATCCAGCTCAGTTAATCTTCATACCTGATACAGTAATCAATTTGAAGATCAGCTCGAGTCCAATTAATCCTAGCTAATCCCAATTTGAGTTGAATTCCACATAGAATGAAATTAGAAATTAAGAGATAAGGAAGGAATGAGATCAGATTTAGGATAAAGGAGGAGAAAGGGGAAAGGAAAGAGAGGAGAGGGCACGAGTTGAGTGCATACCAATTTTCACAATATCCTCTCATTTGGATTGTTCTGTATATATATATTCCTTGGACAAATCTTGACCTTTGATCTACATTTAATCTCCACTGTCGGTTGCTAACTAATATAAACTTTTATTGATTGCATCCAAACGACTGTGTCACTTCATTAAGCTGAAATTCTCTAATTGGATCACTGCACTTTTCTAAAAGTAAAAGAACAATACATTGCAATTCGCTATAGTTAGTTCGAACCGCTACAATTTTTTTTTAAAGAACAATTGGTTGCAATTTGGCTTCGAACTCCTTGTATACACTCTGTATTTGTAGACGATGTAAATACTTTGCTGACTTTTTAGGTTGCCTACATATTTAAGGAACCAGAAGACTGTTGTGTACATATTCTAACCTTGGTGTAATTAATCAAATTCTACTTATCCCAGTTACAAGTGTGTCAAAATGTAATGATCTAATTTTATGAGCAATATATTAGGGAGATTATATAACCACCAAGAAAAGATCACTTGTAAGGATATAAAGGTTTAACTAAATGACTGCAGTTTGTGTTGCTTCTCCTCTCTCTTTTCACAACTCCTCTGTAGCGCAATGATGATTAGATTCTTCATTTATGTTGTTCTCTTGTTACACATTTGGTTTCTGTCCAAGTAAGATCTGTTGATTATGTTTTTATTGTTTAAGTGTCAAAACTTGACTTCTTACCTTCTCCCTTCCTATATCAAGATTTCAAGAAGATAATGATCTAAAACTTAGTAAATAAGGCCGTGTTAGAATCTCACAGCAGTTACACACATGGGCTGTAGTTTCTTTACATGGTATTTGGTCGATCCGTCTGGTGAAATGGGACATAGTTATATAGCCAAAGAAGAATAGGGGGAAAAGTTGCACCAATGAAACCCTCCTATATAAATGGCTAGGGAAATTTAATAGCGAAGATCCAGTTGTGTAGAAAAAAGTGGTGGTAGCGAAATACGGTCTAAGTGGGATCTCGATGGAGTGTACACGGACAACACGGTATATTGTTAAGAAAATTACTAGCTAAGTGATGGCAAGAGTTCCAGTTCCTACACTAATGGCAGTTGGAAATGAACAAGGAGGTGGTTGTAGGCAGTGGCGGATTCAGGAATCTAGGGGTCATGGGTGTACGGAAGGTTTGAATATACATATTGACGTCCACCAAAGCTTTAAGGTTCTGCCTGAAAACTAAAATACCCAGATATCTTCTTGCCTTAGTGGGTGCTTTTCGAAATCTTACACCAGATTTTATACGTTTTTTTATATAATTCTACCTAGTTTGCATCAAATTTAATGAGTGTCGGAGCACTAAAAGTTTGGCTATAGGTCCGCCCCTGGTTGTAGGCTTATATCAGAATGCGAATATAGGAATGAGAAGCAAACTTCTCGATAGGGATATAGGTGCAATGGCTTAGTTGACGCTTTGTTAGAGTAGTATTAGCATTATTCTCGTAGTTTCTTGTCTTCCATTTTATTCTGTTTCCATCGGTGTTTCTTGTGCTTCGGATCATGCATTATTTTACTGTTGTTACTGTTCCTTTTTGCTATAACGCTATGTACTGGTTTCTGTTTGGTTGCTATGTCCTCTTCATTGTCGTATTTCTTTTTTCAAACTGCTTAGAAGTGCTTTTCATAAAGTCTAGGGTTTTTCGGAGATGTTCTCTTTACCTTTATGAGGTTGGGTAAGGTCTGTGTTAGACCTACACTTTTGTGCTTTTTTTTAAATTTTTCTTATTTTTGATAAAGTAAGTGATTTTATTTTTGTACTTCCTATTTATAGTAGTTGTGTCTGGGCAGTTTTAGCATCTTGTCTAATTTCACGGGGTACCTACTGTCTCCCACCGATACTAATCAGGTAAATTAATCCTACTCTTTATACTTGTTGCGCATTCAGCAATTGATACTTCTAGCATTAAGAGAAGAATTCTCATCTTTATACTAGGCCGCGTGATAGAACCATGTTGAAGAAACTCGGCAAAGTGACCATGTAACTTCGGGAGGAGTGTTCTCCTATCTTTTGATTAGTAAAGCGGCATGTATAGCATGTTTTATTTAAAATATAGGATTGTGCCAAGTGGTAACACAATATATAGAGTCAGATATCTGTCTGGTGCTATAAGGTCGGAAAAAAAGGTATTATAAGCTTTGAATGGAAGTCTCGATTAACAACGCTTAACAATGTTTGTTCTTCGTAGATAGTTTGGAATCCAAATAATATAATGAACTGTATTTTTTTTTTTTTTTAAATTTAGTAGCTTGTTTGGCTAAACTTTTACGAAACTCAAAGCACATTTTCTCGAAGAAACAATAACATACCTAGTGTAATCTCACTTAGTGGGGTTTGGGGATTTTCTCGAAGAGAGTATTATATATAAATATTTATGTGTTTGAACAAAACTCAAAAGTTCTTTTGAGCAGTGGCGTAGCCATATATGTGAATGGGTGGTCAGTTGAACACTTTTTGTCGAAAATTTGTATCGTAGATATAAAAAGTTATATGAAGCGGATGGGGCTGTTCCTTCCTTAATCAGAGGTATCGCGTTCGAGCCTTGGGTATGGAAAAATTCTTGGTAGGAAGCGCTTTCCCCCGAATGGGGCCCCACGCGGCCCGAATTCGAATTAGTCGGACTTCAATGCGGATACCGGACACCGGATGAAACCCCTCCCCCAACCAAAAAAAAAAAGTTATATGAAGCATGTAAGTCACAAATTAGTTTTCATATGGATATATTAATTCTTAAAACACTTTTTAAGTAAATATTTTAGCTTCAGCATTACTTCTGAGTAGCAACATAAAAAAACAGTTTTTCCTATTTCGAGGAGAAATACAAATTCCTTTTTTTTTTTTTTTTTTTTTTTTTTTTTTTTTTATATTCGAAAGTAGAAGTAGAAGCTAAAGTTGAAAAATTAATTTCTCAAAACAAAAATATCCTCATGAAAAATTATACTCCCTCCGTCCCATTTTTCTTGTCGCAAATTGAGATGACACATTGATTAAAAAAAAAAATTAATAATATGACTAGTTTATTATAGTACCCCTATTAAATGATATTTACATTTTAATTTGAAGAAAAAATAATTAATGCAAAGGGTAAAACATGAATTTTTTTTTCATCTCTTCTTGATTTGTGAAAAATAATAAATGAGAAATCAAATAGAAAATTTGGGACAAGTAAAATGGGACGGAGGAAGTATTTACCAATCTATTTCTCATTAACTCAAAAGATCTCAAATATATATAGAACTACTAATAATTTAGTGTACGTGCGTTGTACGTGTATTTTACAGATTTAATTAAATGATAAATTTGAAACAAATTAATAAAGAAAATATTAAGATATAAATCTAGACATCAAAAATAAACTTTATAAAAATAAATAAACAACAAATCACAAAATAAATAAATAGATGTGATTTTATTTTTCAATATTGTGAATACAAGTTTGCATTATTCTTTTGATTCTTCTTTCCTAATTTTTTTTCGTGATTTCAAAATGTAGGATTTTGAATCTATCCAGAATATGTTTGATCGCCAAAATATGGATCATTACTTTGATATATCGAGTCAATCTCAAAAAAATTTCACCATCACTTATTAATTGATCCAAATCTTTATCTTTTTCATACTACATTCATTTTGGACTACATAAAAAATATGATTAGTCCTAAATTTTTGCTTATAATAAAGCAATTCATTAATCACTTTGCTTATTTTTGGGTACATTGGATTTGAGCATAGAGAGTCTATCCTTGAGTTATTTCCTTCTCATCCTTTTAACCATTAGTTTTTATAGATGGTTGTCTCTAATATCTTCTTCACTTTATTACTATCATCTTTAATCTGCACATTGATCAAACAAGAAAAAAATTTCCAATCTCAAATCATTTCATATGTGAAAGAAGAAAGAAAACAATTCCTTAGCTGCAATGCAAGCTGTGCCAATAGCTCAATAAACGTAACGTTACTGCGAGCTAATAAATATAATGTCATTATGTAATGGTGTTCTACATAAAATACTAAAACAACATAATTATACCTAATTATTTATTTATATCGTAGACACGTGATTTTTGATCCTCCCCGAGTTCTAACCCATTTTTGATATTAAATATTTATATTTTTATCCGATATTTATTTTAGCTCTTATTTTATTTTTCTTATATAAATTTTAGAGGAAAATAAATAAATAAATAAAGTTACATTTTTGAATATTTTTAATTTTATTTTATTTTTAGTATTGTTTTAAAATAATACGAAAATTTATAAAAATATATATATATTTTCCTTTTTTTAATAAATAGGCTAGTGGTTTTATTACTCACTTAGTTATATTTATTCTATATATTTATATATTGTAAATTTTTATTGTATTTTCTAAAATATAAAAATTAATTAATTAATATTCTTTTATTATTATTATTTATTTATTTATTTATTTATTAAAAAAATGTTTAAAAATATAGGTTTAAAATAATCCCTAGCATCCTAATTGTTTAATAATGACAAAACAATGGATTAAGGCTCAAATAGTGGATTACATACATGAATGAAAAATTGATGTAGAAGTGAGGCGACAATTACCCATGTTGTTTGGGTGAATTGCAATTAAAAAAATAAATAATGGGAGGTAATAAATGAATTATGACTAGGGTTGAGTTTGGAAAAGTTTGACTAGTCTTAATTCACTTTCTAGTGATTTTTCTTTTCTCTAATTGAGAATTTTTGAAAATTGGTTGATGTTTAATTTCTCTTGCCCATGCATTATGTGGCTACTTTAACAATATTTTCACCTCTATGGACTAAATTTTATTTACCTATCGTGGAATAGAAGTGCTACTATTTATTATATGTTGTGTTAAAACAAGCAAACGAATTGTAGTGGGAATTTAGTTATTGTTAATGTAAGATTTGTTCGCTGGTGGGTTAACTTTGGTGGGATTAAAGGAATGTATTTCATTTTTATTAATTTATTAGATGCATGGCTTTGTTTTAGTAATAAAACTGTACTAGTGTAAATAATTCTTCCTATATGTTATATTTGATAAATTTTACATGCTATTTAAAAATACTTGTAAAGCTAGTGCATACTTTGAAGTTGTTGTTGCAATAATCATTTCGTTCTAAAATAAATAAATAATAACTTGTGAATTTGGATGTGCTTAACTCCTAATCGATTTATTAATGTGAGAAAGAGTGAGACGAGTCGCGGATTTATTCAAGATTCGTTGTTATTGATAAAAGAATAGAGAGGAAAAACTCATTTGTGAGGGAGCGAGGCGAGTTGCAGAATAATCTAAAAGTCGTTGAAAATAAAGAGAACTTTTTTTTTGAATAAGAAAAATTTTCTCGCGTTTACAAGAGACGAAACAAATGCATTTTACTGCTAGATAAATTTTAGGCACATTTAAAATATTCGTCTCAATTAAGAATGTGACATATGCATCTTTCTGACACATTTAAAATTCAAGGATGCAACAATGCACCTCGGTAAATATTTTTCTAAAATTAACTTTCACCGATTTATTTAATACTTTTCTAAAATTAACTTTTTATCGATTTAATACAAGAGTTTTAAAATAGTCTTAGTATATTAAAAATGAGTAAATTTAGGTCTTAAAATAATTCATCAAAATAATTTAAGTCAAGATAAGTCAATAAAGCGACCGTGCTAGAACCACAGGACTCGAGGGGTGCCTCACACCTTCCCCTCAATCAACAGAATTCCTTACCTGATCTTCTGTTTTCGCAGACCATAATAAAGAGTCAATTCCTTTTGATTGGGGATTCAAAAAGGTGACTTGGAACACCATAACTCAATTCCAAGTGGCGACTCTGTAAATAAACTAATCCCTATTCAAAATCGTCACTTAGATTGAAAAAATTCTTCGACTTGACTCTCTCAAGCGAAAAAGGGGTGTGACATCTATGACGACTCTGCCGGGGACAATTAAGAATTCGAGCTTTTTGATAACGCTCAATCTACAGCTCTCGTTTGAGTGTAAAACGGTCGTTAGCAATTATAGAACCCAACCTGGGTTGGGTGTCGATCCCACAGGGAATAGCTTGGTCAACAAGTAAGCAAGATTACTAAACTTTTGGTGCAAGTCTCGTAAAAAAGGGGGGATTGTAATGTGTCACCAAAACAATTAAATAAAAGCTGAAAATAGCAAAGTAAAAGAGAAAGATTGTTACGTAAGTTGTAAACAATGAGAATTGAGGCGTTGGGGTTATGTCCACCTTCTGAGGTATACGTCTCTATTGCCTATGAGTGTGTAGAATTCTGACATGCAATTGCTTATAGAGGGTTGTAGTCGATGGTAAATCCAAGCGTCTCTCGGCCTAAACAAGGACTATTTCACTTTAACTCTCTCGAGCTTAAAGCGTGTCTAACGGTACGAATTCTCCAAGAGGTTAGTCCAGTTACGACACTAGCTTTTTAATAGGAAAGGGTGTCCTACTACCTTGACATTATCTCTTTTCCAGACAAATAACTTTTCTCTCGAACAAGTTAAATGTTAGACTGGCGTATTCTTGCGTTTGCAACCGCAAAGAATGTAGATTAAGATGAAGAGAATAATGATATAAGCAATATACGTGTCTCGAACTCACAAACTCACAGCAATAGATAGTAACTCATTCGGCTTCCATAACCCCAACAGAGAAGTTTAGTTACCCATGAATGCGAAGAAAACCACAATTGACATTGTTATTATACCACAATAATGATCAATTTCGTGTAGCACAAGAGTGGTAGGCGTTAGGTGTGATTTCTTGCAGAGTAACGTTTCTCTTGTTGCGGAATTTAAGAATAGAAGAATAGACGAAAATAGAATTGATGGAAAGATTAGAAGAGTTGTAGAAAGATGATTAGCAGGTAAGAAGGTGTATAAAGATGATAGAAGATGAGAGGGATGGAAGGAAGTATTGTGTTCTCCCTCCTTCCTCCCTCCTTATTTTAAATCTCTAGCATGATAGGGTATTTATAATACCCATATCCTACTCCTACTAAGCTAATGAAATAAATAACCAAATCCTACTAGACTAATGAAATCCTTAACCCAAATGTACTAGGTTAAGGTAACATTATCATAATCCACATAAAATAATGAAATACATAACCTAATTGTACTAGGTTAATGTATCATTGTCAAAATCCAGCTTTGTGTCTGTAAGTCCCCAAAGTCTTCAGAAATGCTGTTTTAGCCCGGGACAGATTTTCCATGCAGCAATTTTGGTCCTTAGGCGTGTAAACTTTCTTCCCTTCCTTTGTGAGCTTTCTTTTGCGTCAAGTAAGCCATAAAATGCTGATTTTTGCATCATTTATACCTGAAACTTTACTAATCATGTTCGTTAGCTCTCTTACAGGAAAAAGGACTAAAAGTGCATGAAATATATAATTTGTTCTCAAAACTAGGCTAAAATATGGGAAAAATATATTGATATAGGCACGTAAATTCGCCTATCATCAACACCCCACACTTAGAGCTTTGTTCGTCCTCGAACAAACTATCATGTCCTTCTAAACATCAACTTAGGGTTTTACAGCAACAACACAAAACATTCTTCAAGACAAGCACAACAATTATCAACAAAGAGTAGCTTTCCGATTATAAGTAGAAACAGTTTAACCTCTAGCATAGACTCGTGATGGTGATCAACTCGCATGCAAACGTTAAAGTGCATAGAATCATATACAACTATCCAAAACTCATCAACCATGTGTGTCTCACCATATAGTACCCATAATTACTCACAAATATAGCATATTTTTCAAACATGGGTATCAAAATGTCCTTGCTCTCACTCTCATAAAGAGTTCATATGTAGCAACTGATGACCATAGGCTTGCCCTTAATGTAGTACTCCACTAAATGTCGGAATGTTAAGATTAGGATCAAGTAGGTCTTTTGATGGTTGTAATGTAGGCTAAGGGACGGGTAGGACTATTTTGGCCAAGAATAGTGACTAGGTTCCTAAGCGCTTTAATACATCACTTTGTATCATTGACACTTTTTTCTTTCAACCTTTCTTCTTTCTTTTTTCTACCACCCTTGTTCTCCCCTTTTTTTCAATTTTAAGCACAACTCACTTTTCAGCTTTCTTTTCCTTTTTCTTTTCACAACATACCTCTTATGATAGCATTTTTTTTTCTTTTTCATAACACATTCAAGAACCATTCCAATTTATAGCATTATACTCACCCAATTTCCTTTTATGTTGTCACATGACTTTTTCACTTTAAAGCACTTAGGGATTTTGGGATCAAATTACGGTCTTGAAAGAAATGGATTAGGCTTACATACAAGGTTGTCGAAGAAATAGGCTAAAGGCTCAAAAGGGTTAACTAGGATGATGTCCATGGGTAGGTAAAACTGAAGGTAAACATGTATAGGTTGCCAAAGAAATGCCTAAATCATATCCTAAACTTACACTCCTTATTTTCGCTTTGCATACATACCAGGCAAGTTCTAGCATCAGCCACATACATAGAATATACTATTATCTCACACACACAAGGCACATGGTCGACTTGATTGAAAGTAATATAGACTCTCGACCCAACAAGTGAAGAAATTGAATCACACAATATCACATATTGAGTCACAACTAGAGCCTAAACGTCTCAATAGTCACAATTGTAGCACATACTCTTGTTATAATCTCATGCTGCCTATCAAAATAATTTCATGCGAAGCTAAAAAAAAATTTAACTACTAAAAAAAACAAAACGAAACAAAAATGAAACAAAAGCAAACAAACATAGATGCGAATAGAGGAGTATAGCATGCAATACCACCACCCCACACTTAGTCGGGACACTGTCCTCAGTGGAAAATAAATACGAGAAACCTGGTTGGTCGGACTTATCCTCTATGTCTGGGGTCATACCCCTTGCATTGGAATCATCATCAGAGTCGTCATCCTCAGAAGTTCCTCATAAGTATCCCACTTAATTCCAAGCGTGAGTCGAGGTATTTGCAGCGAGGAGGGTTCTCCTTGGTCCTTGCGACTTCTCTTTTTGCCCTTTTTAGGAGGTGGTAGCCTTCTCCTTGCCTTGTCTCGCTTTAGGTGCCATTGTTCCTGAGACTAGAAATAGTGTTAGTGGTAGCACAATATCAATGGATACAATCTATGCACAAGCAGTAGGGGTACCACCCCACACTTAGTTTTGTTGACACAAATCAGTGAAGTGAAAGTGGTCGATTACTCAAATTTCGTCGACATACATTTTAGGAGTTGTATTCCGGCAAGAAAATCAGTGATGTATCACTACTTGCAGCCATTGCATTACTTTCATGTTAGATATAACAACACTACTACATAGGGGTTACCACATAATATAGTTACTTTCAACAATCACAACCTCCTATGTCGGCAGGCACTATAAGTCTTATCCCGATGAACGGGATAGCCTAACATGTAAGTATCCAAGTAGCAATTTTAAACAATGCTCAAGACTATAGCTATTCCGCAAATAGTATGACAATGCTATTAAAACCAAATTCAAGTCGGAAACAAGTTAAGATGATTCTAACGTATACGTTCACTCACATGATTTTGCATTAACATTCCAAACACATGAACTTCACCAACAATCTTTCAATATGTAGCAATTTATAATAGACATAGCAACGTAGTACTTACGAGAAATAAATGAAGAATAAGAGAGTACTTACTTGCTTGAAGCTTTTGGAGGTGGTTTTGTGAATTGGAAGAGCAAAAAAAAGAAAATTTTGAGAGGATTTGGATGAATATGCAGCACCTTTAGGTCACTTTGCAATGTGTTGTGTTATAAAACTAAGTCCCCTTTATATAGGAAGAGAATGGGTTGGGTTATGACCCATTTACAATCGGTTTTGGAGACAAAAATCCCATATATGCGGCGCATAATGCTTGGCATAGATATGACATATGCGGCGCATTGTCTATGGCATAATGGGACATATGCGCCGCATAGTCTATGGCATTTGTAGACATATGCGCCGCATAGTCTATGGCATATGAGATACTGAGACCAAATGCCATAGAATAGGCGGCGCATAGTCAAAAGCATACCTAGGAATAGGCGGCGCATAGTGTATAGCACACTAGATTCCGAGACCTTAGTCTATAGGATAGGTTGTGCATCGTTCGTGGCCTAGTTTTACCAAGGCCTAGCCTTCCTCGAAGCCTATTTTGGCGTGAGAAAGGCTCAATCCATAGCCTTATGCATCACCCTTCCTAACTTACCAACTTTACCATACAATGCGTCCAAATCGTCAATTGAAATCAATCTCCTCGTTGACTACTTCTTGCACCTATATTCGCTTAAACAAATGAAAAACGATTAGTACGATGGGTTGCCTCCCACCAAGCGCCTTAGTTTTGGTCGTGGCACGACTCTTATTTTTGGATTTTCATTATCAAAAGCAAAACACATACTAGAACGAAATGAAAAATGAAAAATGATAAACGATAAACGATGGGTTACCTCCCATCTAGCGCCTTATTTATTGTCGTGGCACGACATGGTTACCTCGAGTACTCAGACTTCGTCGAGGTAAATGGTGTATAGTTTTCTGAAAGGATTTAGACGACAATGAGGCTTACCTGTGGGCATGCGATCTTCTTCACCAATTATATCATCAATAGTCCAACCCATAGCTCTCTTGTATCTCTTCAGAGCAGAGATGAGAGCTTCTACGTGCTGTTCACTTAAATCATTTGCACTCTCCGGAAGTATATTTCTACTTTCCAAGAACACATACCTTAGATAATCGGGGAGCTCTTGCGATTCTAGCATTGGTGTCTCGTCAATGGGAGTCTTCGCTGTTGGTTGATTCTTGAGATCACAATCCGGTTGCTTAGGAGTATAAGACTCTATTTCTGTTAGAGCACTCATAAGTTCTTCATAATCTTCATTATCCTCATGCTCAACTTTCAGTGGCGCAGCAGACAATGGCTCAACAGTAGGCTGTTTCTCTATAGATAATGCTTTCATATCCTCATGATGAACATCAGCTACAGATAACTCATTCATATCGCTGGGATGCTTCATGGCTTTGCATATATCAAAGCGGACCACTTCGTCATTAATTCGAAACAAAAGCTCATTATCTTTCATGTCAATAAGCACACTTCCAGTTGCAAGGAAAGGACGTCCCAAGATTATGGGAACCTCTGAATCTGCTTCACAATCCAAGATGACAAAGTCTGCTGGAAAGATAAATGAAGAAACCTTTACCAAGACATCACATAGAATACCAACCGGTCGTTTTACCGACCTATCCGCCATAACAAGCCTCATGTTAGTTGGTGTAGGATCTCCTAACCCCAACTTCTTGTAGATCGATAATGGCATCAAGTTGATGCTGGCTCCTAGGTCACATAATGCTTTGGCAAAGTTCAAAGATCCGACGGTGCAAGGAATAGTGAAAGCACCGGTGTCGGCCTTCTTTTGAACTATCGATCGGGTAGCATTGCACTACAATGATGTACATCATCCTTCAGCTCATAACTTGCTGCCCTCTTCTTAGTCAAAAGATCTTTCATAAATTTCGCATACCCAGGAATTTGTTCAAGTGCCTCTACCAATGGAACATTAATGGTCAGCTGCTTCAACATAGTCATAAATTTGCTGAACTTAGTGTCATCCGCCACCTTCTTCAATCTTTGGGGAAAAGGTGGTGGTGGGTATGGAAGTGTTCTCTCCATGGCTTTCTTCTCCTCTTGCTTCCGTTTTTCCATTTTTTCAGGCTGCACGTCACTGGGCGTGACATCCTTGACATCAGGATTGGTTGTTGCGGCATCTTCTCCTTTTACATTATCATCCATGTACGCAACTTCGTCAACCACTTGCTTGCCCTTTTCTGAAGTTTCTAGCACCTTACCACTTCGGGTAGTGATGGCCATGCATGACCCATCATTCCTTGGGTTTTGCACAGTATCGCTAGGTAAAGTGCCAGCCTTTCTTTGATTGAGTGCTGCTGAAAGTTGGCTCAATTGCTGCTCTATTTGCTTGATTGAAGTGGAATGAGAATCAACTAGTTGTTTCATGGAGGACAAATCATTAATTACCTCAGTAACTCCCGCGCTTGTTGCTTCCACTCCTTTCAATAATTTAGCCATCATGTCTTCCATACTTCCAGAATTAGATGTGGTGGTATCACGTCTACCAGGGGGAACATATACACCACTCTTTTCATTGTTTTTATTCCAACTACCTTGGTCTTTGCTTCCAGATTTATCATAATAGTTCCGACCTTGGTTTCCTTGGGTATTCCCACGGAAACCCCCCTGATTGTTCAAGTAGTTGGCCTCCTCTTCCAAATCAGATTCGTCTCTTCCTTTTAGTGCCACAACTTTCACTTTTTCGGTCTTCCCTGATAATAAATGCTTTGTCAGAAGATCCACTTGCGTTTTCATGTGCGCTAAATCTTGATCACGTTCTTCTTGTCTTCTTCTTTGGTCTGCAGTCATGCCTATAGATAAAGTGGGGCTTGCTACCTCAGAATCCCTGGTATGCCAAGCTCTACTTTGTTTCGTCATGCGATCTAGCATATTGCTTGCTTGACCAAAGGTGAGGTCCATAAAAGATCCTCCAGCTGCGTTATCCACCACTGGCTTAGTTATTGAATTCAAGGCTCTATACAATATCTCCATGAGGTGAACATTAGTCATGTGATGGTTTGGGAATCTCGCTAGCTTTGTCTTGAACCTCTCCCATGTTTCATGAAGAGCTTCAGTGGGAAGCTGACGAAAGTTGCTGATTTCATCTCTCAATTGTGCTCTTTTGGATGGCGGAAAGAATCTTTCTAGGAAAGCGTCTCTCAATTGCCTCCAATTTGTAATAGAATCAGGAGTCAGCCCATTCAACCATAGTGTTGCCTCCCCAGACAGAGACAATGGGAATAGACGTAATCGAATTGCATTCTGACCAACACCAGGATTGTCAAAAGACTTACATGTAGAAATAAAGTTGATGAGATGCATATTCGGATCATCGCCTGCTAGTCCACCAAATAATCCCTTGAGTTGTAATAACTGAATCATGGTGCTTGTGATGTTGAACTTGGCTCCGGGCGCTAATGGTGGTGGAATTATAGCTCCAGTGGCTCCGGCACCATCAAGATCATCATCATCATCATCGAACGGTATTTCACGTTGTGCATCCATTGATGCACTGAACAAAAACCTGCAGTAAACAAAAACAAAAACTAAAAGTAAAAGTACGAGAGTCTTCGACCAAAGGGTCTAGTAATTATTACGAACTTAATTGACACTTGTATTCCCCGGCAACGGCGCCAATTTTTGATAACGCTCAATCTATAGCTCTCGTTTGAGTGTAAAGCGGTCGTTAGCAAATATAGAACCCAACCTGGGTTGGGTGTCGATCCCACAGGGAATAGCTTGGCCAACAAGTAAGCAAGATTACTAAACTTTTGGTGCAAGTCTCGTAAAAAAGGGGGGATTGTAATGTGTCACCAAAACAATTAAATAAAAGCTGAAAATAGCAAAGTAAAAGAGAAAGATTGTTACGTAAGTTGTAAACAATGAGAATTGAGGCGTTGGGGTTATGTCCACCTTCTGAGGTATACGTCTCTATTGGCTATGAGTGTGTAGAATTCTGACATGCAATTGCTTATAGAGGGTTGTAGTCGATGGTAAATCCAAGCGTCTCTCGACCTAAACAAGGACTATTTCACTTTAACTCTCTCGAGCTTAAAGCGTGTCTAACGGTACGAATTCTCCAAGAGGTTAGTCCAGTTACGACACTAACTTTTTAATAGGAAAGGGTGTCCTACTACCTTGACATTATCTCTTTTCCAGACAAATAACTTTTCTCTCGAACAAGTTAAATGTTAGACTGGCGTATTCTTGCGTTTGCAACTGCAAAGAATGTAGATTAAGATGAAGAGAATAATGATATAAGCAATATACGTGTATCGAACTCACAAACTCACAGCAATAGATAGTAACTCATTCGGCTTCCATAACCCCAACAGAGAAGTTTAGTTACCCATGAATGCGAAGAAAACCACAATTGACATTGTTATTATACCACAATAATGATCAATTTCGTGTAGCACAAGAGTGGTAGGCGTTAGGTGTGATTTCTTGCAGAGTAACGTTTCTCTTGTTGCGGAATTTAAGAATAGAAGAATAGACGAAAATAGAATTGATGGAAAGATTAGAAGAGTTGTAGAAAGATGATTAGCAGGTAAGAAGGTGTATAAAGATGATAGAAGATGAGAGGGATGGAAGGAAGTATTGTGTTCTCCCTCCTTCCTCCCTCCTTATTTTAAATCTCTAGCATGATAGGGTATTTATAATACCCATATCCTACTCCTACTAAGCTAATGAAATAAATAACCAAATCCTACTAGACTAATGAAATCCTTAACCCAAATGTACTAGGTTAAGGTAACATTATCATAATCCACATAAAATAATGAAATACATAACCTAATTGTACTAGGTTAATGTATCATTGTCAAAATCCAGCTTTGTGTCTGTAAGTCCCCAAAGTCTTCAGAAATGCTGTTTTAGCCCGGGACAGATTTTCCATGCAGCAGTTTTGGTCCTTAGGCGTGTAAACTTTCTTCCCTTCCTTTGTGAGCTTTCTTTTGCGTCAAGTAAGCCATAAAATGCTGATTTTTGCATCATTTATACCTGAAACTTTACTAATCATGTTCGTTAGCTCTCTTACAGGAAAAAGGACTAAAAGTGCATGAAATATATAATTTGTTCTCAAAACTAGGCTAAAATATGGGCAAAATATATTGATATAGGCACGTAAATTCGCCTATCATCACTTTTGATATTGACTTTACTTGCTTTAATTATTTTGATATTGTGTTTGTTGGCCTTATGTGCTACTTGTTGCTCATTACTACTTTGATATTGTTGAACTGTATTATAATCTGTTTTCTCTTACGCACCCCCTCCAAGTCTTTGAAATAGGATAGAAGGAATGCATCGCATGCATCCTACTTTCTTTTTGAGATAACCGAAGTGTCAAGGCACCTGGTGAAGGATTATAGTCACACATGTTAGGTGGGGTTTGGATTGGTAACAAAGTCGAAGTAGCCCTACTACCGAACAAGTTGTCCCTCCCCGACTCAAGTGTCCGCTCGGGTAAGCCAATCTAGACACCTATCCCTATTAGGCTTAAACTTAGAAGAACTGAAAACTCAGAATCTGGTTATCCCTATTAGGTTTCGCTTCATTTGCATCATATGTATTTGACTTAGCGGAACTCGACACAGGAGTCGTGTCTGTCTAGGACAAGTGACCTACTTTATAAAGACCAATATGTGCATCCTACGGCTCTTTGACATTTGTTTGGAAGGTTATTTGTTTGTTGATCGGCTTTAGGCAGCTTTAAAATGCAAGAGATTAAATCATCCTCAAATTTAGTGAATCATTTTTCAAAGAAAAATTTTATTTATAAAAGAAAGAATTTTTTCTTATCCAGCAGCATAGTCTTACGGTCTTCATGAACTACGAGGGTCTGATTCTCACTCTTTAGTTGGATACGCAGGAAGTCCTTTCCAGGATACGACCCTATTTTTTAAAAAATTATTCATTGATTTATTGGAGAATATTTTGAAAATATGATTACTTTCATAATTATTTTTCAAATCCTCAAATCCAATTTGTATATTTGTATATATCTTAATAGCCCTGAATCTTTAGGGATCATGAGGCTAAGTTTTTACAAAATAAAAAGTATATATAAATCTTAACAGCCCTGAACCTTTAGGGGTTTTGAGGCTGAGTTTTGTACGACCTATATTTCAAGAACTACGCACACCTGATTCTCATCTTGATGAGATACGTAGGCAACCCATGCTGGGCTCGGTGATATTCTTAAGAATTTCTTTTGAAAATGTCAAGTTTTGACATATTTGCTATCACAAAAATCAAAATAATATTAAGGTGGTTGATTTGTGGCTAAATTGACATCTCACCAATACAATACTAGGTTCAAAAAACAGGCAAGATGACACGCAAAAATGGTATATGGTCTGATATGAGGTGGTATAGATTGTTAGAAATGAGGAATAAGAAGAAATGACTAGGAAGATGAGAAGTTTGGAGTATAATATAAGTACATGCAAGTACTTGGAGAGAAAAAAGAGAGTTCCTTAGGAGGATTTGTTCATGTTTCATAATGTTCACTTGCTTTTAGAGTCCAAAACATCAAAGTTAAACATGTACGAGGGCCATGGTGATCCTTTGTCTCATCTGAAAAGGTTTTATAATTAACTAAGAGGAGCAAGGAAAGAAAAATTATTGATAACTTATTTTGGATAAAGTCCGGTAGGGATCGATAGATTCAAAATTGTTCAGGATACTTTGGGCTTCAGAAAACTGACTAAGAATGGTGGAGTAATTATCAGTCCATAACAATCTTTACATGAAAATTATAATTAGCTGAAAAAGAAAACATGCATAAAATTTACTCACGTTGGATGCTGATTATTGACTGAGTCAGCCATTAAACGTCTCTTGTTCCATGTTACAATAAGCCATTAAATGATTCTTGTTTCATTAGTCGATGAAAACCTGAAAATTGAATCAAAGTTATTAGGATAAAATTGACGAGTAAGATGTAATAAACATAAAGAAAACAATCACCCAAAGCAGACTAACCACAAAATACTTCAAGCAAGAACTTAGATTGATGGTATAAAAGCAACTCTAAAGTGAAAAGAAAAATAACTAAATTTAAAAGAAAAACGCCTAATGCTACAAAGAAGCAAAAAGGATATTCATAAATAAAAAAAGAAAGAAAATTGACTTTGTACTCCTACAATCTCACAGACAATAGTTTTTATATAGTAGTAGGGATCTTTTGTTCCAAAAATAGTTGTAGTGGACTCATCAACCAAAAAAGAGACTAATTAATATTTTAGAAAATTTATATAATTAAATAATTTAATTTGATATTTAATATCATAGAAATATTTTTTTAAAAAAGTCAAAAGACGATTTTATCTAAAGAGAAGTCTTTTAATGAAGGATAAAAAGTTCAAATCACTTTTTTAAGAGTCATCACACTTTTAGTATATTATGTAGACATATAGATATATAGATTATATAGATATAGATTAGAAAAAATTACCTAAATAAACAACTTAAGTTTCTAAAATTCTAAAAATTCCCGCACTTCTAAAAAATTACTTAAATCCCAACATTTCATATTTTTTTGGTAAATTTGTGATACAAGTTAAACCTACAACTAACAAGCCGGCTCTTTATCAAAATTAATCCACATCTCCTCTTTGTACGCCGTAAAATCTGGTGCGGTTTCTATCCATCTTCTCTATCAAATTCAAAACTTTCAATCAAGGTAATTTCCCCCCATAAAATCAGCTTCAATTTATTCTATTCCTTTTTTACGTTTTTTTTTAAATTTTTGGCGCAAGTAAAGCTATGTGAAATTTGAGTGTTTTGGTTGAGCAATTTCTTCGATTTTACTTTTTTTATGCTTCATTGTTTGAATTATCATTATGAATAGAGATTCTGGACCTTCTTTTAGTCTTGAGATTTCTCAATTAGAAAGTATCAAAGAATCTCAAGAAGTTGTAAACTTTGTTCTAGGAGATTTTGATCATGAATTTGATGGTTTTGATGAAAATAGATCAAAACATAGAAACGATCCCCTAACTATGAAAAAATTACGGCAAAGCATGCTAAGAAGGACAAGACAAAAGAAGGTAGTTCTAAGAAAAGAGGATCCAACAGTCCTGCAAGTAAAGCTCCCGCCAAAAGAAGAAGAATTATCGAAGAAATTGTAGAGATGAGCTTCCTAAGGTAATTGCATGTTCAGATCTGTTGAATATTATGCTGAGATACATATTTTGACTTGGGTGATACGTTTAGAAATTCATTGTTTATCTGAAGAATGAAGGTAATTTTATATGTATCTTGTGATTTTTTCTTATATTAAAATTATTATAACAAAAGATACAAGTTTTTATGTACATAGATACATGTTATGTTGACTTGTATCTGAGAGTTGTTGTTAATGCTTTGATATGTATGTATTGGTGTTTAAATTTTACTGAAAGTTTTATTGTAAGAGATACAAGTTCTGACTTCATAGATATATGTTGTGTTAACTTGTATTTGTGACTAACTGTTAATGCCTTGAATTGTATCTAGTGTTGTTTAATTGGTATTGAAAGTCGTATTACCAAAGATACAAGTTTATCATAGATACATGTTATGTTGACTTGTATCTGTGAGTTGTTGTTAATGCTTTGATATGTATCTATTGGTGTTTAAATTTTACTGAAAGTCTTATTGTAAGAGATACAAGTTATGACTTCATAGATACATGTTGTGTTAACTTATATCTGGGACTAACTGTTAATGCCTTTAAATGTATCTAGTGTTATTTAATTGTTATTGAAAGTCGTATTATAAAAGATACAAGTTTATACCTACATACATACATGTTGTATTAACTTGTATATAAAGTATGGTGTTCTTAGAGTTTTTATTTTTATTGTACCGTCTTAATGTAGAGTTGTTGTATCTCGACTAATTTTATCATTATTGTTTCTTTTTGTTTTTAGGAATTGAGTTATGTTATAAAGGAAATTCCAACTCATCCTCTTAGATTTGTAAGTTCATGCAATTCAAGATTTAAGGATGAATTTGAGAAGACTATTTTTGGATGTTTTCTCAACATACCTCTTTTCAATTATATTGGACAAATAACAAAATATCTTCTTATGCTAGAGATCGAGCAACCAAATCAAGAAGAGATACATGTGTTTTTCAAAGGCTGATTCTTAGATTTTCCATCTATGAATTTACTTTGATAACTGGCTTAAACTATTTTGATAATGTTGATGATTTCAAATATGAAGATTCTTCTCCGAGTCGGCTTATGAAAAGGTATTTTCCGCAATCAACGAATGAAGTAGATAAGAAGGAATTGGTGGAAATTTTCTGAAGGGAAATTTTGAAAACAAAGAGGATTCCCTCCAGATGGAAATCCTACACTTCATCCACACATTCATCTACTCAGAGCTAAATGCTTCTCCAGTGTCATTTTCTGATTTTAAAATGATTGAATATGGAAAATATGAATTCTTCCATTTTCTGATTTCAAAATGGTTGAAGATGAAAAATATGAATTCTTTCTTTGGGGTATAGTATCTTTCTCCAGGTTAATGGCCTCACTTAGGCAAAAATTTTCAATGAAGAAGCAGCTTTATAGGTTGGGTGGTATCCCCCAGGTTCTTAATGTATGGATGTTTGAACTTTGTTCAAATGTTGATACCAAAGTTGCTGTGAAGGAGGGTAATAACATACCTCGTATATTGAATTAGAGGGTTGTTACAGTCCGGCCTCAGTTTAATCAGTTTATGACCGAAATGTTTAGCAAGGTACGATACTGATTGAATTTTTTTGCATACATTGCATTATAGTTTAGTTTTAATCGTACTAATATTTAATGGATAATTTTTTTGTACATAGTGTTCATATGCCAACATTGTTCCTACTGCGACGAGTTTGCAAAACTTGATTTGTCGCGAACTAGTTTTGCATCTGATCACCATGGTACATCTTCAGTGCCATCATCAATTGAAAATCCAGATCAGAGGAGTTACAGAGTGAATTTACCTCAAGTTACTTAAGATCATGACAGTTTTGATGACTTTAGTACGACCCCCTCCACAATTTTTGATGAGGGAGTCGATACATGTATCTCGTACAGTATCTACACCTCTGTCAAAGAGTGGAAAAGATGTTCCTATAGGAAGAAGATTAGATAGTAAAGAACAAAGGAAGATCCAGAACGCAAAAGAAAAACAGATAGCAGGTATTTTCCATATCAACATATGTTATATTTTTCTCATAATGAAAACGTTTCCATATTGTGTTATTTTTCATGCTTAACAAATACTGACGAATCTAACAGATACAGAAGAAAAGAATAAAGTGGATGCTGATTCAACATGCATAAACAAGAAAGAGCTTTTGGTTAAAGCGTACCTAGATTCGTTAGAGTCCGAAATAAAGACATATGTGAAGACATACGTAAGGATCTATAATTTATTACTATATAAAGTTATGATTTGTATGCATTTTAACTAATCAACTATGCATATTTATTAGATTGATAAAATATTCAAAGATTTGGAGCGTGTGATGAATGACAGATTCTCTGAAGTTTTGAAGTCATTGCAGTAGAAAAATGAGACAGTGGAGAAGGTAACATGCTTTAAAGCAACATACATTTATTAATGACTATATTGAATTTATTCTTGCTGCTCATCCTTATGTTTTAGAAAAAAGTTGCAAATTAAATCCCAAAAAAAAGTCAACATTCAGATGATGTTTCTGATTTTGAAGGCCATAGTAATTCCATCAGTCCATATTTTGTCTCGAAAAAAAAGAGGAAATGGAGGTGGCCATGAATACATATTTACTATTTTAATTATCTTATAATATTTATATATATCAATGTTTACTTACTTTTCATAAGTACTAATTAACTAATTATATTGTATTGAATATTTTTATTCTCTGATAAAAAATCTGCAGAAAAATATTCTAAAATAGATCCGGCAAGAAGGTGATCCTTCAGATGATGTTGTTGATATTGCAGGACCTACTAGTACTGACAGTCTAGTGAAAGAAACTGACAAATCAGTTGAAATAGAGGAGGATAAAGCCAACTAAGCACCATCACATTTCAAAAATGGTGAACAACATGAAAAGGAATTAACATTCATTATGTGTTTTGTAATGAACATGACTATTTTGGTGTGCTTGAAATGATAAATGTAAACTAAGACATATATGTAATTAACATTTAGGTATCTTGTACAATTTAATTTATTTAGTAGTAAGAATCTTATTCACTAAAACAAAATTTTGAACAGACAATTATGTTATTAATATTTCAGATTTAAAATAGTTTTTAGATACAAGTTAAAATAAAGTTGAGATACAAGTTAAAATAAAACTGAGATGCAAGCTAAAATAAAGTTTAGATACAAGTTAAAATAAGTTTAGATACAAGTTAAAATAAAGTTTAAAGTAAAGTTGAGATACAAGTTAAAATAAAATTTAGATGAAAGTTAAAATAAAGTTGAGATACAAGTTAAAATAAATTTCAGATACAAGTTAAAATAAATTTGAGATACAAGTTAAAATAATTTAAGATACAAGTTAAAATAAAATTTAAAGTAAAGTTGAGATGCAAGTTAAAATAAAGTTCAGATACAAGTTAAAATAAAGTTTAGATACAAGTTAAAATAAAGTTGAGATACAAGTTAAAATAAATTTGAGACAAAAGTTAAAATAAAGTTCAGATACAAGTTAAAATAAAGTTTAGGTATAAGTTCAAGCTGTGCAAAACAGACTCTTGCAGAAATGAATGTAGTGCACGGGCTCCTTTTTTCTTATCCATGTTATACTATCACTTATGACAGTCAAAAGTCTTTAAAATCTTCTTATATACTTCTGAAAAACAAGTCCAAGATGTCTTTGTTAGAACCTTTTTCCAAACATCGGGCATAATAAAAACTTTAATGCATTGGACTGCATCTTCATATATTTGTTGAAAACAACAAAATCAACATAGGTGTGGGGTGTCATCCCTGGCTGAAGCTGATCTAGTTATGTTATTCATCTCATTATAAAAAGGATGAACAAACTCAGCCTGGTGCAAGGAAAATATTTACAGAAGCCAAAAAAGGTACTATTACAGCTAAAGTTCTACTGATTTTGCTCATAATACAAACTCAATGGCTCTACAAACCAGAAACAAATATCTTAGAAACAATTCAAGAAACTATTAAATGGACTTTGTTTCCCAGAGACTTCCAAGACGATTCAACCCACAATCAGTGTAACTTCTCAACAAATAGTTCCAATACTTCTGCCTCTTCTTCTGGGGCATAGGTCATGCAAATGCTAAACTCCTGAACTACCTCTTCGTATTCCCTGGTGCATGTTTATAATGTCAAAATAGTCTGTTCTGTGAAACATGTCAAAAATGAGAGAAAGAAAAGAAAATTTCAGATAGACATACCTACTATAGTACAACATCATTCCATGGTCTCTCCTCAGAACCCAATTGTAAGGCTGCAGAATGAGCAATCTTTTTGAAGCCATAATGGCCAGCCTAGAAAGTATGTCATTATAAATGAACAGATATTACACACAAGTTAATGCCCTAATTCAAAAGGTCAGACATCTGTGTGTGATAACTGGGAAAACCTTAACCTAAGAACAACACCTGCACTTATTTAAGAAAAGAATACACAAATCTTGGCTCTTTTTGTTTTTATACCACCGAGAATAGTAAGACAGAAAATGATCCCTCCTTAATTGGGGCTAGCATGGTTCTGCACGTTAGACAAAATTTAATGCTTAAGAGATAATCATCAAATTTCAAGTATTGTGTTGGCTCTGTTTGCAATTTGGCAAATGACTCAATTCCTACACTGTTGTTACTTAATATACAATAAAGAAACAACAGTTACCAGTTATTACCACTTTAATAGAATGCACTCTATTTTAAAATATAGTAGAGATACAAGTTTCAAATAAAGTTGAGATACAAGTTATTACTCATTGGTAAAGTTGAGATACATAGATGGACATTATTGTTTTTGTTTTGGTTTTAAAATAACTGGACTTTTTTGGTAAGATATTTGTTAATGTGTCAAATAATTTTTAGGATGATGGAATTGAGAAACAGAGTGACATTGTTGTTGAAGAAATGCAATCTCTTGATAGTATTATTCCAGGTCGAGAACATGATATGACATTGACAATTTACAAGCCTTCCCCAACAACTTCAGCCGAGTATGTGATTAGTGACACCACAATTTTATTTGCCTTTCCTACATCAAAAAGGGATGTGTCAGATAATAAAAATACACCTGCACCATGCTCAAGAAAGCCATCAAAGATTTACCGTTCTTCTTTTTTGACCCATTTTGGATCAAGTTCTAAAGGAAAGAAAAAATTGGCTTCTAAAGAGAGAAAAAAATACCCATTCGAAGGTTATGACATTGCTGGAAATTCACCAAATGTAGAGATGGAAATATTTGAAGAATGGATTAATGATGGCCTTTACAAGCAACACATGAAAAAGTAAGCAACACATGTCTTATTCTAAATTCAAAAGTAATATACAACTTACTATTTATTTATTTATTTATTTTTTGAAATCAACTATACTTTTATGTTACAGGAAAGATAAGGACGATCACTACAAGGTTAATTGTTCAACGCTTGAATTTCGTCAACTATATTTCGTAGTTGCTTTTTCAAAATCTAAGAACTGATTTTACTTGATGTATCAACAAAACAAGTGCTGGAATGATGAGGTATTTTCATAATGGATATCAAAAATCTCAAATTGTGACATTGTGAAAGTACATTTTCATTAGTATATGCATTTCGTATTGTATGATATATATGATGTATTAAAGTCTTTAACATGAGGTTTTTAGATAGACTGCATAAATTAGATGAATTCTTTAATTAAAAATTCATACTAAGAAACTTGTTTCTATCAATTTTTATTATTTGATGCATTACAGATGTTGGTTTTTTTATTATGTTCTTATGTTTTATTAGATACATGATAACAAAAGATGTAACATCATATATTAATATGTTTCTTATTGAAATGTTTGTTTTTCAATTGCCTTCATTTTTTCTTCAAACTTTGTTTAAGTAGATTTTCATTGGTAAATACATTTCGGATTGTGTGATATCTATGATGAAGTATTAAAATCTATTACATGAGTTACATTGTGTAACACCCTGATTTTCTGAATCGGAACGCTACACGGTGCTCATGACCTCGAAGGACCACAAGCTAACCCATGACTGATAACTGTACCTGTAACTGCATAATATACATATAAAATGTAGAAACATGAACAAAGAGGGCGTAAGGTTCAATCTTGAATAATAAAATATCTGAAATAAGGTGGTATCACAGTACCAAAACAAAACTGAAAATACC
This sequence comes from Capsicum pubescens, assembly GCA_030864215.1. Taxonomy (NCBI): domain Eukaryota; kingdom Viridiplantae; phylum Streptophyta; class Magnoliopsida; order Solanales; family Solanaceae; genus Capsicum; species Capsicum pubescens. The sequence continues at coordinate 67,279,455 of CM061544.1, read as the reverse complement.
AAAGTCTAAATCTGAAAACTCTATAATCGTCTGAAAGCCTCTAAACTGTCTGAATAAGGAGTTGAAGGAACATGTCTCCAACTAACTCCCTAAACTGAAAATAAACTGAAATACTGGAATAATAAATGTAACAATCATGCCCTCGAAAGATGAGGACTCACTTCTTACTGAACTGCTACCGCTGATCTGGAATCTACACCCCAGAACCTATGGTGTAACATAAAAAGAAAGCACCACAGCGCAAATGCGTCAGTACAACTAAAGTACTGAGTGTACATGGGGGTAGGCTAATTGTATGGAGTTTATATGCATGATCATTCTGACTAATATGAACGTTAGAATACATACATACATACGTTACTTCTACTGAACTCGTGGAGATACTGACTACTTGAGTTTGAACTCTGACAACATGAGTTTCGTGATACTGAGATACTGAATGACTGATAACATGGATGACTGTATCTAACAGTCCTAATTCTGGGGAAAACTATCTGAGTTCCAAACTGTATCTGAACATCTAAGTCTGAGATCAGTCCTAGCTAACGAGTGATCTCTGAAACTGATAATGAGAATACTTGACTGAATCTGTGATTGAGATCAAGCCTGTCTGCCGGGTGACCTCTAGATCTAATAATAAGCATCTGAATATGGGACCAAGCCTATCTGACGGGATGGTCCAGGAATCAATGGAACTATTTGAGTTCCTTACTGAGATCGATAATTGTATCTGACAGTCTTGATTTCTACTCTGAAGACTAATATTGAAACTGTAACTGTAACTGTGACTGTGGGAGGTAGTAACCTAACCGATATATCCCGATACTATACTAGTAGGGTCCAATCTTTGCCCTGATTGGAAGGGTGTCAATACCGTGCAACGGGTAGAGACCTCTACTATGGTCAAGCCTCTCTGACGGGTGACCCTGAACAGGAAATCAAGCCTAAGGCAATATAATAGTCAAGTATATCCTTAATCTGATGGGTGACTCCTATCCTGCACTGGCTACGCAGTTCTGGAGTACAGGGATTACTGCTAACGACTCTTTCTTTATAACGGGAAAACCGCCATCCCTGCACTCGCTTGGTGCTAGTCCCTACTCCCAACTGAAAGACTCTAAAAAGATTAACTGCGCTGAACTGACTAACTGAACTGAACTGATTTATAAACTGATTGACTGAGATGATAATATTTTCTTAGCTGAACTAAGCTGAATTCACTGAGTTCCGTTGACTGACTAAAAAACTACTTGAGATCTGAGGTCTGACTGAGAGTACTGAAACTACTGGGACTACTGAACTACTGAGATTTATGAGTTTTTCTGAGTCACGTGACTAACTGAAATCTATGGAGCATATCTTGACTGAGGATGTCTTGAAACATGACACTAGCTCTAGGCACACAACTATAGTTTTCGGGTACAAGTACCCCCAGGACTCGATGGAAGGAAACTGACACACATGACTGACTTGATCATAAGAGTAGAGTCCATAATTCACAATATCATAAGTAAGGATTTCATAATAAGAATGATTCTCAACAAGCTATCACATGATCGGGAATGCACACAACATATATATACTTGTATGGCTTCAATAACATGGTCATTCCATATCACAACAATATCATGAGCATCTCATACAACATCTTCAATTCAAGATAATAGCATGGGGATCACATTGAACATAAACTTAGAACATGGAATAGTCATTTAGGACTTATTATGTCATAAAAGCATGATTTCTATTCCCTTAGGTATTTTCACAAACACCTTACATGCACATCTTAGGCATAGGTGGATTCATCAAGATTACAAATGTTCAACCACCAATTTCACATATTTATACATTAAATACCACCATATCCTCACACAAAACATACAAAGATCCCATCTTAGGCATCATCAAACTCCAACCACATGAACATCAACCACCAACAACATAAACATCATAATACATAATTTATAATATGGTTCTTGAGCTTCATGGACGAAAGGATTCCATGAATCAACTCACGCATACCTTAGAAGGAAGATTCTTGATGATTGACGAAGGAATTTCCTTGAAATTGGATCTTCAAGCTTAATTATGCAACCCTAGTTGTTTTTCTCTTTTGGTGCTCTTGGATAATGAACTTAAGATGTTAGTAGGGTTGTAATGTAATTAGGAGCTATATATTTTGTAGGGTTAAGTTTAGGGACGTGTAAGGAGTGTTAAAAGATTTAATTACCCTCAAAATAACTCAAAACAGAGTGTTTTTTGCACTTGGAACTGACTTAGGCGGCGCCCAAGTAATCGCACAAGCCAGGTTGGGCGGCGCCTAACCAATCTCCTAAGTTTGGTTGGGCGGCGCCTAACCAATCGCATACCCTTACTGTCTCTCACGAAAATGGGCATAACTTTTCTCTCGGGTATTGGATTAAGGCGAAATTGGTATCGTTGGAAAGCTAATTCGATTCTATATAATTTGGTGGGTATAAATATGTAGAAATACCACATTAACATTGAGTTATACTCGTTCAAATATGACCCTTACGAAATCGAACACTAAAACTTGATGGATTCCAAAACTCTTAGCTTGTATTACCTTAAGTGACTCATATGAACATGCTTAACACATCATAAGCTATCTTATCGCTAGGATACTCATTGTAAGTCATGTACTCAAGTATGAATAACAGGATAGGAGATTTCATATGTAGAAAAAATAGTTCGTCTCCTAGCTTAGAAACATGCGGGGTATTACACATTGACTGCACATGTTATAAGAATTGTTTAAGCTAAACATCATTCAAAAGGAACTTATTTCTGTTAGATTTGTTGATTTGCTGTTCGTAAAGATATTTGGAATGTTTCAGCCGAATGTAATTTGTATTTGATACATAATAACAAATAATGTATCATTCTATATGAATATATATGCTGTTCATTTATTGCTATTACAGTTACCAGAATTTTATATTTTATAACATTAGATACATAAATAATAATTTATATCTCATTTCTAATTATTACAGTGGATTGCTATAACATATATTCCAATTTATTACAATTTGAACAACACCTGGATGTCATTATGTACTACTTGAGGAAGAAGTACAAGAACAGGAATTTTTCAATCACCAGATACACTACCACAAATTGCTTTTTCAAAGTGTACATCGATAAGACATATGTGAATTACTATAATGCTGACGTTGTTAAGGATCTTGCAACTCAAGATGCATCTGCCAGTACTGATGAGGTTATTGATATGGAGATGTCATTGATCAACACCATCAAGGGATTGAGTACACGCGCAGGTCAGCCTTGACATCTGGTTAATGATGTCTTTGTCCCAATTATTTATGGCGGTGCCTTTCACTGGGTATTGACAGTCATTGCTTTAATTAAATTATTCATTGCAATGCAGGAATTGTGGTGTATTTGTAGCTGTCTATGCCGAGTATCTGAGTGAGGGATTACGCATTCCATATTCAGGTATTGATGCTCAATACCATCGTCTGAGATATGCTACTCTTTTGTGCAAGTCCGGGTTTGAAAAAGCAGAGAATGGCTACTTTAGTAAGAATGACGATCCACCAAGGCCAAGGAGCAAGTTCGCACCAAAAGAAACAGACCGTGTTTTGCATATTAAGTAGTTGTTTATTTGTTTGCTATTTGGCTATTACAAAACGAGGAAGTTGTTAAAAACTTTAATGATGTTTTGATGATGTTAGTAATGTTTAGATAATCATACATTATGTTTCTTTAATGATTAAATAGTTTTATTTTGTTACCCATTATAATGCAATGCTCAAGCATTTAAGATATATTTATGTTTCGAAATACATTTTTCTTACACTTTATAAAGAAATTGTATTAGATACATATTTTATAATATTTTACAAATATATGTATCTAAAATAATGAAACATAAATTGAAATATAATGGTAGTAACATTCACAACATTACATTATTTAGTATCTATAACAGTTCTTTGTTCCTACTAACACCCGTTGTCTCTAAAATGCATAACAATTATAGCACAACTTAATAGTACTATATCTTAAAACTATTGACATATTAGATTCTGCAAGTAATTATTTAAACTTGTGTCTACAAAATTATCTGAGAAACATCTTATTAAATTATATGTAACTAGTACAAGAAAATATATTTTACTATATAATAATTGTAAATAACAAAATATTGCATTATTATGTATGTATAACCGTTTTTATTTACTCAGAATACATGTTTGCCTATACAACACATTACAACAAAACTTATAGTCCTACATGATACGATTATACTTTACAATTGATACAAATTGTGTAAACTTGTATCTATAAATTAATGGAAGATACATCCTATAAAATATAACTCTTTTCAATCATTTACAACAGCATAACAACTAAAATAAAATTTAATAACATTATCAGTTCAATATATCTTACTTTCTATATGATGTGTCACGACAATTTAAATCTTCAAAACATATATAAATAATTAACAAAGGAGCGAAAACAACTATTTATTTCGGAAACTGTTTTTCTTAAAATTTTAAAAAAACAACAATGTCATCAATTAAAACGTCGCATAAAAAAGAAAAAAATCCAACTACAATCTAAGGAATTATTCCACATTATTCATCAGTCAACTACAGTGTCAATCCTTCTTTGGAAAGAAGTTACAAGTGCGCCTATTGTGACCTGCATAACCACATCTCCCGCAACAATTACTGCTCGATGTCATTGTTTTACTTGATTTCTTGTGCCTGTTTTTCTTTGGCCTTCCGAGTGGACGTTTGTATTTTGGTGGTAACACAACTTCGTCCATCACTTCTTGTGGCACAATCCAGTCCTTCTTATCGGGCATTGGAAACATAGATTCTTCATAAGTCTTCCTTAATGTTTCAGGATAATAAAACTCTGAGCAATAAGGGTTCATATCAACTACATGCTTGCTTTTTAGTACTGCAATCGCGTGTTCACATGTTATCTCATCCAATTAGAATCTACCACAATTGCAAGTCCTCCTATCAAGACATACTATGTATTTCCTGCCGTCATCGTAAACATAGAAATACATATGTTGATGACGCACTAACCTACAAGATTAATCATAATATATTAACACATAGATACATATTGATCTTTTTTAGAATATTTTGTATAACTTCAACAAAAAAATTGATTAAATCACTGTAACATTTTCCAAAACAAATTTTTAAACAAATAGTATCCTGTAATATGAATCAAACATTACATAATATGTAAAACAAAACTAAACATCTAAACTAACCTTAAGCCTTGAAGATTTTGAAGTATTTAGCTGCAGAATTTCTTCGAATCTACTACCCAGTGACGTGTTTGCATAAGATGCTCTTTCTCTATTCTTGCAATTCCACTTTCCAAATAATTTTCTAACCTGTTTCAAAAATTCTATTATCGGCAACTCACATGCAAGCTTCAGTTTACCATTTATACACTTCGCTATATTTGAAGTCATCATTCTACCACGGTTAACAGGTGCATACACGCGTGCCCACTTTTCAAATCCAGCATCCCCAAGATAAGACTTTACCCTCTGATCAATCTTCCCAACTTGATTCCAAAAAAAATCAAAATCATCTTTACGATAAGCCTTGGCCATAGTGTAGTAAATATCGCTAAGTCTATCTTTACTCTTCTTGAAGTTTGTGCAATCATTTTTCCACAAGTGCCAAATGCATGTCAGGTGCAGCACATTTGAATATACAATACTGACAACTTTTATTATGCTTTCATGAAGGTCGAACACAACACACATACTATCGCGCTCTCCAAAAGCAGTTCTGAAATTCTCGAAAAACCAAGTCTACGAATTATCATTCACTGTCAACAACACCATACGCAATCGGCAGAATGCATCCTACAAATTTGATAATAAGAAAATTAATGAAGTAGATACAAATTATGATCTGAATTACATAAAAAAATAACTATACATAATAAATTACCTGCTACATCAAGAGTGCTTGCGGATACAAATGTACCTTTATATGCTCCACTCAAATGCACACCATCAACCACAACTATAGGTCTGCAATACTCGAATCCACTCTTCAAAGGTTGCAATTCAACGAGCAAATACATAAATTTATTATCCTTTGATTTATGCATTCTAATATGTGAACTTGGATATACGTAATTTAACATGTATATATATCTAGCCATTTGTCGATAACCATCCGCGGGTTTTCCCCTTAACATCTCAATCGCACGTTCTTTAGCCCTCCAAGCCTTCTGATAGTTAATGTCTAGACCGAAAGCATTTTTAATAGCTTTGATTATATCCTTCGGGGTGTGTATTCTCTTATAATTGACAAGTTTTGGTGCAGCAAAACCACTAACAAACCCAACTTTAGCTTGAAGTTGAGTAAAAACTCGATCTTATAACGGGCATGTGTGCAAATCTTAAAAAAAATCTAACTTTAAATAGTTCAGTGCCCCGACGAAATGATACTTTAAAGATCCAAACACAATACTCTGAACGGCATTGTAGGACATAGCTGAATCAATGAAAACAAAAGTTCAAATTATTTTTCCTCACGCACTGACAAAAAAATAGATTTCTAGATACATTAACGGCACAAACTTGTACAACATGTATCTAAGATATTTCTATTATATAGATAAAACTAAAACACAATAAGAAACATAATTAAACAGAACTTCATAATCTGAGATACAAGATAAGCAAAATGTATCATTATCATAACAAAATGTATCTCGAATTAATAACATAAAGACAAAAAAAATTATGTAAAATAATCATCAACCAAACATTGAATACAAAATTAAATTAACGTACACATAATTAACAACACCTACTACATAAAAACCATAACACACCTTTTCTTGTTTGATTTTTTGGCATAGAAATTGAAGGAATGCTCGATTGCAAACAGTGCCATAACCGAAATGAGAGTACACTTGTCCTTGTAGATTTTTCCAACCTTAACATCACTATGTTTACAATCAGTAATGATTTTTTTCCCCGTCCTATCCAACAAAGCCAGAGGAGAAGAAGAATTAGATTTATAACTAATTATTTTTGCAACTCTTTCTGCTGGACTTTCCAAACACATTACAACACCAACTTTTTCATCAAAAAGCATTTCACTAGCAGACTTATCTAATGTAGTGATGATAAGAAGATACGTCCCAAATCCACGGTCAATTTTTTTAATTTCGACAACAGTTTCACACTCATTTCGTTATGAATCAACAACGGACAAGCATTTCCTTCAACAATGTAACGAGCTTTAATTTTTTTCCTTGTTTCATCGATTTCCAGTTCTCCTGCAATTGTCGAAATCAATTTTTTGTAAGTAACATGTTCACTGATCACGATTTTATCACTCTTATAACTAACATACTCGATTTCGTTAATCCAAATACTGAAATGACGTAACAACACCGAAATATTCATATCAAACAAATAAAATTAACAAATCAAAGAAAAAAATGTTCGTATGTTTTCTCTGAACAAGAAGAATGAAGATTTTTCAATTTCAAAAAAATATTATGAAAACGTTTATGGGTTAACGTGGTGGAATAATAAATTGATTACCATAAATTATGAGATTTTATTTTATTTTTTTACCTTAATTAGTTAGCTTAAATGTTGTTTAAATGCAAAGTTATGTGTTACATTCCTTAAAATGTGCTGATTTAGTTAATTAAGACTTGTATCCGTAGTATGTATCTAATGTGATTAACATTATCATCAGAGGTCAAATGTTAGGATTTTATGAGATTTTGAAAAAAGTTGTGATTTTTAGTAATTAATAGTAAACATGTTTACTATAGATTATATATATATATATATATATATATATATATATATATATATATATAGATTATAGATGGGAAGTGCTAAATGACCACAATTTTTTTGTCCAAATTTGGCCACAATTGTGAAAAGACTTACATAGCCTTGTGAGTCTTTTCTCAAATAAATTCCCTTTAAATTTTCTTAATCAATGCAGAAACTTTTTTCTATTCCCTAAACTCATGATTGAACAATTAAAATTGATTTATACAAGAATAATTAATGAATTTAAGGTACATATATTATGTATTAATAACTTTTCATGTAACTTAATTAAATATAATTGAAAAGACAAGAAAACATGAGTCTATAACCTCATTCAACAATGTAATTCTACTTTAATTCAAAAATTAAAATAATAATAATAATAATAATGCAGTTAATCAGGTTTTGCTAAATGAAAAAAAGAAATAAAAAATAAAAATACAGGCAATTATATAAAATTACAAGAAGTAAATATTTAGAAATAAAAAAAAAAGGAACTGGATGATATCAAGTTAATTAAAAATTAAATTTCATCTGAATTTTACAAAATCATATCGAAAATATAACAGAGGTCCAAAATAAATTAATTACACTAGTGTAACCGCACGTGCCTTGCACGTGTAACATTTGCTTATTTAAAATTAAATAGTTTTATCTATTGCGGGATTTTTAATAAAGTATAAAAAATTCAAATCATTTTTCGAAGATCCTTCAAATAAATTAAACCATCAAACTTCAAGATCGGCTACTACATTAATGCGTAAGTATTCTCTTAGGCTGTTGTTAACTAGGATCATCACTTAATTATTTAAATATTTAATTTATTTTTAAAAAATGACAATTAATGCATACGTAAAACTTCAACATCAATACGTGACTCTAATGGGTTGTTAATAAGATCGACACTTATAAATCATATAATTTTTATGATTTATATAAAATGTCGATGTCTACCATGTCTAAAATACTTTGAGTTTTTACTATCATTATTATAATATTTTAAAATTATGTTTAAATATTTATTAAATTTATTTAAACATAATAATTTATAAAATTATTTAATTAGAGGTCATAATAGTAACAAATATAAGTAATGGTTCCCAAGTTATCAAATCAACTAATATATGAGTGACATACTATAATATTAATGTGTCTCTCTTGGATTGTTGTTAACTAGAGTTAAACAATACAATTTTTACTATAACTTTTTGATGTCCATCACGTCAGAAGTGTTTAAGTTTTAATTATCGTTTAAAAAATATTTTCAGATTATATTTGAATATTATTCAAACATGCAAAATTTTAGATTTAAAACTTAACTAATAAAATATTTTCAAAGTAATGATAAAACTTAACTAATAAAATATTTTCAAAGTAATGATTAATAATTTATCAAATCGGTGTAACATAAAGGTACAAGACTATAATATTACTACGTGACTTTCGTAGGTTGATGTCAACTAGGATCGATACTTATGAACTATATAATTTTTACAATTTTTACAATATATCAATGTCGACCATGTTTAAAGTATTTAGAGTTTTTAATTTTCGTTATTAAAATATTTTCAGATGACATTTAAAAAATTATTTAAATTATGCCGTTTAATTTTTTCTTTTTTTGAAAAATACAATAATTAATATATGTCATAAAAGAAATCAGTTAATAGTGTGAACAATGTTATTATGAAATTTGGACCATTGAGGGCAAAAATATTTACTCTTTGAGTCAAAAATTATATTGGAGAAGGACATTACTCCTTTATTCTTAAGTTAAAAATTATATTGGAGAAGGACATTACTCCTACTCTGCATTCGAGTGAAGCCACATTCTATTTATGGCCAAACAATAAAAAAAGACTTATCTAATTTAATCGAGATTATTCTATAAATTTATGATAAATTTTAAAAATTTAAAATATAAGAATGAACAGAGGTTTCTGAGTGTTTGAATTTTTTCGATGGCCAAACACTAATTTTTGACTAAAATAAAAAAAATTAAAAAAATTTAAAAAAATTATGGACAAAAATAATAATAGTTTAAAGTTATAACTTAAATTATTACTATTAATAAGTGTGAAGAAGCAGGCACCTCTTCGTTGAGGTGTCTGCTTCCAATCGAATTACTATATTACCTCTAATTAATTATTATAAGTCATTTACGTATTAAAAATTTAATCATATTTAATAAAATAAAAGTAAAATAGACATTTATGACATGTCTGCTTCAATTTTTTCAACCGTTATTTTATTATATCATTCCTAATTAATTATTATAAGTCATCTCATTAAAAAATTAATAATGTTTAATAAAAAAGATAAAATAAGCATAAAATCATATATTAATTCTTGATGTTTTAAATTAACTTGACGTCTCATATGAGGCTCACTTAATTTTTTTTTTGCACAAGTATTTTTATAGTAATTTTGCAATATCACTTTTAATTAGTTATTATAAGTCATTTAAGATATGTCTGCTTCGTTGATTCAATCGTGATTTTACCAAATTATCCCTAATTAATTATTATGGCTATATAAGCATTGTGCCACATAAATTAGAATAAAAGAAAAATTATAAATAATTAAAAATTTAAATTATCTTAAAAATATAACTGACTATAAATGACACAAAAGTTTTGACAAAGAGAGTAATATATATTATCGGAAATTACATAAAAATTGTTATAAATTACAATAGATACAATTTAAAATATCTAAAAAATTTAATCTATTGTATATTTCAAAAAGTACATAAAAAATAATATAGATCACAATAATTAATAACTTAAAAATTTAAAAGATATAAAATATTTGGCTGACTCTCGAAATTATATCGGTGCCACTTAAATTAGAATAAAAAAAATATTATAAATGAGAATAAATAAAAACTTAAATTATTTTAAAAATATAATTGACTGTCAATGCCACAAAATTTTGGATAAGGAAAGTAATATTTATTATTTGAAAATTATTATTATAAACTACAATATTAACAACTTAAAATATCTAAAAACATATTAAAATCTGATTGATTATTTAAATTTTTTTGTATCACATAAATTGAGAAAAAAAATATATATTGGGTCCGTGCTAGCACGAGCCCCTCGATATCTAGTATAATAATAAAATGATTGAAAAATGAAGATGATAAATATATAGTAATTTTACTTTGAGCTACTTGAATAAAAAAGAAAGATAATTACACTGTAACTTATCGAACAAAAGTGGGATGTGATTTAATTAATAAATTAATGATATAATATATAAAATGCTACAACAATGAGAATGAAATATTAGAGAGTAATATAGTGCATTCCGATGGTTTGTACGGGATCCAAACATTGAATGTATATTTCTTTTCTTTTTTCTTTTTAAAAAAGATGCCCACACACAAGTCTCATCCATCATAAAATTTTTTAAGTTATAACTTTAAATTATTATTATTTTTTCATTATTTTAATGTATAACTTCCATCGTACTTAATGTATAACGATAAACACAAGTCCATCGTCCTTAGCATCAAACTCCTTTGTTTGATGAGCCATTTCAATGTATTGGTAATTGAAAATGAATAATGTATTGATAGAATTTTAAATGTAGGATAAAAAAGGTAAAAATATCTAAAAATTAACTAGTTTATAGTGTGAACATAACTTTTTTCTATTCTGATCAAATTGTGGCCAAAAGGATTTTCCCATAAATTAAAGGAAACTGCTAAATGACCATAATTTTTTGGCCATAAAATGACCATAAATGTACAAAGATCATACTAACCTTTTCCTTAAATAAAAAAGAAGTAAATTTTTAATATTAAATGCAACTAAAATTTATGTGGGATAAGTTATCACTATCATTAAATGTGAGGGAAAATTATTAAATTAACTTTAGTATGTGTCCACCAAACTTCACCCATTGCATTTTCATCCTTCTCTCTCAATCTTCAATTTTTTTTTATTTTTTTTAAATCAAATTTTTTTAAAAAAATTAAAACTAATTTTAGTCTTTTTTCTCTTTAGGGTGTGTTTGGTATGATGGAAAATGTTTTCCATGGAAAATATTTTCATGAAAAATAAGTTGATTTTCTACTTATTTTCTCATGTTTGGTTGGTGGGTGGAAAATAAATATTTTATGGTGTTTGGTTGGTAATAGAAAATATTTTTCTAAAATTATGATTTCAGTTAAATAGATTATTTATTTATTCCGTCTCATGATTTATTTAAACAATCAATAGTAGCTCTTTGTAATTGATACTTGATGTTGACTTGATACAAACAATATAGCTCTTTGTATTTTCAACAGTAAATGTATGCATCTAATATATAGGATGTAAAATTCATACTAACTTTTCATATTGGTAAGATTAATTAATAATTATCATAAGCAAATACTCACAGCTAACTAATATTTCTACATCCTCCGTGTAATCTTGAATACTGGGTGCTTCATTATGTACAACTATTACTGGGGTTGAGCTAAAATACTTTTGTACAACTATGCCTACACTCATCATGTACACATTATATAGACACACAACTAACATTAAACAAAGAATATAAACTTCTTGATTCAAGAAAAGCATTGGATATATAAAGCAAATGAATGAATTGCACAAGTCTTTAAACAAAGGGAAAAACAAAATTCTCCAACGCCATCAAGTTTTTCTGGGCATGCAACTAATGAATCAGAGAGTGTCTCTTTCCAACTACGTCCTCTTTATTAGATATCCAACCAAAACACCTATAAGACCAATCAGCACGACGAACAACATTGAGAAGCCACCAACATCAGGTGACTGGGGATCCCAGGTGGAATGACTTCCTACTACACAGGTCAAACAAGAGGATGTAGTGACATTTTCTTTGGGGAACTCAGGTTATAGTGGAATCGCTATCAAAACTGGAATAAGCCTCCTTCGTTCTAGTTGTTCAATTTTATCAGTACGTTAAGAACCCGAGTAACAACTATGGTAAAACAGATGTTATTTCCTAAGTCATTTGTTGAGTTCTTTACAGAAAGTTAGCAAAGGTTCAGTCATCATCAATCCCAGTAAGGAGAAGAAAAGTCCAATATCATACCGAATGTTATGCATGCTATGTTGTCATAACCTTCTCCCTCTAATCTCTGGGCAGCAGCTGAACCCCATTATGAATAATCGAACCATAATAACACCAACTGTCTTAACTCATTCATACCACTACCTCTGAAGTAGTAGAGGGTGTTTCGGATAGACCCCCGGTTACAAAAGGAATTGTAAGAAATAAGTTAAAAGTCCTATTTCACATTCAACAATAAGGTATCCTGATTTAACAAAAAACCCAGATATTGGATTCTCTATGCTTATTTAACTCTCTTACTTCTTGTCCCTTTCCCATAGAAGTGAATCATCTGAGATATGTGCATATTCTGACTGAATATTATCTTAGATATGTACTAATCTCCTCGGTTATCCCCAAAGCTAGTTGGTTCAAAAACCACTCTCAATAAATCCAGAATGAAACTTCTTTCAAACACCAGATGGAAGCAAGTTATAAAGATTGAACACCAATATAAAGCAAATATGATAATAGGGAATGCAGAAACAACATAGATCATAAAAATTTAGTGCACACCTTTAAATTTGCTTTTGCTTTTTTTACGAGCAGCTAATAGTTCTTCAAGAATTTCTGGAACAATTCAAGGTAGAGTGATAGAAAACAGCTCCTCCTTCTTGTGTAGTGGAATTATGTTCAATTTTTACTTGTAAATATAATGGTAGTATTAATATAGAAACTCAATTCTTATCAAGAAATAGGCCCAAACAAGCCAAATTGAACTCAAATCAGAAATTGAATTTTCAATTTTTGAACAAAATTGGCCTCAAATCAGAAACCCAAATAAGTAAAAGAGAAAGAATTGAAGAAATTTTCACCAAGCACAATAAAAGAAATTAATTATGGACATACCTTTGAAATTCTTGCAGTGGAGAGAAGAGAGAGGAGAGAAAACCCTAAAATTGGAGACAATGATCTGTGCTTTGTGCATCAATTTTGTTTAAGGTGAAGAAGAGAAGTGTATATGTCATGCCCCAATTTTCTGAATCGGAACACCACGCGGTGCTTATGACCCTGAAGGATCACAAGCTAACCCATGACGGATATCTTTACCTGTACACTACAATATATAACGTAATAATGCGGAAAACATGAACATGTAGGCCATAAGGTTCAACTAAATAAGGAATCTGTAAAATAGTAACATCCATGTGAGTGAAAGATACCCAAAACAACTATAAACTGAATCAATTCTGGACTAAATCTGAAAGCCTCTAAATACTATCTGACTAAGGAGTTGAAGGAACATGTCTCCAACTAACTCCGAAAAACTAAAAACTAACTGAAATAAATAATGAATCAAATCATAATGTCCTCGAATAAAGAGGACTCACTATAACTCTGCGACTGGAAATGCTACTGCTACTGCTGATCTGGAGCTCGTGTCTCTGGACCTATGGTGTAACATGAAAAGAAAGCACCATAGTGCAAATGCATCAGTACGAGGGAATGTACTGAGTATACGAGTGAGGTAGGCTAAATATAAACAGGGTTTACATGCATGAACAATGCTAACTAACTGACTGATATGAACGTAAGAGTACAAACATGCATACATAGTAATTGAAATCGTGGGTGCATGATAGCTAGTCCTATATGCTAATACATGGTTTACTGATGGCTAACATGACTGATACTGAAATTCTGATAACATGGGCGACTGTATCTGACAGTCCTGATATACTGAAATCTGAAGACCTATCTGAGTTATTTTACTGAGACTGATTCTGAAATTGTGGGAGGTAGTTATTTAACCGACATGCCCCAATAACGCATATAGCTAAGTTGGGGTCCAATCTCTTCCCCAACTGGAGGGGTGTCAATACCGCGCCACTGGTAAGAACAGTTGTGGGTGACAGGTATTCGAAAGGAGAATGGTGGGAATCCTAAACTGACAGGTTAAGCCACCTCATCAACCCTAATATGACAGGCTAAGATGTCTTAACCTACGTTGGCTACGTAGTTCTGGAACACAAGGATGACTGCTAAGAATCACACACTAAACTGGTAGGTGAGTTCCCATCCTTGGGTTCACTCGGTGCTAACTTCTACACCCATATGAAGAGACTGAACATGATTTAACTGACAGTACATGGACTGATCAACTGCCTTCCGTTGACTGACGAAATAGTACTACTATCTGAGAGTTAACTGAGATCATGAGATTCTGAGGTTTCTTGAGTCACGTGACTGACTGAGTTCTATAGATCGTGGCTAGACTGAGATGATCGTAACAATATGACATGGCTCTAGGCACACAACTATGTTTTTCGGGTACGAATACCCCCAGGACTCGATAGAAGGAAACTGACACACATGACATGACTTGATCACAAGATTTGAGTCCACAATTCATAATATCATAAGTACGGGATATCATATTTCATATAATTATTCAATATCTTAAATATTTTAGGGAATGCATGGATATATTTCGTGTACATATTGTATATCTCCATTATCTTACATGCTTCATACCACAACAATAGCAACATATGAAAAGCATGGAATTCATATTGAAGTATATAGCTAACATGGACTTGTCATTTAGACATCATAGAACCATACAACATGAATTTCTAGCATCCTAAGCATTTTATCAAACACCTTGCATGCATTCTTTAAGGCATAAGTGGGTTTCATACTTGCACCATATTAAACCACCTAAAGTTCATGGTTTTCAATTTACAAACATATATATTCCATGAAAACAGCTTTAGATATCACATTGAAACTTAAACAACAATCGTCAACATGTACATACTCATATCACCACAAAAAGTTTACAAAATAATATTTAAAACATGGTTCTTGAGCTCTATGAACGGATTAGATCCATAGATGAACACTACACATACCTTAGAAAGAAAACCTTAATGATTTGCTGGAGAGTTCTTGGATTAGAAAACTTAATTCTTGATTATCTTGGAAATGGCTTGAATCTTTCTTTTAAGAGATGAGTTTGATGGAAACCCTAATCTTGTGGTTGAGAGCGTAAGAGAGGGTTTTTAAGATGCTTAACTGAAGAAAAATGGGAAAAATTACGCCTCTTTAGGGTTATAAGTCATGGAAGGTGAAGGAAATAACCAAAATACCCTTATGAAATAAATTCCCAGTTGCTGAAAAATCATAGCTGACGACATTGGTGATAGGGCGTTAGACTTGTGATAAGTCATCAAAAATGTCATTAGATTTGTGATAAGTTATCACAAATGTCGTCACTTGAGAGATGGTTTCTGCCTAAGGCTGATGACCTTCGTGATAGGGTGTCACAAAGGTGATAAGCTATCACTAATGTCGTCACTTAGGAGCTGGTTTCTGCCTAAGGCTGACGACCTTCGTGATAGGGCGTCAAAAGGTGATAAGCTATCACGAATGTCGTCACTTAGGAGATGGTTTCTGCCTAAGGCTGACAACCTTCGTGTTAGGGCGTCACAAATGTTATAAGCTATCACGAATGTCGTCACACTGTTTCCAGCCTGACATGCTGTAGTAAAATAGGCATAACTCTTTGTTCTGATATCAAATTTAGACGAAATTGGTATCATTGTGAAGATAATTCAATTATATATTTGTTGATAGGTCATGAGCTCAAAAATTCCAAGTATAATGAGAGATATGATCGTTTGAATTTGACTATACCAATATCCTTCTCAAGAATTCGATCGGTGAGGAATGTTTTGATTCATCTATTAGCTAAGAGCTATTTGAGGCCTTAATACACCTCAACCCTGATATTAAAACTACCAAAGAACTAAGATTTAATACTCATGAGTTGGAAGCATGGTCCTAATATTGGTCTGAATTTTTAGGGTATTACAATATCTCCCCCTTGGAAACATTCGTCCTCAAATGATGACTGATTGAGAGGGAAGAAAAGATAAAATGATGCATCACTGATCATGCTCAACTGATATAAAATTTTAGAACTGAAATGAATTCTAAACTGAATATAGCACAACTGAACATACATAACTGATGCATGACTGATAAGCTGCACTCATGAATGCATGACTGATATTTGTATGAGCTAAAATTTCTCGCAATGAGAATGCATATCTGATGCGTGATCGCTTGACTGAACTGATACATGAATGTATGATAACCTATGCAATGATACTTGATACTAATTTTATACTGGAATTTTGAACATGTAACTGAATAAGCTTAAGAAAAGTGGTTACCTCGAGCTAAGTCTGAATTAGCGAAGAAAAGATTAGGGTACTTGGTTCGCATGTCTGCTTCTGCTTCCCAAGTAGCTCCCTCCACGGACTGATTTCGTCAAAGAACCTTGACTAGAGGGACTTCTTTGTTTCTCAGCCTACGAGTCTGATAGTCGAGGATTTCGACTGGAATCTCTTCATAAGAAAGGCTATTCTGAATGTCAACGCTCTGAATAGGGACTACAATTGCTGGGTTACCTACGCACTTCTTGAGCAAAGAGACATGGAAAACTAGATGAACTGAGGCTAGATCTGAAGGCAATTCGAGCTCATAGGCTACCTTGCCGAAGCGACTGAGAATCCTGAAGGGACTGACATATCGGGGACTGAGCTTTCCCTTCTTGCAGAATCTCTTTACTCCCTTCATGGGAGAGATCTTGAGATAGACATAGTCATCGACCTCGAATTCAAGATCCTTTCTACGAACATCCGCATAAGACTTCTGTCGGCTTTGAGCATCCCAAAGTCTATCTCTAATCAACTGAACTTTCTCTAAGGCATCGAATACTAAGTCAGGCCCTATGACTGTGGCCTCACTAACTTCGAACTAACTGATCGGAGACCTACATCTCCTACCATAGAGAGCTTCGAATAGAGCTATCTGAATATTGGAATGATAGTTGTTGTTGTATGCGAACTCAATTAAAGACAAGTGGTCATCCCAGCTTCCCTTGAAATCAATTGCACATGCTCTTAGCATATCTTCTAAAGTCTGAATGGTCCTTTCTGCTTGACCATCTGTCTGAGGATGAAACACTGTATTGAGATGAACTTGGGTACCAATACCCTTTTGGAACGCTTTCCAGAAGTGAGAGGTGAACTGGGTACCTTTATCTGAGATGATAGCTAGTGGAACACCGTGTAATCTGACCAACTCCCTGATATAGAGTTTGGCATAATCCTCGGCTGAGTAAAAGGTATGAACTGGAAGGAAATGAGCTAACTTGGTTATTCTGTCTATAATGACCCAAACTGAATTATGCTGATGACGTGTTCTAGGAAAACCCGTCACAAAGTCCATGTTTACTTCTTCCCACTTCTAAGTAGGAATAGTGAACTCCTGCATGGAACCACTAGGTTTCTGATGCTCTATCTTAACCCGCTGACATATAGAGCACTTAGCCACAAACTCTGCAACGTCCCTCTTCATCCCACTCCACCAATAGATCTCCCGCAAGTCGCGGTACATCTTAGTGTCCCCTGAATGAATAGAGTATCGCGTACCATGTACTTCTGCAAGAATTTGCTGCCTCAAGTCATCTATATCGGGAACACACAGATGACCCTGAAAACGAAGAACACCATCTCCCCTTTGGGAGAAAACCTCTACTTTCTAACTCTGAACTGATTCTTTTAGCTTGACAAGGCTAGGATCCCTGTCTTGCTTCTCTTTTACCTCGGAAACTAGAGATGAGTCTGAACTACTCTGAATGCATACACCACCCTCTGAAGAGTATACTAAGAGAATGTCTAGTCTGGTAAGCTGATGAATCTCCTGAGCTAATTTTTTCTTACTATCCTCAACTGGGAAACACTATCCATGGACAGTCTACTGAGTGCGTCGACCACTATATTGGCCTTGCTAGGATGATAAAGGACATTCATGTCATAATCTTTCAAGAGCTCTAACCACCTTCTCTGACGAAGATTGAGATCCTTCTGGGAAAAGACATACTGAAGGCTCTTATGATTTGTGAAGACGTCTACACGAACACCATATAAATAATGCCTCCAAATCTTTAAGGAAAAGACAACTGCTGCTAACTCAAGTTCATGAGTAGGATAATTCTTCTCATGGGGCTTTAACTGTCTAGAGGCGTAGGCTATGACTCTACCATACTGCATGAGGACACAACCTAAACCTACTCTGGATGCATCACAATATACTATGAATCCATCGAAACCGTAGGGAAGTGCTAAAACTAGAGCTGAGGTGAGTCGAGTCTTCCACTCCTGAAAACTCTTCTCGCAAGGTTCTGACCACTGAAACTTGACCTTTTTCTGAGTCAATCTGGACATAGGAGATGCAATAGAAGAAAATCCCCCGAAAAACCATCTGTAATAGCCAGCCAAACCCAAGAAACTCCTGATATCTGATGGAGAGATAGGGCGAGGCCAGTTTCTTACCGCTTCAGTTTTCTGAGGATCTACTCTAATGCCATCATCGAAAAAAATGTGGCTAAGGAATGCTACTGATCTTAGACAAAATTCACACTTACTGAACTTGGCGAACAACTGGTGATCCCTGAGAGTTTGAAGAACAATTATGAGATGGTCTAAATGATCACGCTCTCTGCGAGAATAGACCAGGATATCATCTATGAAGACTATGACGAATGTGTTCAAGTACTTCTTGAACACCCGGTTCATCAAGTTCATGAAAGCTGCAGGGGCATTGGTAAGACCAAAGGACATGACTAGAAATTCGAAGTGACCATACCGAGTATGGAAAGCTGTCTTCGGGATGTCACATTCTCTAACTCTGAGCTGATGATAGCCTGATCTGAGGTCTATCTTGGAGAAATAACTGACACCCTGAAGTTGGTCAAACAAGTCATCTATTCTAGGAAGCGGATACCTATTCTTGACCATGACTTTATTGAGCTGACAGTAATCAATACACATTCTGAGAGAACCATCTTTCTTGTACACGAATAAGACTGGCGCACCCTATGGGGATACACTAGGCCTGATGAATCCCTTATCTAAGTGATCCTTCAACTGATTTTTCAGTTCCTTGAGTTCTGGTGTTGCCATTCTGTATGGCGGAATAAAAATAGGCTGAGTATCTGGGAGAAGGTCTATACCGAAGTCTATTTTCCTTTCGGGAGGAATGCCTAGAAGGTCTTCGGTAAAGATATCTGAATATTCATTAACCACTGGGACTGATTCGAGACTGGGAGATTTGGAACTGGAATCCTTAACATGCACGAGATGATACACACACCCCTTAGAATTCATTTTCCTTGCCCGAAGGTAGGAAATAAGATGACCCCTGAAAGACGAAGTGCTACCCTTTCACTCTAGGAAGGGCTCATTCGAGAACTGAAACTGAACTATCCTGTTTCTGCAGTCAACTGTGGCATAGCAGGAATGAAGTCAATCCATGCCGAGAATGATATCAAAATCAGTCATCTCTAACTCGACTAAATCTACTGACGTGGATTTCTAAATTATCATAACCGGGCAGTTCCTGTATACCCGCCGAGCTATGATAGTTTTGCCCACTGGGTAGAGACTGAAAAGGGCTCTGCTAAAATTTCGAGACTGATTTTGAAATCACCTGCTATGTATGGAGTGACAAAAGACAAAGATGCACCTGGGTCTAGTAAAGCATAAACATGAACATGGAAAATTTGTAACGTACTAGTAACGACATCAGGAGAATTTTCCTAATCATGTAGGGTCTGAAGATCATAGAGTCTATTTGGGCGTTGCCCACTAGTAGCACTGGAAGTGGCACCCTGCTGGTTTGGGCGATCGAACTGAGATGTGGAACGATTCTACTGACCCTAAGGACCTGGCTGAGGACACTCCCTAATCCTGTGGCTTGGCTTGCCACAACCAAAACAGGTATCACTACTAGCTCTGCAAATACCCTTGTATTTTTTACCACAAGTCTAATAAAGGGGATTTATTCGAGCACTGCTAACACTGCCCTGAGATTTAGAGCCTGGTGCTCTGTCTATGTTGCCGTCCCTGAACTTCGGCACTGGGGCACTAGCGGAGGAAGGGGTTGGAATTGCTTACTTAGGACGAAACTGCGAATGATTTCCTCCCTCTGATTTGGGCTGAGCAAAACTGAGATTGCCTAATCTTGCATTCTTTTTCTGCCTCTCCCTAGTCTTAACCTTCTGCTCCTCTATTTGTTGAGCGTAGGTCATGAGCCTGGATAAAGTCATATCACTGTTCAGCATCGCAGACCTACACTTATTTACCACGCTATCATTCACCCCTGACACAAACTTTCTCATCTTAGCCCTGTTGTCTGCAACCACATGAGGGGCATATCTGGATAGCTGAGTAAATCTAAGAGAATACTCTCCAATCGTCATATTTCTCTGCCTGAGATTGATGAACTCAAGAACTTTGGCCTTTCTCAGCTCTTGGGGAAAGAATCTATCTAAAAAAGCCGTGACAAATTCTTCCCACTCAATAGGACCCGCATCGTCTACCCTCTCGGACTTCCACTGTTTGTACCAAGTATGAGAGACATCCTGTAATTGGTATGTGGCTAACTTAGCACTCTGAGAAGAAGTGACTCCCATGATATCAATGAACTTCTGGACTTGGTCAATGAATTCTTGAGGATCCTCGTCTGGCTTAGACCCAAAAAAGGACAGAGGGTTCATTCGGGTGAAGTCCCAAATCTTAACTGCTACTGAATTGACCACTGGGTTGGCCGGAATGACAGTTGGTCGTTCATTCTGGGAAGCTACTGACTGAGGAAGAGCGATAAATACGATCCTGAACTCCGCATGAGAAACATGTTCGCCCAAAGGATCTTCGGGCTGAGGAGCTGGCTGATTTCTTCTCTTTGGAGGCATGTTTCTGAAATAAGAGAAGAGCGGATTAGACTGAGAGACTGACTTGAAATTATGCTTACTAGCACGACATGAATACTGAAGAAAGGGAACTATTCCTAAAACATCTCGTAGCCTCCTGTACATAAATGTGGCGCGCAACACACCCATGTACAAGATTCTACTAGATGTGGCTTTCAAACTTCCTAGGACTCTATTGAACCTTAGGCTTTGATACCAAGTTTGTAACGCCCCTATTTTCTAAATCAGAATGCCACACGGTGCTTATGACCCCGAAGGATCACAAGCTAATCCATGACTGATATCTGTACCTGTACACTGCAATATATAACGTAATAATGCGGAAAATATGAACATGTAGGCCATAAGGTTCAACTAAATAAAGAATCTATAAAATAGTAACATCCATGTGTGTGAAAGATACCCAAAACAACTGTAAACTGAATCAATTCTAGACTAAATCTGAAAGCCTTTAATACTATCTAACTAAGGAGTGGAAGGAACATGTCTCCAACTAACTCCGAAAAACTAAAAACTAACTGAAATAAATAATGAATCAAATCATAATATCCTCGAATGAAGAGGACTCTCTGTAACTCTGCGACTGGAAATGCTACTGCTACTGCTGATCTGGAGCTCGTGTCTCTGGACCTATGGTGTAACATAAAAATAAAGCACCATAGCGCAAATGCATCAGTACGAGGGAATGTACTGAGTATACGAGTGAGGTAGGCTAAATATAAACAGGGTTTACATGCATGAACAATGCTAACTGACTGATTGATATGAACGTAAGAGTACAAACATGCATACATAGTAACTGGAATCTTGGGTGCATGATAGCTAGTCCTGTATACTAATACATGGTTTACTGATGGCTAACATGACTGATACTGAAATTCTGATAACATGGGCGACTGCATCTGACAGTCCTGATATACTGAAATATGAAGACCTATCTGAGTACTTTTACTGAGACTGATTCTGAAACTGTGGGAGGTAGTTGTTTAACCGACATTCCCCAATAACGCATATAGCTAAGTTGGGGTCCAATCTCTGCCTCGACTGGAGGGGTATCAATACCACACCACTGGTAAGGACAGTTGTGGGTGGCAGGTATTCGAAAGGAGAATGGTGGGAACCCTAAACTGACAGGTTAAGCCACCTCATCAACCCTAATATGACAGGCTAAGATATCTCAACCTACACTGGCTACGTAGTTCTGGAACACAACGATGGCTGCTAAGAATCACACCCTAAACTGGTAAGTGAGTTCCCATCCTTGGGTTCACTCGGTGCTAACTTCTACTCCCATATGAAGAGACTGAACATGATTTAACTGATGGTACATGGAATGATCAACTGCCTTCCGTTGACAGACGGAATAGTACTACTATCTGAGAGTTAACTGAGATCATGAGATTCTGAGGTTTCCTGAGTCACGTGACTGACTGAGTTCTATAGATCGTGGCTTGACTGAGATGATCGTGACAACTTGACATGGCTCTAGGCACACAACTATTTTTTTCGGGTACGAATACCCCCAGGACTCGATAGAAGGAAACTGACACATATGACATGACTTGATCACAAGATTTGAGTCCACAATTCATAATATCATAAGTAGGGGATATCATATTTCATATAGTTATTCAATATCTTAAATATTTTAGGGAATGCATGGATATATTTCATGTACATATTGTATATCTCTATTATCTTACATGTTTTATACCACAACAATAGCAATACATGGAAAGCATGGAATTTATATTGAAGTATATAGCTAACATGGACTTGTCATTTAGACATCATAGAACCATAAAACATGAATTTCTAGCATCCTAAGCATTTTATCAAACACCTTGCATGCATTTTTTAAGGCATAGGTGGGTTTCATACTTGCACTATATTAAACCACCTAAAGTTCATGGTTTTCAATTTACAAACATATATATTCCATGAAAACACCTTTAGATATCACATTGAAACTTAAACAACAATCGTCAACATGTACATACTCATATCACCACAAAAAGTTTACAAAATAATATTTAAAACATGGTTCTTGAGCTCTATGAACGGATTGGAACCATAGATGAACACTACACATACCTTTGAAAGGAAACCTTGATGATTTGTTGGAGAGTTCTTGGATTGGGAAACTTAATTCTCTATTATCTTGGAAAAAGGCTTGAATCTTGCTTTTGAGAGATGAGTTTGATGGAAATCCTAAACTAGTGGTTGAGAGCGTAAGAGAGGGTTTTTGAGATGTTTAACTGAAGAAAAATGGGAAAAATTACGCCTCTTTAGGGTTATAAGTCATGGAAGGTGAAGGAAATGAACAAAATACCTTTTTGAAATAAATTTCCAGTTGCTGAAAAATCATAGTTGACGACATTGGTGATAGGGCTCTAGACTTGTGATAAGTTGTCAAAAATGTCGTCAGATTTGTGATAAGTTATCATAAATGTCATCAATTGGGAGATGGTTTCTGCCTAAGGCTGACGACCTTCGTGATAGGGAGTCACAAAGGTGATAAGCTATCATGAATGTCGTCACTTAGGAGCTGGTTTCTGCCTAAGGCTGACGACCTTCGTGATAGGGCATCACAAATGTGATAAGCTATCATGAATGTCGTCACTTAGGAGCTGGTTTCTGCCTAAGGCTGACGACCTTCGTGATAGGGCGTCACAAATTTGATAAGCTATCACGAATGTCGTCACACTGTTTCCAGCCTGACATGCTGGAGTAAAATAGGCATAGCTCTTTGCTCTGATATTGGATTTAGGCAAAATTAGTTTCGTTGGAAAGATAATTCGATTATATATCTGTTGATAGGTCATTACCTCAAAAATTCCAAGTATAATGAGAGATATAATCATTTGAATTTGACTATACCAATATCCTTCTCAAGAATTCGATCGGTGAGGAATGTTTTGATTAGTCTATTAGCTAAGAGTTATTTGAGGCCTTAATACACCTCAACCTCGATATTAACACTACCAAAGAACTAAGATTTAATACTCATGAGTTCGAAGCATGGTCCTAATATTGGTCTGAATTTTCAGGGTATTACAGTATACAGGCAGCTCTCAAATATTTTTCTGAAAAATGACTTCGCTTCACTTAATAGGGAAGTCATTTTCCCTCATGTGAGGAAAAATAAGTAAGTTTGAAAAATATTTTCTAAATGTTTTTTTACAACCAAACAAAAGAAAATGGGAAAACGTTTTCTAGAAAACATTTTCCATCATACCAAACACACCCTTAGTCTTTTTTTTAATCAAAATTTAAAACTAATTTTATTATATATTGATCATAATTCTTTAAAATATTTTTAGATAAAGGTCATCAGTGGTTAACTAAATTTTGAATTTATCACATAAATTTATTTATTTATTTATTATATAAAAGTCATTTCATTCTAAAGTTTATCACAGAAGTGTTTTTCTTAAAACATTAACTAGGTTCAACAAATATGAAAAATTTGATTTTTATAATGTGTCAATATTTATCATGTCTAAAATATTTTAAATTTTATATTTTCAAATTAGACTTATAAATTATTTAAATATAGTTTAAATTTATTAAAATATAATAATTAATTTAAACTATTTAATTAGAGGATATATTAATAGTGAATATAAGTAACATTCACAAGTTATCAAATTACCGTAATATAGAGGTACAAAATTACAACAATAATGCGTCTTGATATCTTTAGTTGTTGTTAACTAGGGTCCACAAATGTGAATTTTGTGATTTTCACAATTTCTATATTGTTCAATATCTATTATGTGTATAATGATTTGAATTTTGACTACCGTTAGTGAAATATATTAAATTATATTTACAATTTATCTAAATATATAGCTTAATTTTTTTTTAAATATAATATTACTTAATTAGAGATCATATTAATAAAAAATATAAATTCTAATTTGCAAATTATAAAATCGACGTAACATAAGGACGTAAGACGACAACATCAATGCATGACTCTCATGAGTTGCTGTTAACTAGGATAAAAATATATGAACTATACGATTTTTATAATATGTCGATGTCTGCCATGTTTAAAGTGTTTTGAATTTTGACTGCCGATATTGAGATATTTTGAAATTATATTTAAAATTATTGAAATAAAATTTAAATTTATTTAAATATAATATTTAATAAAATTTCTTAATTATAGGACATATTCATAAAAATTATCAATAATGATTCACAAATTATCAAATCAACATAACCTAAGGGTCTAAGGCTACAACATTAATGCGTCTTGATATCTCGCGTTGTTGTTAAGTAGGGTCAACCCATGTGAACTGTATAATTTTTAGGATTCTATAATGTGTCGACGTCTATTATGTCTAAAGTGTGTTTGAAATTTTAATTGTTGTTATTATTCAAATTATTTAAACATATAGTTTAAATTTATTGTAAGTTGGCTCGGACACCACGACTAAAAATAATAATTTAAACATAATTAATAATTAGAGGTCGTATTAATAACATACATAAATGGTAATTCACAAGTTATCAAATCGGCGTAACACGAGAGCCTAAGCCCCCCACAACATTAGCGAAAAACTTTCTAGGATTGTTGTTAACTAGATTGACACACATGAACTATATGAGTTTTATGATTTCTATAATGTGTTGATGTCCACCATGTCTAAAGTAAGACTCGTATTTGATAGCAACTAACCCTTATAAATGATACTAAATTGATATTCAAGATACATTTATTATTTATTAAAAATATATTAATAAATAAATATATATATTTAAAACTAATATTATAAAAATAATTGATTCATGTTTTTCGATAATTTTTTATGACCCACGTAATTTAATTCAAAAGAAAAGAAAATATGAATCTATAACCTTGTTCAACAATAAAATTCTATTTTAATTCAATAATTGAAATAGTAGTGTAGTTGATCAGTTATGCTAGTTGAAGAAATAAATAAATAAATAAATAAATAAGTAATAAAAATACGTGGCATAACATAAAAATACAAGAATTAATTATTGAAAAATAAAAAGAAAGGAAATGGAACATAAATAATGTAAAATAAAAAATTAAGATTAAAAAGCAAAAACTAAAATAGTAATAAAAAAATCGAATGATGAAAGAGGCTAAATATCCATGCGACACCTTTTAATTCGGAGAGAAATTGACGAAAGAGGCTAAATCATTATTTTTTCTTTTATTTTTAATTTGGGAATAATTTAAAATAAAATGTTAGCAAATGTATAATTTATTTATTTTATAAAATAATTTTTTTGTATCTAATGAGTGTGATATGAAATGATACAAATTATTTAATAGAATAAACCAACTATTTGTAATAATTTGTTTTCATTTAAAATACTTAAGTTATTGGTAATTTTATTTAAATGTAATATTTTATTTTATTCTTTCTCTTTAAAATTATTTTATACATAATTTTTTAAAATGTTTAAAAAATAGATATAATATTACGGAAAGCATAGGTGTAAGATTTTCATAATATGTATGCTTGATTTTCATAATTAGGGTCGGCACTTATGAATTGTATAATTTTTGTGATTTCTATAATATGTCAATGTCTATCATAACTAAAGTACTTTGAATTTTGAATGTTGCTATTGAAATATTTAAAAGTTATATTTTAAAAAAAATATTTAGTTTAAATTTTATTCAAACATAATAATTTATAAAATTACTTAGTTAGAGCTCGTGTTAATACAAACTATAGATAACGATTCATAAGTTGTCAAATTGGCATAAAATAAGAGCACAAAAACTACAATATTAATTTGTTATTACTCTCCGAGGTTGTTGTTATCTAGGTCGAATAAACTTCTTAGAAAAAA
Organism: Capsicum pubescens; assembly: GCA_030864215.1. Lineage (NCBI taxonomy): Eukaryota > Viridiplantae > Streptophyta > Magnoliopsida > Solanales > Solanaceae > Capsicum > Capsicum pubescens. The sequence goes on along the minus strand of CM061544.1, from coordinate 67,251,886 downwards.
AGATTACAAAAATATAATACTAAATTTATATCGTGTCTACGTAGCCATTAATTTTTTTTATCATAAAATCAAACACTAAGTTTCATCATAATAATATATTTGCCGATCTAATTAAATTAGATTTTCAATAATTTGATTTGATTTGATACAATCTTACCAAGTCTTACAAGTAAATTTGAAATATAATTTAAATAGACCAGTGATTATAATGTAATTATTTTTAATTAACTAATTATAGCTGATTTAAATAAAATTTTACTGCGTTTAAACTTAAGTTTTATCTTGATCAGATATTTTGATAATTGTTATGACTCTCAAACATTATTTATTGGAATAATACTTTTATGGTCTATTATTAAATTGAATTAACTAATAATTACTGCAAATGTAATTATTGTTAGTTGAACAAAGATTAATAACTGAACATAATAATTATAAAAGTGTATCTATACAATAGTTTATATCTAAATAAATGGACAATTAAATTTAATTACTTTTAATCAACTAATTATATTAATTTTAAACAAATTAATTTCACTAAGTGTTACGTTATATTTGTTCGATAATAATACCTTTATTGCAATGGCGTCGATAGAGGTTCAATATTTTAAAATAAAATCTACGTAAGAAATTATAGTCAATTTTTGGATGAAAGAAAATCTCTTATAAAGAGAAAAATAAATAAATTAAATTTTATTTTTTTGACTTAATTATCGATTAAAAGATTTAGCTTGTATGAATTATTATTGATTTGATATCAATAATGAGCTATTTCAGTATCTTAAGCATATATATATATATATCGACGATTACAATTAATTGATAGCCTTGTCTCACATATAGAGTATTTGAAGTGTCATTAGAGTTGTCGACGATTGGATCCAATTTTATAGCTTGTAAATTTTAAATGAATTTTTTAAAATTAAGTAATTATATTAACTTGGATCAACTAATTATATCAAATCTAAACAAAATTTTAATAAGTCTCACACAAGCTTGTCCTAATCAAGTGCTATGAGAATTAGTATTTATTATGTGTCTCAAATCAATTTCATAAAATTTCTATTATAGCTATTATATGTCCTTTAATTTATTATTTTCTAATAGTACACAAAAATTGTGGTCAAATAGTTTTTGTGTTCTAAATTTTAAAGATAGAATTTTTTTATGTCACAAATATATCAATTTTTAAAGTTAAATGACGTTTATGTTTGAATTTTTTTATGTGATAGAATTAATGTTATGTAATAGCAGATAAATTTTACCTAACTTTGATTTCAGTTATTCAATTTTTCAATTCTTTTTAATTTTCATCTACAACATGCCTAGTGTAAGTGAAAAAATTATTTTTCACAAGATAAAAGTTAATTTAGCAATAGTAACCTCAGCTTGTAGCCATAATAAATTATTTCAAACAAAATATTATAATTAATCAATATTTCTACTTCAGGTTATTAAGAAATGTGAAAATAATTAAATGTAGACATAGTTAATTTTTATTTAGAGTACTAAGAAATTATGACAATGGTTAGCTTAATAGCTATAATAATGATTATTTTGGATTGATGTTTACTAGGGTCAACAATTATGAACTCTATGATTTTTATAATGTGTTAATATCTATCATGTCTAAAGAATTTTGAATTTAGACAATCTTTATAGAAATATTTTTTAATTATATTTTTAAACTATTTAAATATGTTGTTCAATTTTTTTAAGCATAAAAATAAAATTACGTAGTTAAATTTTATATTAATAACAAATATAATTAATGATTCACCAGTTAATAATTATATTTTTAATCCACCAGTTAACAAATATAATAATTAAAGTACGTAGGATCGCAAGACCATAACATTAATGTGTGACTTTCTTGAATTGACGTTTAACCAATATATATTTTTGGTGAACTATATTATTTTTATTTTGTATTGATATCTATCATGTCTAAAGTAATTTGAGCTTTAACTATCACTATTGAAATATTTTTAAACTATATATATATTTTTTTAAAAACTATTCAAATATGTAGTTTAAATTTATACAAACATAAAATTAATATAGTTCCTTAGTTAGAAGTCATATATATTAGTAAAAATATAAATAATGGTTCCTAAGTTATCAAATCAGCGTAACATAGTGGCGCAAGACTACAACATCAATGTGTAACTCTCTTAGGTTATTGTTAATTAAAGTTGACACTTATGAACTATATTATTTTTATAACTTGTCAATGTCTATCACATCTAAAGTGTTTTAAGTTTTTATTGTGTTTATTAAAATATTTTCATATTATATTAAAAATTGTTTAACTATGCAAACTTTTAGTTTTAAAACTCGTAAAAAAATTTTATTCTTTTCTTTATGTGTTTTTCTTATCATTTATATATAATTTAAGTGTAAGGTTAACATAGGGTAGTTTTTTTTTCCAACTAAGAATTTTTTTATGCGAAATTTTCAAATGTTATGTTGACTTCTTTTCGATATACTTCTAAAAATAGATAGAAAAGATTTGAGATGAAAAAAAATTATTTGAATTATCATGAGAAAAATTATAGCATAAAAAAATTGTACAACCATATCACTAGCAGGATATGGTTTGCTATACTGAGATGACAGAAGAGAAATAACAACTATAAGGAATGGGATGCAGTATGGAGTTGGGTGAGTCAGCAGTCTGCTGGAAAGCATGCTAGAGGGAGGATCTTAAAAGCCAGTCTAGCTGCAGTGGTGTATATCATATGGATCGAAAGAAATGCTCGAATATTTCAGAAGAAGACTACAACAACTGCAGACTTAATTCGAAAAGTGGAAATTGAATTATGTACTATAGTGAGAACTAACAGTAGATTATTTTCATACATAAGCTCCCTTTAGTAGAGGGGATCTTGTAGATTTGAATTTCTTTCTGGTAGCACTTGAAGAAGTAGGAAAAAGGAATGAGATGTATGGTTAAGGCACTCATTGGAGCTGTATTCTGTTTTTACCTGGTGATTAATAAAAAACAGTTAATTACCAAAAAAAATAAATCGATAATTGCTTATTTTATGTAATACTAAACTATGAATCAGATTTCAACAAAAATAAAAAGTTAAAAGTTATTTGTTATGATATTAATGTATATTAGTTGTAGTGAATGTCTATCAAGATCTATCAAGATATAGTTTGATATGTATCAGGATTTGAAGTATCTGTCTTGTACTCAGAAACTAGGAGTATTTTCTCTTATAAATAGAAGGGTTTTCTTTATTGTAAATTTTCCTCAAGAGAAATAAGAATTACTCTCTCTATTCTCTCTACTCTTCTTCTTTATTCTTTCTTGTTTTATAACACATTATCAGTACGAGACTCTACCGTCTCAAATTTGAAGGCTAAGGCTAAGGTATTATTTTTTACTTCTTCCCTTTTTCATATGGCTAACAATATTATGAAGTGTGAGTTTGTTGCCCTTCAAAGTTTGGGCAAGAACTATATTTCATGGGTGTTGGATGCTGAAATCCACTTAGATATTATGGGTCTTGGAGACGCTATAAAGAATGAAAATACAACATCTAGTTAAAATAGTGCTAAGACTATGATTTTCTAGCGTCATCATCTTGACGAAGTTCTGAAAATTGAATACCTTACTACCAAGGATCCACTCGTATTGTGGAATGGTCTAAAAGAAAGGTTTGACCACTTAAAGATGGTCATTCTCCCAAAAGCACGATATGAATTGATGCATTTGAGATTTCAAGACTATAAGTCTGTTTATGAGTACAATTCTGCCATGTTCAGAATTTCTTCTTAATTGAAATAATGTAGAGAGACGATCAATGATAATGATATGATGGAAAAGACGCTCTCCACTTTTCATGCCTTGAATGTGCTATTCAACATCAATATCGAGAAAAAGGTTTCAAGAAGTATACTGAATTGAGTTCTCATCTTCTCGTGTCTGAACAAAATAATAATTTGTTGATGAAAAATCATGAGAACTGACCAACTGGATCTGCACCATTCCCTGAGGTGAATAATGTGCACGCTCACCATGCTAGCCGTGAAAAAGGTCGCGGCCCTGGTCGTGGACGTGGTCGTGGTCATGATGACCCAAAAAAAACCCTGTTCCGGGTGTTAATCATTCATCGAACAAAAAAAAGATGAGAAACGTGAAGCAATTACTTGTTTTTGATGTGGTGGAAAAGGATATTATTCATGTGATTGTTGTTCTCTCAAACACTTGGTTGATCTTTATCAAGCATCACTAAAGAAGAAAGAGAGAAATCCCGAGGCTAACTCTCTCTCTGAAAATAATGTTGACATCACATGCTTGGATGTAGCAGACTTTTACGAGCATCTTGAAGGAAAGATTGATCACTTAATTGGTGATGGCTCCATAAACATGGAAGAATGACTGACTTTTAATTTTTTTTTATTGTTGATAAGAGGTAGTGAATAAAAATCATGTAAAAATAGTTGTTTGCATGATTATTAGTTTTTGATTAGTATTGATTAGATCAATTACATTATTCTAGTTTATTATTAAATTGAATTGAATTTTAATTTTTTCATTATTTATTCGAAAAAAAAAAGCACGATACAATGAAATGAAAAGCAAATGGTAATCTGGAGGGATAAAAAAAGGACCCGGCCTATGCCCTTATTTTTTTTATTATATTCTTTATGTTTCATATTATTGAATTATAAAAATATTATTCCATTCTTTATCAAATATATAATATAATAATATCATATTGTTTTCATGTTAACATGTTAACGTTCTGGACAAAATGCATTTTTTTCTTAGTAAACTATTAAAATTATTGAAAAATAAAATGCAAAACTAAGTTAATCACATAATAAATGGACATAATTTTTTTATTGCTTAGTAAAGTGTGATTAATAATTTCTTATAGTATAAGTTTTTACTTTGTACAAAGATTTAATATATATTTTATTTGGTGTATGCCATTTTATTTGAATATATGGATAATTTTCAAAGTAAGCTGTCCAATTGTGAAGATATTTGTTTGATTGATTTTGGCACTACACATACGATATTCAAAGACAAGAAATATTTCTCTCATCTAAACATGAGCAAGATTAATATTACTACAATTTCTGGTAGTGCTAATTTGACTGAAGGCTCTGAAAAAGCCATTATAATCTTGTCCAAGGGAACTAAACTCATCATAAATAATGTCATGTTTTCTCCTAAGTCTCGGAGAAACTTGATGAGTTTTAAAGATATCCATGAAAATGGTTGTCATATTAAGACAATTAATGAGATGAATCTTGAGTATCTTGGTATCACCAAGAATGTCTCTAGGCAGACATGTGTTATTGAAAAGTTTCCTGCTTTATCTTCTGTCCTGTATTGGACAAAGATTTGTGCAATTGAGACACATTCTCTAGTAAATCGGAAGTTTACTAATTCCAATACTTTTGTACTTTGGCATGATCATCTGGGACATCCTGAATCTGTAATGATGAGACGAATCATAGAAAATTCAAATGGGCATCCATTAAAGAACTTGAAGGTTCTTTTGAATGGTGAGTTTTCATGTAATGCTTGTTATCAAGGCAAGCTGATTGTGAGGCCATCACCAACAAAAGTTAGGATTGATTCCCCCGCGTTCTTGGAACACATACATGGGGATATTTGTGGACCCATTCACCCACCTAGGTCCTAATAGATGCTTCTTCTAGATGGTCTCATGTGCGCCTTTTGTCATCTCGCAACTTGGCATTTGCAAAATTGTTGGCACAAATAATACGATTACGGGCACAGTTTTTTGATAATCAAATTAAGTCTATTCGCCTTGATAATGCTGCAGAATTTTCATCCCAAGCATTTAATGATTATTGCTTATCGATTGGGATAAGAGTAGAACATCCTGTACCCCATGTTCATACTCAAAATGTCCTTGCCGAGTCATTAATTAAACATCTGCAGTTGATAGCAAGACCATTGCTTATGAAAACTAAGTTGCTCACTTCTGTTTGGGGCCATGTAATTTTGCATGCTGCAACACTTGTTCGTCTTAGACCGATAAATTATCATAAATTTTCTCCGTTGCAATTGATTTTGGGTCAAAAGTCTAATATATCTCATTTGAGAATTTTTGGGTGCGGTATATATGTGACTATAACACCACCAAACCGCACCAAGATGGCCCCCCAAATTAAAGAAGGTTAGGAATTTATGTTGGGTTTGAATCACCCTCCATTATTCGCTATCTTGAATCATTAATGGGAGATATGTTCACTACTCAATTTGCATATTGTCGATTTGATGAGATAGTTTTTCCAAAATTAGGGGGAGAAAATAGTGACATCAAAAGAGAAATTTTGTGAAAAAATCCATCACTATCTCATCTTGATCCACATGCTTCTATTTGTGAGCAAGAAGTACAAAAGATTATTCATCTGCAGAAAATTGTAAATCAAATGCCAGACGCATTTACAGATTTGAAAAGGATCACTAAATCACATATTCCTGCAGAGAATGTCCCAATTCAAATTGATGTTCCTAAAGGATCATCCACTAGTGTCATAGCTAATGAATCTAAAGCACATAGAGCTGGACATATTTTGGTTTAAACCAAAATAAATGAAAAACCAAACCAAAATAAAATTTTGATTTGGTTTTTTGATTTTTCAGATCGGTTTCTATTTTAAATTTTTGAAATTCGGTTAAACGGTTCGGTGTTTGTTTTTTCAAAAAAATAATTCGGATAAAATGATTAACCGAAATTCTATAAATAATTAATACTATACATATTTTTTTTTTATATATATATATAATAAAATAATATAAATATATAATAGCAACCCTAATAACTAATAAGTAATAGCACGTCGCATACAGCTAACAACATACATCAGTCCAATAGTCGAACAATCGATCGAACCATAGACCGTCGACGAGATCATCGTTTGTACAACGACACCTGAGTCGGCGACCAGTCGATCAGACGACCACTGTGGGCTGCAGCCTGCAGTGCCGACTGTGGTCTTTCCGGTAGCGTCCACTCTTTCGAGTTTCAACTGTTTATGCAACTTATGCATAATGAAGTTATATATTATGTTAAACTTATGGTTATATCATTTAGATTCATCCATGTTGAGTTATTTATATCTGAAAATGAAAAATAGGTTTGAAAAAAATTATTTTAAAGAAAAATCATTAATTTTAAATGTCCAGTTATATAAAAAGAGGTTCACTACTTTAATCTTCAAAACCGAAATAAAAATTCAAAATAACCGAATCGAATTTGTAGAAACTGAACTGAACCAAATTTATTTTGGTTTGGTTATGGTTGCCATTTTTGTCAATCCGAAAATCGAAAAGCCGAACCGATATTAAACTATCAAATCGAACAAACTGAATGCCCAACCCTAAAAGCACGCTTGAAGCGTGGTAGACCATTAGGTTCTAAGGATCGAAATCCTAGAAAAAGAAAAACAAATGGTCAAGATGACACTACAAAAGATCCTCATATGGAAGCTCAAGATTTGAGCAATGTTAATATTCCTGAAGGAATTAATGATCCTGAGACTCAAGAAAATGAGGAACTATCCATAAATTCAAGTGATATTAAAACTAATTTGAATCGATCTGAAATAGTAGTGGATTATGTCTTTACATATAGTGTTGCAACGAAAATCATGCAAGATAGTGAGGATCTTGAACCTTGATCAATTACAGAATGTCGATAAAGAAATTACTGGCCAAACTGGCAAGAAATAATTCAATCTGAATTAAATTCACTTGCCAAACGTGAAGTTTTTGGACCTATAACTCAAACACCTAATGGTGTTAAGCCTGTTGGCTATAAATGGGTCTTTGTGCGAAAAAGAAATGAGAAAAATAAAATACAAAGGTATAAAGCACGCCTTGTTGCACAAGAATTTTCACAACAGCCTGGTGTCGATTATGACGAGACATATTCACCAGTTATATACGCAATAACATTGCGTTATCTTATTAGTTTCACTGTCCATGAGAGACTTGAAATGCATTTGATGGATGTGGTAACAGCCTATCTATGTGGATCACTTGATACTGAGATATACATGAAAATTTCTGAAGGATTTAAAATACCGAAAGCATATAGTTCAAAGCCTCGGGAAATGTATTCTATTAGATTGCAAAGATCATTGTATGATTTGAAGCAATTTGGACGCATGTGGTATAACCGTCTTAGTGGATATTTATCTAAGGAAGGTTATACGAATGATGAAATTTGCCCATGTGTTTTCATAAAGAAAATAATGTCGGAGTTTGTTATACTTGCTGTCTATGTCGATGACATAAACCTTATTGGAACGCTAATAGAACTTCAAAATCCAATTGATTACCTAAATAAAGAATTTGAGATGAAAGATCTCGGAAAGACAAAGTTATGCCTTGGTTTTTCAAATTGAGCATTTGACAAACGGTATCTTTGTCCATCAATCTGCCTACACAGAAAAGGTGTTGAAACGATTTTATATGGGTGGAGCACATCCATTAAGTACTCCAATGATTGTTTGATCACTTGATGTGAATAAGGATCCATTCCGACCTCAAGAAAAGAATGAAGAACTCCTTGGTCTTGAAATACCATATCTTAGTGCAATTGTTACACTAGTGTATCTTGCAAATAATATAAGGCCTGATATAGCCTTTTCAGTTAATTTTTAGCAAGGTATAATTCTTCTCCTGCTAGGAGACATTAGAATGGGATCAAACACATATTATGGTATCTAAAAGGGACTACCGATATGGGCTTATTTTATTCTAAAGATTACAGTTTCGATCTTGTTGGTTATGCTGATGCTGGGTACTTATCTGACCCACATAAAGCTCGGTTTCAAATAGGCTATGTGTTCATATGTGGGGGTACTACCATATCTTGGAGATCAACAAAGCAGTCTTTCATAGCCACTTCATCGAATCACGCTGAGATTATAGCTATTCATGAAGCAAGCCAAGAGAGTATGTGGTTGAGGTCTATAATACATCTCATTCGAGAAATATGTGGCTTGAAATGTGAAAAATTACCCACAATTTTATATGAAGATAATGCAACATGCATAGCACAACTTAAAGGAGGATGCATAAAAGGAGATAGAACAAATCACATTTCGCCAAAGCTCTTCTATACACATGAGCTCTAAAAGAATGGTGATATTAATGTATAACAGATTCTTTTAAGTGATAATGTGGCTGGTTTATTCATCAAGTCTTTTCCAACTGCAACTTTCAAGAAGATGGTGCACAGGATCGGAATGCAAAGATTCAAGGATGTTCTTATTAAGGGGAGCTAATACGTGCTGTACTCTTTTTCTCTTACGAGGTTTTGTCCCACTGATTTTTCTTGTAAGGTTTGTAATGAGGCAACTGATATGCGCATTGTTAGACATTCAAGGGGGATTGTTATGATATTAATATGTATATATTAATGTATATCAGTTATAGTTAGGGGTGGGCGTTTGGTATTCGGTTCGGTATTTGCAAAGTTTGGGTTCGGTAATTCGGTAATCGGTAAATTAAACTTCGGTTCGGTACGGTATTTGGTAATACCATAATAAAGTTGGAGATGTGCAAATGTACGTTTAAACTTCAAAGAGTATATTTAATAGAAACCCTATTTAGTATTCTTTTTATTGTTTTTTACAAATATATTACCAAGGTCCAAGAGATTCTTTGAGATGACTAATATATATATATATATATCATCGATATTCGGTAAATACCAAATACCAAACGGTACTAATATCTTGTACCAAACCTAATCCCAAATACCGAAATGTAGAAATTTTACTCCCAAATATCATACCAAAGACCGAATTATCGAATACCAATTACCAAATTTTTCGATTCGGTTCGGTAATTCAATTTTTGGTATTTTATTCCCAGCCCTAGTTGTAGTGAATGTCTATCAAGATCTATTAAGATATAGTTTGATATCTACCAGGATTTGAAGTATTTGTCTTGTACTCAGAAACTAGGAGTAAATTTCCCCATAAATAGAAGGGCTTCCTTCATTGTAAATTATCCCTCAAGAGAAATAAGAATTACTTTCTCTATTCTCTCTACTCTTCTTCTTTATTCTTTCTTGTTTCATAACATTATTCAAAATATTGATAGGTTTTAAGATATATATCTATACCTCCTATTTATCTATATAAAATAAAGAGATATAAAATTTAAAATTTAAGATTAAAAAAATAAGAATTATTTATATGATAAAACACATAATTAAGTAGATATGATACATAAATATATAATGTTCAATTAAATTTTTTAGATAATACTACTTTGGTCACACTGATTTTGGATACATGAGAATATAATTAATTAGTTTTATATTATTATTTTTATCCTAGACTATTCTTTTCAAGCAATAAGTACTATGCAATCATATATATGAAAATTATGTTAATTTGTCCATTCTCATGTATTGGGATGGTTTAAAATGGTGGTTGCAGTGTTAGTGATTGATGTTAGTGATTAGAAATGTTGGTGGTGATAGTTGTGACGGTTGGTATTGTAGTGACTATTATGATGGTGATGGTTGATAGTGGTAGTGGTGGTTGTGATGTGACGTTGCTTGATGTTAGTAGTTGGAGGTGTTGATTGTGATGGATGAAAAATGAATGCATGATGGTTGATGATGTGTTGGTGCTAGTTGGATTGTTAGTTGTGATATTGAAGATGGTTGTTAGTAGAGATAAACTGTAGCAATGGTAGTGGTTGAAGTGATGGTAGAGGTGACTTACTAGTGACAATAGTGGTGGCGGCCAAAGAATGTGTGAAGGTTGTGATGTATTAGTGGTAGTTATCGGTGGTGCTAGTTTGATAAATGAGTTAGTTGATAGTAAGGATTGACCGGTAGTGGTTGCTGATGGTGGTGGAGTTGACGGCGGTGGTAGCGGTGAATATAATTAGAATAATAGAGGTAGTAGGTGTAGCAGCGGTTGGCAATAGTGGTTGGTAGCGATATTTATTGTCGATGGTAGTTGTGATAATGGATGTGGTTGGTGGTGGTGGGTGGTGGTTGACAATGGTGGCGGTGACAGAGGTGGTTAGTGGTGGTGACTCACGATTATGAATAGAGTGGTGGTTAATATTATCCAACACCTGAATACCTTTTCAGACCTATTAAGAATTGATTCTAGATCTGAATGATTAAGAGCAGACCCACTAAGAGCTAAAATCTTAATAAAAAACAAATGCACTTAATCGTCTGAAGTCTGAACTATTTAGATTCACACCTCCATTAAGTACAAACAAATGAGCCCTATGTCTCTAAGGTAGTGATAAGGTTTGCGTATGCTTAAACCTGAAAATATGGGGCGAGAATGTCTCTCACGTCTCCAATTAATTAAAAAGAATGAGTGGGTCCTGCAATATTAATTGAGCTGGAAGGGCTTAAGTTCTTCAAATAACTTTACACAATTGTTCGACAACTGTATTATTTGTCCCAACAACTATTCAATTTTCCAACAATTTCATGTAGAACAACTTCTATAGTTGTTGAGATAACTTTTGTTGTTATTGGGGCAAAAATGTTGAAATAAAAAAGAGATAATACATCGAAACATCCCTGAACTTGTGGCCAAAACTTACTTTAGACCCTAAACTAATCGGGCAATTATATACCCCCCTTAATAACATTAAAGTGAATTTTTTACCCCCCTAAAAAAATTATACCACTCTCACTGCGGAGAGTGAAGTACACACGCCCCAAATTGAGCCACGTCAGTGCCATGTCATTGCCAAATCAGTACCATGTCATTGCCATGTAAGAAATTATAATTTAAAAAAAAAAGTAATTCCACACACATACTATTTTTATATACTTTTTTTAAAAAATAAATATATATATATACTATTTTTCTATATATATATATATATATATATATATTTTAAATATATATATACACATATATATATATGCACTATTTATATATTTAAAAAATATATATATTTTAATATATATATATATATATATATATATATATATAGAGAGAGAGAGAGAGAGAGAGAGAGATAGATCCCCTTCCCTTTACTCCTTCTTCAGCACCCTCCCCCCCCTCCCAATTTCTCCTTCTTCAACAAACAACCTCCCTCACCCCACCCCTTGCCCGTTCCTCCTTCTTCTTCTTTCTCCTCCCATGAACAACAACTAACCTCCGCTCCACAAACCCCATTCCCCTTTCTTTTTCTTCCTCCTCCTATGAACAACTGACCTCCGTCATCGGAACAGAGACAACGACGGTGGACTGCTGCGACTGATTCTGATCGCTGGTTTCAGCGTTTCTGGCGAAGAATTTCATCGCCGGTGCTCCGGAGAAGTTCGTTGATCAGATTTTTTGGTTAAATTGAATAAGGTTAAAATTTTGTAGAATTTATTTTTCTACTCAATTCCATGGTTATAATTAGCTTGTAAACTTGGTTGGAGGAATAAGGTTGATAAATATAGTTCCAATATCTTGATTTGTGAAGAAACTATAGTTTCACTGTGATAAAGCAATAAACATTTAAACAAGTTAATCGTGATGCTATTGATCTCTTTTTTCTCATGTTGTTTAAGTGTAGTGATTTCTGAGATTTGAAAATTTCGAAGGAAAAAAAAATAATGGCTAAAAATTTAAATGAATTTCTTTTTTCTGTGATTTGATGCTCTTTGAATTTTTTGGGTGTTGAAATTTAGCAAATTTTTGGAGAATGATACCTTAAAGAATTGTTTTTTATGTATTTTTAGGATTTAATTTGTTGATTCTTGATCTTTATAGGAAAGTTTATTTGTTGTATAATTTATGTATTTTATTATTGTGTATTTGATTGAAGATTTTGGTGAATAGAAGTGAAAAAAAAAGAAATAAAGTAAGAAGAAGAAATGGGGGTGGTGGGGTGTGAGGAAGAAGAAGAAATGGGGGTGGTGGGGTGTGAGGAAGAAGGGAGAAAAAATAATATTTAAAAATATTAAAGTGGGCCCCACTACAAATTTTTTATACTTTTTTTCCACTAAAACGTGCCTTTATTTTATTTTTTTGCCACGTCAGCAGTTAAGGAAAAAAAATAATACACTTTAAAGTTCATAAGGGGGGTAAATAATTGCTCGATTAATTTAGGGTCTACAATAAGTTTTTCTAACAAGTTCAGGAGGGTTTTGATGTATTATCTCAATTAAATAACTAAATTTTTTTTAATCATTTTTACCCAATTTTTAAAATTTAAAGGAGCCTACTTAATTTGTAAACTCATTTGTTCCGTTTAGTTGCATCTCTTCTTTTAATCTCCCCAGGTCCTACTTGTGAAATTTTATTGGATATGTTATTATTGTTTTTCAATTTTTTATTTATTTATTAGAATCAGTTTGTGTTTGACTAAACTTTTCAAAAGTGTTTTAAGTGTATTTGTTTTTCAAGTGTTTTTCGAATAAGTGATTTTAGATTTTTTTTTTTTTTAAAACTTTTGAAAAATAATTGTTTTTCCTCTCCCAAAAAATAATTTTTGTTTTTCAAAAACTTGGCCAAACACCTCAATATTTTTAAAATAAGCAATTTTAATTTAAAGAAAAAAATCAGTTTGTCCAAACGGACTATGGATACCTAAGAATATAATTTAAAGAAATCCAAGGTTGAAGTTGGCCAATAAATTTCACTGAAGACTTGTCTTTCAAATTTAACTTTTCCACTATGCAACTAGGGTTCGCTCAATATTTAAAACGCCGTCGTAACTTCCACTCTCTCTGTTTCTCAAAGTCTCTCTCTCTCTCTATATTGCGAATACCACTTGCTCTTCTCAAAACCCTAGTGCCGATGAGAGAGATAGACTTTGAGTGGATAGAACTTATGCCTCATTTCCTTGTATTATTTGCATCTATGTATTATACAACTTATAAGTTCAATTTGGTGATTCGATTTGTCTCTGTCTTTTTGCACTGGATCAATGAGGAAACAAAAAATACCGAAATATTAAACATGAGGATATATTAATTCTTTTGGTATTTCACTTTTCTGAGATCTAACATTTTTTTTTTCATTTTTCCTTATTATTTGCGTCTGTTTTTTTTTAATTTACTGTTTATTTTTTGTTATGTAGATTGATCGAGGATGTGATAAAGAATTTATCCGAGTTCCGAAATTTCCATAGTATTGGAAATATTGTGGATTACTTTTCTCTATACCTGAGATCTGCTTTCATTTTTAGTTGTTTGGGATTAGTGAAAGTGAAAAAAAGACTTTTGAGTATTATTCAGAAATGAAACAAAATTCCTGTTAATTTACGCCATTTGCATTTTTATCTTCGTTGTTTTTGGGAACTTGTTTGGTTAATTTGGATCAATGATGATTAGATTAATTACTGCGTTATCTTTCTAGAATTTTCAGTTTATATGGGGTTGAAGAAGATTTTTCTAACTGAGATCCAATCTCTTCTATTTAGTCTTTTCTTGTTTGTTTTATGCAATATCTTCCTTTTTCTTGTAGAAGGCATCAATGATGAATAATCCAATTCGTTATCCTTGCACTTTGATTGTTAAATGAAGATAATCATGGGGAATATTATCTGAGATGCTTTTCTTTTCCTTCTTTCTGTTGGAAAGCTTTACTTATTTCCTAATCAAAATCATTGATTTTTTCCAATTTTTTTATTCTAGTTTTTAATTTATTGATTTTGCAATAACCGAAATCCACCAACGTTTAATGCAACTTTGGTGATAGATATAACCAAATGCTCCGTTGTTCACGTTGATGGTTAGTTTTATTAACATTTTAAGTTAAATTAAATTGTGTAATATTTTCAAATTTGAAAACTATACAAAAATATACTGAAAGTTGCTATTGTTCTCATATATTGTTATGGAAGTTTTTTAAAATAATATTAATTGAAGTCCATGAATAAGAAAACATAAAAAGAATGAAATAAAAAAACATAAAAGCATGAAATTATGAATCGCTCAAAAGAAATCAATAAGCAATTAGGAGAATCTATCCCCTTTTCTAAAAGGCCTGAGTGGTCTGCTCAACAAAAGTATAAAGTGGACCGCAGTTTGGCTGACCCTCTTCTTCCCATTCGGGTTGGGTTGATCTAGAAGTACAGTAACAAGGAATGGAATCACTGGAGAGTTGTCTTTATCTAAGTGTAAACTAACTGCAGACAACTGACTTTGAAAGCGGAAGATGAACCTATTTCTGCTATTCGTAGATTATATGAATTCATCCAATACTATTGCTCACGTAGATTATATGAATTCATCCAATACTATTAGGAAACCTGATATAAATATATTATCATATATAACTAAAAGAGTTAATTCAAACTCATCAAGTCATCATAAGAAATAAAAATTATTGTCTCTTTATTCTATTCTTCTTGTTCTTATTTTATATTTTATAACATGTTATCAGCACGAGTTTTTAATATTAGAATGAATTAAGTTACTTTGTTTTGATGTTCTTTTAGGGGTAGCATCTGCGGTGGCTAGATGGTAAGGTTTGACCTTCTCGTATCCTTTTACGAGGTAACTCTATTCATTCCCATTTATATATGATAAGAATCTCTCTGTATTTGACTGATCTATAAATATTTGACTTATATTAGTATACGTATTCAAGAGTTCAATATATCGATCAGTTATAACAAGTTTTAATAGTCAATCTAACAAGACTACAAGGCAAATATGATTACAGAAGTATTATGGTTGGTGAATTTAATAATATTTTATTGAGAAAATTGATTTAAGTAGTCATCAGGTAAGTAATTAGTAGTCTTTGAATATTATTGGTTTAATATTTTGTCATCACTTATTACGTGTAAATGCAACAACAATAAATTATTACTTTTGCCAATGTCATGTACGTTTTATTCAAATTTCTATAACAACATAAGGTCCTAACTCAAATTAATCACTTTGTTTATATACAGTGGAGCACTTTTGAAAAGTGAAAGACATGTATAGTTTTATTCAATCTTATGCTATGATTGATATATTTTCTAAGTGAGATTTGTTTAGAGTTTGAATTAGTGGTTATTCGTTTTTATCATCTCAGACACAGTGAATGGTTATAACTAAATATAACTAAATAATGAAAGCTGGTTCATTTAAGTTGTAGTCGAGATTGCAATTTATATGTGACCATATTTGAGGTGATATTATGATTATATTTATTTATGGCTATAATTAAGAGTGATTATAATATTTACAAAAGGCTTAGGCTTGTGTTCTAATGCATTGATTGAGGGAAAGACGATGGATTTAAGTTCTGTCGCACCAAAAAGGTAAGACATCAGGTTTAAGTCTTGATGCAACATGATGATAAGATGTTGGGTTCAAGTCCCATCGATTTATGCTTAAGATACCTTTATATGAGTAAGACATTGTGTTTGAATCTAAATGCACCATAATGATGATATTATAATGGCTAAGGTAGAATAATGTGTATTTGATAAAAAGTCATGAAACTTGTCCAATGAATATGCTCAATTCCATGAAGTGAATGTGGTAACAATATGTGATAAGTTCGAAAGATGACAATTTGCTCTATTCTTCAAGTGAATGTGATAACAATATATGATATACTCTGAAAGATATGTTAAGAGAAAAATTCTCTATATTATATGTATGTCTCGATTTGCTCCTGAAGTAGCAATATCATGAAAGAGGTTATAAGCTATCAAAATTTGATAGACTTAGGGCACGATTATATTTCATTCCTGGGGAATGAGGATTTCGATTGTTTCAATACAAACGTGCATTTGATTGTGATGGTATCACAAATCACCTCCGAATGAGGCAGAATAACTGAGAAAAGTTATTTTTAAATCTACTTCTGAAGTAGTATATTAAAAAATTTATTCATGTAATAGTAAATTTCTAATTTACTAAAGCAAAAAGACACATGTCATGGCAAACTTGGAGTTTACTAGTATAAAAGTTCATAAATTGACATGAATGATTGCTACATTTTAAAAATGTGCATATTGAGTATTAGACATATGTTGAAGAAATAAAAGATTCTTCAAGAATTGTTAAATTGGTTGGACCAACTAGTGTTGGAATTTGATTTCTCAAAATTTGAAAAGTATAAAAGGTGAATATGAGCCCGTTCACCAGTCATGTGATCTATTAAGATGCATCGATATAAGATGATCACTTGTACGTTTATTTTCAACCTGAAGTTTGACATTCATAAAGTTGCTTGCTCAATAAAATTAAGTCAAGAGCATAATTTTCAGATTGTGTAATCAAAATCAGATGATGGTTTGGCATTGAATGCTTTCGATAAATAGCTGAACAATTGCTAATGAGAACAAAACTTCATGTATTGGTTTGAAATATGAAATATTATATACAAAAGTACTTGTATGCATCAAATCAATAAGAGTAAATACATAATTACCCCCTGATCTTGTCCGAGATTTGCAAAAAGACACCTAAACTTTAACTTCGACTTATTACCCTACGATTCTTCTTTATTTCGTTGCAAATACACCATTTTGACCCTCTGCGTATCTACACGCGCCACAGGTGCGTGAAAGGGCTTGAATTTGACTTTTTTGACAAATTAAAAGCTGTCACGTGTAAAATAATTTAATATATAATTTATATTCTTTTTAAAAAAAAAATATTTATTTATTTTTTAAAACTATCCCTACCCCCTCTCCGCCCGCCAACCCACCCACTCTTTCTTCTTTAACTTAATTCACCGTTAAAGCTTCCATTGAAGTTTTTTTTTTAAATCATTCATTAAAGCTCCATTTTACAATTAAATCATCTCATTTAACTACCTACCATTTCTTCCTCAACACAATATCTTCTTCAACACTATTAAAGCTCTTCAACACAATGCCACCATTAAAGCTCCTCCATTAAAGCTTTTTTTTTTTTTTTTAAAAAATCATATCATTAAAACTTAATTTTTCAGTTAAATCATATCATTTAACTATCTTTAAAACTCAATTCAATCATAAAACTCTCAATTCAATCATAAAACTATTTTTTGAATTGATTTGAAAAAAAAAAATGGACGGGGAGAGAGAATGGTGACGGAGTGGAAGGGGGTTAGGGTGCTTGGGGAGATGCTGATGGGGTGGGGGTGTTGGATGGGGGTGGGGGTGCTGAATGGGGGTGGGGAGTGGAGGAGAGCTACTGGGGGGAGTTGCTGGATGGGGTGGGGTGGAGGAAGAGGGGGTGGGGTGTTAAATTAAATAAAAAGTAAATTTTTTTTTAAAAAATAAAAAATATATAAATTAAACGTATTTGACACGTGGAAACACCTGATTGGCGCGTGTATTTCACTCTCCATGTTGTGACTGAGATTCAGCGAAAAATGGTGTGTTTGCAACGAAATAAAAAAGAATCATGGGGTAATAGGTCGAATTCAAAGTTTAGGTGTCTTTTTGAAAATCTTGGCCAACATCAGTGGGGTAATTATGTATTTACTCAACCAATAAATTATGATTAATTTCCCTTCAAAGTTTGTTCTAAGTCGGGAATCACACATTGTCCATCTAAGAGTTTTGATTTGCGGTATATAATTAATAAATATACTATGATGCACACAGATAGATTCCTCAAAGAAGATGGAGGATGTATGTTTTAACATAAGGGGGAGATTATAAGCAATTATGAAATATGTTAGGAATTATCATCCGATCCTCATTCAAAAGATAACTCAAGTCAAATGCCGAAAGCATATCATATTTAAGCTGCAAGTGCTCCTATTTTGTGTACCTAAAGGATAAAGTCTATGCATGCGTGAAAAGTGATAGACAAATCGATTCCAAATGAAATAATCCTTGAAAAAGATAAAGAGAAAATAATCATAATAAGAGGCAATGTGCTCTTAAGAGCCTATGACATAACATTTTATGAAACCTTATGAGAGGTTCAAGTACCTGAAAATAATAAAGTGATGAGATCTCAAAATGTTATGTCATACTGTGAATCGATATAAAATAATATATCATCAATATCTTTGATACAATATTGACGCAATATTATAAGAGATTATGAGGATATGAATTCTATGTTTATTAAGCATGTTGACGTAGAAATATTTATCAAGTAACATGAAAGGATGCATCTAGGTAAGCATAAAACTTACTTGATTTGCAGTCAGACACTTAAAGATGTCTAGCATGAAATGCTGAATATTGTCACTTGACAAAATTTACATGAAAACTTGTTTAAGGATTCAAAATGTTTGAAGCATATAAAAGTTTCTGAGAAACTTATTTATAATCCTTATATTGTATAAGCTTATAGGTTGAAAATTATTGAAACTTTTGAAGAGTTTTAAAAAATAATAGCATATTTGCTTAAATGAGAAACATGCATAATCGAATAAGGATTCATTCTAACCTCAAGAAAAGAATGAGGAGCTCTTTGGTTATGAAGTACCATATATTAGTGTAATTGGTGCACTAATGGATCTTGCAAATACTACAAGTCATGACATAATTATTTTTGATCAGTTTGTTAGCAAGGTCTATATAGTTCTGCGCCTAATAGGAAACATCAGAATATGATCAAACATATGAGCTTATTTTATTCTAAAAATTGTAGTCTCGATCATGTTGGTTATGCTGATGTTGGGTACTTATCTAACTCGTATAAAGCTCGATCTCAAATAAGCTACATATTCACATGTGGGGATACTGTCATATCTTAGAGATATACATAGTAGTCTTTCTTGCCACTTCATGGAACTATGTTGAGATAATAACTATTCATGAAGCAAGCCGAGAATGAGTATGGTTGAGACCCATGATACATCTTATTCGAGAAAAATATGGTGTGAAATGTTACAATGTACCCATAATTTTATACTGAGATAACACAACATGCATAACACAATTTAAGAGCGGATTCATAAAAGGTGATAAAACGAAGCACACTTAATCATAGCTCTTCTACATACATGAGCTCCAAAAGAATGGTTATATTAACATGCAACAAATTCGTTCAAGTGATAATGTGACTAATTTATTCACCAAGTCTCCTCCAATTGCAACTTTTAAGAAGATGGTGCACAAGATCGAGATGTAAAGGTTCAAGGATGTTCTCACTGGGGGAGTTAATACGCGTTGTATTCTTTTTTCCTTACAAGGTTTTGTCCCAATAGATTTTTCTTGTAAGGTTTTTAATGAAGCAACTTATATGCGTATTGTTAGAGATGTGTACTCTTTTTCCTTCACTAAAATTTTTTCCACTAGACTTTTTTAGTAAGGTTTTAACGAGACACATTATGTATCAATTAGATATTTAAGGCGGAGTGTTATAAATATATTACTATATATAGTGAATGTCTATTTTACCGTATATAATGAATGTCTATTTCAACAAATATAGTGAATGTCTATTTATGAAAAAGTTAGAAATCCCAAGACTAGTTTTCCTCTATAAATAAAAGAATTTTCTTTCATTGTAATTCAAACTCATCAAGAAACTCCCCATAAGAAATATATATTACTCTCTCTCCATTCTATTCTTCTTATTCTTATTTTATATTTTATAACACTATACATTATTATAATATATATAAGTGAGAATGGTTGGCTTTTGGTCATCCTCACGGTTTTTTTTGGTCATTTTGTAATATTGCTCTTTATTGAATTTAATTGATTACTTTGAATAGTGGTTTAAAAAGATCAATACTTAATGTTGTCTTTTGTTTATTCAAGAAATTCAACACTCTTTCTAAATTTGCAGGCACAATAATTTTTAACTGCCAAGTGATTGTGTGGTGATAAATTATTTTTCTCACCTATAACAATAAAACATGCATAAAAAGTAATTGGAAATTGCATTGACATATGGAAGACATGGGTAAAAAGAAATTAAGACATGCATTATGTGTCATCGTTTTAAAAAGGCTCAATGCATACTTCTCCAGTTTTAAAATAGTTGGTCGGTATTAATTTAATACTCTCCTTAAAAAGTATTTACTAAAAGTTTATTTTACAAAATTAATCTTATTAATTATGTTTTACAATATAAATTTGAGTACCCTCTTCATATCAAAATAGTTGACTCTCTTTCTAAAAATATTTATTTTAATTTATTTATCTATTTTATAAAATTAATTTTTTTTTATTATATTCTTTCAATATTACTCTTATCATTGAAGTGTATATATATATATATATATATATACACTCAAATTTATATTATTAAAGCATAAAGATAAAATAAATGTCTAATTAATATTTTCTTAAGGAAAGTGTCAAGTTAACAAGGCCCAACTATTTTGAAATGGAGAGAGTATATACACTTTGTTTAGTTATTTAATGATATTGTAATATTGGAAGAACATAATAAAATTCTCTTAATTTTATAAAAGGGATAATTAAATTGAACTAAATATTTTTTTAAAAAGGATCAACTAAAACGAACTAGATGAAGATGTTAATTTTTAAAATTTATGTAGATATTTCATTTAAACACTAAATTAAAATTTTCTCCAATGAACACCTCAATTCTTGAAAGAGCATTTCAACTGAACACTTATAACTTAAATTAAAAAAAAACAAATTGGGCATGTTTGATTTATTTATTAAATTATTAAGTTAATCACATAAATTATATAGATTCTTTAATTATACACATCAATCTCCAACAACAACAACAAAAAAACTCCTCAGAGGCTTAAATTTGACATTTTTCTAATCAACTAATTTATTGACAAAGTGTAAAGTGTTGTTTTCTTTCTTTTTTAAAAAAAGGAAAGAAAAAGCTATCAATTGTGTTGTTTCAAGTCCTTTAAATTCTACATTTATTAAGGAGTTACTAAGTGTTGTACGATTTTAGGATTTTGGCCTTGTGATCGTGAGTAACATTCACTTTTTTTTTAAAATTCTTTTGCTTGGCCATAAAAAATTTAAGTCGTTTCGGGGAAAGGCCTGGGCTCCGGGTGTGCTGTGCGTCAAAAATCGATCGAGGCATGCTAGGGAGGTTGGGGATCGTCCTAGTGTGGTCCAATTCAATATTTGTGGCCATTTGGGTAGACAAACGGGTGAAACGGCGTGAATGGGACATTTTTGGTTCAAATCGGTGTGCTATAGCCCACGGTTTTAGGGGTTGACGCAGGGTGCGGGCGTGCTGTGGGTCAAAAATCGATCAAGGCGTGCCAGGGAGGTTGGGGATCAACACAGAGAGGTTCGTTTCAATATTCGTGGCCATTTGTGTGGATAAACGGGCGGAACGGCGTGAACGGGGTATTTTTGGCTATAGCCCATGTTTTTGAGGGTGAGCCCGGGGTCCGAGTGTGTTGTGGGCCGAAAATCGACCGGGGTGTTCCAGGGAGGTTGGGGATCATCCCAGTGTGGTCCGTTTCAACATTTGTCACCATTTGGGTGGACAAAAGACCAAAACGGCACGAACGGGGCATTTTCGGGCTAAATCGATGAGCTATAGCTCACGGTTTTGGGGGTGGGCCCGGGGTCTTAGCGTACAATGGGCCAAAAATTATCCGGGGCGTGCTAGGGAGGTTGGGGATCATCCCAGTATGGTCCGTTTTAATATTTGTGGCCATTTGGAAGGACAAACGGGTGAAACGGCGTGAATGAGGCATTTTCGAGCCAAATTAGTGTGCTATAGCCTACGATTTCAGGGGTGGGCCCAAGGTCCAAGTGTGCTGCGGGCCTAAATTCAATTAGGGCGTACCAGGGAGGATGGGTATCATTTCAGTGTGGTCCGTTTCAATATTTGTGGTCATTTGGGTGGATAAACAGGCGAAATGGTGTGAATGGGGCATTTTCGAGCAAAATTATGTGCTATAGCCACGATTTCGGGGGTGGGGTCAGGGTTCGGGCGTGCTGTGGGCCAAAAATCGACCATGGCATGCCAGGGAAATTAAGGATCCTCCCAGTGTGTACCATTTTAATATTCGTGTCCATTTAGGTGGGCAAACGGGCGAAACGACGCGAACAGGGCATTTTCAGAGGAAATCAGTGTGTTATAGCCACAGTTTTGGGGGTAGGCCCGGGGTCTGGGTGTGCTGTGGGCCAAAAATTGATCGGCACGTGCCAGGGAGGTTGAAGATCGTCCCGGTATGGTCTGTTTCTATATTTGTGGCCATTTGGGTAGACAAACAAGTGAAACAACATATATGAGACGTTTTCGAGATAAATTGGTGTGCTATAGCCCACAATTTTGGGGGTGGACTGGGGTTCGGGCATGCTGTGGGCCGAAAATCAACCGAGGCATGCTAGGAAGGTTAGGAATCATCCCAGTGTGGTTTGTTTTAATATTCGTGTCCATTTTTATGAACAAACGGGCGAAACGGAGTGAATGGAGCATTTTCAGGAAAAATTGGTGTGCAATAGCCCACAGTTTCAGGGGTAGGCCTGGGGTCAAGGCATGTTATGGGCCAAAAATTGACTGAGGCATGCCAGGGAAGTTGAAGATTATTCCAGTATGGTCCGTTTCAATATTCGTGACCATTTGGGTGGACAAACGGGAGAAACAACGTGAATGGGGAATTTTCAGGCCAAATCGGTATGCTATGGCCCATGGTTTCGGGGATAGGCCCGATGTCCGGGTGTGCTGTGGGACAAAAATCGACCGAGGCATGCCAGGGAGGTTGGGGATCATCCAATATGGTCCAATTAAATATTCGTGGCCATTTGGGTAGACAAACGGGCGAAACAGAGAGAATGAGGCATTTTCGAGCAAAATTGGTGTGCTATAACCCACAGTTATGGGGGTGGGCCCGAGGTTTGAGAGTGCGGTAGGCTAAAAATTGATCGGGGCATGACAGAGAGGTTTGGTATCATCCTAGTGTGGTACGATTCAATGTTTGTGGCCATTTGGGAGGACAAAAGTGTGAAACTACACGAATGAGGCATTTTAGAGCCAAATCGGTGTGTTAAAACCCACAATTTTGGGGGTGGACCCGGGGTTCGGGCGTGTTGTGGGATGAAAATCAACCGAGGCATGATAGGGAGGTTGGGTATTATCCTAGCAGGTCTAATTCAATATTCGTAGCCATTTGGGTGGACAAACGGGCAAAACAACGTGAACTGGCATTTTCGGGCCAAATCGGTGTGTTATAGCCCATGGTTTCAGGGGTGGGCCCAGGGTTTGAGCGTGTCGTGGGCTAAAAATCGACTGGGGATTGCCAGGGAGGTTGGGGATCATCCCAATGTGGTCGTTTCATTATTCGTGGCCATTTGGGTGGACAAACGGGTGAAACGACGTGAACGGGGCATTTTTGGGCCAAATCGATGTGTAATAACCTACGATTTCAGGGGTGGGCCATGGGAATGGGCGTTCTATGGGCCAAAAAACTAACGGGGCATGCCAAGGAGGTTGAGGATCATCCCAGTGTGGTTTGTTTTAATATACGTGGCCATTTAGGTGGACAAACGGGTGAAACGACACGAATGAGGCATTTTTAGGCCAAATTGGTGTGCTATAGCTCACGATTTCGGGGGTGGGCCCAGGGTTCGGGTGTGCTATGGGCCAAAAATTGATCGAGGTATGCCAGGGGGGTTGAAGATCATCCTAGTGTGGTCTATTTCAATATTTGTGGCTATTTGGGTGGAAAAAGGGGTGAACCGGTGTGAATGAGGCATTTTTGAGCCACATCGGTGTGCTATAGCCCACAGTTTTGGGGGTGGGCCCAGGGTCCGGGCGAGCCGTGGGCCAAAAATCGATTGGGGCATTCCAGAGAGGTTTGGGATCATCCCAGAGTGGTCTGTTTCAATATTCGTGGCCATTTGGGAGGACAAACGGGCGAAATGGCATGGACAGGGCATTTTCAGGCCAAATAGGTGTGCTATAGCCCACGTTTTCGAGGGTGAGCCCAGGGTTCGGGCATGTTGTGGGCTAAAAATTGACCGAGACATGCCAGAGAAGTTGGAGATCATCCTTGTGTGGTCTGTTTTAACATTTGTGGCCATGTGGATGGACAAAAGGGCGAAATGATGCAAACAAGACATTTTCAGGCTTGGGGTGGGCCGGGGGTTCGGGCGTACAGTGGGCCAAAAATCGATCGGGGAGTGCCAGATAGGCTGGGGATCATCCCGGTATGGTCCATTTCAATATTCGTGGCTAATTGGGTGGATAAATAGGGAGAGACATCGCGAATGGGGCATTTATGGGCATGATCGGTGTGTTATAGCCCACGATTTAGGGGGTAGGCTCGGGGTTCGAGCGTGCTTGGGCCAAAAATCGATTGGGAATGTCAGGGAGATTGGGGATCATCTCAGTATGGCCCATTTCAATATTTGTGTCTATTTGGGTGGACAAATGGGTAAAACGGTGCGAATGTGGCATTTTCGGGCCAAATTGGTGTTCTATAGCCAACGGTTTCGGAGATGGGCCTAGGGTCCGGGTGTGCAGTGGGCCGAAAATAGATTGAGGCATGCCAGAGAGGTTGAGGATCATCCCATTGTGGTCTCTTTCAATATTCGTGACCATTTCGGTAGACAATTGGGCGAAACAGTGCAAATATGGCAATTTTGGGCCAAATCAGTATGTAATACCCCACGGTTTTAGGGGTGGGCCCGAGGTTCGAGCGTGTTGTGGGCTGAAAATTGACTGTAGTATGACAGGGAGGTTAGGTATCATCTCAATGTGGTCCATTTCAATATTCGTGGCCATTTGGGTGGACAAACGGGCAAAACGGCATGAATGAGGCATTTTTGGGCCAAATCGGTGTGCTATAGCCCATGGTTTTGGGGATGGGGCTGGGGTTCGGGCGTGCTGTGTGCCAAAATTGCACCAGGGCATGCTAGAGAGGTTGGGAATCATCCCAGTGTGGTTCGTTTCAATATTCGTGGTCATTTGGGAGGACAAATGATTGAAACGGCAAACTAGGCATTTTCAGGCCAAATCGGTGTGCTTTAGCCCATGGTTTCAGGGGTGGGCCCTGAGTTCGGGCGTTTTGTGGGCCAAAAATCGACCGAGGTATGGCAGGGGGATTGCGGATCATCTCAATGTGGTCCGATTCAATTTTCGTGGCTATTTAGGTGGAGCAAATGTGCGAAACGGCGAGAATGAGGCATTTTTGGGCTAAATTGGTGTGCTATAGCCCAATGTTTTGGGGGTGGGCTCGGGGTCCGGGCGTGCTGTTGTCCAAAAATTGACCGGGGCATGCTAGGGAGGTTTTGGATAGTCCCAGTATGGTTCGATTCAATATTCGTGGCCATTTAGGTGGAGAAAAAGGTAAAACGGTGCAAACAGGGCATTTTCAAACCAAATCGGTGTGCTATATAACCCATGGTTTTCGGGGTGGACCGGGGTCCGAGCGTGCTGTGGTCCGAAAATCCACTAGGGCATGCCAGAGAGGTTTGGGATTGTCCCAGTATGGTTGATTTCAATATTCATGGCTATTTGGGTGGACAAACGGGCGAAACGGCACAAACGGGGCATCTTCGGACCAAATCGGTGTGCTATAGCCCTCGGTTTTTGGGGTAAGCCAGGGGTTCGGGCGTGCTGTCAGCCGAAAATCGACCAAGACTTCCCATTGAGGTTGAGGATCATCCCAGTATAGTCTGTTTCAATATTCATGGCTATTTAGTGGAAAAACGGGCAAAACAGTAAGCATAGTGCATTTTTGAGATAAATCGGTGTGCTATATAGCCTACAGTTTTAGGGGTGTGCCCAGGGTTCGGGCGTGCTGTGGGTCAAAAATTGACCGAGGTGTGCCTGAGAGGTTGGGGATCATCCTATCATGGTTCGATTTAATATTCATGGCCATTTATGTGGACAAACGGTAAAAACGGCGCGAACGAGACATTTTTAGGCCAAATTGATGTGCTATAGCCTACGGTTTTGGGGGTGGACCTGGGATCCGAGCGTTCTGGGGGCCAAAAATCAATTGGGGCATGACAGGGAGGTTGGGGATCATCCTAGTGTGGTCCGTTTCAATATTTGTGGCTATTTAGGTGGACAAACGGGCGAAACAACACAAATTCGGAGTTTTCAGGCAATATCGGTGTGCTATAGCCTACGATTTTGGGGGTAGGCTCGGGGTCCGGACGTGCTGTGGGCCAAAAATCGACCAAGACATGACCAGGAGGTTGGGGATCATCCCAGTGTGGTCCGATTCAATATGCATGGCCATTTGGATGGACAAATTGGTGAAATGACGTGAATGAGGCATTTTCAAGCTAAATCGGTGTGCTATAGTCCACGGTTTTGAGGGAGGCGAAGTTTGAGCGTGCTGTGGGCCAAAAATCAACTGAGGCATGACAAGAGTTTGAGGATCATCCCATAGTGGTCCATTTTAATTTTCGTAGCTATTTGGGTGGACAAATGGGTGAAACAGCACGAATGGGGCATTTTCGGGCCAAATAGATGTGCTATAACCCACGGTTTTGGGAGTGATCCCGGGGTCCAAGCGTGCTGTTGGCCAAAAATCGATCGAGGCATGCCAGGGAGGATGATGATCATCCCAGTGTGGTCAATTTCAATATTCATGGCCATTTGGGTGGACAAACGGGCGAAACAGCATGAACGAGGCATTTTCAGGCTAAATCGGTGTGTTATAGCCCACAGTTTCGGGGGAGGGCCTGGGGTCCAGGCGTGCTGTGGGCCAAAAATTGATTAGTGTATGCCATGGAGGTTGGGGATCATCCCAGTGTGGTCAGTTTTAATATACATGGACATTCTTTTGGACAAAGGGGAAAAACAGCACGAATGGGGCCTTTTCGGGCTAAATCGTTGTGCTATAGCCCACGGTTTCTAGGGTGGGTCCCAGGTACGGGTGTGAGGTGGGCTAAAAATTGATTGGGGTATTCCAGAGAGGTTGGAGATTATCCCAGTATGGTTCATTTTAATATTCGTGGCGATTTGGGTGAACAAATGGGAGAAACTGCTAGAATGGAACATTTTTGGGCCAAATCGGTGTGCTATAGCCTACAGTTTTAGGTGTGGACCTGGGGTACGGGACTATTGTGTGCCCAGAAATGACCGAGGCATGTTAGGAGGTAGGGGATCATCCCAATGTGGTCCGTATCAATATTTGTGGCCATTTGGGTGTACAAATAGGCAAAACAGCGCGAACAGGGCATTTTTGGGCTAAATCAGTGTGCTATGACCCACAATTTCTGGGTTGGGCCTAGGGTACGCTCATTTTGTTAGCCTAAAATTGACTTGGGCATGCCATAGAGGTTGGGGATCATCCCAGTGTAGTCTAATTTGGGTTTACAAATGGGCAAAATGGCACGTACGGGGCATTTTAGGACCAAATCGGTGTGCTATAGCCCATGGTTTTGGGGGTGGGCCTAGGGTCCTAGTGTGCTGTTAGCTAATAATTGACTGGAGCATGCTAAGAAGGTTAGGAACCATCCCAGTGTGGTCTGTTTGAATATTCGTGGCCATTTGGATGGACAAACTGGCAAAACGACGCGAACGGGGCAGTTTTGGGCCAAATAGGTGTGCAATAGTCTGTCATTATGGGGTGGGCCCGGGGTCCGGTTGTGCTGCGGGCCAAAATTTGACCAGGACATGCTAGGGAGGTTAGAGATAGTCCCATTATGGTTTGTTTCAATAGTCTTTTCCATTTGGGTGGACAACTGGACGAAATGGCGCAAACGGGGTATTTTTGGGCCAATTTGGTGTGTAATAGCCCACTTTTAAGGGTGGGCCTGGAGTCCGGGTGTGTTGTGGGCCAAAAATCAATCGGGGCATGCCGGGGAGGTTGGGAATCATCCCAATGTGGTTTTTTTAATATTTGTGGCAATTTGGGTGGACAAACAGGCTAAACTGCATGAACGGAGCATTTCCCGGCCAAATCGGTGTGCTATTAGCCCAAGGTTTCAGGGGTGGGTCCTGGGTTTGAGTGTGTTGTGGGCCAAAAATCGACCGAGGACTAACAGGGAGGTTGGTGATCATCTCAGTATCGTCCGATTCAATATTCGTGGCCATTTGGGTGGACAAACAGGCGAAACGGTGTAATCGGGGTGTCTTTCGGCTAAATTGGTGTGCTATAGCCCATAATTTTAGGGGTGGGCCCGGGTGAGGAGGTGTGCTATGGCCTAAAAATCAATTAGGGCATGCCAGGGAGGTTGTGGATCATTCCAGTGTGGTCCGATTCAATATTCATGGCCATTTGGGTTGATAAATGGGAAAAAATGGCTTGAATGGGGTATTTTCGAGCCAAATCAGTGCGCTATAGCCCACGATTTTGGGAGTGGATCCGGGGTCCAGGTGGGCTGAGGGTCAAAAATTAACAAGGCATGCCAAGGAGGTTGGGGACCATTCTAGTGTGGTCCTATTCAATATTCGTGGCCATTTGGGTGAAAAATAAGAGAAACAATGCGAACGGGGAAATTTTGAGCTAAATCGGTGTGCTATATCCCACGTTTTTGGGGGTCGGTCGGGGTCCGAACGTGCTGTGGTTTAAAAATTGTCTGAGGAATGCCAGAGAGGTTGGGGATCATTCCAGTGTGGTCCATTTCAATATTCATGGACATTTGGGTGGACAAACGGGTAAAACGGCACGAACGTAGCATTTTTGGGCCAAATCGGTGTGCTATATCCCACGATTTCAGGGGTGAGTTTGGGGTTCGAGCGTGTTGTGGTTTGAAAATTGACCGGGACATTCCAGGGAGGTTGTGATCATCCCAGTGTGGTCCGTTTTAATATTTGAGGCTATTTGGGTGGACAAACGGGGGGAAACGACGCGAACGGGGTATTTTTGGGCCAATGGGTATGCTATAGCCTATGGTTTTGGGGGTGGGCCTAGAGTCCGGACGTGCTGTGGGCAAACAATTAACTAGGGCATTCCAGGGAGGTTGGGGATGGTCCCAGTGTGGTACGTTTTAATATTTGTGGCCATTTGGGTGGAGAAACAGGAAAAACGGTGTGTACAGGGCATTTTCGGCCCAAATCGGTGTGCTATAACCCACAATTTTAGGGGTGAGACCGAGTTTCGAATGTCCTGTGGGCCAAAACTGACCGAGGCATGTCAGGGAGGTTGGGGATCATCCCAGTATGGTTCAATTTAATATTCATGGCTATTTGGATGGACAAACAAAAGAAACGGTGAGAACGGGGCATTTTTGGGCCAAATCGATGTGCTATAACACATGGTTTTGGGGGTGGGCCTGGGGTCCAAGAGTGTTGTGGTACGAAAATCGACCAGGGGCTGCTAGGGTGGTTGAGGATCGTTCTAGTATGGTCCGTTTTAATATTCGTGGCTATTTGGGTGGACAAACAGGCAAAACGGTGCGAACGAGGCATTTTTGGTCCAAATCGATGTGTTATATCCTGCGGTTTTAGGGGTGGGCCTGGGGTCCGGCGTGCTGTGGGCCGAAAATCAATATGGGCATGCCAAGGAGGTTGGGAATTATCCCAGTGTAGTCTAATTTAATATTTGTGGTCATCTGGGTGGACAAACGGGCGAAATGGCGTGAACGGGGCAGTTTTGAGCCAAATTGGTGTGCAATAGCCTACGGTTTTGGGGGTGGGCTCGGGGTCCGGTCGTGTTGTGAGTCGAAAATTGACTGGGGATGACAGGGAAGTTGTGATCATCCCAATATGGTCCGATTCAATATTCGTGGCCATTTGGGTAGACAAACGGGCGAAACGGTGTGAACGGATTATTTTGGGGCCAAATCGTTATGCTATAAACTACAATTTCGGGGGTGGGCCTGGGGCCTTGGTGTGTTATTGGCCGAAAATTAATCGAGTCATGCTAGGGTGGTTGGGGATCATGCCAGTGTGGTACGTTTCAATATTCGTTGCTACTTGGGTAGACAAATGGGTGAAACGAGATGAACAAGTATTTTCATCTAAATCGGTGTGCTATTACCTACGGTTTCTGGGGTGCGCTCGGGGTTCGCTCATGTTGTCTGTCAAAAATTGACCTGGGCGTGCCATGGAGGTTGGAGATCGTTCCAGTATAGTCTAATTCAATATTCGTGGCCTTTTGTGTGGACAAACGGGCAAAACGGGCAAAACGGCATGGATGGGGCATTTTAAGGCAAATCGGTATGCTATAGCCCACAGTTTCGGGGGTGGGCCAAGTGTCCGAGCATGTTGTTGGCTAAAAATTGACCGGGGCATGCTAGGGAGGTTAGGGATCATCCCAGTCTGGTCCATTTCAATATTCGTGGCCATTTGGATGGACAAACTAGTAAAACAGCGCGAACGGGGCAGTTTCAGGCTAAATAGGTGTGCAATAGTCTACCATTTTGGAGAAGGCCTGGGGCCCCCGGCCGTGCTGTGGGCAAAAAATTGATCGGGATGTGCCAAGGAGGTAGGGGATCATCCTAGTGTGGTTCGTTTCAATATTCTTGGCCATTTGGGTGGACAAACGGGTGAAACGACGCAAATGGGGCATTTTTGGGTCAATTTAGTGTGTAATAGCCCATTATTTTAGGGGTGGGCCCGGGGTATGGGTGTGCTGTGGGTCAAAAATCGATCGGGGCATGCCAGGGAGGTCGGGGATCATCCTAATTTTGTCCGTTTTAATATTCATGGCTATTTGGGTGGATAAACAGGCTAAAATGCGTGAACGGGATATTTTCAAGACAAATCGGTGTGCTATAGCCCACGATTTCGGGGGTGGGCCTTGGGTCCGGGTGTGCTGTGGGCCAAAATTCGATTGGGGCATGAATGGAAGGTTGGTGATCAAAATTGGTGTGCTATAGCCTATGGTTTAGTAGGTGGGCCAGGGGTCTGGGCGTGCTCTGGTCCAAAATTTGACCGAGGCTTGCCAGGGAGGTTGGGAATAGTCCAGTGTGGTTCGTTTCAATATTCGTGGCCATTTGGGTGGATAAACGGGCAAAACGGCGCGGACAGAGTATTTTTGAGCCAAATCGGTATGCTATAGCCCACAAGGGGTGAACTTGGGGTCCTGATGTGTTGTTGGTGAAAAATTGACCGAGGCGTACTAGGGTGGTTGGGGATAGTCCCAGTATGGTCCGTTTAAATATTCGTTGCCATTTAGGTGGACAAACGGGCAAAACAACATGAACGAGTATTTTTGAGCTAAATCGGTGTGCTATAAACCCATTATTTTGAGGGTGGTCCTGGGGTCCGAGTGTGATATGGTCCGAAAATTGACCAGGGCATGTGAGCAGGTTGGGGATCATCGCAGTGTGGTTCGTTTCAATATTTGTTAGCATTTGGGTTGACAAACAAGCGAAACGGTGCAAACGGGGGTGGGACCGAGGATCGAGCGTTATATAGGCCAAAAATTGATCGAGGCATGCTAGGGAGGTAGGGGATCATTCCAGTGTGGTCTGTTTCAATATTCATGGTAATTTGGGAGGAAAAACGGTGCGAACAAGGACTTTTTGTGTCAAATCGGTGTGCTATAGCTCATGGATTCGAGGGTGTGACCGATGTTCAAGTGTGTTGTAGGATAAATCGATGTTTTATAGCCCACATATTTGGGGTGGGCTGGGGGTCCGGGCATGCTGTGCGACGAAAATTGACTAGGGCGTGCTAGGGAGGTTGGGGATCGTCCCAGTGTGGTCCGCTTCAATATTCGAGGCCATTTGGGTGGAAAAATAGATAAAATGATGGGAACAGGGCATTTTCATGCCAAATTAGTGTGTTATGACCCACGATTTTGGGGGTGGGCTCGAGGTCCAGGTGTGTTGAGGGTCAAAAATCGATCAGGGCGTGTAAAGGAGGTTGGGGATCATCCTAGTGTGGTCCGATTCAATATTTGTGGATATTTGGGTGGATCAATAGCTGAAACGACGCGAACGGGGCAATTTTTGGTTAAATTAGTGTTCTATAGTAGCCCACGATTTTGGGGGTGGGCCCCGAGGTCCGGGCGTGCAGTGGGCCAAAAATCGATCGGGGTGTGACAGGGAGGTTTGTGATCATTTTAGTGTGGTACGATTCAATATTCTTGGCCATTTGGGTGGACAAATGGGGGAAACAACATGAATGGGGCTATTTCATGCTAAATTGGTGTGCTATAGTCCACAGTTTTGGGATAGGACTGGGATCCGGGATGCTGTGGGCCAAAAATTGATCGAGGCATGATAGAGAGGTTATGGATCATCCCAGTATGGTGCATTTTAATGTTCGCGGCCATTTGGTTGGACAAACGGGAGAAACCGTGCTAACAAGCATTTTCGGGCCAAATCGGTGTGCTATAGCCCACGATTTCAGGAGTGGTACCGTGGTATGAGCATACTGTGGTTTGAAAATTGACTGGGGCATGCCAAGGAGGTTGGGGATCATCACAGTGTGGTCCATTTAAATATTCATTGCCATTTTGGTGGACAAACGGGTGAAACAACTTTAAAGGGGATTTTTTGGGCTAAATTTGTGTGCTATAGCCCACTATTTTGTGGGTGGGCTCGGGGTTAGAGTGTATCGTGTCAAAAATTCAACCGGTGCGTGCAAGGGATATTGGGGA